>JALJCO010010517.1:0-592973 GCA_023101725.1 Atherinomorus stipes | reverse complement strand
CTTGAACCAAGATGATAGCTTGTCCAGTTCTTCATTAATAGAATTTATGAGTGTGTTTGGATCCTTATGAGAATAAAACACACTTGTGTCATCTGCAAATAAAATCTTAGAGAGTTTATCAGAAACATTACAAAGGTCATTGATATATATCAAAAACAACAGAGGACCCAAAATAGAACCTTGGGGTAAACCACATTGAAGGGGAAGTAAAGAAGAATCCAACCCATTATAGCAATTATTTTGAGTATCACTCTGTTAAATAACTAGTGAACCATTGCAATGAGTTGTGCTTCAGACCAACAAATGAAAGCTTATCCAGCAAGATTGAGTGGTTAACTGTATCAAATGCTTTGGACAGATCTAAAAAAATACAAATAGTGTTTTTCCTTTCGATCTTTAGCTTTGCATATTTCATTTAGTAATTGAAGTAGGGCCATGTAGGTGGAATGTTTTTCCTCAAACCATACTGATGTGGATACAAAATGTTATTTTTATCAAGATATTCAATCAACCTATTATAGACTAGTTTTTCAAGGACTTTTGACATAGATGGTAGCACAGAAATTGGTCTGTAATGGTTGAAAATAGCAGGGTCCTTGTCTTTATAAACTGGGATAATTTTAGCTTGTTTTAACTCAACAGGAACGACACCTTTGTTCAGGGAAAGATTAAAAATATGAGTTAATGGCTTGGCTATAAAGGGGTGAATCAATTTAAGCATTTTACTATCAATCTCATCATATCCTGGAGAACCATTTTTAAATTAAGTATAATGTCTCTAATTTCCTTTTCAGTAACTGGTGGAGGGTTAAACTCCTCAGTAACTGAATAGTTAACAAACTCCAGAGGTCCATAAGGGCTAGATGGAATCTTTGAAGCCAAGGAAGCACCGACCTCAGAAAAAAATGAATTAAATTTTCCAGCAATTTCATTTGAATCAGAAACCAGATGATCCCCAATCTTAAACTCTCTGGCTATTTGTTTATTAGTGTTATTTTTATGAAGAATACAGTTTATGGTTTTCCACATGCCACGTATGTTATTCTTATACTGAGCAAGTTTTGTATTAAAATAATATGATTTTGCACCTCTTATGATATGATTTAAGTTGTTCCTGTACTTTTTAAATTCAGAGAAATTAAAAGGTGTAGGATTTAAAATATACTTTTTATATAAATTGTTTTTAATCTTCACAGATTTTATAATAGCTGGAGTGATCCATAGTTTAGACCGTTTGTGTTTAGAATACATAGGCTGAAGAGGAAAACATGAGTTAAAAACAGAAGTAATTTTGTTAAAAAACACTGTAAAAGCTTCCTGCGTATTATCTAGTTTAAAAATTTCAGTCCATTGTAACTGACTGACTGCCTCAATAAATTCAGTCAAATTTATTTCATTAAATTTTCTTTTGTTTTCAATATTTTCTGAGGGAGGACACTTTTTATTGTTATTTGAAGATATTAAAAATATGGGGCTATGATCAGCAACATCTATACACAGAACACCAGAATTTGTTCGCTTTTCCAGCACATTAGTGAAGATATTGTCAATGTGGGTTGCTGATGTATCAGTCACTCTTGTGGGTACAGAAATCATGGGATAAAAACAGTGTGAGTACATGATGTCAGTAAATTCCTTGATAGACAAATTTGCATCACAGTTCCCAAGATTTATGTTAAAATCACCCATTATGTAGCAGTTTTTCTTTTCAATGGTAAGTATGTCCAGCACATTTGAAATATTAGCAATAAACTCAGGGAGGTCATAACTAGGTGGTCTGTAGATACATAGAATTATCCCTTGGTTAGTTTCAATAGCTACTACTTCAGAAGAGGACTCAAGAAACTTTTCTATATCACATCTTTCTTTATATATTAAGCTGGGCCTGAGAAACAAAGAGACTCCTCCACCCTTCCTGTCATTTCTGCATCTGAAAATATGCTTATAGTCCATAAGTTTGAAATTTCTTGCAGTGTTGTTGGTCAGCCACGTTTCAGTAAACCCAATTACTTCAAACAAGAAGTCAAGACTTATGAGACTGGCATATATAACATCGTAGTTTTTAACAAGACTTCGTACATTGATGTGAAGGAGGGACAGGCCTTTGATTCCTAGGGAATTAACCAGTTTCCTAAATGCATTTTCACTATAATATGCAGATGTATCAGATCTTTGATTTAGTTGTAAAAGACAGTTTCTATCTGGGTCAATGTCATTTAAAAAGCTCACGACAGATGATACAGGTTCACTCTCAGAATTAATTGACATGTATAGGAGGAGAAAAATGAGAGCACTAGCCCCCAGATGTTATTCTGGACTTGACTGAAAGGTTCAAATTCTGCTGTTGACTCCCATCTGCTGGTGTTGACGGGGTTTAACTATGAGCCTATCATAGCTAATAACAGCAAAGTCCCCCTTTCTCTGGCTTGTTTCATTGCTGGTATAAGCTCAGCTCTCTTCCTTCTCACACGATCAGAGAAGTCTTCATTTACATAAATGCCAGTCTTCTTTAGATGAGTTTTGGCCTTAGCAAGAATAAGTTCCTTGTCCTTGTAGCGCAGAAATTTCACCATAATTGGGCGTGGTTTCCCAGTGTTTAGCTTCAGATTTCCAATGCGATGGGCTCTTTCAATTTCAATAGACTTTTGATCAATTTTCAGGATGTTGGTCATAAGCTCCCTGACCTTTTTTTCAGAATCTGACCATGATTCAAAAGCATTTTCTTGAGTCAAGCCGTCAATCACAATATTATTTCGCCGGTTCTGATTTTCTAGAAAATCAATTTGTGTAAGAATATCAGAGGAGTCAGACTTAGTACATTGAGAAGACAGCTGTTGCAGTTGAGATTCAAATAAATCCATCCTCTTCTCCATTCCTCTCAAATCATCAATTTGACCTTGGGAAAATTGGAGACTGGTTTTTAACTCCTGCACATCTCTCATGACACCATCAATTCTTGTATTCACAGTATCCAGAATCATTTTTGTAAATGACAAGAAGTTGGATTCTTGCTTGTTTATCAATTCCACATAAAACTGCTTTTGCTGCTCCAACATATCTCTCAAGACCTCCATAGTGACAAACTCTTCTTCATTCTGTGGTGGCATCTTATTTTTGTTTCGTGACATGAGTACCTGTTATATGGATAGCTAGAGGTAGCCTGGTGGTGGAGGCTGGTAGCTGGTAGCCTGTAGGCTGGTGGTGGAGGCTGGTAGCTGGTAGCCTGTAGGCTGGTGGTGGAGGCTGGTAGCTGGTAGCCAGTAGCCTGATGGTGGAGGCTGGTAGCTGGTGGCCTGGTGGTAGAGGCTGGTAGCTGGTGGCCTGGTGGTAGAGGCTGGTAGCTGGTGGCCTGGTGGTAGAGGCTGGTAGCTGGTGGCCCGGTGGTAGAGGCTGGTAGCTGGTAGCCTGTAGCCTGGTGCTAGAGGCTGGTAGCTGGTAGCCTGTAGCCTGGTGGTGGAGGCTGGTAGCTGGTGGCCTGGTGGTAGAGGCTGGTAGCTGGTAGCCTGTAGCCTGGTGGTGGAGGCTGGTAGCTGGTGGCCTGGTGGTAGAGGCTGGTAGCTGGTGGCCAGGTGGCCAGCTTTCAGGAAGTTTACAGGGCCCTTCAGATAGAACGCGGTTTTCGCTGCGCTCACCGCAGGGTAGTGCGCAGAGTACGGCAGGCATGCGTTGCTAAGCAACAGACCAGGAAGTGTTTTCTCCCCACCGTGCTTCGTTATGAAAGATGTTGCTCTCATCGTCGCAGCAAAGAGCTTTTCTCCTGAGGAGGAGGAGGAGGAGATCAGCAAATAAAAGGGTGTGGGTACCGCGGCGGCATGCGCCCACCTCGCGCCCACTGAGCTCGGCAGAATGCACTGCCACCGTGGTAACACATACACAATAGAGCACAATTAATCGTTAAAAAATCGTGATCTCAATTCACACATACACGTGATCTCATTTCTACCCACAACAATTCTGAAGCATTTTTAATCACGAGCTAATCACAAATAACAGTTTCCATTCTTCCAGGATTTTTTTCAAGCGCCCTAAAATGCAGCACTGCCGTTGCCTCCCCACCCCCTAACCAATGGTAAAGAACTACAACCTGCCAAAGAAGCGCTCCAACAAAGCTCTTATGCAAACATGCTTTATTTTGAACTACCTTTTGAATTGGTTGTTTTGTTTGTTTTGTTAAAGTTTATTTGTGCAATAAAAATTTGGGGGAAAAAAAAAAATCGTGCCAGAGAATCGTGATCTCAATTTTAAGCAAAAAAATTATTTTCCCCAGAATCGTGCAGCTCTATCACACAATAAATGGGTTCACCACCGACCGCCTGCGCTTTGCGCGTTTTATCTGAAGGGCCCTTCAGACATGAGTGCCTCCTCAGGGAGAAGACCTCTGAAACAGAGAATTAAACCAGAATATCAGCAGAAAAGCAAAAGTCTGCTTCTCCCAGTGTCTTTCCATCCTCAGTCTTGGCTGCAGTGTGGTCGACTTAGCACCCAAATATAGACGCTAATGCCCACAATCATGGATTTTGGAGGGCTAGCCAGCCTCATAGCGCGGCCGCTGGCTCCTGAATATGCATGGTGCCGAGCAGGAAGAAGAGAGCGCCAGGCGAGACACAGAGGATTTGATGTTCAATAAAAGAAAAAGCCTTTGACATGGAATACGAGCGGGGCCCAGCCTCAATATAAAAGAACCAGGAGGGGAATTAGATGGATGGAGAATTCCTTCAGAAGTACAGACAGAAAAGAGAGTTATGAGAAAAGGAAAGGGGATATTTGAGTGTTTCTGAGTGTATATATGTGTGTGTGTGTGTGAGTAAGTGACAGAACAGCAAGCAGCTTTTTTCATTTAAAGTAAAGGCATTTCTCCCTGCGCCCTCTTCGAGTATGGATAATACAAACCTTTGATACATCATAAGCAAGTCATTGAAAAGTCTCACTGCAGCTGCTCCTGCAACTCCTTAAAGCAGTTCCTCCTCGCACACACGCCTCCACCAACTTTCTCCCAGCTTTAAAGATTACCTTTAAAATCATCCAGTCACTTAACACACTCTTCAAATTAGACTGGGCCTGTGGGTGGGCCTCATTACACTTGCCATTAGCAACCATGCAATAAGGCTGTTCAGGAAATAATTGTTCAAGGAGCCACTAAGTGAGAGTGGTAATCCTCACAAGGATGGATGTTAACCGTATCGCCCAAATGAGACATTTCCATATCCTAATTTTTCATCCAGTAAAAAGTAAATATTCCCAGAGATTCTTGTTGCATGATGACTAATCAATCACAGATTTCACATACAAGCAGTGTGAGGTATGAGGATGCTCTGAAAGATGCTGAAATGTTGCATTCTGTCAGGTCCACAAACTTCATGCGATATGATAAAAAGCTGCAATAAAACAGTTAAGTGAGGATAAAGTTTGTGGGGAAATGAGCTGCATACATAAATCCATACTTTGATGTGGAAGCATTGACATTTATGTTGAGATTTGGATAAAAGTGTGCGAGGCATGGTCAGGAATGCAGAAGCAGACATCCTCCTGGGCCTGCTGGGGATGCATGCGTGTGTTTGGTCGGAGCAAGCTCCACACTAAGTGTGTTTTCCATTACAATTAAGGCTTTGGCCTGATCCCTTCTGACACTGTAATTGTTATTTCAAACTCAGATTAATAAATCATGGACATCTAGTTAAGAATTAAAATAGGTCTCCACCGCCGCTGCAGCCCAGGCTAACCTCCACAGCCCGGCACACACACACATGCAGAATTTCACAGTTCTCATGTGCACAAACATTCATATATTACACATATCCTGACTCCATGCGTGCTCACAACAGCAGTGGAGCAAGAACAATGTTTCCAGGGATGGCCAGGCTCAGACCATTACTCTGATTGGGTGCTACATAAAATCATGTCTCATTATTCCTCTTCCTGCATCACACACACAGGCGCAGACTAAAAGGTTACTGTTTAAGGTTGCGCTTGATTACATCTGCAGGCATGACTACCATGTACCAGCTTAATGTGTTTATGTACTTTTGTTTGATCAGATATACATTGTAATTGCTGTTAGAGGTCATGGAAATTTTATATTTATAATATATTGACTTTATTAGCACCAGATGTTCATTTGCTTAAAACAAACAGCAAATTAGTCAATCACACGGTATCAACTACATACATTCAGATAGACGTGGTGAAGACGACTCGCTGAAGTTCAAACAGCATCAGAATGAAGAATAAAGGGGATTTAAAGGTTGTTGGTCTGAGTATTTAGTGGGATTTCCACCACATCCATCTCTAGTTTCCAGAGAATGGTCTGAAGAAGAGGAAATCTCCAGTGAGCAGCAGGTGTCTGGACCAGAATGCAGCAGAAGACCAGACCAGGTGCCACTGCTGTCAGCTAAGAAAAGGAAACGGAGAAGGTCACATGGACATTTTTGTCCTGATTAAACCTTCTCGGGTCTAGAAAAGGCATTAGATCTGTATTTTATACACCATGTGACTGCACCAAAAACTGGGAACAGTCATACGAACAGAAGAGTTGGAGGAGGTTAGCCGCACGATTTCAAAGTCTGGAACGGTCAGACCCAAAGAGTGGGGTACGCAGCACTGTTGGTAACCTTTCAAGGTTTCAAGAATCTGCCTTAGATGCAGAAATTACCGTGAATGAGCCAACTTGTAATCAGCTGCATTTACATGGACAAATAATTCATCTATCCAACTGAAATCTTTCCCATCAGAGATTCCAGCTGACATGGATGCTGGAAAAAGGGATCTGATCGGTTGTATTTACTTGGACAGATTTCTACGTTCGTAAGCTTCTGACATGCACGATGCCTCCCAGTTTGGAAGAAGAGGGTTTTCGTTTTTAAAATTTACAATCTTTTGATGGTGGGAACCCCTCAGTAATCGTTAACTTTTTCAGTTTCTGACACTAACACATCCTCCACAGTCCCGCTCTGTTCCGTTTCCGCCTGCTTGATGACGTAATGACGAAGGTTTTGTGCTCAAAACGTTTCAGAAAACAACCATGAGACTGCACAGAGTTGTTGGACCCCTGCAGCGAGAATCCAGATCATTCAAGTCTGGTTTATTTGAGAAAATCTATGAGACCGTACCCTGAGGCTACAATTCACACAGACTCACCAGAACTGGACAATAGAAGATGGAGAAACGTTGCTGGTCTGATGAGTCTCCATTTCAGCTCCACATTCAGATGCTCGGCTCAGAATCTGCTGGAAACATCATGAACATGGATCCACCCTGCCTTGGATCAAGGCTTCAGGCTGCTGCTGGTAGAATGGGGGGGGGTTTCTTGGCCCACTTTGGGCCCCTTAGTACCAACGTGGCGGTTTAACCACCACAGGCTACCTGAGTATTGTTGCTGACCATGTCCATCCCTTTAGGACCACAGTGGAGCATCTTCTGATGCTGCTTCCAGCAGGATGATGCTCCATGTTTTATTACATAAGCGGGGCACGATGCACCCCACTGTTGCAAAAGCGCTGTAACCCACGGCTTCTTGGGGCTTACTGCTTTATGAATTTCCATTGAATTAATTCATTCTTTTTTTTAAATTGCTTTACCTGCTTAAGTCATTTTTAAAGAGGGCTGTTTAGTCAACATTTTAAAATCTATTTAATTTTGTTTTTACAGTTTCGAAGATTTGTTTCCTACTTAGTAATGATTATTTGTTGGTTGTTGTTTTAGTTGGTTCCCATAAGTCAGAGTACGGTCTGTTTTATTGCCTCAGGTTTGGAGGTGTGCTGGATAGAGAGGGTGGTCAAAGGTTTGCAGTTTTAACTGGTTGGTTTTGTATGAAAAACAGCCTGACTGATAAAACACGACACAAGAAGCTTGATTTCCATTCTGTCACTACACAAATAAACTTCCAAATAGAAAAGGCTTTGACACTGTAAAGGAAAAAGGAGAAAATATCTTCAGGGCCATAAAAGTCACATGTGTACATCAGTCATCAGCTCAGGCGTGCATCGCTGTCACGTCATGAAGGCATTTTTTCCCCTTTTGTTTACAAAACCAAATCTCTTACAGATGTAAAAAGATCTGGGCTCAGATAAAAAATTATATTCAGGAAAAAAACTGGCAGACCTAAGAGGTGCATTTCTGAAAACCCAGAGTAAACCTGTACACATATTTGCTTTGTATATGCATATAATTTGCATCCATTTACTGTGTGCAGTATGGATGTAAAACCAGTCATCACCTCCTGTCAAAGGCAAACACAGATGTCAGATATGCATCACCTGTGCAGGTCTATACTTTAACATGCACACACCCTCTGTGGGTCTCATGGTTGTGTTTCCACTAAACTCTTGAGCACATGTATACAATCTATTTCAGGATAAGTATGAGCTGGTGGTGATAAGCAGGAGGATCTGCATGAGTAGAACTTTTCTGTTCTGACCCTGTACGTTTCCATACAGCCACATTTCTGCTGCAGCCTCCAACATCATCTCTGTCATAGTTAGCTTTGCCTCCTCCATCTATGTGATTTTTTCCCTTCTTCTCTCCTTCCTGGGCCATTTCATCTCTGTGTTATCCTGATGAAAACCCTCCATGAACTCCCAGTCCCAGCCTCCAACCCGTCCTTTGTACATGTGAAGACCGAGAACCTTGTGGCCCAATACAAAATTTATGCTGAATAATGTGTATGGTGGCCATATCTTATGCTGTGTTCTCCATGCTGCCCAACCAGAAACAGAATCTTACTTACACACACAAAAACACACACACGGTCTCCTGTGGTCGTCACAGAGCACTTTAGCTATCACTGTGGATTAGCTTGAGACCTGTAATGTACCTTTAAGTACGCCGGGGCCTTTTTAAGCCACAAGCCTCAACACACACACACAAACACACACACGCACTCACACGCAAGCCCACGTGGACAAGCTTAAAACACACCACATACACATAGTGACGTGGGTCAGCTGACCATTTAAAACTGCGCAGAAAAACAGCCATGCAATTATTCCAGGCAGTAAAATGTCAGGAAAGTGATCCTGGTTCACACTCATACGTGCTAATTAGTTCTTATCTGTAAATAAACATAAAAAGCAAAACATCAATATGCTCACAGTCATATAGAAGCATGCATGAAATCAAACCAAACTTTATTTGTGTAGCACTTTTCAAACATGCACTTTACACAGTTCTGTACACACTAACAGCAACAAAATAACATAAAAAAGTCCACCAAGTTTCACACAAACAACACACACACACACATGCTCACCCATACACACCTACTGTATATTAAATGCTGACATCCCATTCCTGATCCAGAGGGTTCAGGATGACGTTGGTCCACCTTTGCAGCTAGAACAGCTTCATCTTCTGGGAAGTCTGTCCACAAGGTTTAGGAGTGTTTCTGGGAATCTTTGACCATCTTCCAGAATCACATTTGTGAGGTCACACTGATGTTGGACCAGAAGGCCTGGCTCTCAGTCTCCGCTCTGATTCATCCCAAAAGGTGTTCTATGGGGTTGAGGTCAGGACTCTGTGCAGGCCAGTCCAGTTCCTCCACACCAGACTGCATCCAGGTCTTTATGGACCTGCTTTGTGCGCTGGTGCACAGTCATGTTGGAAGAGGAAGGGGCCAGCTCCAAACTGGTCCCACAAAGTTGGGAGCATGGAATTGTCCAGAATGTCTTGGTATGCTGAAGCATTCAGAGTTCCTTTCACTGGAACTAAGGGGCCAACCCCACACCATAATACCCCCTCCACCAAACTTTACACTTGGTACAGTGCAGTCAGCCCAGTACCGTTGTCTTGGCAACCGCCAAACCCAGACTCCTCCATCAGATTGCCAGATGGAGAAGCGTGATTGGTCCCTCCAAAGACGCCTCCACTGCTCTAGAGTCCAGTGGCGGCTGCTTTCCACCACTGCATCCACGCTTTGCATTGCACTTGGTGATGTATGGATGGATGCAGCTGGTCGCCATGGAAACCCATTCCATGAAGCTCTCTGTCACTGTTCTTGAGATGATCTTCAGGCCACATGAAGTTTGGAGGTCTGTTTTGACTCTGCAGAAAGTTGGCCACCTCTTCTCACTATGAGCTTCAGCATCACTGACCCGCTCCGTCAGTTTACGTGGCCGACCACTTCATGGCTGAGTTGCTGTCGTTCCCAAACACTTCCATTTTCTTATAATACAGCTTACAGTTGACTGTGGAATATTTAGGAGCGAGGAAATTTCACCACTGGATTGTTGCACAGGTAGCATCCTATCACAGTTCCACGCTGGAATTCACTGAGCTCCTGAGAGCGACACATTCTTTCACATATGTTTGTAGAAACAGTCTGCATGCCGAACTGCTTCATTTATACACCTGTGGACATGGAAGTGATTGGAACACCTGATTCCTATAATCTGGATGGGTGAGCAAAAACTTTTGGCAATATGATGTAACTTTCAGGTACTTTTCAAACATCCAGTCTTTGCTAAACATGGCGAGACCTACTGTCTTAGCATCATCTGCTGATGTGGGACATAAATCTGAAAACTAGACTACATGTGAATGTTTTACTGCATCCATCCTCTGACTTCCCTCTTCTGTAGGTAGAAAACTGAGCAGAGTATTGTTTTACTAAACTTTGCTCAGGTACTAAGAGTATAAAAATAGGTGAATGCATGACATGACCATATAATTACAGCTACAAGTGCAAGCATCACATGCTTTAGTAAAAGAACGAGAAATTAGTTATTTTTTGTGCCAAGCTTCCGGATTAATGCAACAGTTACCCTGTGTGACGATGGTCTGCGTGGGGTTGCCTTGCAGAACTCCAGCTGACCCTGCTCAGAGTGCGTATGAATCTGCTCATACATGTGTACGTGGTGTGCGTGGCTGTGTTGCCTGTGGAGCATGCTGAGGTGGATCTAAAGGCTTCTGAAATGTGTTTTGTCTGGCCATGACAGATCAGTGTGCAACAATCCAGAGTGGTCGCCGAGGAACCCCCATGTGGATGACCCCACATCTCCACTGAATGCAACCTCCTAATCTACCCTGTCACCTCACACAGCCGGTCCATCCACCTCCCGATGCAGAGATGAATCAAAGCCAACGGTCCCGTCGCTTCCCTCCTCCCTGAGAGGGAGAGGAATGGAGAAATGACCTCATAAGAGGGGGCAGATAAGATCAGGTAGTGAGATGACAGGTCAGAAAAGTGGAGCAGGTAAAAGTAAAAAGAGCTGAAGAGAAAGGGATTAAGAGCGGAAAGAGTGGAATGAAAACGAAGCATCCAGGGTCAGTGAGTGTAGAGCATCGCAGAGAGATGAGAGGGAACAGAGGAGAGAGAGGTCATACCAGGCGTCGTGAGTGATTCTGTGGCTAGTTGAGCAACAGAGAGGCTACAAGAGTGTTACCCTGATGTCACCAAGTGCATGCTTTCCACAGGACCTGAACACAACCAAACATGGGCACACATAAACAGACTGGTTTTGCATTCTTGAAATAAAAGTAAAACTCCCACATATTGACTTTAACCAGCACTTACCAAACACTGCTCTCACCAGATCCAGTTCTGGGAAATAAAAAAGACTTATTTCAACATTTAAACATCAATTCAGCTTTGATTTCACTGTGATTAGTTTGTTTGCCCAACTCAACTTCTACAGAGCAGTAAACACTAGCATTGATTTAGTGCAGACTTAGATGCAGACCTCCATCAGATTAACACAGTAAATCTGGTGACATTATCATGGTATTAGCCTGACCTGTTCTCACATCATACTAATTCCAAACAAAGGAAACATATGGTTAGCATGACATGGCATCTAATTGAGCTGAGCATCTTGATTGTGCAAGAGGTCAAAGCAGAGGGAACAGCTTTAAAAGAAAACTCAAGCAGAACTAAATTCAGAAAGTGTGGTATCTGCTTAAATTTGTTGTTGGGTTGAGAGGATTGCAACAAAGGGTCAACAAATGCCACAACACCAGGGACCTGCTCTACAAAGCTGGATTTCTCTTATAGAGGTAACTTCAGGGTTAACCCGTCTTATTGGGGTGAATCACCGCTGTATCTTGTGCTGAACGGATAACCTGGTCCGCAGCAGGTTACGTTCTGGATAAGAGATCAACCACCCCCTCCTGACCAATCAGCTCTCTTGGAAAATGGCCTGTTCTGAAAAGATCCTTTCAGCATAAGTGGATCGTGAGAGTTTTATTGATGCTACTGATGTCATCTTATACAAAAGGCAGATTTTAATTGGCTGGACTGTGCTACGTTTGTCATCCGATGGAGATATACAGTTTGTTGCAGCTGAGCCTCACGAGTCTGAGATGGAAAATATAAATGTGACAGTGTGGGGTCCTGTCCGTGCCTCCGATTGGTCATGTGCTCTGGCTACTTGGCCACAGGGATATACCTTTGGCAGAGGGGTTAGCAAACATGACTCTCTTTTGGGATCTGGGGATCAAAATCTGCCCAGGCCCTTTTTATGACCACTTACAGGAGACTGAGGAAGTTATGCCCCAAACGTCTGGGCTGTACGCTAGTCAGACTGAGTGATCAGTCATGTCCAATTAATTCATTAATATGTGCAGTCTCAGGAACTTGCGCATTAACAGTTGGCTATGTCCTGCCAGCATTGCTTCCTGGTCGTTGCCAGTGGCTGCGTTTACATGGACCCAAATATACTGATTGCTTTCAGTTTAAAGGAATAGTTCACCCTCAGAATGATTTAACTTTATTTTCCACTTACCCTGATGGTGAGCAAGACTCTGGACCACTTTTTTAATATTTCAAATGCAACCGGAGTTCAGGGCGACTTCTCGTTTCCCCCCAATGGAGTTCGCCAGGGTCCGAGCCAAAAAGGTCCATAAAAGTCCACAAAAAATTGTCAATATTCCTCCATACTGCTCGTCCCATGCAGTCCAAGTGCCCTGAGTGGGTAGCATCCAGAATTTACTTGAAACTACGCCATTTAGTATATTTTTAGAGTCTAAACAATACTACATTGCATGCCCAGCAAGCACTCCGATGCACGTTCACGAAACTACGGAAACCACGGCAGACGAGATTGCGCGTTCTCTTTTTCTTTCTTTCTTTCTTTTTTTTTAAGTCAATATCCAACCCCTCCTGTGTTTGTCCCGGTTTTTCTAGAGCTCTCGCGCTCTTAGCACAATGTAAACAGTGAATTTCTTCTTCTACGCTTGCATTATCGGCAGAGTAGGCTCTGAACGCCTAGGCTTCTGTAGTTTCATGACCGCGGATGTGCGTGCATTACGGAAGTAAACAATACTCCTTTTTAGGCTCTAAAAATATAGTAGATAACGTAGTTTCGAGTAAATTCTGGACGCTACCCAGTCAGGACACTTGGATTACATGGGATGAGCAGTATGGAGGAATATTGACAATTTTTTGTGGACTTTTATGGACCTTTTCGGCTCGGACCCTGGTGAACTCTATTGGGGGGAAACGAGAAGTCGTCCTGATCTCCGGTTGCATTTGACATATTAAAAAAGTGGTCCAGAGTCTTGCTCACCATCAGGGTAAGTGGAAAATAAAGTGAAATCATTCTGAGGGTGAACTATTCCTTTAAAAGCTCTTTCGGAATGAAAATGATCCATGTAAACACCTCTTTCCGAATGAAAAGTGCTGAACCAAATGAATTTTCATCTGGTTTCACGGGGGTGCAATATTCCTTCCCCTAAACCGAACGGGGTATCATATAAACACAGAATCGGAAAGTTGTGAGGTTGCGCTCTTACAGCGCATGCTTCGACAAGACGTCAACGTGCAACGAGTGACGTTTCTTCACTTTGACAGATGGCTGTGAACAACGTAACTCCCTGGACAGCAACAGAAAGTTTGGTTTTTACTCAAACTCTATCTTTACACCTTTTTTTCTTGGTTGTCTGCAGGAGGTTGCTGATGGATTAAAGTCCTGCAGAAACCACAACAACCATGATGATCAGTCTTTAAACCTCTGTCTTTATTAAATAACGTGATGTAACATCATTCTACGCATGTCAGACAGGATTATTCTGAATAAATATTGGCGCATGTACACGCCAGACCGGAATAAATTAGTTTGCATGTAAACAGCTGCCCTGAAATCCTCAATCAGAATGCTTTCATTCCGAAAGGGTCTGGATGACGCATCTGAATTCTTCATATCTGGGTTTCTCCACGTGTGTGATTGCCCCCCCCCCCCCCACACACACACACACACACACACACATTTTATATGAGCGTGGCCTGATCAAGATGGAAAACCCTGGGTTGATTTACCCAGTTGATAACGGTTCGTTACAGAATGACAAAATCTCGCAAGATTTTAAAAACATCGGTCCAAAAAAACTATACAGATATTTTCTGATATCACATTTTAATGCCAATACCGCTAAAGAAAACCTAGGTTTTACATGCTAATGCCTGAGGTATTACCTCTAGGCTACCCATTCCCCCAAATGATAGCCACGACTAGACTTTTCCGGAGATAGTACCACGGTATTATAGCCACAGACTGAATTATTTGATAATTGTTGTAGTCTGAGACACTTATTTTCCAGAAAGCAGGTTATGTTGAAACGTTGAGTATGTCAACCATGAGTCAAGGGAAACTCTGGGTTTTCCGTGTCTAAGAGAGGTAAGTCAAACCTTGACTGACACTGTCACCACCGACATACCTGTTCACTGGCAGGTTGTCTAGAAAAAACTCTGAGATTCTACGGTTCTTCTCCCACCTGTGATCCCAGAGATTTGGGCCCAATTCCAATTCCCATCTTAACCCTCAATCTTAACCCTCAATATTAGTAGCCCTCAAAACCAAATGTTAAGGGCTGTTTTGTGACTTGGAAATGGGACACCCTTAAATGCAGATACGTATTTAAACTGTAGGGGGCAGCATTACGCCAAAGCGGCGTTCAGTCTGTCAATTCAGAAGAAGAAGAAGAAGAAGAATTTATTTACAATGTATCTGCACTGTTAACCCTGCCTATGGACATATTCAGCTGTTACAGCATACCACGGCTTATTGAAAGGTAAACACCAGCTATAATGAAAGTTACGTAGGTTACTGTGGTTCTGTGAATTCCTGGATGACTGCAGTCAGCTGGCCTGCACGTCACTGGACAGACAATTGTCATTAGGACTCGACCTGCGAAGAGCGCGAGGAGCTTTGTTTAGAGAAGGAATGAAACAGAACTATCGTTCCATAACTCTGCGACTACGGGAGATGACGTCAGCCCGGTTGTCTTATACTGTTATCAGCACAAGCACGTTATAAAACAACGACATTAGCGCCGAGAAAAATGACCATTTTGTAACGTTAACTAACTTAAACGATAGCAACATGGCTTGACCGCACCGGCCGCTATTGACAAAAGATCGTAAAATAAAAATGAATATTATGCAAAAATGAGGTAACTAATCCATAACATGGGCCTAAACTAAGATAAAACAATGGTTTTCGTAATATTTTTATCTCCATTAACAAAGAAAATGCTTAAGATTTGTAGCTCGCCTTCTTTGCCACTTGCATTCTGGGTAGCCCTTACTCACAAGGGTGGTGTCGGAGAATCTCAATATTGAGGGCGATTCAGCCCTCAAACTTGCCCCTTAACTTTCTGAGAATCGGGACAGCACTTGCACTTCGCGGGAGTGCACATTTTTGAGATTGAGGGGTTAAGATTGAGGGTTAAGACAGGAATTGGAATTCACCCTTGGAAGATGAATCAGTGAGGGATGTTCTCTGTAAGGAGACCTCGCATTGGTCAGCCATGATTTCCTGATGAACGTCTTCCCACAGTTTTGAAATCATTCAGATTGTCCTCGGACTCAGGGCAGCAATTTTCTCCCATGATGCTTCTCTGTCCTTGGCAACAGCAGCAGTAGTCCCTCTTCATGTTCTCCATGCACTTGTATGAGAAGCTCTTGCTCCATCAGGGTAAAACAACTGGCATGCTTTTCTTCAGCAGTTGCCATGGTGAATCCAAGTATTGGAGGTCCACTGATGATGCGCTTTGTATTGTGATTGACTCGACCAACTGAAATGGTTGTGGAAGCAGAACTCAGAGTACGTCAGCCGAGTTTCTGATTAGACTCAGAGTTTGTGAAGCTGCTTTCTGGAAGAGGCCCAAGGTCAACTGGATTTCCAAGTAGTAACAAACAAAGTAAGTATTTGTGAAGAGTTGCATTCGCTGTGCCATGTTCTTGGTTTTTGGACTGTAAACCAGTAAATGAAAAGCTTTTCTGGCTTCATTCATGATAGTTTGTCTTATTAAACATATATTTCCCTTCAACAGACACACTTTGTTCTCATTCTAAGTCAGTTATTATTCACCTCTCTGACCTCTTCATTTACTTTTTACTTTAACAAAACAGAATATTTTAATTCATTTCTAAAAGTGTTTTAGAGTGTTAGCAGTGTTATTGTAACTGAGTCAGTAGCAGTTCTTACCAATTAATCGTCTTTAAACATCCTTTGATTGATAGTAGCTTTAAAATACAAGTATACTATTCCGCCTTTTGCAACAGACTCCATAAAATCTGCTGAAGGGCCTCTCCAAGGACCTCAGTGCTTTGAGTCATGCAGTCAGAGTATAAGGCCGTGTTTGTGTTTTAACCATAGTGAACAAAAAGACATTTTTACCCATCATGGCCTTGGAGAGATTCTTTTTGAACTGCTATTGTTCAGAGGTCGCGCTTTCTTGAAGTAACTGATTGAACAGGCTTTACAGTGATGAATTGTGGTAAATAGACTGGGTTTGTTCTTCTCTGGCAGTTCAAATGAAGTGAAGATAGTTCAGAGTGCCTCATAATGTACAGTTGTCTAGTGTGGTGACATGTTTCCAGCAGAATGGAGGTAGAGGAATTCCATGTGGTTTGAGGGCAAAGGAGTCAGGCAGCCATTATTCCTGCTTTAAACAGGAAAACTTTGTTCCACTGAATGGTTTGCAGAAAGAATAGTGAACCCTGAACACAGGTGTGCCCACAGCAACATGGTATAGCCACAACAATAATAACATAAACACAACAAATAAAAACGATGAATAGAAATACTTGCCATGTTTATTTTAACAATAGACAAAGGTTTAGCTAAAGGTAGCTGACAACAATAACAACAAAGAATTTACTTATTGCTTTTCTGTTTGTTTTGTGAGCAGCTTATTTTAAAGATAGAGATGTAAGACTTTAAAACTGTCTTTCTTTTCCCAAATCACAGTTTAATACCTGCTTGTCATTCACTGCAGCCTTTTTCCTTTCTTTTTCAATTCAACACACACAGATAAATGATCAGAGGCAAAATGGGGTCCAGGGTTTTGCCTGTGGAACTGTTTGGCTTGTGGACTACAGGTGCGTTCACACTCTGGCAGTTTGGTCCGCTTCCAAACAGACCGTGGTCCAATTCCACGGATAGTCCGCTTCATTTGGTACAGTCTGAAGACCAACCGTACTGGTGCACAAAGTAACAGACTCTGGTCTGCCCGAAACCCAGGGGTCTCAGTTCACTTGCAAACGGACTATCGGACTATCCAGAGAAGAGACGTTTGTCGACTGCAATAAAAAGCAGAAGAAGAAGAAGTAGGAGGAAGTGGGTTAGATTACCGTTTGGGTCAGAGGGAAAACTAAGCAAACAGCGAGTTGGAAGAAGCCGAGGTCAAAACAACAATAATAAACAACTGGAACATGTGTAGACAGAGATGGAGGAAGAAGAAGAAGCAGAAAGATTTCCACTTTAATCACAGAGTCCGGTTTTCTTCCTCTTCTTCATCATCATCAGTGGTTGGATTGGGGAACGTCGCCCACTGAGCAGTTGTCCTTCAGTTACCACAGGACAGTTCTCAACCAGACAGATGTAAATATCTCTGAATGCAGCTCAGCAGGGACGTGGTGATGTTTAACGGCTCGTATACAGCAGTCGCTTCTCTGTAAGGGTCACAACTGTCCAACACTTCCAACTTATTTCTGGATCTTTCCTTCTCGCCGGCTGTCAGGTGATTTTAACAACTATTCTGTCGTCTGTCTGCTCCGAGTCCGCTGCGCCCCGTCATCTTTTGCCCGCCAGGGCTCCCAGCAGGTCACATGACTGAAAACCATCAATTGTCCAGGTTTGGTGAGACTGTAGCCTCAGTTTCCTCTCCTAGCTGATATCAGTAACACCTGGTTTAATCTTCTGCTGCAGATAATCTGACTTTCCATCATCTCCAACCAGTCTGTCCATCTCCTCTGACGTCTGACTTAAACCAGACATTCTGGTCCAGACAACTGCTGCTCGCTGGAGATGTTCTCTCCTTCAGACTACCTCTTGAAGCTAGAGATGGTTGTGGTGGAAATCCCAGTAAATACTAGGACCAGCAACAATGCCACATTCAAAGTTTCTTGAATCCCTAGTCATGTAGACATGGTCTATATGACTAGATGCATTGAGTTGCTAGCCTGTGATTGGCTGATCAGATATTTATTTTAACCATCAGCTGAACAGGTGATACTAAAGAGGCTGGTGAATCTATTCTCAACACTGGAAACATACTGTAAGCTACAACTCCTTCAAATTGGACTCTTCCCTTTGCTATGAATTCTTCCTTTGAAAAAGCAACACAATAAGATAGTAAATAATCAGACTTGTGGTCATAATGTAAAAAAAGTAAAACCAGTTCGAAATGTGAAGATATTCTTAAGTACTTTGAGAACTATGAAATTGATTTGAACAAAGTTTTTGTCACGAGTAAAAAAAAAGTCAACAACTTGAACTATTATGTTGTCAGGTAGAGGGAAACGTAAAGCAGACAATAGAGCCAGTCTTTTCATCCTCCATCAGCACAGAACGTTTATGGCAGTTTGTCAAAAGAATGTGAAGGTAGTCAAATAAACAAAACTCGGTCCTTTCAGAGGTAGCATTTCTTCCCAAATCGCCTTAATAGACTGAGAAACGGTGATAATAAAAACAAAGTGAATCAGCACAAGGCCTTGATAGGTCCCGCTGTCCCTCATTCTTCTGCAACAATACAGACAGAGGTTCAGACTAAAATGCAAAAAGAATGAAGAAACAAGATCAATTCCCAGAGAAATATCCACGTGTTCTCTGTGTTCAGAGCTCTGTGAGATAAATAGTTGCAAGAGTGCAGCCTAGTGGTGTCAGATACGGACTGAACTTGTTTGTCTATTCACATGGGTGCTGTAACCAATGGCTCTGAAGTGTCTGTGGTCTAAAGGTATTTTTTACTAACGTTTCCATGGTTACTCTCTGCATGGTATGTGCACAAACCCTGAAATATAAACCTACTACAAAAGCATATGCTCAGTTCTAAGACGAGGTAAATGCAGGTGATATGCTGCACACACACACACACACACACACACACACACGCGTATGCTCTCATGCCACCTACACAAGCATTCATCCTCATTTGCACACTCGTGGGTATGATATATCTTTCTCGGACACTGAAATAACTTTCTGCACACACACCCTGGCATTATCCGCACACTGCTGTGACCCCCGAGAGGAGGCCAGCTGTGTGTGTGCTGAAGCAATAACCCCAGCGTTAATTATAAATCAATGGGCCAACTGTAAACGCACACAGGGTGCACACATGACTTCTTCCATGCATGTCAACATCCATGGGGTATATAAGCTGTTTAAAGTGCTGGGGCCGCTGCAATATTCATGGCTGATTATAACAGATGGTTGACACACACAGTGCCACACACTGCACTGATACAGGACAATGATACAGAGAGAGGGAGAGAGGGGAGGGGGGTCAGGGCTGGGGAGCATGAACTGATAACCACTGCAGCCAGACTGCCTGAAAGATCAATTTCAGGCCATGGCAAGTTCAAACACTTAGATTAGTCACTTTAACAAGCCGTTTAAAAATAATCGGTATTTAGTGTGAGAACACGACATGGATGGAGAGTTCTGTAAGCTGCTTTCTTCCACATCAGGCCCTGTGACTGCATTTCCTTCAATAGATGAGAGTTCTCCATTGTTCCTTAAGCATATAACCCAATATTTGTTTTCTTAATTATAAACTATATAAAACTACAAACTATATTTATTCAGCCTTAAAAGAAAGCATGGCTCTGGTTATTGCTTAAGATATTCCTCTTGTGCTGCTGCACGATTTTTAAATGGTACTAGGCAGCAAGAGTGCATAACACCAGTTTTAGCGTCCCTCCATTGGCTCCCCGTTCATCTACGGATCCATTTTAAAGTTCTTTTGTTTGTTTTTAAATCTCTAAATGGCCTTGCCCCTATTTATCTTTCTGAGCTGCTTCTTCCCTACAGGCCCTCTCGTGTTCTCAGATCAGCCGACCAAATGCTTTTAATTGTCCCAAAAACATTCTATAAGTCCAGAGGAGACAGAGCCTTTTCAGTTTTAGCTCCTAAAATATGGAATGAGCTCCCTCTGCAAGTCAGACAGGCGCCTTCTCTTGCTGTTTTTAAAACTCGGTTAAAAACATACTTTTTATTCCTTGGCTTTCAATCAAGTGTGATATACTTTTATTGTATTGCTTTATGTTGTATTTCATGCATGCATTGTAGCATTTGGGTCAGCTGCTATGTTGTTTTTAAAGTGCTTTAGAAATAGATATGGTATGGTATGGTTGACACCTGCATGACCTGCCAAAATAAACTAATTGGGCCAGTACCTAATGGTTGGGGGGGGGGGGGGGGGGGGTAACATTCTTTCAGACTAAGTTTGCATCAAGTTAACTGGGCTGTTAAATAACGTGTTCTACTCACACAATGAAGAAAACTGGTTCATCTACAGGTTAATGCAGCAACTTCAGTTTAGGGATGGGCAATACAAAAAATGTTCTTGTCTATATGATACCAGTAAATTAACACACTTTTTTTTTTATCAATACCGATATCAATACTTGTACTTTTTGTCCCTTAAAAAAAAATCACATGATTGTACAGTTTGCATTTCCTTGAATGCAAGGAAAATATTAGATATACAGTAAGTAATACCTGAGAAAAGAAGTACGGCAAAGAAATGCTTTTAAAACAATATGTTGTATTGATGAGTTTATTAAGCAAAAATGAGATTAAAAACTTATTTCAGTTATCAACTAACTTAAGAACAGGTAAAGATTATTTACATTTATTCAGGAAAAAAATGTTTAAATATAAAATGTAAAAGTAATACTATAAATTTACTGTGTCATGTGACAGAAGCTAGAATCTGATAGGCTACCACCATCATGTGATACAGAAGCTAGAATCTGATAGGCTACCACCATCATGTGATACAGAAGCTAGAATCTGATAGGCTACCACCATCATGTGACACAGAAGCTAGAATCTGATAGGCTACCACCATCATGTGATACAGAAGCTAGAATCTGATAGGCTACCACCATCAGGTGACACAGAAGCTAGAATCTGATAGGCTACCGCCATTATGTGACACAGAAGCTAGAATCTGATAGGCTACTGCCATCGTGTGACGCAGAAGTTAGAATCTGGCTGCTTTCACATCCATTCATTGTCTAAAACTCTCAGAAGTGGAACCAAATCACACGTTTTCTGTGGTATCAGGATACTCAAAAAAGTATAGATTCCTATATTTTGTCTGGTTGGTATTGAAGGATCGACTCCAGGGTATCAATAAGCCCATCCCTACTTCTGTTTCTACCACATAACAGTAAAATGTGGCGCATCAGATCATAGGGGTCTTGCGTGATCATATTTTTACCAGAACTCCACTCCTTGCTGAACTTCAGCAGCTTGTTTGTCTCCTGTCTTTCACTACTGGACAAACTGAGTAATCCAGGTGTGTCTGGCCTCTGTTGTCATGGTTACTGAGGTCAGGCACACCTGGATTAATCAGTTTGTCCAGTAATGAAAGACAGGAGACAAACAAGCTGCTGAAGTTCTGCAAGTACTGGAGTTGTACGTAGAGCCCATTGTTTCCAAGTTGTTCCACATCTGACCGTGAGGCATTTCTCCCGTCCACAGCTGTCTATTGTCCCACAGGTGAGTTGGTTTTGCTTGAGTGCACTGAACCCACAATGCACTTTGCTTTATAGTCTACTTTCTGTATTCCCCTGTAACTCCAGAAAAAAAGAGGAAAAAAAATCATGTATTATATTTTCTTTCACAGTTTTTAATTTTTTTCAGGAAAGTTGCACCTCTAGCCATCTGCGTTGATGTGTATGACGTTTATGCTCATTTACAAGCATTAACTTTGGAATTGGAGTGATCTCCAGTCATAATTAAGTAGAAAAAACATGGGGGTTTTTTTGTTTTGTTTTTTTTACATGTCACGTTTTTTTTTTTTTTACTGATATCCAATAAACCAATATTGTCCAACTATAGCAACCAATACCGATGCAGGCATCGGTGTTAGCTAACATGTGGCTAATTGTAATGTTTCTAAAAACTTGGTAACTTAACCAACAACTTAAAACCCCACATATTGACTTTATTCATCTCTCTGACCAGAACTGGCTGGTGAACCACGTCACTTTGCACGATCCCAGAGGATTTCCTAAACCGCTGTTAGGACTGCAGAAACTGCTGGTATGATGTGAAAAGTTGTCATTGACTAAATCTTTCTGCTTTCTCTGTAATCTAGTTTCCTCATCAAAGAACTTAGTTCCGGTTGTTATTCTGTTGTAAAATTTGCTTATGAAACTGCTTTCTTTAGCTAAACTAACAATGCAGTTCTGGGAAAGACAGAAACATCAAACCCTTTCAACAGCTGTTGTGAATGTCAGATTTTATGAATGTCAAACATGACTAAATACTATAGATTTCCCCCCAAATATAAGCCTTGATTGTAATGTCTAAATATACATATGGTCATTTTCAGGTCACATCATCGTAAATGTGCTGGATGGCCTCATGTGAGCATTTCACTGCCATGCAAACGCTTCACACGCACATTAATCATACAGAAATAAGCATGCCACTGCTGTCGCTGTAACCTCAGCTTAAGCAGCAAGTCTTTGAAGCAACATCAGAGGGGAGGGATGGAGAGAAGAGGAGAGGTGGAGGTGAAAAAAGGAAGGGCTATCAAGTGGCACTGCAAATGATATGCAACTACATACATGTAAAATTATGGATCTACATAATGAACTCAAGGCTCAAGATGAGAAGACCGCCAGTGTGGAGTGTATCAGGCATAAGAGGGATGAGTATGTGACTTTTCCCAGCAGAAGTTATTTTTACTTCCGTCACTCCATCATTTGGATTTTTTTTGTCAGAAAAGTATCATGATTCATCATGAAAATGCTTAATCAAAATGTTTTAATTTACAAACTTTGCTGATGTGTTTCATGTTGCCATGGAATCGTCTCCTGTCACTACTTCTTTTCAGGGTGGGAAACCTTGCACATACATGAGTGATGCTTTTTAAACACAATGGGTTTCATTCATGAAACGTGAGCAGAGTGAATTTGTGTGTAAACTGTTAGCAGACGTCAATTTACGTGGATCTTGAATAGGGATGTAACGATTACTGGTAAAATGGTTAACCGTGACAAAATTACCAACGATTAGTAATACAGATTCAAATTTTAACTATTTTTAAAACCGTGATTGATTACTGCACTTTAAAAATCTCACAGTGTTGCTGCTCATTGGCTGGAAAAGCAGTAACAGTAGCAGTTTGCAATGTTTAATTCATGAAAACATGGTGGAAGGCAACAAAGGCGCCCACATGGACAGTACTCTTGAGATTTTTCCCCCTTTAAAGGAATAGTTCACCCACAGAACGACTTAACTTTATTTTCCACTTACCCTCATGGTGAACAAGTCTCTGGAACACTTTTTTAATATTTCAAATGCAGCCGGAGATCAGGACGATTTCTCGTTTTCCCCCATCTTTCATATTATGGAGTTCGATTGAGCCCGAGCCAACAAGGTCCATAAAAGTCCACAAAAACTTGTCAATATTCCTCCATACTGCTCGTCCAATGTAATCCAAGTGTCCTACGTGGGTAGTGTCCATAATTTGCTCAAAACTACGCCATTTAGTATATTTTTAGAGCCTAAAGAGAAGTACATCGCATCTCTTGCGTGCACGCCAATGCGCGCAAGATAAAACTACGGAAGGCGTGGCAGACAAGATCACGCATTCTCTTTTTCTTTCATTCTTTGTTTTAAATCAATATCCAACTCCTCTTGTGTTTGCCCCGGTTCGTCTGCAGCTCTGTTGCTCTTAACACAATGTAAACGGTGAATTTCTTCTTCTACGGTTGTATTATCGGCAGCGTAGGCTCTGAATGCCGAGGCTTCCGCAGTTTCATGAATGCGCAGGTTCGTGCCCTAGTGGAAGTAATATATTCTTCTTTTTAGGCTCTAAAAATATAGTAAATGACGTCGTTTCGAATAAATTCTGGACGCTACCCACTCAGGACACTTGGATTACATTGGACGAGCAGTATGGAGGAATATTGACAAGTTTTTGTGGACTTCTAAGGACCTTGTTGGCTCGGGCTCAATCGAACTCCATTATATGAAAGTTGGGGGAAAACGAGAAGTCATCCTGATCTCCGGCTGCATTTGAAATATTAAAAAAGTGCTCCAGAGTCTTGTTCACCATAAAGGTAAGTGGAAAATAAAGTTAAATCGTTCTGTGGGTGAACTATTCCTTTAAAAAGAACAAAATAGACATTTAAGATATTTTTAAAGAGGGGGGGGGGGGGTATTTCTATAATATCGTGATAAAAATGATAACATGATTATTTTGGTCACAATAACCGTGATATGAAATTTTCATGTTGTCATATTGCGCTCTATCATAGGCAGATTCAGTTGAAAATGTCCAATCTTTATTTATTTATTTACCTATTTCCACAAATCACACCCTGATGAGGTATATCCTAGACATGGCAAACGATCAGAAATACATTCAGTCAGGGATGATTCCTGACAAAGCGCCCTTATAATTCCTGCTATGCGCTTGTCTAACAACTTTTTTTCTGTGCGCACTGTTTGTTTTTACCTCAGGCATGGGGACAGCAGAGACGCATGAACTGCGTCTGTTATGCCTTCCAGGCTTTTGATTGGCCTGTCCTTGTCACACCACTGCTAATTGATGAATTAATTAAAATAAAATGTGTTTTTTTTTTTTTTTCAACTTCACTCAAAATTATCTAGGGGTGTCAATCTGAACCTCCTTTTATGGAGCTCATTGCTGATTCATGGGCGGAGATTTATGCAAACAGCTGATTACCGGGAGCGTGCTGTCAATTTACAATCGTTTCGCATTCATGATCTACACACGTGTTTATGATCAAATCTGAGTTTCCCGAACACAATTTCACGTGTTCCTGAATCCGGAGTAAGTTTTTAGTGGAGTAGAGTTTTACGAGTAAATCTGTTCGTAAATTCCCTAACGTTTCAGGAATGAGACCCAATGAGTATGAAACCAACATGGGCTCCAGATTAAGCATTCACATGTGGAGGACGAACATTGATGGACGGGCTTGAAACATGTTAGCCTGAAAGTAGCTAATGTTTCAAATACAGAGAACGTAAAAGACATGATCTCACCAGTCTTTCCTAACTCCCTTTCCCTTTACCTTCTAATCCCTACCCTCCTCTCCTCCCCCCTCTCCCTTCCCCCCCCTTATATCTCCCTCCCCCCTTAAACTCCTCCCCTCTTAATCTCCCTTTCCCCTCCTATTCACCGCATCGTGATGAGAATCTCCCGTTCCACCACATCGTGATGAGAATCTCCTCGTTCCACCACACCGTGATGAGAATCTCCCTGTTCCACCACATCGTGATGAGAATCTCCCGTTCCACCACACTGTGATGAGAATCTCCCGTTCCACCACACCGTGATGAGAATCTCCCGTTCCACCACACCGTGATGAGAATCTCCCGTTCCACCACACCGTGATGAGAATCTCCCGTTCCACCACATCGTGATGAGAATCTCCCGTTTCACCACACCGTGATGAGAATCTCCCGTTCCACCTCATCGTGATGAGAATCTCCCGTTCCACCACACCGTGATGAGAATCTCCCGTTTCACCTCATCGTGATGAGAATCTCCCGTTTCACCTCATCGTGATGAGAATCTCCCGTTCCACCACATCGTGATGAGAATCTCCCGTTCCACCTCATCGTGATGAGAATCTCCCGTTCCACCTCATCGTGATGAGAATCTCCCGTTCCACCACATCGTGATGAGAATCTCCCGTTTCACCTCATCGTGATGAGAATCTCCCGTTCCACCACATCGTGATGAGAATCTCCCGTTTCACCTCATCGTGATGAGAATCTCCCGTTCCACCTCATCGTGATGAGAATCTCCCGTTCCATCTCATCTCAAAGCTGCTCTGTTGGACTGATATCTGGAGACTGTGGAGAACATTGGTGTCCAGTGAATTCATGGTCATGTTCCAGAAAGCAGGTGGAGATGATGTCATCTTTGTGACATCATCATCCTGCTGGAAGCAGCATCAGAAGATGCTCCACTGTGGTCATAAAGGGATGGACACGGTCAGCAACAACACTCAGGTAGGCTGTGGTGGTTAAACCGCCACGTTGGTACTAAGGGCCCCAAAGTGGGCCAAGAAAACCTCCCCCCACCATTCCACCAGCAGCAGCCGGAAGCCTTGATCCAAGGCAGGATGGATCCATGCTTTCATGATGTTCCCAGCAGATTCTGAGTGTAGCATCTTTCATTTACAGGAAACAAATTGACAAAATATGAAACTCTTGTCCAAGAACCAAGACAAATCTATAAGTATGAACATACCTGAAACAAATTAACAAAAGACAGCACTAAACGGGAAGGAGGTGACACAGA
Source organism: Atherinomorus stipes (assembly GCA_023101725.1). Taxonomy (NCBI): domain Eukaryota; kingdom Metazoa; phylum Chordata; class Actinopteri; order Atheriniformes; family Atherinidae; genus Atherinomorus; species Atherinomorus stipes. Next base: position 566,237 of record JALJCO010010517.1, on the reverse strand, counting down.
GATGGCCTCAACTGACATGTCATCTGTAGTTTAGCTAAATATTACAAGTCACCAGCAGTTTTCTAAGAACAGCACGGATGTGATTGGCTGATTTGCAGGTGGACCTAATTAATTCCTTTAAGAGCTGATGAACCAGAAAAACCAACCATTGGTTTTTCCAGCTCTATGCTAGTAAACATATTGCAGGTAGAGAGTTGGCTTATCGTATTTGACTCCATCAGTAAGCTCCTAACTTGTTTCTTTGTGTACCCGCACATTTAATGTTCATGTGAACAACTTTCACAGAATTAAGAAGGAAACGTTTTTTGAGCGCTTGAGCCCACATCCGTCCCTGAAGGTGGTCATCGTAAATCAAGAACGAGGGACTGTGAGAGGACGATGACAGGTGAGGTCACTGAGTTGTAACACAGTCACACGCTGATGCAGAAGCGAAGTTGAGAAACAGATGCCCGGTGAGAGGAAACCGCTGGCAGAGCAGGACACCACCCCCACCGCTTCTGAATCTGACCAGGGCTGCACAGGCTTCCCCCGTCCAGCCAAGCACACATGGAAGGAAGTGTAGGCGACCACGGTGTCAACAAGCCGAGAGACAGCAGGAAGAGGGAGAAAGAAGGAGGGGGAGAGATAAAGAGAGGGAAGCACACCCGGTATAAATCACTTCATCTGGCAGGGTGGAGGCAGAGAGCAGAGAAAAGAAAAAGAGAGAGAGCATCGATGAAGTGATCGAGTATCTTGTTTCCACATTATTCAGTTATGTAACACGGTAGCACACTGTTAGGAGTCATTGTAAACAAATGCAGCCACACATACATTTATGCATTTATGCATCCACCATCTCCAGTGGAGGCTGTGCACTGACTCACAGACTTACATTTCCCTGCATACTGTGCAAACAACAAATATGCATCCAGGTTCCAGGCTTGGAGACATTTCAGGGTGATGAGCACTGAAACAATATGAGAATGTGATGAAGAACAGGTAGAAAGGAGAGGGAAGGGGGGCCAATAAATGGTGAAACAGAGCTGGTGACGGAGGGGAAGGAAAGAAAGAGTGCCATAAAGGAAGATATCCTGAAGTAAGTGGAGAGCAGAATGAATAAGACCAAAAGAGGGGGTATCAGAATGAGGGAGGGGGGATAATGAGAAGAAGGAAAGAGAGGAAATCAAAAAATCAAATGACTATGCCCATTCAGCTTCCAACTGATGTTGCTGACTCACAAGTAGACGGCTATAAAGCTTGCAAAGTTGATGCTTTGTCCTCGGAGAGTTTGTATGCTGTGTGGCAGAGGGAAATGTGTCCTCTGGCACAGTGGGGTGGGGTGTGGGGAAGGTGGGGGGTTAAGAGACCGCGAGATATCACGGGACTTCATTTCAGTTTCAAACTGTGTTGACATTTTTGATTATGTATTTCAAAAGTTGCAGGAACCTGAAGACAGCATACGTTGGTTCTGCATTTGGAATGAAACCTGAAAACACTGGTACTGTATGAGAAATAACATTTAATCATCACCTGATAAGTCCTCAGAGAAAGCCCCCTCTCTTGCTTCGAGGTAGAATTGGTATGGTGGAAATTTCCTCGAGCCAGGTGAGGCCCTTTTGGCACCGTGCGAACTCAGCCTTCAGCATCAAATCTTTGTCACCATGCTGGATGGATGCACTCCACTTCATCACAGAGCTGCAACTGAAAAAAATATTAAGCTTTCTTCATTTTCAGAATAACTAAATTTAGGCTCAAATAATCTGTGGTTCAAAACAGTCAGAGAAAGTTTCTAGAAATGTTGACCTTGGTGGTCACTATTTAGACAAAAATAAACTTTGAAAACATTTTCTGCATGTACCTGAAATAACCAGCATTTTGGGAACTTGGAAACACTTATTTTTAAAAATGGGTCCAAAGTGAATTACCTCTGAAAAAAACTGTTTACATGTTGGTCAGATAGCTAGCTAGGCTCCCTGCTGTAGGCTGCATCACGTCTCTGGTTTTAAGCCAAATAAACAGGGAAAGCCCAGTAACCCGGGAGAAACGATTTGTAAACTTTGCCGTAAAAAAAGTCCCAGTCAAATCCACCAACACAACAAATCTGAAGCAACAGTGAAAGCAGCGCATTCCTGCTGTATCAACTGGTTAATTTTCTCTCCATTACTGTACCGAGGAAAAACCGAACCATGACCTGTGTACCATAATAATATTAATATATAATATGTTATACAGTATAATATAGAGCCCGACCGATATATCGGGCCGATTTATCGGCATCGGCCAAAATGTGGCCGATATGAAAATTCTACTTTTGCTTCAAATGGCAAAAAGAAACTTCTGCTGCACGCTTCTGCTCTCCCCCCTCCCTTCCTGAGAGCTGCTCATGGTGCTCCATGCCTCCCCCCTCCCCTTACGGAGGGGGGAGGCATTTCTCTGCACCCCCTCCCTGCTCCCCCTCCCACACACACGCGCTACGCAGGCAGAGAGGAGAGCAGAGCGATGCAGACGTTTAGTTAACCCCTGGTAAGCTGTGACTTATAAAACTACATAAAACTACACTTTAGTGCTCCGTGACAACAAACGTCTTCGTGGAAACGCTGTTAGAGCGCATTAAGGAGAGCAGGCGAGTTTTAAATGCGCTAGTTTTAGCGAGCACATTAGCATTTTAACTGAGCTAGCTGCCCCTATGTGAAATAAACAAAGATGCAGCTGCTAACTCATCTCTACTATTAGCTAATGTCAGACTGTTATACAGCAGTAAACGCTGTGTAAGTCGCCTCTTTGTGACACAAACGAGATACACGCAACTGTTAACTTCCATCTCCTGTTATCTAATATAAAATTATTATGTTGTGTCCCTTCATACTTCATGCCATGCAGGTTTTACTGGGACTCATAAATTCAGAAGTTTAAGTTTTCATTAAACTAATTAAAAGGCTCCAACTAATGTATTTATTTGTAATTCTGTTTAGATTTAAAAGCTGCAACATTGCTCTTAAATCTAGTTTAGTCCCTTGTGTTAAGTGGAAGATGGAGCTTTTTGAAGCTTAAAGATGACAAATTTACATTTCTAAGGTGTTTTAGTGAATGAGTCTTTAAAAATATATAATTTAAAAACACCTTCCATTAGTCTGTGTGTATCACTGTAAGCTGTTTGCAGCATCTTGTTTTCATTTTGAAATGGTCATCTATAGTATTGAAATCTAATTACTAAAATACACTAAATGTATATATATTCATTCCCAGGCAGAGGAGAAGAGTAAGGTGGAGCCACTTCACAAAGATTTAACAGGTGTTAGATGCAACATCTGTGGTGTGAACGTTAACCTGGGCTGCAGCACCAGTAAGGCAGAAAACACAACAAATCTGTGTCACCACCTAAAACATCATCACAGATATCGGATATCGGCCAATATATCGGATATCGGGTTTTTTACAGCCCCCAATATCGGTATCGGAATCGGCCTCAAAAATCCCATATCGGTCGGGCTCTAATATAATATAATGTAATATATATGTGTATACACACACACGCACACACCCACACACACACACACACACACACACACACACATAAATAAAAGAGCATATTATTAAAAAAGAGAGCCTATTACAACATTCTGGGATAAATAAAGTATTTTTCATTTAATTTCATATACGCTGCCCGGCCCAAAAAAAGTCGCCAACAAAAAAAAGGTCAAACATTTAACATTTCGTTGGATGTTAAATGTTCGAAACGTTCGAAGGATGAATTCAGAAAGGAAAACTTTCTAACCGTTTCTTTTATAATCATTCAGAGGCACTGAAAAATTTTGATCATGTGAGAAATTGTCATGATACAAACTTTGCAAAAACTGTGAAACAGCCAGCCTATAAAAGCTTTTGCTGTTTGCTGATGTCAGAGAACTTGACAAAGTTAAATTCAAATGTGTTTAGTCTACAGTTGTCCTCAGAATTATTCATACCCTCCCATTAAAGAAAAGGCTAAATTGGCTAATTTAAATTGACCAACTTATAATATAGTGAACTTCGAGAGCTTCGCAAAGCTCTTGATTTACCGTCCATCTACGTTCCTACCCTCACTTATGGCCATGAGCTGTGGGTCATGACCGAAAGAACGAGATCGCGAGTACAAGCCGCCGAAATGAGTTTCCTCCGCAGGGTGGCCGGGCTCTCCCTTAGAGATAGGGGGAGGAGCTCGGTCATCCGGGAGGGGCTCAAAGTAGAACTGCTGCTCCTCCGTATAGAGAGGTGCCAGATGAGGAGGCTCGGACATCTGGTCAGGATGCCTCCTGGACTCCTCCCTGGTGAGGTGTTCCAGGCACGTCCCACCGGGACCAGACCCCGGGGGAGACCCAGGACACGCTGGAGGGACTACGTCCCACCGGGACCAGACCCCGGGGGAGACCCAGGACACGCTGGAGGGACTACGTCTCCCGGCTGGCCTGGGAACGCCTCGGGATCCCCCCGGATGAGCTGGTGGTTGTGGCTGGGGTGAGGGAAGTCTGGGCTTCCCTGCTTAGGCAGCTGCCCCCGCGACCCGATCCCGGATAAGCGGAAGAAGACGGTACGGTGCGGTAATATAGTGAAATCAAATATTGCTTTTGAATTGTGGTTGAAAATCATATTTCCAACAAACAAGCAAACCTGTTCAGACAAAGTGGAGCACCTTGCTCATGAACAGTGGGTCAAAATATCTGTCAAAAGATGCAGACGTCTTTTTGAACAGCGTAGCTAAAGACTGCTACGCTAAAATGTTGAGCAACACCTTGAGACAATCACTGCAAACAGGTGTTTTCTATAATGTTCAAAAAGACGTCTGCATCTATTGACAGATATTTTGTGCTGACCTTAATTCCCCTGCGATCAACGCAGTTCTGCCTCCTACTGGAGCCGTTAAAGCAAAAGACGGCTGTCTTTTCATGCAAACCCGGTGAAGCTACATTATTGAAGATGAAGACATGCTGGGTGTTATGACTGCATTGTTTGGACTGGATCTGAACGGATCTCTGACACAGAACTGAATACCAGTTAAACCGTACATTTTAAATTCAAAGATTAAAGAGTGTAATTTTGTTCACCTGGATACTAGGTTTGTCCTTCAGCATGGAATCCTTCTTGGTGTTTAAGTTTCCTTATTACTACCTATGAGACAAGGACTGAATATCTCTACTTCATACTTCACAGATTTTCCTTCAAGACATTCCTTAAGCTTTTACAAATTTGTTAAGCACTTTTATCAAAAAGAAGAGCTCTACCATGTACTGTATGACTGCACACATTCTCCAAGTCAAGCTTAAATTACAAAGAGTAGAAAAGACCATAAAACGGCTTTGAGTCAAACAAACTCTTTAACCTGAGTGTTTAAGTCGGTTATCACCAGGTCATGCATCTTCTCACCTCCATGATAATGCTAACATTATATCATCAGTTATGGACTGATAGACAGATTTTCTATTTTATAACTCTAAGAGAGAAAAAGGATCAGTGAACCAGCCCTTTCTTGACTTGGAAAAATGGTGGATTTGGACAAGTTTTGCCAACCTGGTGCCTCTACAGCCACATCATCTGCATTTCTGCCATAGAATTTATCCTCAACATAAAAAAAATATGAACAAAACGACGAATGGATCAAAGAAGCTGAGCCCAGTAAGATAAAAGCTGGTTGATTTCATTTTGTGAAAAAATAGTGCTGTAATTATAAAAGCAGATGAGAGGAGACAAAAAAGTGAGAAGGTGCAAAGAACGGATGTGATGACAAGAAGAGCTGAGTTTGTGTTTAGAAATTATAGGAGAGAAAAAAACTGAAAATCAAACTGTCGAGGAGGAATAGAGAAGAGAGACAGAAACAAAAAGGAGAGAGGGGGTTGCTTGTTCCTTTACTCTGTGAAGCATCTTAAAGGCCTCAGACTCATGTATATTAATGGCACTGCGATATGACAATGGTGACACAAAGCCTGTTTACAGGGAGCTGGCTGGCTGCAGCCAGGTTGAAGCTGTTTAGCATGCGACTCTGCAGGGATTTATCACACTGTGCCCATGTCGGAGGCTGCTCAACTTAATACAGCAACAAAGCTTTTTCTACAGTGCATTTACATTTTTCTTGCTCTCTTTCCAGGCATTTAACCGGCACGCATATGCAGAGCAACATTGGAACCACAGCACCAACTCCAGGATTTGGCTTAACAGAGTCACGTAAACTGCAGGAAAGAGGTCAAAGGTCAGGGTTAAGAAGTCCCATATGTGACAGAAGTACTAAAACATGTTCACTATAAAGTTTTTAGGACTTAAAAACTTGTGATCAACATTTGGAGTGAGTTTTATTGTGCATATACTTTAAAGCCAAAGAATTGATTAAGAAATGTCCATTTTATTAAATAAAGTGTTATCCGTCTTTGATCCTGCCAACAACACCAAATGGTCGCCGCAGAAAGGATGACAATTTTGAGCACGGTGAGTTGAGATTTTATGCTAGTTTATTTATTGAAAATCTGTATACTTATACAGTATATAAATAATGAATGAGAGGAAGGGAGAATGAAAAAGAGAAAGAGGGAAAACAAAGAGAGAGAAAGAGGGAAAGGGAATGGGATTGTCTGCAGAGTCAATCACTACAGACCTCCAAACTTCATGTGGCCTTCAGATCAGCTCAAGAACAGTGACAGAGAGCTTCATGGAATGGGTTTCCATGGCGATCAGCTGCATCCATCCAAACATCACCAAGTGCAATGCAAAGCGTGGATGCAGTGGTGGAAAGCAGCCGCCACTGGACTCTAGAGCAGTGGAAGCGTTCTCTGGAGGGACCAATCACGCTTCTCATTCTGACAATCTGATGGAGGAGTCTGGGTTTGGTGGTTGCCAGGACAACGGCACTTGTCTGACTGCATTGTGCCAAGTGGAAAGTTTGGTGGAGGGGGGATTATGGTGTGGGGGTGTTTTCAGGAGCTGGGCTTGGCTCCTTAGTTCCAGTGAAAGGAACTCTGAATGCTTCAGCATACCAAGACATTCTGGACAATTCCATGCTCCCAACTTTGTGGGACCAGTTTGGAGCTGGCCCCTTCCTCTTCCAACATGACTGTGCACCAGTGCACAAAGCAGGTCCATAAAGACCTGGATGCAGAGTCTGGTGTGGAGGAACTGGACTGGCCTGCACAGATTCCGCACCTCAACCCCATAGAACACCTTTGTGATGAATCAGAGCGGAGACTGAGAGCCAGGCCTTCTGGTCCAACATCAGTGTGACCTCACAAATGTGCTTCTGGAAGATGGTCAAAGATTCCCATAAAGACACTCCTAAACCTTGTGGACAGCCTTCCCAGAAGATGAAGCTGTTCTAGCTGCAAAGGTGGACCAACGTCAAACTGAACCCTCTGGATCAGGAATGGGATGTCACTGAAGCTCAGATGTGACTCAAGGCAGGTGAGGCAATACTTTTGGCAATATAGTGTATTACTGGTACTTTAAGTGTCATGTTGTGAAAAATCAATGAAAGTATTCCAGAGAAAAACAGCTAAAATCTACCTTAGTCGCTATATCTATATTTAAAAACATGAGTTGGTTTTTATCATTTATTGCCAATGTTATTTAGAGCCATTGTGGAAGGCCTGAGGAGCCACTTGTAACTGCAGAGCGGTGGGTTGCAGACCCCTGGTCTAGGTGAAGTTCTGAAGCGATTCTAAAGCCCATGTCCAAGCAGAGGTTTTTATTCTAAGGTCATCAGAGGAAGGCTGGCGTCTGGGCAGGTTGCTCACGTTGGCCGGTGAAGGTCTTATTTTTGAAGTCCGTCTTCAGTCCATCTTCCCTGATCGATGCTGGTGCCTTGACATGCGAGGACCAGATCATGAGTGTCCCCTGACATATACGTAAAAGATACCTCTAAGACCCTCTAGGTCAGTTTGATCGTAGTGTAAATGTCAGGAAATGATGTGACCAGTGAAATTACACTGCAGACATCAAATCTTGAGTTAGATTAGTGATTTAGTAAAGCTGAATATATGGGCATATTCTTCTCATCATGCAATGCAGTAAGTTTTAAAATTCATTGAATATTTTACTTCTTTCAAACTGCAACAGAATGGAAACCATTATGTGTTATTAAAAACATAAATCTGACCAGATGTGCATCAGGATAGTCTAGTGGAAAATTTTGCTGTTGGGTGTGATTTGCTTTTACACAACATCACGTTGTAGCAATTGCTCACTGAGGCGATATTCCCGAAATGACCACTGTCTGAGGAAAATAGCCGGAGCAAGAAGAAACTCCAGCTCATCGATTGGTCAGGACTAAAAACTCCTGGAATGGAAATTCTTCTACTTCAGCTGGTTTGTTTACAGCCAGTAAACAGTGGAGCATCGCCAAGTTTATGCAGCCTTGGGGGTTTCTGTTTTTGACCCTGGGGTTCAAACCTGATGTGGTTTTCACAGGAATGCGTTCAGCAGCAGTGGAGAGACAGGAAGCTATCCAGCATGCTGTGCTATGATGTCTCTTACATCACTTCCTCTGGATGGTATGCCTGCTTTCACATTGCAAACAAACCTCACCTGGTTTCATTTGCAAGTGAACTGAGACTAAGGCTGCACAATATCGAAAATTAACCTTCATCCAGATATTCTCCCATACGATGTACACATCGCAAAGACGGCCAAACCGGCAATATCTAGAAGCGTCTATGTTTACATATTTTAAGGAAGTGACATAATATCCAAGTCGCAGTTCATGCGCTCTGTGTCAACGGCCAATCAATGGGCTTTGACTGTCTTAAGTGCTGCCCCATCCCTCCTCCTCTTCCTCCCCTTGTTTGGCAGGAGCATGTGGAATGAGGAGCATGGTGGCAGGAGGCTGCAGAGAAAGTGGAAGGAATGTAGACGTGAAAGAACTTAAATACAATACGTCGACATTTTGGAGCTACTTCGGTTATAGGAAAGAGGACGTGCAACAAACGCAGGTCTGGTCGCGGCAGAACCTTCATGAGTTTCACTGCGTTTCCTCACTGAAGACTCCAAACTGAAAACTCGCTGTTTGGAGACCGTGTACTTCCCGGACTCAGTCGCCAGTGGAAACCAGCTTTTGGATTACAACAAGTGTTAGCTAGATTTGCATGAAGAGCAAAAGATCTGCACCACCATGACAATGGAGTCAACATTGTGAAAGCCCCGATCTTAACAACTGGGTCAGACTCCAGAGTTTCAGTCACAGGCGGCATCTCACCATCGGTGGGTCTTTTTCGTCCCTTTTAGTGGGACTTTATCCTTTATGAATGAATGAATGAAATTTATTTATAAAGCACTTTTCATACAAGAGTAGCACAAAGTGCTTTACATATTAAAATCAGCAACATGTTAATAAAATGACAATTAGACAAACAATTACACATTCTCTATCTCCCACACACACATCCACACACCCTCCCTCACTGCCTGTCATAACCCTATGAATATAACTTGGCTTGGCGCAGCTGTGAGGAAACAAAATCTTTGGGATCCGTCCACACTGGGAGCCATCATGGTCTCAGAAGCCGCCACCAGAGGGACCCCCCAGATCCCGGCCGCCAGGGGCCCACACCACAACCATAGGACTGCAGAGCAGGACCCGTCAGCCACCCCAACATGCGGATATACCGTAAAACGCATTCAGTCATGCGTTCCGGTCTTTTACCGCAGAGATGTAGCGGACATGTACCGGCTGGTCTCCGTGTCATCAGAGCAGAAATGTTGCGGCTCGTCATTTTGGCTGAACGCACAAGAAAATGTTCCGGTCAGAGTTGCAGGGAGAGCGTGGCTGTGTCGGCTTATCTGCAACATTTCCTGATGTCTGAACGTGACCGGGGCGCAATAAGTCCATGAGGAAGCGACATGATTGAAAAGACGAGTCCGGTTAAAGAGCGGATGGACTTTACCGCACATGTACCACAACGCAAGTCTGAAAGCGGCTAATGAGTGGATTATCTGAATAAATCAGCCAATTTGATCTACTTTTGAAAAGGGAGACTAAAAATAGAGAAGCAGAAAGAGGAAAGGTTGCAGTGGAAAAGCACAGGGAAGACTTTTAAAGTGACTGTGAAGCTTAGCATGACAAAAGATGCATTAACAAGTATTGTATCTATCCTGAAATATATTGCCATCGTGAGTCACTGTTATCGCATATCACAAGTTTTTTCCATGATCGTGCAGCCCTAACTGAGACCCCCAGCAGCTTTGTCCATACTACATGCAGAAAACTTCCCCGTTTCAGTGAACTGGTCTTGGAGAGAAGTCTAGGAAAGTGGATGATCAATCTCATTCCTTGTCATGATTCTTTTGGTGAGAGATGGGTGTTCACATGCCTGCTCCGTTGACCTGTTAAGATAGTTAACGAAAGTTAAGCTTACATGTTATGGTCAGTTCAGTGTGTTTCGATTTTTTATTTATCAAAGGTTAAACATGAAATAAAAATCTGCACTTTTTCAAGCTGATACAGTTCATCTGTCCAGTCCCTCTTCAAGTTGTTTATAGTGTGATGTGATATTCCTGTTATTACCTTACATTTCATACGCCTGGTAAGCCAACTGGGAAAAGAGAGCTCACACATAGATACACGTATGCCAAATGTGCCATTCCACATAGACAAAAACTGTACATTTAATCGTACGGACCAAGGACTGTGACAATTAGATATTTCTCTATAATTAGAGATAATAAGTGTGTAAACTATGTTTGTAGGAGATGGTGATGGGGGGGTTTGGGAACCTCTGATGTAGTACATGCAGGGGTTGAGGATGAACATTCTGATTGGGGGGAAACGGAAAAATTGAAAATGCTTCAGAGGAGGGAGGCAGCAGGTGATTTCACGGCATACTGAAGATTTTTTGGGAATAAACTGAGTTTTGCTGACCAGAGAGTAGTGGAACAACCTCCCCCCTCAGGGACTGGTGATGTGTCATTCATTAAATTATTGGCTGAAAGATTCAACTGAGTGAGAAGAGTGGGAAGGGTCGGGACTTCAGTTTGATTGGCACACTACGTATGGGGCCAATCACGTGGAGGAAAAACTAAGCTCATACATTTGAAAGAAGTATAAGGGCAGACTGAAGACAGGGAGTGTAAAATATGATACAGTCATCAAAATTATTCATACCCTCCAATTAAAGAAAAGGTTTCATTCACAATAGTAATTCACATAACAAGAAACTAACGATAAATAAAAAAAATTACAAAATTTGAATTTAGTGAAATATATGGGTTTTGAGTTGTGGTTGTAAATAATAATTCAAAACAAACAAACTGTCTTAGACACATTAGAGCAGCTTTCCCATGAACTGTGGACCAAGATACCTGTCAACCGGTGCAGCCGTCTGATTGGGCGTTACAGAAAACACCTGATTGCAGTGATTAGGCTCGTTCAGATTGACTGCGTCTGTCTACCGTCTGACTTGATGGTCAGACGAGAGCTGTGTGAGTCGCCGGGGGCGGACCATAAACGCAGCGCATCTCAGCCGGACAAGTTCGCCAACGAAAAGACTGCAATAACAGGATCTCGCGGCATTTGCCTTTATTTAGCTCAAAGTTACTGCACGCTGTGCAGGTCTGATCAAGTCTAATTTCAGAGTATTGAAACTGCACGTTGTTAACACCAATTACATGAACTTGTACTGTAACTGTAGCAGAAACGTCTGCAGACAGAATGTTATTTACCTGTTAAGGTGCAACATTAAGGACAGCAATCTGGGAAATGTCCACGCTTAAATTTACAAAACTTTAATGCTTTGCCTTGATGAATGAATTTAAAAGAAAAGAAATAGAATTTTTTTTTTTTTTAGAGGGGGGTAGAAATAAATATCATCACAACCTCCCCATAAATACTGTCCTAGAAGGTTAATTTACATCTACACTGTACACATCTACACTTTACACGGTCTGAAAGGTTCCTATAAATGCAACATATTATTCCCATTATTATTATTATGAAATGAAAAATTATTATTAAGGGTTTGGGTACTCATGGATAACGTGAGGGGGAGTGCAAAGGGAGCATGTGGAAAGGTATGGATACACACCAGTAAGGTTTTAGCAGAACCTCCAGTTAAGCTTCATATCTCTTATGGCTGGTTATGTTTTAATGATCTGTGTGAACTTGGTGATTCGTGTGAACAGCTTACCATCAGGATCGTACTTAACACGAAGACTAAAGTAGTTCCAAACACCAGATCTGAATAAAGTCAAACGAAGATCCACTCAGTTTTTAACACCGAGCTCATCGTCAGAAGACAAGTTGATGAAATTTGATACATGGTGGTCACGGTTCAGTACACACCAGTGTTGACGTTCTGATACAAATACATGTATTTACCGTACTGTAGCATATATATAGAAAACACATGCGGTTAAACCCACAGATCCACAGTTTACTGCTGTTCAACCAAGAAACAATTAACAGTTTTCTAAAATGTTTGTTTTTTAATAGGAATCCTGACCAAAGCAGAGGTATCTGTGACCCAATCAAGACAGAACAAACTTCCAGTCCTGCTCAATGCAAAAATAAACATTTGTACTTACTCTACTTTCAGTAAAAATTGGAACTCACTACTTTATTATTCTTTGAGAAAGGGCCAACATGTCAGGAGTTTGTTTGAGAGATGGTTTTCTTTCAAATCTTACCAGGATTCTTTTTCATTAGTCTGGATTTCATTGGAGAGTTTAAGTGTCCCTTTGTGGTAAAAGTGCAGCCAAGAATGTGTTCCTTAGTGGTGTTTTTGTACTTTTCTGCAAGACAATAGTAACTTTTCAAAATACCTTTAGGCTACCAAAGTTTAAGGCATTGCTCTACAAAGATCTGTTTAAAAACAAGTGCAATGACATACACAGGCGCTGCCAGTAGTGCTCACATGGAAAAGATATGAACAATTAAATGAACAGGTTTTCTGTTGCCAAAAGATGAGGAGATTTGGCAGGAAACATTCTTGTTCTTTCTCATGAGATCTTCCAAATAAATCTTTTATCTTTTAAAATTTTAATGTCGTGGTTTTTATGATTTCCTAATAATTTCTGGCAAATAATCTTTTAAGCTATTTTGGGTTCCACCGAACATGGATATTCCTGCTCTGATCAATACTGATACATCTGTAGTGGATTCCTGAGGGTCAGGTCATTATGCTGGATGCTGCCACTGAAGTTGTTAACTGTGACAATGAAGCATAGAGGTAGTTTTGACAATAAAACCTGGACAGGTCGTTGCATTTAAACCATGCCTGATGGTATTAATGAGCTCAAAGTTTACCAAAATCTTTTCCGTTCAGTTCCATCACATCACCAGGAAAACTCCATCGTGTTGACACTGAACAGCCTGACTGAGGATTCTTCTTTCCAACCTCCAGCTGGTTTTCTTCCAGGATCTGTTTTGACCCACGATGAACTGACTTCTGTGGAATAAAAAAAATCCAATATTAGTTTTGTCTTAACCTTTTAGCACTCTCGTAATTGGTTTTACTTGTTTTATTTACTATATTTTATCAATTTAAATGATTTAAATTGAAATTAAATTTTCCTTTTGAGGATTAATAAAGTATTTCCACATTTCTTTATTTTCATTTTAACATTTCTATTAAACTGCAATTTCAAAGCAATGTCATGATCCTCATAAAATTTGTTTTTTTTTTGTTGTTGTTTGTTTTGTTTTTTTCAATTTCAACTTTTTCCACTGACAGGGTATTTTAAAAAAAGTATAGATGGTGAGACATCTGGTATTTATTTGGGTTATTATGAGCCTTGAATTTTTGAAAAAGTATAAAAAACAAGAAGTAGAGAAAATGTGGTTTTGTGTTCTCTTTTCAGACATCATGAGTGAAAAGAAAAGTTCGGTTTGATTTTTTACCTTGACAGTTTCGATGATCAGCTGTCGCCTTCATCAGAAGTTGTTTCACTGACAGCACCTGACGTGTCATCTGGCAGGTCTGACAGCCGGCTGGACGGCACGCCCAGTGATGTTCTGGTCTCACCGGGCTAACCCTGCCCACACCTGAAGGGCGTGGGGAGGCAAGCCTGATGGTCCCGTCCACCGCCGAGCGCGTCGCTCTCCCTCCATACTTTTTCCTAGCAGAGTGTCCCAGGTGTGGCTTGCCTCCCCACGCCTTTCAGGTGTGGGGGGGGTAGCCCGGTGAGACCAGAACGTCACTGGGCGTGCTGTCCAGCCGGCTGTCAGACCTGCCGGATGACACGTCAGGCGCTGTCAGTGAAACAACTTCTGATGAAGGCGACAGCTGATCGTCCAAACTGTCAAGGTAAAAAATCAAACCGAACTTTTCTTTTCACTAATAGTGTCTGAACAGAAAACAAAAAACTACTTGAATGTAGACATGATGAACATTTTCGAGCTGTTAGAGAAAATGTGATTTAAAGGTAGAGTCCGAAGTCCCCCCACAGTTTCTGTTTGCAAACAACAGCATTCAAACTTAGCGCCCCTCCCTCTCAGGCTAATGGCCGCCTCGTTCTTCAGCCTATTCAGCTTCAACCACTTCTTCAGACCTCAGAAGCGGGTAAAAGCCAAACTAATATTAGCCCTGGTTTTCCAACTTGCATTATCTAAGCTCTTACCTTTTCTTCGGTGCATCGGCCATTTTTTCTTTCTTTCTTTTATTTTTCCTTCGAGAGTTCGAGTGACTGGTGTCTGCTCCAATCATGAGCTTATTCCCACATGACGTCATGCTCTTAGCTCGGTCATTGGCTGGAGATATAAACAGAAATCTCCACCCGGAAACGTCCCTGACACACCAAAACAAAGCTAAAGAGCGAATTACAGACAGGAGGAGAGAGAGTTGCATTCAAACTCACCACTGCACGTGAGTAGACGCCCAAAGGCGCGGTTTAAGATGGATTTCACTCGCACAAGTCTAACGTTTAGTTTCGTGGGGGGAACTTCGGACTCTACCTTTAATGTTAGGGCATCAGAGAGCTGCATAAATAATGTTACTTAATTCATTATGTTGTTTATATACAGTGTACACTTCTGGCATATATCTAAAGATAAATTCATCAGAGAAATGGATAGCTATAGTAATGCTCCATAGATAGATAGAGAGATAGATATAAATTATTTATTGCATTATAAATTTGCATTTTGAATTTTTTTCTGCAAATTTATATTAATATATATATTTATATATGCACGGTGGCGTGGTGGTTAGCACCGCAGCCTCACAGTAAGAAGGTCGCTGGTTCGATTCCCGGCTGGGGAGGGGTGTCGAACAATTCCAACCGTGGCCTTCCTGTGTGGAGTTTGCATGTTCTCCCCGTGTATGCGTGGGTTCTCTCCGGGTACTCCAGCTTCCTCCCACAGTCCAAAGACATGCATGTTAGGTTAATTGATTACTCTAAATTGTCCCTAGGAATGAATGTGAGCGTGCATGGTTGTCTGTCTCTCTCTGTTGGCCCTGTGACAGACTGGCAACCTGTCCAGGTGTACCCGCCTCTTGCCTGATAATAGCTGGGATAGGCTCCAGCAACCCCCGCGACCCTGAACTGGATAAGCGGTACAGAAAATGACTGACTATTTATATATATTGTTAACCATTCCTGCTTCTCTTCCTGAACGTGGTCGGGAAAACAGGGGAGAACCGTTTTCTCCAGGGCCGAAGTAGCTTCGGGGCTAACTCCCAGACTTAACTCCACGCTTTGAGTCGGGTGGTGGCACACACATAACAGGCCGTGGTTGCTGAAGAGAGGGGCTTTATTGTCCAGACTGCATCATACAAGTTTTACGCTCTCTGACTGCTCCAGTCTCCGTCCCTCCGTACTACTCTCTTTTTACCCACACATATCACACACTTCTTCTTTCCTCTGGTCTCAGTTCACAGCGCCGCCACTAGGCCGTGCGCGCACCCTCACGCGTTCACTCACACTCATGCCCTGAGCTGTCTGTACCTCACATAAGACACATCACACAACAATATAAAATAAGTTGGCCGGTCGGAGTCTAATCAATATGAAGGAAAATCTCTGAGGTATGTTCCCAGCTCCTTGTCTTCAAAATTAAGACAGTTCTAAAGAAAAAAGTAAAAGGACTGTATTTATATAGCACTTTTCCAGTCATAGTGACCAGTCAAAGTGCTACAGTTTCTACCCTGCATGTCTCATTCCCCCATTCACACCCTGATAGGCAACATGGGGTTCAGTGTCTTGCCCAAGGACACTTCAGTATATAATCGGTGGAAGCCTGGAGTCAATCCCCCGACCTACGTTCTACGTTCCTACACTCACCTATGGCCATGAGCTGTGGGTCGTGACCGAAAGAACGAGATCGCAGGTACAAGCGGTCGAAATGAGTTTCCTCCGCAGGGTGGCCGGGCTCTTCCTTAGAGATAGATGAGGAGCTCGGTCATCCGGGAGGGGCTCAAAGTAGAGCCGCTGCTCCTCCACATCCAGAGGAGCAAGATGAGGAGGCTCGGGCATCTGGTCAGGATGCCTCCTGCACGCCTCCCTGGTGAGGTGTTCCAGGCACGTCCCACTGGGACGAGGCTTTGGGGGAGACCTGGGACAGGCTGGAGGGACTACATCTCCCGGCTGGTCTGGGAACGCCTCGGGATCCCCAGGATGAGCTGGTGGATGTGGCCGGGGAGAGGGAAGTCTGGGCTTCCCTGCAGCTGCCCCCACGACCCGATCCCGGAAAAGTGGAAGATTTCGGTGTACTATATGAAGTGATCAGTGAGTGTGTCCTTAAATATCCGAGTTGAACTTGAACCTCTGAGCGTTTCCCCCCATCTGGTCTCTTACAGCTCTGTAATTCTGACACTGCAGGAACAAAGACTACCACATCATTTTTGTTGGTCTATCTTTCAAAGTGTACCATGCAGCGAACCTGCAGGAATGGTCTTATTGCTCAGTGTGCATGGGCTTTCTGTGGAGACGTTATCAAACAGGCACGTTGTGCATCCACACACACACAAATCTAATCCAACAAACACCTGCAGTGTGCAGTTTGCCTCCAGCTCCTTCTCCACCGACCTGATGAGAACGAGAAGGATCTCTCACTCACATGTTCTTACTCACCCTCCTTCATTGCGATGCCCCTGTGGGTGGGGGAGTGTTTGGGAGGATTGGGCGAGAAAGATTCGAGTCTTTATTGAAAGATCATATGGGATGACTGAGGAATCCCATTACTTGTTGATTAAGTATTGATCCCAAACCGTCCAAGTATTAACAAGTAAGCTAATATGTGCTGACCCATGGGACCAGTGGCTTGGGTTGTGTGTGTGTGTGTGCGTGCTTCTGTCTTTGTGTGAGTGACTGAGTGAGAAAATAGAGAAAGATGAAGGGACGGACAGAAAGAAGGGAGCGTGCCTGAAAGTGTGACAGGCTGAGGGAGCAAGAGAGAAATTATCACAATAAAGGCAGACAGAGAGAGACAGCGATTAAAGTTTGAGATGACACGGAGCTGAAGTGTGGAGAGAGTCGGCTGCAAGAAGAAAAAGTGGAGCCAGCTTAAGTGTTAAAGGGTCAAGGGATAAAAAGAAAGAAGAATGCAGAAAGGTCTTCAGCAGGGGGAGGGAGGGGTGAGGGAAGGTGAGATGCTCAAGGCTTTGGTTGAAATGTCACACGCTTACTGCAGAGTGGAGATCAATTCCTTCATTACTCTCTGCTCTCACCATTACCATCATCACTTGGCCTTTCTGCTGTGAATTGATGTCCCCTCCACAACATACATGAATCCATGCATGTCAATCCATGCAGACTTCCAACTGCAGAGTACAATGTCAGATACGGAATGTACCACAAAATTCAAGAGAAAACCCCTGAATCGTTTTAAATTTGAATGTAGTTTTGTCTACAAGATGCAAACCCAGCTGTTTAATGTTTCAAAACTCCATAATGTCCCAGAGCAGTGGCGTGCACAATGTTTTGAGGGGCAGGTGCACGGTGAAGAATAAGGGCACTTTGTGCAGCATGTGGAAATGATGTTTCAGTACCGATTCTGATACTTGTGCTGTGGGTATCGGCTGATACGGAGTACTGATACCACTCTGCTATTAAAAATATATATATATATTTCACCTGCATGACTGTCATGATGGTGGTAAGGCCTGACTCAGGTTTAACCCTTTGTAAAACATTAATCACTTCAGCAAATTGAAGCCATTTATTTTTAAATGCAGTCTTGCTGGAGGGAGAATCCAGTATGAGATGCTGCCACATCACCAACATGATCTCTGGTTAGCTCCTTGTCTAACAGCTGTCAGGTCATCAGTTCTTCTTCGCCCCTCCAAACCAGCAGCTGCACCACAGCTTTATCTGAGTATTCTGGGATTCATCTTCCTCATCTTCCATGCTTTTACCTGTGATCTGTGGTGTTTTGACTTATTTAATCAATGATGTTGCTACCATTGTAAAGCAGTTTGGTCAACTGAGGAAATGTGCTATAGAAATACATTTTGAATTGAAAATGAGATAAATGGATAAATATTTATAGAATTCATTCTGATCAGAGATTCCAGCTGTCATGTTTATATGCACTATGGATAAAGCGATCTGATCACTTGTATTTTATGTATTTAGGCTCTACAGTAAAAAGGCCTGGATTCATGCAGATACGCAATCAATGAGTGATTTATTTTTATGAAATTACCTCTTTTAACACACATTATACCGTGTAGAAAGCATTTCTCTGAAAGAGATTAAAATAAAATCAGGTACATCTGTCACTGTAGCTATTTTCAGGTGTACAAATAGATGTGATGTGTCAGTCGGACGCGCATTAGTACTGATCATCTTTGTTTATTGTTTATACAGCTGCTGGAGGCGACAGAGCGCGCTCAGAGGTGACAGGTGGAGACGTGAAGGAGCTTCACAGTCTGACCAGGACGACGGCCTCAGTCCTCGCGCAGCCAAGAATTGTCAGAGTTTTGTGTGACGCTCAAGGCAAGATTAGAGGCAAACCCTAAACACCGGGCAACACCACCGACGACTGTCAGGTGGACTGGATAGAAGGGATCCTGACAGTTAGCTCACCGCGCTAACCGAGGAGTTTGGCTTCTTGTTTCTTAAAACAAACAAACAAAAAAAAAATGCTTGTTTACTGTTTTAATAGAGGTGTGTGTGTGTTTGTGCCAATAAAGCTCTTTTCTTTGAAGAGGAATGTTTCTGGCAAACTTTTTCATGCCGTTCATATCATTCATGTCTGATCATGCAATTAAGTTGTATAAGCCTTAATAAGTTTATTTGTACACATCTCATGTCCAGAACAGTTGAAAGGGTTTTATCGAGACAAAAGCATTTTACAACATGCAGAAAAAAGTAAAGAATAAAAGAGTAAAAAGCACAATTTATAGTTAAAAGCAAAAGAGTTTTAAGGAGGCAGTACTAATGTATATAAGCCTAACATGAATATAACAACCCTGGGTGACCAATAGTTATGCATCTACCAACTATGTAAACAATACAGGGAGTGCAGAATTATTAGGTAAATGAGTATTTTGACCACACCATCCTCTGTATGCATGTTGTCCTACTCTAAGCTGTATAGGCCGAAAGCCTACTACCAATTAAGCATATCAGGTGATGTGCATCTCTGTAATCAGAAGGGGTGTGGTCTAATGACATCAACACCCTATATCAGGTGTATTAGGCAAACAATTATTACGCAACTTCCTTTCCTTTGGCAAAATGGGTCAGAAGAGGGACTTGACAGGCTCTGAAAAGTCAAAAATAGTGACATATCTTGCAGAGGGATGCGGCACTCTTGCCAAGCTTCTGAAGCGTGATCATCCAACAATCAAGCGTTTCATTCAAAAAAGTCAACAGGGTCGCAAGAAACGTGTGGAAAAACCAAGGCGCAAAATAACTGCCCATGAACTGAGAAGAGTCAAACGTGCAGCTGCCAAGATGCCACTTGCCAGCAGTTTTGCCATATTTCAGAGCTGCAACATCACTGGAGTGCCCAAAAGCACAAGGTGTGCAATACTCAGAGACATGGCCAAGGTAAGAAAGGCTGAAAAACCACCACCACTGAACAAGACACACAAGCTAAAACGTCAAGACTGGGCCAAGAAATATCTCAGACTGATTTTTCTAAGGTTTTATGGACTGATGAAATGAGAGTGAGTCTGGATGGGCCAGATGGATGGGCCTGTGGCTGGATCGGTAAAGGGCAGAGAGCTCCAGTCCCACTCAGACGCCAGCAAGGTGGAGGTGGGGTACTGGTATGGGCCAGATGGATGGGCCCGTGGCTGGATCGGTAAAGGGCAGAGAGCTACAGTCCGACTCAGATGCCAGCAAGGTGGAGGTGGGGTACTGGTATGGGCTGGTATCATCAAAGATGAGCTTGTGGGGCCTTTTCAGGTTGAGGATGGAGTCAAGCTCAACTCCCAGTCCTACTGCCAGTTTCTGGAAGACACCTTCTTCAAGCAGTGGTACAGGAAGAAGTCCGCATCCTTCAAGAAAAACATGATTTTCATGCAGGACAATGATCCATCACACACATCCAAGTACTCCACAGCGTGGCTGCAAGAAAAGGTCTAAAAGAAGAAAAACGAATGGCATGGCTTCCTTCTTCACCTGATCTGAACCCCATAGAGAACCTGTGGTCCCTCATCAAATGTGAGATTTACAAGGAGGGAAAACAGTCCACCTCTCTGAACAGTGTCTGGGAGGCTGTGGTTGCTGCTGCACGCAATGTTGATCGTGAACAGATCAAAACACTGACAGGATCCATGGATGGCAGCTTTTCAGTGTCCTTGCAAAGAAAGGCGTCTATATTGGTCACTGATTTGTTTTTGTTTTGTTTTTGAATGTCAGAAATGTATATTTGTGAATGTTGAGCTGTTATATTGGTTTCCCTGGTGAAAATAGATAATTGAAATGGGTATATATTTCTTTATTGTTAACTTGCCCTAATAATTCTGTTTGCCTAATACACCTGATATAGGGTGATGTCATTAGACCACATCCCTTCTGATTACAGAGATGCACATCACCTGATATGCTTAATTGGTAGTAGGCTTTCGGCCTATACAGCTTGGAGTAAGACAACATGCATAAAGAGTGGGTCAAAATACTAATTTGCCTAATAATTCTGTCCATTATCGCCTAATGTACAGGTAACAGTTACTGCTTATTTCCCATGATGCCTTGTGGCCACCTGGATCTTTTTTGCACCATGACTCAAATGTGTATGTCACCTTTTCAGTACCCTTGTAAATTTGCAACATATCCAATCTAACAAACAAGTTGGATACCATGACATGGTACTGCACATGCACGACATTGATTGTATGTTGCTGTGATGTCATTAAACGACTTCTGGCAACTTTTGGACCAGCCAATGGTGACTTCTCCCCCTGGAGAGTTGGCAACAGTGATATTGACCCTGATTTTCTGTATTCTAGCAGTTTTTATCATTATGTTTAGGTGATTTTCTAGTTATTATGCATCTTATCAACCTTCATTAAATATTAAAATGTCAAAATAAAACAGATTTCATGTAAAAGCAAAGACTGTATTTTTATGACAAAGTTTTTACCAGTTGCCAGAATATTACGGTTTTGTTTTGTTTTTTACAAGTTTTCTTTGTTTTTTAACAGTGTAGGGCTAAATAAGTAAGACCTCTTCCTTTTTGAACATGTTGAATTAATATTATTGTTATTAGTAGTAGTAGTAGTAGTATTGTTGTTTTTTGTTGCTTAGTTGTTAAATATTTTTGTTAGAAGTTATAGATAATCTTTTTTTCCTTTCTTTTTTCCAACATGTTCAAAATAAAACCTATCAATCAATCGATACAGCGTTCCTCTCCAGGTTTGTGCTTCTTACGTGATCAATCTGATATTTTCCCATCCAGCCAATGAAATTTGAGCTGCTGAATGCAAACATTGATGAGCATGTGCAGAAGCTGGTGTCGGAGCAGGGTAGAGTTATTATTGAGGAAATCCTTCCGCAGAAAGAAAGGCCAGACCTTGGAATGGTTTAATCAATACAGGAATGTTTGCTGTAATGAAGTGTGTCAGCTTCTTAACAGGACTAAAACCTTCATCAAGTCAATGAGGGGGGAGTTAAACCTGGGGCCTATCTGAATAATCACACGGCCTTATTGACTGGCAACAAGACGAGGCGAATGCCAAACACCAGCGTGGTCAATCACGTGCTGGTGAGGAGCGTCTCAATAATCACCATGAAGGAAAACGGTCTGGAGTGAATTCATCGCAGCTTTGCGTGAATCTGGCCAAGTTCCCTCTGCTCTGCTCTACTCGTTGCTTCCTTTCTCTTTCCTTATTTCCACAGATTTGTTGGCTTATTGTGGTCAAGGTACCATGAATGATGAAACCATCATTCTTCTGAGTTATTTAGGGAATTCTGATTAAGTAAAGTTTTGTTCCATAGTTTTGTCCTGACCTTGGCGATAGAATCTGGCATGTCTTCCTCCATCAGCTGGAGGTCCACTTCCATCTCTGAAGCTGGGAGTTCACAGATAAATGACTCAGAGCGATCAGTGCATGTACGCTTCTTTCTTTCTCAGGGATACATTTGTTCTGGTCATGTGTTGCATTGTAGCTCTTCCTTTTCCTCTAAAAACAGTGGTTTTCAAACTGTGGATCGGGACCCCCACCGAGGCTGGGGAGAATTTCAGGGGGTCACCACATCATAGTTTTTTTGTTTTTTTTTTAAGCCGTGATTAATCAAATAAATTTGGGATTTTGGGGGCTATCAATATTAACACTCTATTGCAAAGAGATTGATCTATGATTTTTTTTAAATTATTGCATAATATCTAAGTTATTACGAATATTAACCCTTCAAGAACAAGCGGCAGCAGCCAGAGGTTTCCTGTTAGCATAATCCCATTTAATCTACTCTAAAATTAAAACTGTGATAGCTAGACCAATAACTTTATCTGAAAGCTAAGACTCTCGCCTTTCAAGATGTGGCAGCGTTATGAGTCAATGATGTCATCATTTTCCGCTACATGCAGTGCAGAGTGGCAATATAAACGTGTTTCAGTGGTGATTGTCAGAGACATTGAGAGATGGATGAGAGAGAAATACAGAGAGTAGTTTATTCCATCATTTAAAGTGTATTTTACATGGTTTTCACTAGTTTTTTTTTAAATCACGGTTACTAGTTTTAGCGTTCGCAGTTGCTTGTTTTTACTGCAGGTCATTACCATAATTTCTTTTTAGTTTTTAGGACAATATCAGTCGTTTTTTTTTTTTTTTGCTTTTTTTTATTTTGAATTGTACTTTAGATAAGTCTCAGCATAGTTTCTTTTCCTGTTTACACACCTGGAGTCTGACGGACATACTCGGCAGAGCAGGTGAGGAAGCTTTGGAAATTAGGGCTGTAACGGTACACAAAGTTCACGGTTCGGTTCTTCCTCAGTACAGTAATGGAGAAAAATGAACAAATATTAACTGTCTTATGTTTAATCAACAAGTTCTCTAAACTTTAACATCACAGCAAAGTTCATATTACATACCCGAACCTGTGTTTCTTATCATTATACAGGCAGGGCGCCCTCCCTACCAGACCCAGCACCGCCTACAAAGTCAGGTTCATTTATCCTGATCTGGTTTTCTATCCAGCACCAGCTCGCAAACTGGTTTCAGGTCTCATTTCCTCTAGAACAGGTTTATATTGAGCTCTTAGATTAAAAACTAAACTGATGTTAGTTATCAGGTTTACATGACGGCATGTCATAAGTTCAGACTGACCAGCGGAGCTTCTGTAGCTCAACAGTCTCACATCCATGTTGTTACAAGTTGTTGGTAGCAGCAAGAACTTAATGAAACAATAAATAGCTAAATAAACAAATCCTGTGCCCAACAGTTCTTCTTACACAAACAAATTTTTTATAGAAGGGTTTAAGGATAAAGTGCTGATGACACGTTTTTGACATTTCCTCCATGTTTTATAGACCAAAACGTTCCTTATGATGATCTATGTAACAGAAACAAACGCAGCTGCATGGAGGAGTTTTTAGAAAACATCGCTGCATTTTAACATCTGACCAGACGGTGGTGCTGAAACCGCAAGTGACGTCTGCCAGAGAATGCTCTCAGCTCATTTTAGATTGAAGTCAATGGCTTCATAGCAGTTTTAAGTTCCTTTTCCAGTTTTACAGACGAACAGTAACGACTCAGCCTTCTGTTGTATTACCAGTTAATGTTTAAAAGCTCGTAAGTACAGCGTTAGTTTATTTTGGTTTCCTACAGATCTAGAATTTTATTTTGAAGAGGATAAAGAAGCAGGTCGGACTTACTGGGTAGCAGTAGAAGCCTCTGCATGTCTCTCCTGTCTGCAGCTTCTGTTAACTGGAGGTGTTGAGACTTCTAACACATGGAACTGCAGTCATGTCCTCTGGAATATTCTTTTTCAACCATTGTTGCTTCATCAGATCGGTCATACCCCCGTACAACCCCACCAGATGCCTCAGATCTGCTGATCAGCTGCTCCTAACTGTTCCCCCTTCCAACAAAGTCAGACAGGGTGATGGTGCTTTTTCAGTGGCACTTTTCTGGACCGGTCTCTGTTAAAGATTCAGCTTCCATCAGCACTTTTCAAGCAAAACTCAAGACTCATTTATATGTTTACGCTTTGGAAGGTTCTTAAATCCCTTTATTCTTAAAGCTTTAAGTCATCAGTCATTTTCTGTTATCCAATTCAGGGTCGCGGGGGTTGCTGGAGTCTATCCCAGCTATTATCAGGCGAGAGGCAGGTACACCTGGACAGGTCGCCAGTCTGTCACAGGACCAACACAGAGAGACAGACAACCATTCACACTCACATTCATTCCTAGGGGCAATTTAGAGTGATCAATTAACCAAAAATCATGTCTTTGGATGGTGGGAGGAAGCCGGAGTAGCCGGAGAGAACCCACGCATATACGGGGAGAACATGCAAACTCCACACAGGAAGGAACTGTTCGAACCCCCTCCCCAGCCGGGAAACAAACTAGTGACCTTACTGTGAGGTTGTGGCGCAAACCACCAACGCCACCGTGCAGCCAAAGGCCACTTGGCCACTTAATTTTCATTTTAATGTTTGTTTATATGTTTATTATCTGTTTTTATTATTTATTATGATCATCGTGTTAAGCACATTGGTCAGCTTCGGTTGTTTTTTGAATGTGCAGGACAAAGTGTGCTCTATTAATTTGATTTGATTTGAATTGAAATTATTTTTGTTTATACTGTAGACATTCTACGTGTTCGTCTAATTTTTGGGTCGTGGTTCAAAAACTTTGAAAACCATGTTAGAAAAATGGTTCCACAGCTTCATAAACCATCTAAACTCAGACAGATAATGAAAATGGGTTATATTGTGATTGTTTCAGGCAATAATGAATCAAAATCCTGCTCGTTTCCTCCCCGGTTTGGCCCGTTTTTTAAAAGCAGATTTGATCTTCATAAAAATACACAGAAAACGCTCCTCTTTGTTCTTTGATATGAACGTTTAGTTTCCTGCTGATACGAAACTATTTATTTATTTATTTATATATTGCACCATGGTAGAAATTACAAAAAGAAAACAATCACTTTCTTTCTTTTTTTTTTTTTACATACATTTCCCATGGGCAAAGGGAGCAGAAAGAAGATATAATCTTCTTTTGTCTGCCTCTCATCAAAACAAAAAACTAAATAAACTTTTACGTCTAATATCAATTAAACCAATGAACATTTTTAAGGAAAATATCAATATTCACATGTAATAGTAAATACAACATTGCATAAGGCAAAATGTATACACACATACGCACATATATACATACATATATACACATGCACACACATATTGTGTATGTACACATACAGTACATACACACATACCTACATATACATATTGTTTCATTTTTTTAAATCTTCATGAGTGAAATCCACAGTTTTATCCCAATAACTGAAGGACACATCTGTGTAAGTGCTGTACGTGCAAATTGGTGTTTAAAATTGTGTTTTCTTCTACTGAAATCATTTTTTAAATGGAAAAGTTGTTGTATTTTTTTCAGCTACCTGCCTACATCTTGCTTTAAACATAATTAATAGTGTTCAAAACTTAACCAAATCTGCAAGCTTTAATATTCTACATTGAACAAATAATTGATAAACAGCTTTGTGCATAATTCTCACAGCTCTCTTCTGTAATATAAATAAAGTTGTATATTTGTCTGATATATATATGTTTATGTGTTCCCCCAGACTTCTGCAGTTAAAATTTGGCACAATGAGTGAACTCAACAGTATTTTCAGTGTTTCATAATTTAACACATCCTTCACTTTATTTAAAACAACAAAAATGTTTTGGTAAATTTTTCTTAATCTCAGTTAATACTGATATGTGAGGTAGTGAGTAAGTAAGTCGTACACAGAGTCAGCGACCAGCATGTTCCACGTTCCAGATCGTATTAAAGTTCAGACCTTAACGGCTCACCGCTCTCTGAAAGCAGCCTTCATAAACAACGATCAGTCGGGAACCTCCACCGTGAGAGAGCGGTGTGTGACATGCAGCCTTTAATCCAGGACGTATAGTCACATAAATAAACACACCGAGGTGTGTGAACACGGAATAATAACACCAACTCATCTGCATATGAAAATGCTGGGATACATAGCTCTCACATTCTCAGCAGGCACACACACAGAAAAGCTGGTCACCACTCCCTCTGTCTTCACTCATCTTTCACCACCCTCCCTCTGTTCTCTCCCAGTCCTTCATTGATCTCTCTCTCATTGGACTCATCACTCTGCATTCTCTGCAGACAAAGAGCAACCGCAGGATGACAATCACATTAGAGCACACAATCTATTTATGGCTTTGCCTCATATTTCAACTCCATTACTTCTCTCTCTCCCCACACACACACACATATACGTAAACTCGCCCTTTCTCTCCATTCTCTCGTACTCTGTGATAATATAAACACAGGGTTTTTAGTGGTAATGAGTTTTTAATGAAAAATGAATTATTTACTGTGGCTGGGGGACAGAAGATAAAAATGAAAGAAAAGCAGGTGAAATCAACGCTTCTGGAAATGTTTATTAGAGTTTGTTTTACTTTGACTTTATGCTGATGCCTGCATAGATTATTAGCAGCTTACACAACATGTGTTTATTGGAAAAAACAAGCGCTTGTAATTGATTTGCTTGGCTGGTGTCCATCGTGAAGTTTACCGCTGAGCAGGTTCAGGAGTTACCGGGAGCAGATTGATTGTTTTTGACAGTTTCAGAATGTAGTGTGCTTTCCTCTGGAGTGCAGGTCCTTCAGTCATAAGAGGTAGCAGCCAGTGAAATGTCTGTCTGTCTGTCTGTCTGTCTGTCTGTCTGAAGAGGAGAGTGGCCTTGCTTGTAATAAGCAAAAAATTCTGCCGATGGAACAAGCCAAATTTTCTTAAGTTCTCTTTAAAATGATGCGTTGCCTTAAAACAAGTTCCTGTATCTCACTGAAATGTTTCTCTTTAAGTGATTTTGTCTATTTTGAGTGTGATGAGATATTTTGACTAAAGATTAGAAACGTATACTTGCTAAGATTTGAGTGTTTGCAGTGCAGGTTCTGGGCTCCCCGGACACCTCAGTGTGTGGTACTAAGGGTTCAACAAAGGGCGCATTCAGAAAGCATAGTCCACGAATCTCGGTTGGTTTGGGGGGGCGGGGGTGACTTTCGGACCGAGATAGTGTTCACGTTACACGGTAGCCAAATGAGCCAAACCCTCGGAATAATGTTCCCAATCTCTCCAGAGGTGGCGCTGCATTCAGATTCACGTAGACGAGGACAAGACGTACAACGAACAAGAAGGTTCCCACAACTTCCGTTTCCTCCACAAAACCACATTATTTTTGTGCGTATTTACGAGGAGCTGGATGCTTCCATCAGACCAATTATCCATGAAAGCTTTTACTTCCTCGTAACTCCACGTCTGACCACGAGCCATCATTAGAACTGCAGTCCCACACGTGTGTTTGTTGTCATAGTTGGCAACAAATATGTATGTGTCCCCCCCGCTTCCCAGTCACCACACCTTCAGCCCCACACAACTAGCCCACTCCCACCCCACCCCCCCCTCCAAAAAGAAAAAAAAAGTTAAACAAATAAATACAAATGAAGGTAAATAAATGAATAATAGTACTGACTTTGCTGGAGGTTTTGAGTGAGCTCCCTCTTGTCGAAGTTAGCACTTGTCAGTTTTACATTGCATCCCAGCAGAAGGGAATCGCTGTAAGCGACCTGAGGTGTATTGTCCAAGGAACCTCAGAGATACTGCTACAGGAGGCAGATATACAACAGGAAAGCTCTGTACAGTTTCACATGCTGTCAGCTGCTGGATTTGGTGTTTTTTCAGTGTATTTGTTTGATTCGGAATTAGCCGTCATTTGATTCGGATCTTAAAACCTTTAAAGTCAGACTTTTGATTGGGCCCCATCCCTGCAAGTACTTCCTCAGGGTAGACAGAAAGGATGTTTGTTTTGTAGAACATGTTTGCGGAAGTTCCCTTTACATCAGAAGAACCAGTAAGTAGAGGCTGCGGATCCCATGCGTTAAGTGTCGGGTCATTGGCGCGTCTGCCGCCGGCGTCTCAGGTGTTTCTATGTTGTCAGTATAATGAAGTTTATGGTCTCATTTTCTTATCAAAGTCTGGTATATTGTATGTTCCATGCCATAAAATGCAGTAAAATATTCCCACACATCTGGAACTATTGTTAAACAAGGTAAACAAGCCCTTTTGCTTTAAGTTGAATAATTGATACCAGATGTTTGAATAATGTGGCCGTTGTTGCAGAGTATACAGATACAGTAGTAGGGCTGCAACCAAAGATAATATTCATTATTTTACAATCTGTCTTTTTTAAAATTAATTATTTTAGTTTTGAGAAAATGGTCAAATGTTTCCCGAAGCCCAAGACACAACTTAAAATGTCTTGTTTGAAAGATTTACTGATGATTTAAAAATCCTTTTTAAAAAAATCTGTGATGAATTGAGTAATTGGCAACTTAGCAACTGAACAGCTGATAGATGCAGTTTGATACAGTACACTCAGTTATTGCCCAGTTCAGTGACATTTCATGTATAACATGAGTTTTGCAAGAATTTGCTGTAACTTGTCAACTTTGGTGATTGGCGACCTGTTGATTGTGTTGACCCTGGGACCTTTCCTCTAGTGCAACTCTCACAGAATTTGTCGCAGGAAATTCACCCTCTTCATTATTTGTAGGGATTTCCTGATACTGATGCCAGTATCGGCACTCGTTCCGATACTGGCCTGTTTTGCTGGACTCATACTTGTCAAATACTCGCTCATGACAGCACCCGATACTGAACGTCACGTGACTCGCTGTGTTTATGCTGCAGTGCCCCCACATACAGTTTCGAACGTTTTGTTCAGGCTTCAGTTTCCAGTGGGAAGTTTCCAACTAATTCTGTTTACGACGCTTTCCAAGTATTTTCCTGTTGGGCTGGTATAAGCGTGAATATGTAAAATGATGACAATGCTGCTAAAATACAGCAAACTGCAGCTGCATCAGGCTGTTTATCAGCTTCTAATGTCTGTAAGCTTTTATTTCTTAGTCCAACTGTGGTTTGATGAGGTAGTTAAATGTCGTGGTAGGACAGCAACATGCCAGCATCACACCTGAGCACGCAGAGATGCTTCTCTTTATTTAAAACACAAACAACAACATAGAAAAGAAACGCCTCTCACTTTTCCCTATTAATTACTTGGATCAGTACTCTCTATTGGCAAGTACTCCAATGCCAGTACTTGTACTTGTACTTAGTTGGCAAACAGTGGTATCGGGACATCCCTAATTTTTTGTTCTGTCATTCTTTCTATAGCACCTTGATGCCAAAATGTCAATTTTTATATTGGACAGATTGACCAACACAAAGCTCACATACTTGATTTAAGTAGTTCACCATGACAAAAACATATTGTGTTTGATCTACAGAGAGATAGTAAGGCGACTTTTTATCTAATTTTATCAGGTAGATAAACAAGAGTTGTCTTTGTATGTACAACATTCAGTCTGCAAGTCAGGTTAACTTACATTTGCAAGTGAAGTTAACTCACTTTTGCTAGTAAAGTCAACACTGAAGCCATCAGATTGGGCTGCACGTCTGTTTCCACCAGCAGCCATAGCGGCTTCAGATGTCACATGGACCATGTGACCAACAGCTTGAGAGCCGTTCCTGCCATTAAACCCCTCTTGTGTTTGTCTGCAGCTCGGTCGCTCTTGGCACAATGTAAGCAGCAAATTTCTTCTTCTACGCTTGGATTATTGGCAGAGTAGGCGCTGAACACTGTGGCTTCCGTAGTGTCGTGAACTCGCATGAACGCGCAAATAGAAACAGCAATGTTCTGTTTAAGCTACAAAAATCTACTAAATGATGTGGTTTCCAGTAAATTCTGGATGCTACCCACTCAGGACACTTGGATTACATTGGACGAGCAGCATGGAGGAATATTGACAAGTTTTTTATGGACTTTTATGGACCTTTTTGGTTCAGTCGCCGGTGAACTCCCTGGATCTGCGGCTGCATTCGAGATATTAAAAAAGTGCTCCAGAGTCTTACTCAGCATGAGGGTGAGGAGAAGATGAGGGACCATCATTCTGTGGGTGTACTATTCCTTTAATGTAAAATGATTGATTCTGTTGGGACATCAGCTCTCGTGTTCCCGGGAGAAGGAGGTTTCATCGAGCAGGCAGATCCACATCAACACCTAAACACAGCGGCAAATTCAGTCATCAAAGTTTAAAAGGTGTTGCCTCGTGAAACCAATTACCTGTTTAACAACCTGGAAGACAAGCTGTACTAGGATAATACTTTATAGAAGCCCAAACCACACACACACACACACACACACACACAGCCTCAGCGAGAGGAAGATGGAGTATGTGGTGCAGCACAAATGTACTTGCCAAGGGCTATATCAAATCATTCCAGAAAATTTGACAGCATGTCTTATAATAACAAACATAAGCTGGGAAAGTAGAGGCTAAAAAGCATAGAAAAGACATAAATAGCATATCTTCTGGCTGTACGGAAAACTTTATCTCAGTATGTAAATGCTCACTATCTGCTGGAAGCATGTCTTCCTCCACACGGTCTACCAACCCAGGAAGAAAATGCATTTGTTTCTTTTCTATGTAGCAGCCATGCTCACCACAGAGGCAGCCCCCGAACCTTTGATCTGGATCACCAGCTTCAAAAGCAAAAGGAAACTTTATTGGCATTGTGATTGTTAACTGAACGTACTGCTGATACAGCTTTAGTCAAATCAATAGCCATTTAGAAAATTATCTGTTCCTGCCAAATACCACAGACTTAAATTAGACACATCACTGCTGTCCGTGCTGAGGAGCTGGTCTTCTGTTGGTCACATGCCAATTTATAATTGCTTAGTAATAATGTATAATACAGTATGCAAATATGTGTTCTATTCAGAAACCATCATTAAACTGTAGGAACTTAACTATCTGTTTAAGGCAGACAGTGAGTGTGTTTGATAGATTCATATTTTAGTCAAAGTAATTAAGCACCGTTTGTTGTTGATTAGATGGCGTCGCTGCGCGCAGAAGAAAAATAATTTACAATTTATGCAAGATTTCCTTTTCCTTTTGCTTTCTTTAGAAAGTGTTTTAACAGAAATAATTACGCTGTGAAAGTGAAAGACTTTTACACACAAGTGTAATTCAGTAAACGTTCCACAACTATCCTGCAAATTCATGAAAAAATGAACACAAAAAGAAAACTATCATTTCTAAGAGCGATCGTGATATTTCTTTTTATTTCTGCATGTTTTTATTATTTACATTTTCAGTGTTATGCTGCTGTCAGTGCAACAATTTCTTAATTACACCCGAAACAGTTGCAACTAGCTGTAATCATTCTTTATCTGCTGTTTACCTGTTGAAGGGGTTAAAACACACAAACTCCTCTAAACCAGCTGAAAAGCAGCCTCGTGTCAGTCATGCTGCATGTCATCACTGCATATCATGAGCCTTCTGCAGGGCACGAGGGCCTGTCCATGCACTGAGTTGGTCTGTTATCTGAATTATGTCTAGAGACATGAGAGATGCTTGAAAGCACGTAAATGATGGTAAAGTTGCAGCTATGGTGTGATACTTAAACATAATACTGTGAGAACAAGGTGAAAAGTTAAGTATTAGGGCTTGTGTAAGTATTGTAGAGGTCAAAGAAAACTTCCAATCACCTCAAGCCCGGCAAACTTTTTGAACCATTGCAGATTTATAACTTTATTACTTCAGTAGACATCGTGTCTCTGACTCTGGGCTCAGACTGAGTGTAATGTGGGTTAAATTGGAGACCAACGCAGTCCAAGCAGCTCATGCGTGTGCACGACATTAGCGTCACTTCCACTTGTCGCCAGAGGGGGCGAACTTCTGGAAAAATCTGGAACTTGCGCTGTACTCCTTTAAAGAGAAACATCTCAATGAGATAAAGGAACTTGTTTTAAGGCAGTGCATCATATCAAGAAAATTTTGCTTATTCTATAAAAGGAATTTATTTGCTTATTACAAGCAAAAAATAAATTCTGCCAATAGAACAAGCCAAATTTTCTTGATAAGTTCTCTTGAAATAAGATGCATTGTCTAAAAACAAGTTCTTATTTCGCTCTGAAATGTTTCTCTTCAAGTAATTTTGTCTTATTTTGAGTGTGATGAGATGTTTTGACTGAAAATGAGAAAAATACACCTGGTAAGATCTGAGTTTTTGCAGCGTATATAAACCTGTGCATGCACTGAGGTGTGAAGGCTGACTCCTGCCGAGGACGAGGCTGAAAACCAGGATGACGGGGCGTTCTCGGTGATGGGCCTGAGACTCCAGAAGGCCCCGCCCCCACCATGCCAGCATGGCCCCCACTGGTCGTGTTTCAAGTCTCATCTTTTAACACTGCGTGAGTTGTGTGGTCCTCTGTATTCTTTAACTCTAACTTTGTTTTTATTTTTCAGGTTTTTATATTCAGTTTTGTTCGTGCGATATTATTTGTTTTATTTGCTGGAGTTTGTTTAAATGTGGATTGCTGAGCATGTCCATCCCGTTATGACCACCGTGTTGCATCCTCTGACGTCCACTTCCAGCAGGATGATCCGAGCTGGTAGAAGTTGGAGCAGATAAATCCGGGTCATACTGCAGCTCTGCGGCCGTGGCGTGGGCCCGGCCTGCCCTCATCCACACCGTTTCTGTGATCATGGGTTTGGTGTAAACTCCACACAATATTGTTTCCTCACAGCAGCGACAACTCAGTTGTTTGTTTATTCCCTTTTGGGGGTGGGGGGTGTGGAGCATGAGCAGGTATAAAAACTGTTTGCTTATTTGCTCGGGTGTGTGAAGGCTTGTGTTTTCACTGTACACAACATTTCTTATCATTATATCATCATATTAAACATTTTGGGAACAAACACAAAAGCCACATTTATTTAAAGGGAAAGTTCTTTTTTTTCGACTTAACGGGCAGAACGGCTGCTGTTAACGTGGTAACTGAGTCATAGATGTGTCAAGGTTTGCTCCTATAACACTCAACTTACAGGGAAAGTTTTTTGTTTTTTCCACCTGGATCTATTTTCTAGCATGAAATCCGTTCATATCCTCACCCGGACAGTTTGGATGTCACTTGAATTTCTTCAGGAGATATTTAGACCCACTCCAGATCAGCGTATGTCCAATTTAGGGTAGACACACACGAGTACATTTGAGACACGCCAATTACTTGCGCATGCAGTAGTAAGTAAGTAAGTAAGTAAAATTTATTTATAAAGCGCTTTTCACAGATAAAAATCACAAAGTGCTGTACATAAAGAATACACAATATTCTTTATGCAGCAAGCTTTTGCTGCGATCTTTGGTGTGCGCATGCGTATTAGCACCCTTTCTGAGTGTGGGAAAATTCAGATTTGTGTGAAGCTCTGCAGCAAAGATATTCCAAAAATATTTTTCAACAGGTCAGATTTTGATTTTACCATGTTGCTTTCTCGATGAATATCGTAGGCAATTAGGCAAAATTAGAACAAATCAAAGGTCGTCTTGTTCTTGTTTTCTGCTACTCTGACTTATTCTGTTATTGTTGCTGTTACTGTGTTTATTTGTGATGTTTGCAGTATCCATTATATAATTTGGTCTTTTCAATTTAAAAAAAATGTTGAATAAACTCAAATTAAAAACTTAATAAAGTGCAAAAAACATTGTAATTGAAGTTTTATAACTTCAGTTACTTCAGTATCAGCTCTCCAGCCATTTCAACGGTGTCTTAACTGTACTCAGTATTTTTATCAGATGGGGACAGTTGAGACACAAACACACCCCTTGTTTTTGATTAATTGTGAAAACTATAAATTGCTTACGGATATTATTTCTTGGTTATTTTCTAGCACATAAATAGAAGATGCATTTTGTGGAGTGAAAACTGTCTGAACTGTACTCATACCCTACATCAGACATGCACTGATCTGGAGTGGATCTAAATATCACCTGAAGAAATTCAAGTGACACCAAAACTGTCTGGGTGGGGAAATGAACGGATTTCACGCTAGAAAATAGATCCAGGTTAAAAAAAAAAGAAACAAACTTTCCCTGTAAGTTGAGTGTTATAGGAGCAAACCTGGAAGCATCTACGACTCAGTTACCACGTTAACAGCAGCCGTTCTGCCCGTTAATTATACAAATAAAAGAAAAAGAAGAATGTTTTCCTGCATCATCAAGTTTCTGCACGAAGAATGTCCTTTCACGTTTCATCGTACTCGAGCAGCACGTCGAGAGTGTGTAAACGTTTCCTCCTTTTCCATTTATCATCACACACAACCGTCTCCACCCACCTAGCGTTGGACATGTGCTGTCCCTGTGAAATAGTCCTTTAATGACCACCTCCAAAGCCAAGCGGCAGCCCCGGGTGTCAGTATGTGCCACTCGCCCACTTTTTTCCTCCGTTCTTTATATTCCGAGACCGTTGGCCAGCAGCTCCGTGGAAGCTCCCCAAAATACGCACGCTGGCTTGATTGTGTGGGCGCCACCTCGGTGATTGCCTATTTAGTGAGTAATTATCCTTGTCTTTCACACTCCCAGCCAACACAAGCACTGATTGAGTTCCTCTCATTGTGGGTAATGTCTTATTTATCATAAGAGCACAGTGTGAGTTTTGTCGGAAAAAAAGAAAAAACAAACAAAAAACAAAGATGGAGGCGTGAAGGATGGTCGTTTGCAACTATGGAAGATAAAGGCGACAAAATACATGTATATTTATGAAAAAGCAGCAGGTCACTGACAGTCTGGGATGGTTTGGCATCGGGGAAGAACTGGTGATATATGCAGTGTCAAGAAAAAAGAATCAGAAGTCAGAGTTTCTATTAAACGTGAGGAGCAGTTTATTCCTCTCCAAAGCCCAGAAGAGTGCGCGGTGTTGCTCTTAGTCCCAAGGAGAATGCTTTCAAGTGAAATCAGATGTTGAGGGCTCAGCGAGTCTTTTCCTCCTCCTGACACAGTTCAGCTTGTCTGATTGGGCCGCAGTTCTGCAGCTAATCTGTCTCTTTGTGTTTATTAGAAAATCAAAGGTCTAATCAGCTCTGGAGCTGCCGAGGAGAAGAGAAGAGGAGGAGAAGAGGAGCAGAAAGGAGGTAGAGGCTATTTTTCAATCTAATGGCCAATTAAGATCAAGCTAAACGAGGAGGCAGGAGAGCATTGTCTCATTGAGACTCTAATAAAATGTCAGCGTAGCACCGACGCTCCATCCCCGGATCACTCTCTCTACCTCCATTCACTCCGCTGCTGCTTTCCATCCCTCACTTTCCTCTTTTCTGTCGTTTTTTTAACAAAATAAGCAAACACTCAGCCTTGCACGGAATGGGGGGGGGGGGGATCCCCCGCTCTTCTTTTTGGCTACTCTTCCAGCTGCCGTTCTCTACTCCCACACACTGGCTTCCCTCTCATCTCGCCTTTTTATTTAGAAGGGCAAAGACAGAGAGAGGAGAAGAAAAAAGGAGCTATAGATTTGAGCTGCATACTGTATCAATTTTGCCCAGTCTAAATGACCTAAATAAGGAATTCAATACTGCTGGGTCTGAATAGGAGAGCTTAGTCCACATATTTATTGAATCCAGCCTTTTTGTCCAGTGCCAGCGCACTCTGTGGTTTTAGACTCCACTCCAGTCATGTGGAATGGAAATCCGATCTCTCTCCCTCACTCCTTTTTTTCTCCCTGTTCTCACTTTTTTCTGTTTTTCTTTCTCACTGGTGTATAGATGGAGGGATGACGGTAAAGAGAAGCAAACAGGGAAAATAAGCAGCACCAGTGAAGGTTGGAAGGTTATCTACGCAGACGACGGCACAAGTGCAAGCCTGTAACGGATGGTATCCACCTCTGCACTCTAACATGTGATAGTCTGACATTGGTTGGTATTGATTTTTTATATATATATATAAATTTCTGACTAGCCTGTCTGCGTTGTACTATTCATCTTCTACCATCCAGGAGTGTGAAGACATGAAACCAGACAAAGTGTCTAAAACTCTGCAGCAGTAAATGAGACATGTTAGTGTTGCGAATCATGTTTGTCGGCGTACTGAACGTCCTGATACCTTCAACAGTACGTTTCCCTCGCGTTGAGCACAAGGGTGCCCCTTCCTCACCTCCCAGTCCGGAGGGGGGGGGGGGTCTGCTCCACGGCAGCATAGCAGCTGCAGTATGCGGCAGACACACTGGCTTTGCCGATGATAGTGTCAGGAAAACATTCCCTTCAAATGTGTACTTTCTCCACTGTAGTACTACAGTACCTCCACTGCAAAAACTCAAATCTTACCAAGTATATTTTTTCTAATTTCTTGTCAAAATATCTCATCACACTCAAAATAAGACAAAGTGACCTAAAGAGAAACATTTCAGTGAGATATAAGATCTTGTTTTAAGGCAATGCATCTTATTTAAGAAATCTTGTAAAGAAACTTTTGCTTGTTCTATTGGCAGATTTTTTTAATTTTTTTTTTTAATCTTGGCAACTCTTAAAATAAGTGAAAACAAAAAGTTTTTTTTTTTTTTTTTTTGCTTGTGATAAGCAATAAAAAATTCTGCCAATGGAGCAAGAAAAGTTTTATTGATAAGATTTCTTAAATAAGATGCACTGTCTTAAAACGAGATTTTATATCTCACTGAAATGTTTCTCTTTAAGTAATTTTGTCTTAATTTGAGTGTAATGAGATATTTTGACAAGGAATTAGAAAAATGCACTTGCTAAGATTTGAGTTTTTGCAGTGTCCTCTCTAAAAGTATTGAGTATTGGTGGGGAAACATGGTTAGGAGGTAAAAAGGTGAAATGTGGTTCTTATTGAATATATCAAGTAGAGATGGGATGTTCGGCTCTTTGAAGGGAACTGGCTCTTGTTCGTTCCATCTAAAGAACCATTCAAAACACTGGCTCGTTCTAATCTGTTTTGTTTCCATTATTTTTTATTTTAAATGTAATCAACTGTAACTAATCTTTTAAGTAGGTCTTATGTGTTCATACTGTATGTTTATATGTTTTTTGCCTCGTGTTGATGTCCTGCTATGTAAAGCACTTTGGGCATCCAGCTGGATGCAGAAATCTGTGCGAAATAAATTAAATGAAGTAAATAATCACTGGCAGCGATAAAAGGCAAGATTTGGACGGAAACAATTCAAACTTACACACGCCATCAATGAATACAGGGTTGGTGGGAAATATTCTGAATTATTGTCATCATTTTCATTTGACTTGTGTTTTTATTGTGTTTTATAAGGTGACTCCATATCCCTGAACTTTTACAGTCAAATCACTATTTTGGATTTTTACTCACCAAATCAGCTGGCTGCCATTTACGCCCATGCAAAATGACTTTATTTCAAATATTTTTTACAAAAGAACATTTTTGTAATGCAAAGAACTCTTACTGCATAAGAATAAAGGCTGATGAAGATATACAAAATCTATGATATTAGGATTTTTTTAGATGCAGGAAAATACAGAAATACAGTAGAAGTAGATATAGAATAAACCTGAGTAAGTGCAGATTTTAGTTAATGTTTTCACATTTTACCCTCCATAGTTCTTACAACTTATTTAAGATTAGTATTACTACTTTCCGTTCACTTGTGAGCCATTCTTTTTTTATATCCAGACTGTTCACGCTGTCTTCACGTGACACGTGTGCTTCATGGGAGTCTGATGTCCAACACGCTTCATTCATGTGAACGCATCCATGAGCAGAAAGTGTAAAAACATGAACTAAAATCTGCACCGATGCAGCTCAGGTTTATTCTATTTTTACTGCATTTCTGAATTTTTTCTGCATTTAAAAAAAAATCCTACACAGTAGATTTTATATAGCTACATACATCTTTTTATCAGCCTTTATAGTGATTTTGATTTTTTTTTTTTATTATTAGTATTATTTTGCATTACTAAAATATCCTTGTAAAAAAATAAATTTGAAATATTATTTTGCATGGAAGTAAATTGCAGCCAGCTCAGGTTTTATTGTGTTTTGGTAAGTAAAAATCCAAAATAGTGATTTCACTGTTTCAAGATTGGGAATATGGAGTCACCTTATAAAACACAATAAAAACACAAGTCAAATGAAAATGATGACAATAATTCAGAATATTTCCCACCAACCCTGTATTCATTGATGGGGTGTATAAGTTTGAATTGTTTCAGTCCAAATCTTGCCTTTTATCCCTACCAGTGATTATTTACTTGATAAAGATTAGTTACAGTTGATAATGAAAAAAGGGAGCGAGCCAGTGTTATGAATGGTTCTTTAGATGGAAGCAACAAGATCCAGCTCCCTTCAAAGAGCCATAAATCTCATCTCTATTAAGTAGCATCTCACTGGATTTTGACAAGAGAATAAAAAAAAAAACGTTTTGCAAAGTTCAAGTAAAATAAAGGTTTACAAAAGAGCCGGACTTCCCATCAGCCTTTGTGAGCAGCTACTGACAGCCGCAGTAAAGTGGTATGAGGAAAAGCCTGGATCATCTCTGCCCCTGATGGTGCATGTGGATGACACGTAGATGACAACGCAGGCGGGGGGGCCCAGCAGGCACATTTAGAGCGTAGAAGTCATTAAAAGTTACATTCCTGCTGGATATTTCCCATGACCTGGTTCAGGCGATCGGGGCCCAGCGTCCAGCCTTACGGTGGTGGCGTGGGGCCTGTCTGCCTGGACCTGGGGGGCTCCCATAGTGGTGGCCGGGATGGCCGTGGGTGGGGGGGGGC
This sequence comes from Atherinomorus stipes, assembly GCA_023101725.1. Classification (NCBI taxonomy): domain Eukaryota; kingdom Metazoa; phylum Chordata; class Actinopteri; order Atheriniformes; family Atherinidae; genus Atherinomorus; species Atherinomorus stipes. Next base: position 527,075 of record JALJCO010010517.1, on the reverse strand, counting down.
TCTTGGGGTAGATGGACCCCTTGGATATTTCATTTCATCACCTGGTACCAGCCATGTTTCTTTCTTTTAACTGTTATATTTCTGTGACAGGATGGTTTTTAAAAGGGCTAATGGGGGATGGGGTGGGGGTGGACGTAATTGGGTATGTGTGAGTCTGTTTTGTTTTTACCCATAGCATTTTGATGTAAATTATTTCATTATGTGAAGCACTTTGTATGGTTTTTATGCATGAAAAGTGCTGTATAAATAAAATTGATTTGATTTTGATTTGATGAGCCTTTGTGGTCTTTGAATTTTGAAAATAGCCCCGCCCCCTCTGACAGAAACATGTCCAATCAGCTTTGCTACTCATTATTATCACACAGCACAAATTTTAAAAGCATCAGACACTTATTTGGTTTGGTAATGAGAGACTGTTCATACAAAACATAAAATGATGATTAATCACCACTAAAATGTTTAAAGATACAATGGTCCCGGTTCCATGAAGTTTTTTTAATTCAGAATGAATTTTTCCAAATTAAATTATTCTCATCCGTGTTTACATGGAAAACACGTTTCTCTAATTTGGCTTTAGATCTGGTGGTGGGGAAGGGCTCTGATTGGACGTATTTACGTTTGCCCAGAAGCACACAGAAGCTGGTTCCTGCTCCTTTTTGTGTCAAATACGACATGAAACCACTTACTAACACAGATTTTCTCTTTGTTGTGATTGCAGCTCGACGCTAGCATGCTTCTTCATTTCCGCCAGCTGGCACGAGTCCAGCGCTTGTTTCACGTGCGCTTCAACAAGCGCCCTTACAACAGGACGAGGGAAGGAGCATGCTCAGAACGACAGGAACTAATAAACAGTTACACATGAGGCGAATTATTTCATTCACATACACCAACCACTCAGTTCAGAAGGGTTAAGTTTTATTCTGAATCATCGTTTTTACTTGGAATTAAGGGTTTACGTGGGCTTTTCAAAGCGGAAATAACTTTTATGCGGAATTAAAACTCTCCGAGGGCCAGGGGGGGGGGGTACTGGGAAATGAGAATTTAGTCAAGATCTTTGTCATTTATCCAAGACTGATTTTCAGTCTTGTTTGGTGTTTTACTTTTTATGTGTTAGTTGTTTAAACGTTAACTTGTCTACAGACGACAATACATTCAAGTCATTCCAACCAAAAGTCCAAACTTGGACCATCGTGTCCTCCAAGCTCAAACACACTAGAGTTAAAAATCTGGTTGCAGATGCAGTTTAAACTGGCCATTAAGAAGAATTAGTTTTGCTTTTGAGACAACAGAAATGTTGATGAGAAGCAGACATGGTAACATGACCGCTGGCTCCCAGACGGGAGAATCCCATCAGCTGCAGGTCTGCAGGAGATACTGGACTTTTCTGAAGAGTTTAGAGCTGAAATAAAGACAGTTTTCAACACAGAGAAGTTTCATGTTTCTAATTTTTGCTTCCATACCAATGCACGGTTGGGTTTTGAAATTTGTCCCAGGCCCAAGGCATGCAGGATTTTCCTCAGCCTGTAAAACATCTCAGCTTTCAGTTGTGTCATTTCAACGAAACCTGAGAAAGCAAGCGGAGGTAACAGCTGAAGGAGAACATCAGCTGGATAACTGGACGAAGCTCCACGATAGGTCCACATGGAAGCGACAAAGGAGGTCAGCCGCCTCGTCCTGTTCTTTATATGTGTGTGTAGCAGTGTGTGTGTGTGTGTGTTATGACCTTTTTAAGATCCAGCCAAACTGCTAAACACACTCCCTCTGTGCCTGTCATTTACAGGTTGGCTATCGACGTCTTACAGTCTGAGCTCAGGGGATGGACATGCGCATGCCAGCATCATACACATGTTGGGTCCGCATCAGGATACTAACACACACACACACGCCCACACACACATACGTGAAGAGGCCAGTCCCTTTCAAACTAGTGGACAAAGATGGATGTGATCTGAATGTTCTGATGCAGTGTGTTCCCTCCACACCTCCGGTTCTGGATCTGACTGATGCAACAGGGCTGTAGCACTGAGGTCCACCATGTTATCTGGTCCACACTAAGGATCCACCAATACAGATTTTTTTAGGGCCGACACCGATATTTTCTCATCGGCCTCAGCCTATAGCCGATACAGCCTGCCAATATAATATCGGCAAATATTATGGGCTGATATTATATTACCAGTATCGGCCCCGTATAGTATACCAGCACTCCCAGGATTTTATATCATTTTTCATATCGAAGTATTTTGAATTCCAAATCCAAGATGTTCTTGACTTTACCAGCAGTCCAAATCTGAAGTGATGATTTCATGTCTGTGCTAAATCTTTATCCATCTATCTATGTATATATATATATATATATATATATATATATAATATATATATATATATATATATACACATGTATAAATATTCTACATCTGTAAAGTCCAGTAAACATGTTACTCTACCACTTTTCATATTTTTAGATTTTTTTGTAAAAAAAAACATCATTTATCATTTATCCTGTATTCATGTGAATATTGAAGTGTGACTAAGCTGGCAGATAAATCTAAACAAATATCAGATTTTCCATCTGATTCAATTTTGATCTCATTCTCAGTTTTACTTCTCCTTCATCATCATCTTCATCATCATCATCAGGGCTGATTACACTCCAGCACTGCGATACAAGAGTCCTGTTGCACTGCAAATCTCAAATCTTATGGTGGTGCTTGATAGTTGAAAAAGAATATTCCAGAGGACATTTTGCAGTTTCATTGAGTTGGAGTCTCAACATGCTGGTTCCTGCAGCTCCAGTAAACAGCCGCTGTAGACATGAGAGATGAGCACACGCTCCTGCTGCTGTTGTTTCCCAGTGAGTCCGGCTCCGACCTGCTTCTTTATCCCCTTCAAAATAAAATTCTAAATCTGCAGGAAACCTAAATAAACTAACGCTGCACTTACGAGCTTTTAACCATTAACTGTCAATGCAATCTAAAGGCTGATTCGCTACTGTTTGTCTGTAAAACTGGAAAAGGAACTTAAAAACCGCAATGAAGCCACTTCAATGTTAAATAAGCTGCAAAGGCTCTCTGGCAGACGTCACGTCCGGTTTTCGGCCCACAGCGCCACAGTCTGGTCAAATGCTGAAAAGCAGCCATCTTTTCTAATAACTCATCTATGCAGCTGCGCTTGTTTCTGTTTCATAGATCATCATGAAGAACGTTTTGGTTGACAAAACATGGCAAAAAAATGTCAAAACGTGTCATCAGCACTTTAAGGCAATGAAATGAAATGAAATGAAAATGAAATGAAAAATACTTTATTCATCCCCGAAGGGAAATTCAGTATTGTAAAAGCTCACTTTTTTTTTTTTTTTTTTTTTTTTTTTTTTAAATAAACAAAAAGCGACTTGTTCTTTAGGGTGATGGTTGCTGGCAGAATGAATTCCTGTATCTCTCCGTCCTACAGCAACTTACGCAGCCTCCCACTAACACACTCTTTGATTCTTCACCGTGTTGTGGAGAGGATGGGAAGTGTCCTCCATCATCTTCATCAGCTTTGAAGCATTCTTTTTGAACGACAGCCCAGCGGCCCAGAGTTATCCCCAGCACAGAACCAGCTTTCTTGATCAGCTTGTTTAGTTTCTTCAAGTCTCTGGTTCTGATGCTGCTGCCCCAGCAGATGGCTGCAAACTAATTGCACTTTCTACCACAGACTTATAGAAGATCTGCAACATCTTTTTGCAGACATTAAATGATTTTAGCTTCCTTAAGAAGTAAAGTCTGCTCAGACCTTTTTTGTAGATGTAGTCACAGTTGCATTTCCAATCGAGTCTGTGGTCCAGCTAACTCCAAGGTATTTGTAGTTCTCCACCACCTCCACCTCCTCTTCCAGGATGTAGACAGGACTATGCTGCTTATTCTTGCTCCTCCTGAAGTCAACAATCATCTCTTTAGTCTTGCTGGTATTTAAGATGAGCTATTGTTACTGCACCATTTCACAAACTGATTACAAGTTCCCTGTATTCGGCTTCTTGTCCATCACTAATACACCCCACAACAGCAGAGTCATCAGAATATTTCTGCAGATGACAGGACTCAGAGTTATACTGGAAGTCTGAGGTGTACAGTGTGAAGAGGAAGGTGAGAGTACAGTTCCTTGTGGTGCTCCAGTGCTGCTGACCACCATCTCAGACACACAACCTTTCAGTCTCACAAACTTGGTCTGTTTGTGAGGTAGTCGAAATCCAGGTGGTTGTGGAGGGATCCACCTGGAAGTTATGGAGCTTCTGACATAGCAAACAGCTGAATAGTATTAAATGCACTTGAAAAATCAAAAACATACCCTCAAAGTGCTGCCTACTGGCCAATGAGAGGGGCCTCTAAGCAAGAAGAGAGGCGTCTTCAACCCCAAGCCCATTACGATAAGCGAACTGAATGGGTCCTGAAAGGTGTTGATTTGCTTGTTGAGGTGAGCCAGTAAGAGTCTCTCCAGGACTTTCATGATGTGAGATGTCAGAGCAACTGGCTGTAGTCATTTGGTTCAGCTGGTTGTGGTTTTTTAGGGACAGGAACAAGACAGGATGTTTTCCACAGCACAGGAACTCTGTTCTGTCTCAGGCTGGTGTTAAAAAGGTGCTGAGAACCGGACATAGTTGTTCTGAGCAGGTCTTGAGAACTCTGGGACTGACACCATCTGGACCTGCAGCCTTGTTCCGGTTCAGTTTTTCTAGTTGTTTCTTGACCTGGTCACAGGAGACAGTCAGGCTGGAGGTGGAGGCAAAAGAGGTCTCAGGATGTCCTGATGTGGAGGGAGATGAGGCTGTGTTCGGTCCATGACTGAGGTGCAGGGTGACAGAGTGGAGGTGGGACAGGAAAGCTGTGGGCCTGGAGGGTGTGGGAATGTTGGGTTGTCGGCAGGGGGAACTGAACCTATTGAAGAACATGTTCAGTTCGTTAGCTCTGTCCAGACCTCCGCAGTCTGGTCCCCCTTTAGCTTGAAGCCAGTGATTTTCTTCATTCCCGACCATACATCCCTCACGTTGTTCTGCTGGGCTGGCTCTCCAACTTCTTCCTGTAGTCCTCCTTGCACTTCTTATCTTGTTTTCAGTTGTTTTTGTGTGGTCTTCAGTAACTCCCTGTCTCCATCCCTAAGCTTTCTTTTTGATGTTCAGCAGCTTTTTCAGGTCACTGGTGATCCAGGGTTTGTTATTGGGGAAGCACCTCACTGTTCTTGTTGGAACGATGTTGTCCACACAGAAGTTTATGTAATCTGTCACACACTCAGTCATGGTGTTGATGTCATCTCCATGAGGTTCACAGAGGACATTCCAGTCTGTGGCCTCAAAGCACCCTCTCAGAGCATCTTCAGCCTCAGTAGACCAGGTTTTAATCGTCCTCCTAATACTGTTGCTGCTGACATGGGCTTGTAGGTGGAGGTGAGAAGAACCAGATTATGATCAGATCTTCCTAGAGGAGGCAGGGCAGAGGAGCTGTATGCATTCTTTGTATTTGCATAAAATAAGTCCAACATCTTATTTTCTCTGGTGGAGCAGCTACAAACTCTGAAAGGCAACGAGCAGAGGGGCGTTGTAAGTCTCCAGAGATCGCCATGAATGAGTTTGGATGCTGTGTTTGTAGTTTGCCACGAGCTGTGACATCACAGGCTGTCTCTGTGCGGTACCTGGTATTATATAAACCGCTACCAAAAACACAGGCAAACTCTCTGGGTAAATAATATGGACGGAAACTCACAGCTAACAGTTCAATGTCTCTTTGCAGATCTTCTCCTTACAGTGATGTGTCCTGGATGACACCTGGATGACAATGCATCTTATTCCAAGAAATCTTATCAAGAGAATTTTGCTTGTTCCATTGGCAGATTTTTTTGCTTATTGCAGCAAAAAAATAATTTCTTAATTATTTTAAAGCAGCCAAATTTTTTGCTTCTATAAGAAAAACAAACAAACAAAAAAACCAACAACAAACACAAACAGATTTTTCATTTTCTGTCGGCATCGCCCCGTCTTCACCGCAGCGCAAGTTCGAGACTCATCATCCATCCGCTGATGGATAAAAGAGACGGTTTGGAACACAATTGGGCTTTTACCCTCCTAAAATGAATTTTATTTGATTGTGTATTAAAGTCAGGCGATGATTTTCACTGCCGTCCATCCAGTAGCTGCAATAAGAATCATGTAGACTCATACCCCTTTCCCACTGGCCCAAAAACCCGTTTAAACCCGTGAACAATCTGCTTTTAGTGGCAGTGGGAAAGGCTCACCGACCCGCTTTGATCCGCACAAACGACTCGCCTTCAAGCGGCTCGGCTCCGATCGGCATGCAGTGGGAACACCAGACCCGGGTTGGCCCGCAAATTTACGTGATGACGTTGGGCAGTACGTGGCTACATTGTGACATCGCACCAGTCACATCTCATAAAGTACCACTCTGATCGGCCATAAATTCACGCCGCCTGCGTTCCATCTGCAGAAAATCATCCGCTGGTTTTCCTCCATTTGAAGACGGACAAAGGTGCAACAAGAAAGCATGTTAGCCACAACCTGACTCGCTCTCCATTGTTTACTCTCCTGATTTCAATCGCATGGCTGACATCATCAACACAAACCCAGCGTGGTGCCGTCACCAGACACGCAGCAGTGGGGACAGAGGCCACGCAGCTGCCAGCAGGTGATCAGACCCGGCTTTTTTTGACAATGGGAAAAGAGCAAAATGCCAATTATGAGCGGGTAGATGCACGTTTGAAAAACCAGCGTGAATGCGCTAATTTTAGTGGGAAAGTGGCTTTAATCACAAACCCACACCAGGTCACTTCAGTAAATATGAACTCTACACAGAAGAAGATGGTGAAGCTGACGTCACTGAAGCAGTGGCAGGTCTGAATGAACGCTGCAGAGTAAAAATAATTACTCTCCATACTCAACTCTGAAATATAAATATCTACATTGGCATTTGCTGTGTGACTGTGTGGATGATTGATCAGTGATCAGTGACAGAGCGAGCGTTGTGCTGCTGAGACGCTACGCTGCGCCTCATTTCGCACATTGGAAGGCGGAAGAAGAAAAAGTTCCTACTTATTGGTACAGTTTAGTTGGTTTCTACTGTGTTCATATTAATGAGAACAATGAATAACATCTGATTTAACTTGAGGATAAGTTCTAGAATATAAATCGTTAGTAGGGAAAGAGTCAGTATGTCAGTATCAATCCGCATTCTCAGGTCCACATTCTCAGGTAAAAGCTTTTGAGCTACAGTATGTGTTATTTAATTAATTCTATTATGTACATAGTGGAAAAATACCGAGGTCCAGACCTCGGTAGCTATGACCATGGATGTAACGCTGTCACGGATCAGCAGGTCCCAATCATAGGTGCCAATCCACATTTCTACCGGGTGGTGCTGTGAGTGAAGGCCATACAAGATATATTCAGCTAAATCAATATCTCATTATTAGGGGAATTTGTGGCTTATTGTTTTGTAAAATGAATTAATGAACTCACCACAAAATTAACAAATGCAACATGATCCATTTAAAAATTATTTGAAGAAATTAAAATTGGTAATAAATTAGTCACCAGCGGAATCCTTCATAAATGTGACACCAAGCAATAAATGCGCTTGCAAGTGAAACAGAAAGCAAAATTCTGTAGCCAGTTCAACATAATCTTAACTAACAGCTTAATCAGCAACCTAATACTATAGCATCCTATAGTTTTTTCACTCATCAGTCTTGTTAGTTCTTTGAAATGTAGCATACGGCTGCTTTTAGCTGCACCTTGATGAACACATTGGTGATTATATCCAGGACCATGCCATATTAAAAGTCCGTACCATTTTCTCATTAAACGAGGCTGATTTTGAGACTGTAGGTTACCAGGTGGTTTGATTCCATGAAGAACCGAAGCCACAAAAAAACACTTAATCCTCATTTATTAAGTTTATGATATAATGAAAACCTTATAGCCGATTCACATCAGGTCAGTGTGCCACGTTCTGGCTGCGCTGTTTTCATCCTGACACCGGTCTCCATGCTGCGTTCACGTGCAAATGTGATGTCTGACAGAAGAGACTTCTACTGCTGCTGGCTTCTAGAAGGCAATCCAGCTTCAATTAAGAAATGTTGGCATTGTCCATGTGAAAGATCTTATTCTAATCATTTTGGAGCGCTAATAATGTAGCTGAGGAGGTCCGTCATGACTGAGTCAATGTAGGGGCAGTGGTTCTCAAACTTTTTTGTCAGGGCCCCCTTTTCATTAGAAAGTATAAAGTCAAATCCCCCCCCCATCCCACCACCGCTACCACATGCATCCAAATGTTTACCATGAGATACATGAAAAAACTGCATTTGGGGGAGGGGGCAATGCCTTTTGAGTCGTCATCATTTGTTCATTAGTACTTTAAAGAATATGGCCATTTTTTGTTAGAAGTACAAAAACTATAGGCCTGGCTGGGCCCCCCCTGGGGCCCCCCAGTTTGAGAACCAGTGATGAAGGGAAACACCGCAGTGGATGCTGGATAAGACCGACTTTGCCATCAATCCCACCTGGGTGCTCGGGCCCCGAAGCACCCACGGAATCAGCGCCTGTGGTTCCAATATCCTCCCTTTGTGAGTGACGGACACTGAATAACCATAAATTCTTTTCTCCATACATACACATCTGTTTTGGTATTTTTAGGGGGCTAGAAAGGCATGCACCCATTTCAAATCAATATCTGCATTTACTTTATCAAAGCCTGCTGAAAATGATCTCCTGGCATCCATGTGGACGGCTGATCCCTGCTCTGGCTGCAGGCGGTTACGTCCCAGTGTGTCAGAGCAACAGTGGGAATCTGCTGCCGCATCCTCGGGCTCTCCCCGCTCCGCCTTTCAACACAGGTTAACACGTAAAACATCCGTCTCTCTCCTGGTCAATGTCTCTACTTGCCAGCATCACCCCTGCCTCCCAGTGATGGCGAAATCTACGCCCACATAAGGCAGATTGCTACCATAGCTCGGGGGGGTAATTTTGCCGTGGAAACCTCACATAAGCTCCTTATCACAACACATTAAGACTAGAAAGGGAGGGGAACGCTACTGTCAGCTGTCCAGCCCTGTTGGAGAAGGAAGCCGGGCCGACTGTGACGGGTCAGTGAACACCACTGGCCAAAGGCTACGAAGGGCAAATGAAGGCCTTCCCTCTGTTTGCTCCGCAGACATCAATGTTTTAATTCCCGCCCATTTCTTTTGCCATCACAGACATGTATAGCAGCTCTTTTTTTGTCTCCAAACTGTATTTTTAAACGCAGAGCTGGTCTTAAGTGGTGAAAGTCTTTGTAGACATTGTGATTTTTGTCCTTGTCAAGACAATTTACTTTGACAAAAGGTTGTTTTGTCATCTGAATCAAGAACTTTCTTACGCACACAATACTGATATGGTACCAGAGAAATAAAAGGAAGATTTTTTTCAAGCAGGATGTAGTAAATCACTGAAAAGCCCACATGTTTATTTTATTTTATTTTACAATAATCTCGGCTGCTTTGAAGGAACTCCCAGGATTCCCCAATCACTGTGATAACAACCCAACACAATAACCTCCTTTCTAAGACGTACTCTATCCCTTCAAGCCTTTTTTTATGACTTTTTCTCACATAGTAAAAGGCAAAACACGCCTCACTTGCATGTAGCCGTTTGTCTTTCAGGGCCTTGTTCAGTAAGTCAGTGTTCGTCTGTCGCAGACTCGTGAATAGAGCAGAGCCGTTGCTAATGTTATTACACCCGTGCTCTTCTCAGAAGAAAGTAGGATGTGGATAAAGGTTTATCCAGGCAACGATAGCAAAAAGACAACAAAGACTTTGACTGGTCAACTGACTAAAATAATACAAATAAAAACACATTCCACTACATAAATGTAATTTGTTCTTAAGGGAATTTTCTCTGAATGCATCTATAAAGGAGCGCATATTTCTAAATGGTGAAAGAATGAAATCAGGGTAAAAAGACGTTAAAAAAATGCTAATGGTATACACTGCCTGCCCCCCCCCAAAGAAAAGTCGCCACCAATAGAAAAGGTCCTCCACTCTAATATCTGGTTGGATCCTTCATCTTTGATTGCAGCAGCATTCGCTGTGTCATTGTTTCCAGAAGCTTCTGCAATGTCAGCAGATTTATTTCCATCTGGTGTTGCATTAATGTTTCTCCAAGATCTTGATGATGATGGTAGAGTCTGACCGTAGACCTGAACCTGGACCTGATGATGATGGTAGAGTCTGACCACAGACCTGAACCTGGACCTGATGATGATGGTAGAGTCTGACCGTAGACCTGAACCTGGACCTGATGATGATGGTAGAGTCTGACCCTAGACCTGTACCTCGACCTGAACCTGGACCTGATAATGATGGTAGAGTCTAACTACAAACCTGAACCTGGACTTGATGATGATGATGGTAGAGTCTGACCGCTGACCTGAACCTGGACCTGATGATGATGGTAGAGTCTCACCACAGACCTGAACCGAGACCTGATGATGATGGTAGAGTCTGACCATAGACCTGAACCTGGACCTGATGATGATGGTAGAGTCTGACCCTAGACCTGAACCTGGACCTGATGATGATGGTAGAGTCTGACCCTAGACCTGAACCTGGACCTGATGATGATGGTAGAGTCTGACCGTAGACCTGAACCTGGACCTGATGATGATGGTAGAGTCTAACTACAAACCTGAACCTGGACTTGATGATGATGATGGTAGAGTCTGACCGCAGACCTGAACCTGGACCTGATGATGATGGTAGAGTCTCACCACAGACCTGAACCGAGACCTGATGATGATGGTAGAGTCTGACCATAGACCTGAACCTGGACCTGATGATGATGGTAGAGTCTGACCGTAGACCTGAACCTGGACCTGATGATGATGGTAGAGTCTGACCGTAGACCTGAACCTGGACCTGATGATGATGGTAGAGTCTGACCCTAGACCTGAACCTGGACCTGATGATGATGGTAGAGTCTGACCCTAGACCTGAACTTGGACCTGATGATGATGGTAGAGTCTGACCCTAGACCTGAACCTGGACCTCATGATGATGGTAGAGTCTGACCGTAGACCTGAACCTGGACCTGATGATGATGGTAGAGTCTGACCCTAGACCTGAACCTGGACCTGATGATTATGGTAGAGTCTGACCGTAGACCTGAACCTGGACCTGATGATGATGGTAGAATCAGACCACAGACCTGAACCTGATGATGATGGTAGAGTCTGACCCTAGACCTGAACCTGGACCTGGACCTGATGATGATGGTAGAGTCTGACCACAGACCTGAACCTGGACCTGAGGATGATGGTAGAATCTGACCCTAGACCTGAGTCTGGACCTGAACCTGGACCTGATTATGATGGTAGAGTCTGACCCTAGACCTGAACCTGGACCTGGACCTGATGATGATGGTAGAGTCTGACCACAGACCTGAACCTGGACCTGAGGATGATGGTAGAATCTGACCCTAGACCTGAGTCTGGACCTGAACCTGGACCTGATTATGATGGTAGAGTCTGACCCTAGACCTGACCCTGGACCTGATGATGATGGTAGAGTCTGACCCTAAACCTGAACCTGGACCTGATGATGATGGTAGAGTCTGACCCTAGACCTGATGATGATGGTAGAGTCTAACCACAGACATGAACCTGGACCTGAACCTGGACCTGATGATGATGGTAGAGTCTGACCACAGACATGAACCTGGACCTGAACCTGGACCTGATGATGATGGTAGAGTCTGACCCTAGACCTGAACCTGGACCTGAACCTGAAGATGATGGTAGAGTCTGACCACAGACCTAAACCTGGACCTGAGGATGATGGTAGAGTCTGACCACAGACATGAACCTGGACCATAACCTGAACCTGATGATGATGGTAGAGTCTGACCACAGACCTGAACCTGGACCTGATGATGATGGTAGAGTCTGACCACAGACATGAACCTGGAGCTGAACCTGGACCTGATGATGATGGTAGAGTCTGACCCTAGACCTGAACCTGGACCTGAACCTGAACCTGATGATGATGGTAGAGTCTGACCCTAGACCTGAACCTGGACCTGAACCTGAACCTGATGATAATGGTAGAGTCTGACCCTAGACCTGAACCTGGACCTGATGATGATGGTAGAGTCTGACCCTAGACCTGATGATGATGGTAGAGTCTGACCACAGACAGGAACCTGGACGTGGACCTGGACCTAATGATGATGGTAGAGTCTGACCACAGACCTTAACCTGGACCTGATGATGATGGTAGAGTCTGACCCTAGACCTGATGATGATGGTAGAGTCTGACCACAGACAGGAACCTGGACGTGGACCTGGACCTAATGATGATGGTAGAGTCTGACCACAGACCTGAACCTGGACCTGATGATGATGGTAGAGTCTGACCCTAGACCTGAACCTGGACCTGATGATGATGGTAGAGTCTGACCCTAGACTTGAACCTGGACCTGAACCTGGACCTGAGGATGATGGTAGAATCTGACACGAGACCTGAATCTGGACCTGAACCTGATGATGATGATAGAGTCTGACCCTAGACCTGAATCTGGACCTGAACTTAGACCTGATGATGATGGTAGAGTCTGACCACAGACCTGAATCTGGACCTGAACCTGGACCTGATGATGATGGTAGAGTCTGACCACACACCTAAATCTGGACCTGATGATGATAGTAGAGTCTGACCCTAGACCTGAACCTGGACCTGATGATGATGGTAGAGTCTGACCACAGACATGAACCTGGACCTGATGATGGTGGTAGAGTCTGACCGTAGACCTGGACCTGGACCTGATGATGGTGGTAGAGTCTGACCCTAGACCTGAACCTGGACCTGATGATGATGGTAGAGTCTGATCCTAGACCTGAACCATGGACCTGAACCTGGACCTGAGGATGATGGTAGAATCTGACACGAGACCTGAATCTGGACCTGAACCTGGACCTGATGATGATGGTAGAGTCTGACCACAGACATGACCCTAGACCTGGACCTGGACCTGACGATGATGGTAGAGTCTGACCACAGACATGACCCTAGACCTGAACCTGGACCTGATGATGATGGTAGAGTCTGACCCTAAACCTGAACCTGGACCTGAACCTGGACATGATGATGATGGTACAGTCTGACCCTAGACCTAAACCTGGACCTGAACCTGGACATGATGATGATGGTAGAGTCTGACCCTAGACCTAAACCTGGACCTGAACCTGGACATGATGATGATGGTAGAGTCTGACCACAGCATTCTGCAGCACATCCCAAAGATCCTCAATGGGGTTCAGGTCTGGACTCTGTGGTAATCCATCCATTTGTAGACTCATGACTCATGCTCCCTGAACCAGTCTTTCAAAATCTGAGCCCCACATATCCTATACCTGATCCTGGACCTGAATCTAGACCTGAGCAACTGCAGCAACCCCAGATCATGACACTGCCACCACAGTCTTGTACAGTAGCACCAGGATGATGCTGCATCACTTCATCTGCCTTCCCTCCACATTTCTTCCTGGAAGACGATGGTCCACTATCCTTCTAGTGTTTAATAATGCGTTGGACAGTTCTGAATCCAGTTTCAGTAGTTTCTGCATCTCCTTAGATGTTTTCTCTGCTTGATGTTGCCAATGATCTGACCCTTCTCAGACAGACTAACATCCTTTCCACCACCACGGATGCATCTTTCCATATGCTTTTTCAAGACATTATAAGCAAGTCATTGCACCAGTTGGGGTTAAAGGAGCCATATCATGAATAATGGAATATTAAGAGCTTTTAAACATGTTATTATGTTATGTCCTCACAAAAAATAAACTTCAGTCATTTTTTTTTCTTCATATGTGAGTAATGTATATGAATATTCAGGCCAAGCTCTAGCTCCCTTAACCTGACTGACTGACCACTGGTGTATGTAATGAGGTGGCACCAATCATGAAGCGACAAATAAGCAGCATCATTGCAAGACACCCTCTTTGTTCAAGAGAAACTGGAGGAGAATCCTAACCTGTACACACTCTCGGAGGAAGAAACTAACAGCCTGTAGGAAGATTTCCTCAGACATACAGACATCAGCCAACAGACGTTTGATCCAGAGTTCAGAAGATGTTTTTTTTATCTCTAGATGACAAAAAGTTTGAAAAATGTGGCTGTGTTTGGCGTGAGTTTATTTGTTGTACTCGACAAGGACTCGACTTGTCAGAAGTGGTTAGATTTGAACTTCAGGAGCAGAAAAAGCCTCAACTTTGTGTGTGAACTTCACTCCTGACAACTTCATGAATCTCAGGCAGTACAGTGTTTTTTCTCCAGGATTACTTCTGAAACCTGACACAGTTCCACCATAAAAACGCCTCACGGACCGACAACACCGGTGAGTGAAAACGTCTCCCAGCTCAATGCTAACTGTTAGCCTATGACTTGTTAGCTAATGTACTTACTTGTCAGGTTCTCCGTGGTACTGTGTGTACTTCAAACTCCATATCAGACTCTGGGTCGAGCATACAGCTCCATAACAGGCTGCTCCATTTTATTCTGTCGATCGGAGTCCGATTATCCATCAATGTTTACAGATAACGTCCATGTGAGTGATGAAGCCGGTGTTAAAATGCAATCTGTTACCAGCAGAATCTGTCTTTTCTGGGGCGGTGTCATGAAATGGGCGTAAAACATGTAGAGATTGGTCGAGAGTTTTGGTGGTTCAGTGCAGTCAGACATTTTACTTCTGTGTTGGAAATTAGACGCATAAAAAAACTAGAAAAGCATTCAGAGGACGCAGACCTCACAAGTGTTGCTCACAAGTTGTTTCATTTCTGCATCCTGACATCATGTGCTCAGTAGCAGCTGCACACTTCTGCCCCAAGGGGGGCACTCAGACCTCATCAACAGCCTTTCCAACATGGCCGATCTAACAGTGAAGAAAATCCTCCAAAACATTCCTGTATCCAGAAGGTGATCACCACCGGATCACCACCAAAACTTAATGGGTTCATCCTTGGACTGAGGCACACAGCTGGTGAACATTTCAGGTCAATCCATATTGTAGTAAAACAAAGAAAATGCTACATTTAGCCTGAGCTTCCTCACCAGTTAGACAATTTAGCAACAGATGTTTCTTACCCCTGAATATTAAACATAGAAATTCTAACTAATTTTGTTCATACAGTTCAAAACCATCACTAAACATGACAGTCATTTCAAGTGTAATGATACCAGTTAATAATATTTAAAGTGTCTTTCAAGTGCATGTTTGCAGCAATAATGTAGTAGAACAAAGAAAATGCTACATTTAGCCTGAGCTTCCCCACCAGTCAGACAATTTAGCAACAGATGTTTCTTACCCCTGAATATTAAACATAGAAAATTAAATAACAAAAATAAATAAATATAACCTGTGTGGTCCATTTAATCTAGCAGAAATCACCATACCACAGCAAACGGTGCAGGTCTTATGGGAGTGGAGACAGTCTTAGGCATTTCCAGGATAGTGGCACACTGACACCACCAGGGAGCAAGGGACCCTTATTGGAGAGAGAGATGACAAAGGTTAAACTAAGCTCATAAAAATAACATAGGGCACAGCAAAACAGAATTCTATTTAAAATATAGGCCCATATAGAGAAACAACATACCTTTACTTAGTAGAGCTGCAGCCTTCTTGAAGATATGTTGAATTTTCTCAGCAGTTTCTCTCTCCACTCTCCAGTGAACTTCTGGGTGAGGTCCTTCTCAACAGCAATCTGAATCAGATGGGCTTTTCTTTCGTGCAACATGCTCCTTCTATGTTCACTGAACACATTCTTCAACATTGAGAATGAATTTTCACATGTTGCGGTTGATGCACCAAAGGTTAAACTGAGCTTCAGTGTTTCTATGACAGTTGGCATAGCTGCCAGAGACAAGCTGTATGTTTTCAAAATGTCCTGTGTTGTCCAGCTTTTGTTTTTGTCAGATTTGTCCATTTCATCTTTCAGAAAGCGCTTTGCCACTGCAAACTCAGCTTCTTTAGCATCTACCCCTGTCAAGTCCAACAGGGGCTTAACTTTGTTGACATCCATGAAATGTTCATTCTCTGGGTGTACAGCACACAGCGCCTGTACTAGTTCGTTATTTCTTTCATTAAATCTAGCAGTCATTTTTCCCACTACTGCATCCAGAGTACTGAAATACAATCATTTTCACTCTGTCTTCTCTCCCACTTCTTTGTGACGGTGACCAACTGGTGTTTCCACCACAAAGTCTTTCAAGTGATTGGTCATCTTTTCTCTTCGTCGTTTGGACTGTGAGGGCATGGCAGTGGAGGATTCTGTCATCGCTCTCTCTTTTGTGCATTTTGCCCAAAGTGCATCAAACTGACTGTCACTTCTAAGTTCTTCCACACATTCAAGTGCACTTTGGACAAGACGGACACCAGTGTAGAGGTCAGTGGATTTTGCTTGGAGTGCAGTATTGGGGGGGATCCAGCAAACTCAATATCTGATGTGTCATACAGGCAATGAATGGAAAACTAGGCTCAGTAATGGCCTTCAAAAGCCCTATCGCTTCAATTCGCACATCTGCTCCAACGGTCGAGATGCCTTCAATCTCCTGTAAAAGGTGGACAATGTCATCACAGCTGTTCATGATCACTTTCACTGTGGCCAGATGGCCAGTCCATCGTTGCTCAAGCTGCCGCTTCAACTTCTCTCCTGTGTAGACTGCAGTGACTGTAGGTTTCCTGAAGAACTTGTAGAGAGAGTTACATACACCAAAGAAGTTCTCCAGTGTATTATCAGATGACATGGCATTCACTACCACCAGGTGAAGCTGATGATTAAAACAGTGCACAAAAGGCACCTCCCTCTGTAGTTCTTCCTGTATGAGTTTCTGCATTCCTCCATGTACACCTGACATGACACTTGCCCCGTCGTAGCACTGGCTTAGAATCTTCCCTGTATTTAATCCAATATCTTCCAACTGTAACAAAACAAGTTGAGTTAGGGACTTAGTATCACAGTGTTTACTGGTTGGCATTGAAATAAGTCTCTCTTTCACACTGTTGTCACTTTTATCCACAAAGCGAAGCACTATTGAGATATTTTCACATCCCGTGGGGTCTTTGGTGCCGTCTACTTTTAATGTGTACCATGCATCTCCAATTTCATTTACAATTTCCTCAGTTATGATTTTGCTCATTAGTTCAATTATTTCATTTTGTAAATGATTTGATGTGTATGTAGCATTGGCAGGGATGGCATCAAAAATCCTCTTAAAGTGGTCTTGTCCTTTTTAAGTGTGTAATCCATCATGGCTAAAAAAAGACAACTACTTGGCTCTCCTCTTGTATCCAAAGCCTCAACAGAGCCACGGAAAGGGAGCTGGTTTACAGCCAGGAACTGAATGATGTCCACAATATATGTCACATAAGTGCGGTTTCTCTCGAGCTGGTCTTCATTCACAAGCGTGGACACCTCTGTCTTAGTGCCTTCTCTTCTGATCCTCTCCTGCCACAACGCCACTGATGTCATGTGTTCTCTGCTTGCTTCATGCCTTGCCAGTCCCTTATCGCGCACAAGAGCATGGCGCCATTTGTTGTAGCCACTAGTTGTGAAGGCATCTCTTTTATTATGGCCAAATCCAAACTTTCTACACGCGTAGCAAAATACCGCATCATTTTTGCAGGAATATTCTAGCCATTCTCTGTTATCAAACCATGAGCTGCAAAAGGAACGCTTTATTCCTCAAAAAAATGGCTCTTCCATACCTAGGTCATCAGGTGGACCGGGTGCCTGCTCTGGGCCTTGGGGTGAAGGGAGGGGGGGCTGCGGCGGTAACGGCTCGGGCTGGAGTGAGCAGCCGGACGAGGCTACTGATTGCTCCCCAGCAGCAGCTAAGCTAACTCCACAAAGTTCAAGTTGAGATCGAGTCTCTGTCTCACAAGCATTGTTGTCTGCCTTGCTAGCGTGGTTGTGCTTAAACCACTTTCGAATATCCATTGTTTACTTTGTGTTAACGGTGCAGGGTGCAGCTGAGAACAGCGTCTTGCTAATGCAGGTAACTGCGCGTGGACGCAGACGGGTGACAGGCGCGCGCCCTTGTCCCTCTTTCTAACTGAGCATGCAGACACATAAACTGAGGGTGCAATGCATGCTTATGCACCCTCGTAGAACCGGGCCTGGCTGTAGCCCATCTGCTTCTAGGTTGGATGTGTTGTGCAGTCAGAGAGGCTATTCTGCAAACTTTGGTTGGAACAAGTGGTTATTTGAATAACTGTTGCCTTTCTATCACCTGGAACCAGTCTGGCCATTCTCTTCTGGCATCAGCAAGGCACTTGTGCCCACAGAACCGCTACTCACTGGATATTTTCTCTTTTTGGGACCATTCTCTGTAAACCCTAGAGATGGTTTCGCAGGAAAATCCCAGTAGATCAGCAGTTTCTGAAATACTCAGATCAACAACCATGCCACGTTTAAAGTCACGTAAATCACCTTTCTTCCCCATTCTGATGCTGGTTTGAACTGCAGCAGATCATATATATACATATACATATATATATATATATATATATATATATATTTTTTTTTTTTTTTTTATATACACACACAAAATATGCAGAATGAACATCAAGACAGTTATGACCAAGCAACTGGACATTTAGTGTATTGATAAGCACTGAGTTGGTGATCCTATAGTAATCCCAAATGATGGCAGCATCAGGAAAAACATGACAAAGAGAAACTCGAGAAATACCAAAGAGCTCGAAGCAGAACCAGGGAAAGCTTGGAAGATGAAGGCAGTAGTTGTCATCAGAGCACAGAGTGCAGTCCCGGGATGTCACTGCGAGCCGAAGTGAAGTGATTTCGCTCATCAAATATTCCATGTTCTTCATAGTGTTCAGTGTTTATGTAATCAACGAAGCACATGTGCAGTCATTATCTCATCAGCTCTAACTGTCCTTAATGTGCACAGCAGCTTCAACAGGTTTCACTTTCCCAGTATTCCCAGTATGCTCTCATCTCATCATCCAGATCAGATTTGTTTACCAGATTCAGATGTGACATCACTACCTATCTATCTATCTATCTATCTATCTATCTATCTATCTATCTATCTATCTATCTATCTATCTATCTATCTATCTATCTATCTATCTATCTATCTATCTATCTATCTATCTATCTATCTGGGATGCACAATATAATCGCCCCCTATCGGTATCAGCCTATATCGGCTTTAACCTGTTTAGCCTCAAATCTATAATGCTGCCAGTAAAGTAATGAGTCTCCCCGTGGTAATGAAAACACTCAGTACACACACATTAAAGTTGAGCTTTTGCTATAACTTAATCGTAACTTAAGCGTAATCGGACTACGGCCTTGTATACACGCGTGTCAGGGGAACTGGTTCATGACATGAGCCATGTCAGCTTGTTAGACCTTTCCTGGTTGACCTCCAGCTTGGATGGACACATTTTCTGTACTTACTGAGGTTATGGGGAGACATCAACCATTAATCCATTAAAAAAAAGCTGTTACAGTGTCTACTTTTACACAACTAATGATTCATTCGAAAAGGTGAAATATCCAAACCAAACAGTGAATGAATCCAGAATGCACCTTTTATGAAAAAATAAATATAATTAATATATAGAATATATACATTTATAAAATGTTATATAGAATATAAAATATAGAAACAATATATATATATATATATATATATAAATATATATAGTCAGTCAGTCATTTTCTGTACCGTTAATCCAGTTCAGGGTCGCGGGGATTGCTGGAGCCTATCCCAGCGATTATCAGGCGAGAGGCCGGGTACACCCTGGACAGGTCGCCAGTCTGTCGCAGGGCCAACACAGAGAGACAGACAACCATTCACGCTCACATTCATTCCTAGGGGCAATTTAGAGTGATCAAATAACCTAACATGCATGTCTTTGGATATATATACACTGCCTGGCCAAAAAAAAGAGTCGCCACCAAAAAAAAAAAAGGTCATTCACTGTAATACTTTGTTGGACCGCCTTTAGCTTTGATTACGGCACGCATTCCCTCAGGCATTGTTTCGATAAGCTTCTGCAATGTCAAAAGATTTATTTCCATCCAGTGTTGCATTAATTTTTCACCCAGATCTTGCATTGATGATGGTAGAGTCTGACCGCTGCGCAAAGCCCTCTCTAGCACATCCCAAAGATTCTCAATGGGGTTGAGGTCTGGACTCTGTGGTGGCCAATCCATGTGTGAAAATGATGTGTCATGCTCCCTGAACCAGTCTTTCACAATTTGAGCCCGAAGAATCCTGGCATTGTCATCTTGGAATATGCCTGTGCCATCAGGGAAGAAACATCCATTGATGGAATAACCTGCTCATTCAGTATATTCAAGGATCAGTTGACCTCATTATCTGAGCTCATACTGTTGCTGAACCTGGACCTGAGCAACTGCAGCAACCCCAGATCATCACACTGCCCCCACAGGCTTGTACAGTAGCACTAGGCATGATGGGTGCATCACTTCACCTGCCTCTCTTCTTACCCTGATTCGCCCATCACTCTGGAACAGGGTAAATCTGGACTCATCAGACCACATGACCTTCTTCCATTGCTCCACAGTCCAATCTTTATGCTCCCTAGCAAATTGAAGCCTTTTTTTCCGGTTGGCCTCACTGATTAGTGGTTTTCTTACGGCTACACAGCTGTTCAGTCCCAATCCCTTGAGTTCCCTTCGCATTGTGCGTGTGGAAATGCTCTTACTTTCAGTATTAAACATAGCCCTGAGTTCTACAGTTGTTTTTCTTCGATTTGATCTCACCACACGTTTAAGTGATCGCCGATCACGATCATTCAGGATTTTTTTCAAGCCACATTTCTTCCTTGAAGATGATGGGTCCCCACTATCCTTCCAGTTTTTAAAGGCCTCCTTCCACTGAAAACCCATTTAACTTGCTCCTTCTGAAATACGGAGGGTTTCCCCTTGTTCACTTACACATGCTGACTTGCTAGCGTTGCGTTCCCCCCAGTCGGCTGTGCTTTCTCATCAGAGAAACAATACAAAGAAAAGAGCGAATCGGGAACAGCCTTGCACTTCTACGTAACATTGCAAATAGCGTATCCCACGTGGGGTTTCTATCTGTCCATTGGAAGGCAGGTAACCCTCCACTACACACTAGAAGTAAAGACAGCACGACTGTAGCTTCGGAGTTGAGAAGCTAATTAGCTAACTGTTTACTAGCATGGCGGAACAAACTTGTTTGTCGGCTCTATTTCCTGTCTGTAACAAAATAAGACCGGAGGGCGGAGCTTCCTTCATACACTGATGGGAGGCAGCCAATCAGACGGAAACTCATGAGAAGGACCCGGAAAAGCTGCCGTTGGACCACAAGCCTCTCTTCTAGTATACAAATACAGCTGGATACAAAGCAACCAGAAGGTTTTTTTAAACAGAAACGATGCAGAATACATTCAATAATAATGGAGAACACAGAAATATTAATGAAATGACCATGAAAGTACAACTTTAATAATGCGTGGGACAGTTCTTAACCCAATTTTAGTAGTTTCTGCAATCTCTTTAGTTTTCTTTAGTCTTTTAGTTTGATTTATTATTTTTCATATTTGTTTTTACTGTTTTTAGATTCTTCTGCTGTTTATCTTTTATTTTTTATTATGTCTTATTGTTGTAAAGCACCTTGATCTGTCTTTGTCAGTGTAAGAGTGCTTTAGAAATAAAGTGAACTTGAACTTGAACTTGAACTCTTTAGATGTTTTCTCTGCTTGATGCATGCCAATGATTTGACCCTTCTCAAACAGATTAACATCTTTTCCAAGACCACGGATGTGTCTTTCGACATGGTTGTTTAGGAAATGAGAAGCAAGTCATTGCACCAGTTGGGGTTAAATAACTTGTTGCCAGCTGAAAGATAATCGCCCATGCAGTAATTATCCAATAGGAGGCTCGTACATATTTGCTTTTTTTTTGGCCAGGCAGTGTATAAATATATATATATATATATATATATATATATATATATATATATATATATATATATATATTGAATAACATGAAAATATATCAAATATATATTTTAAAATATATAAATATAAAAAAAATTGCTGTGTCTGTGGAGGTATATATATTAATAAATAAAGATGTACATATATATATGTATATAAATATATGTATATATATATGTATATATATGTATATATGTATATATATATATATATATATATATATATTGTATATATATATATATATATACTGCCTGGCCCCAAAAAAAGTCGCCACCTGGATTTAACTAAGCAAATAGGTTGGAGCCTCCTATTGGATAATTACTGCGTGGGCGATTATCTTTCAGCTGGCAACAAGTTATTTAACCCCAACTGATGCAATGAGTTGCTTCTCATTTCCTAAACAACCATGTGGAAAGACACATCCGTGGTCTTGGAAAAGACGTTAGTCTGTCTGAGAAGGGTCAAATAATTGGCATCAAGAGGTGAAAACATCTAAGGAGATGCAGAAACTACTGAAACTGGGTTCAGAACAGTCCAACGCATTATGAAAAACTGTAAGGATAGTGGACCATCATCTTCCAGGAAGAAATGTGGCCGGAAAGGCAGATGAAGTGATGCAGCATCATGCCTAGTGCTACTGTATGAGCCTGTGGGGGCAGTGTGATGATCTGGGGTTGCTGCAGTTGCTCAGGTCCAGGTTCAGCAACAGTATGAGCTCACATAATGAGGTCAGCTGATACCTGAATATACTGAATGAGCAGGTTATTCCATCAATGGATGTTTCTTTCCTGATGGCACGGCCATATTCCAAGATGACCGTGCCAGAATTTATCGGGCTCAGATTGTGAAAGATGGTTCAGGGATCATCAGACATCATTTTCACACATGGATTGGCCCCCACAGAGTCCAGACCTGAACCCCATTGAGAATCTTTGGGATGTGCTGTGGTCAGACTCTACAATTATCATCAAGATCTTGGTGAAAAATTGATGCAACAGGATGCAAATAAATCTGGTGACATTGCAGAAGCTTCTGGAAACACAGCGAATGCTGCTGCAATCAAAGCTAAAGGCTCCAACCAAATGTTAAATGTTTGACCTTTTCTTTGGCCGGGCAGTGTATATATATATATATATATATATATATATATATATATATGTTGCATATATTTTGTGAAACATGCTTATTGGGAAAAATGACCACAACAGCAGGCCAACAGTATAACAGGCTATGTGATAATAGTTTCAGATCAGGTAACCTGCATGTTGCTGTCCTGCCTGTTCATCCCTTACACACAGAGGCTTTTGTTGCATATCAGTGTTCTCTTGTCGAGTTATGTTCAAATTCAGATTTTTCATATCAAAATTGTTTTGACGTTGTGGGCAGCAGATGAAGAAAATTAAACGTGTAAGATGTTCCGGACTTTTACTCCAGTTCAGAACTGTAGTGATGATAGTATCTTTGTGCTATACTGGTGTTTGGTGCTATCATACATCACAAATGAGGAGGATCATGTGGTTTCTCCCCAGGTTTTTTTCATTGTGCAGCTGCAACAATTGTCTTTATGTGCTGGAGCTGTTGTTGCCCTGCAGCTTCAGCAAAGAAACACAAGAAGATTTTATAGGAGGAAGCAAGGAAAAGAAAGACAGAATGTTACAGAGATAAGAGAAGGAAGCAGATGACACTGACTTTTACTGGCAGGAGATACTTCAGAGAGGGGACAGGATGCAAAATGGATGCTGAATTAGCCATTCAGTAGTCCCAATAATGCATTAATATTCAAAGTTAATTTCAAATATGAGAAAAATATAGTGAGATACACTCCGAAATCCAATAATCCTGACTTGTACTATAGATTTCTATTTTTATCATTACAATTATCGTACTGTAAGAGGAAAGATCAACACATCTGATGACACAAAAACCTGCTCAGGACAACCATCAGGACTGGAAAATTACTGAAGGTCATTTCTACAGTAAGAAAGTTTCATGCTCAGTTATCTGAAGTCTTTCCAAGACCTGCTGACTTCCCTCTACCAGCAGACTTAGTTTGTTTTCAAAGTTCTTGCTGCCATGTGAGGAGTGAATGGTTAGTATGGAATTCATAAGTTTATTGAAGGTGTTTTTCAAGCGGGAGAATCATGAGGCAAGTTCAAAGCACATCAGATCCTGTCCTGGCACAGACAACAAGGGTACAGGTGGACGTACAGTCACTTGTGTCTATGTACATTTAGGATTCTGCTTCAATTTCACAGGTTCATATGGCCCCGCGGAGCAGATATGGTAATGTGAGATTAAGGAAAACTCTCTGAGCAAGGATCCAAGATTATGCTGACAAGCCGTGGGCAGCATTTTAAACTGGAAGTGTGTCCAAGGAAAGCAGCTTCCTCCTTGAACAACTATTGTCAAGGTGCCCTTGAACAAGACCTCAATCCACAACTGTTTAAGGGAGACTGCAGACTAGCACATCAGAGAGGAGGTGTGTGTTTTACAACCATCCCCAGTCAAGATGCTGAACCCCTATTCCACTCTTATCCATGGGATATCGTCTTTATGACAAAGAAACTGCGTTATATTGGAAAACCCACAATATACAGCACAGTTGATCTGGTCACAAATGTCTGCAAAGAGGAAGGACGAGCAAACAAAAGTGCTGGCCCACCAACCCCACCTGTCCTGTCAATTTCCTACCTCCTTTTGAGTGAGGAGGGAAAACACCTGGTTGGGGTTTGAAATGGTAAGCATACTTAAAGCATAACTTTCTTTTTTTTTTCAACCTGGACTCTCCAATCGTGCAGACGGCCTCTTCCAACCGTTCTGTTCTGACAACTGTTCCGGACTTTTGCCGCGGTCGCATGGCGCAAAAACTCAAATCCCTTTTCTGGACTTGAGAATGTTTTAATCGTGACAAAAGTGTCCATGTTACCCTACCCTTACTCACCTGTAAAATTTCTCTATCACTTTTAATTCAATTCAAATTTATTTATATAGAACAGTTAAAAACAAACGTTGACTACTGTGCTTCACAACAAAATAAAACCCAATAAAATTAAACATCAAAGCAATATACAAAAACACAGCCTCAGCCTCAAGATGCTGCGGGGCAACTTCAGCTCCAGGAATGTCATCATCCCATAAACCAAAACGTCAAAAACACAGCAAAGGTCAGGAAGTTACATATTCCCACGTTAAGGCCCAGTAAACCAACCCAAAAGACCCGACACTGGTTTGAACTTCAAAAGAAATGAGTGCATACAGTTGTATTTAGATTTGACTACATGAAGAAGAGCCATGCATGTATTGGTTGCAGGTTTTTCTCATTGCATGCCACAAATAATGCATTTCATGTTGGGAACATGGAGGCTAATTGAGATGTAAGATTCATAGCACAGAGCAGTAGATGGGAATGCATAATGAAACATGGAGCTGGGTCCTACGCTAAATATAATGACAGAGGTGAGACTCTAGATCACATTGAATATGAGGCAAACATTGTCTTCATCTGCTCGCCTCCCACACACAGTCATGCTCACCCCCACACATACACGCACACACACACAACATGCACATGGCTGAAACGCACAACACTGTGCAGAAGCACGCACATGCAGCTTCACGCGCAGCAGAAGAGCAAATGTACGCAGTGTGAATGCAGGCAGAGGCTGCACACATGCAATCACACACACAGACACAAGCACAGGTCAGAGAGTCCCGGTGGCGTGGAAACTGGCAAGCATCCTTCCACTGTGCTCCAACAATCCAGCAGGCTTCTCTTTACCACACTGCCAACACGCTTTCCCCTTCACACACACACACACACACACACCAATCATCCATTATTCTAAGCCCTCTCAGGCATTGCAGACAATGAGAAGTTGAATGGGAGAAAGTGAAGCTAATTTGTGGACATGTGCTTTGTTATTGTTTCAATAAAAATTCCCCATGAACATGACAATTACATAAATACAACAAAGAGGCTTTTGGCGGAGCCTCCATCATGTCTCCTCCGTGCAGATGTCATTTCAGATATTCTGTGATTGATTGTTACCTCGAAAATCTCCCAATAAGTCATAAAGTTGTTTGTGATTCTTTTTGATCTCTGCTGGAAAAATATGAACGATGTAATAGAGGGAATTTGGTAGAGGAAGATGTTTATACATGAAAAGGAAAGGCATCTTTATATGTCTTGTAGGCCAGAAGATGAGTGTTAGTCATAAAGACATCCATGTCAATAAGCTAATAGTTACTTTGGCTCAATCTTTTGGTTACACCTTTTCTGTGAAATATTCTTATGAAACTTAAGCAGATATCAGTAAGTTGCGTGAAAGTCAACCAATTCTGCACTGAAGAAGTTGTGGGTCAAATCCATTATCTGTACATAAACTTGGACAAAATGTCTAATGAGTGTTTTAATGGGTATTTTTGTTTTGTTTGTTTGTTTTTTAAAATATGCCAATTTTAAATTAGATTGCAGCATCTAAATAGTTCTAAAAGGCTGAGATAGGGAGAAAATAGGCTGACTATAAAAAAAACATACCTTGGAAAAGCAAGATGATCTGAACAGAGCATCTCAGACAGGGTGAGTCTGTCTGAACAGAGGCTGGGGAAGAATTCAACTGCTTTTGAGTTTGATAGACATATCATCATTCAATCATTAAGAACGGCCGTTCAACATGATTGGATGGGTTTTTTCAGTCCTGTCTGTTCCGCAGGTGACTATTTGTTTTTTGTTTGTTTGTTTGTTGTGACAGAGGATTTATAAATTGGCTGCAATCGGGAGTGAGGGAGATTTTAAGCAACATAGTAAAGAATGCATCAGGAAGACATCATCCACCCTGCCTTTAATGTCAACTGGTGCACTGAGTTGCTTATAATGTCTTGAAAAAGCATATGGAAAGATGCATCCGTGGTGGTGGAAAAGATGTTAGTCTGTCTGAGAAGGGTCAGATCATTGGCAGCATCAAGCAGAGAAAACATCTAAGGAGATGCAGAAACTACTAAAACTGGGTTCAGAACTGTCCAACACATTATTAAACACTGGAAGGATAGTGGGGACCATCGTCTTCCAGGAAGAAATGTGAAGGAAAGGCAGATGAAGTGATGCAGCATCATCCTGGTGCTACTGTACAAGACTGTGGTGGCAGTGTCATGATCTGGGGTTGCTGCAGTTGCTCAGGTCTAGGTTCATGTCCAAGGTCAGGTCCAGGTTCAGGTCTAGGTTCATGTCCAAGTTCAGGTCCAGGTCCAGGTTCAGGTCTAGGATATGTAGGGCTCAGATTGTGAAAGACTGGTTCAGGTCCAGGTTCAGGTTCAGGTCTAGGGTCAGAATTTACCATCATCAATTCTTTTATTTTTTGTGGCGATTTTTTTTTTTGGCCAGGCATTGTGAGTCAAAACACCATTTTTAAGGTCAGAAAACTCCATAGTGCTACTTTAATGTCCAGTCAGTCCGTATGAGGGCTGATACACTTACAGACAATCACCTACTCTAAGAAAATTGATAATACTTTGTTTGTTTTCATCTCTTCAAAGTGAAGATCCAAACAGTAACATTCAGTGCAAACATGATTACAAAGGATTTTGCTGACCAATGACATCTATGAACATGGAACCAGTGGTAGCGTAGTGTTCTCTTTTACATTTTATTATATTTATTGCAATTTACTGTGGTATTGTCACATTTTTTATGGCGGTCATGCATTCTCTGAGGTCTCTAAAAAACAAAAAAATGGATTTAAACCTCTTTATGGAGGATGAATTCTTCATTTACTTTGTGTATGTTATTAAGGTGTTTTCTGCAAATATCCCCAGGGTTAAAATGATAGGATGAGACAAATAAAACATAACCTCCAGCAGTGTCTGATCAGTGAAGACGTGAAATTCTGGTAGGAAATCATGGCTGCTGCATAGGGATGTAACGATTACCAGTAAAATGGTTAACCGTGATAAAATTACCAACGATTAGTGATACTGTTTCAAATTATCGTTAAAACCGTGACTGATTACTGCACTTTGAAAAACTCACAGTGATGCTGCTAATTGGCTGGAAAAGCAGCAGCAGTCCCAGTTTACAATGTTGAATTCATGAAAACACGGTGGAAGGCAACTAAGGCACCCACGTGGCCAGTTCTCTTCAGATTTTTCCCCCTTTACAAAGGACAAAGTAGACATTTAGACCCATTGTGGATATTTTTAAAGATGCTGGGGGGTATTTCTTAAACACCGCGAGAAAAATGATAACCATGATCATTTTGGTCACAATAACCGTGATATGAAATTTTCAAATCGTTCCATCCCTACCGCTGCGTCATTCAGACTACTACCAGCACACTTTTAAAAAGGTAGCATCTTTTATGTTCATCACAGCATCCATGGACTCTGCTGAAATAAATAACTCTTCTCATTTTTAACATGCAATGCTTCTCTGCATAAATACTGTGTGGCTTTACGTGATTTACAAATGATTACAGATGTTTCCTTTACACGCTGCATAGTATCTCCACTGGTGAACAATGATTGTAAAATTTATGAGCTGCAAAACTCAAACCACTTTCAGCTGAGTTTGTTGGGACGAGGGGATTTCTACTACAAAATAAATAGTCACTCATGAGACAAAGTGTTTGTAACAACTTACAGCCTAATTTTCTGATTTATCTTTAACCTATCAGAGCTACTTTGGCTTTGTTCAAAGTGCAGTCATTACCAACATGTTAGGTGCTGTTTCTCGGCGTTGCCTTCAAATCAACCTCTACAAATGTGACAGTTCAGTTTCTTGTTTGTGATTGCGTTCCCACATTTTGCCAATTAGTTTACGAAGCTGAACGCGGTCTGGTCAGAACTGTCACCGATATGAAATCAGCCTCTAATCAGTCTCCACTTAACAGAAGTGTGAAACAAAAACCAGAGAAAGAGAATAAAAGTTTACATGTGTACAGTTCTTACCAGCGATGTGACCCACTTTTGCTCAGATTGGGTCAGTTGTAGCCCTCTTACCTCCCTCCCTCCCCCCCACATGAACACACACCAGCGAACGGCGGCATTCTGGGCCGGGCAGCTCCTGGCTGCCACTTCAGGGTTTTGGCTGTGTCCCTTGCACTGTGACACACACACACACACCCTCTCCTCTCCCATGCTCTAAGATCCTGCTCATCAGCCTTTATTGTCCCAATCAAAGCCTTGCCTCCCTGACCGCCTTTAATATTCAACACTGCAAGATGGTACATGAGCCGTTTGTCTCCGTCTACAGAGCCGCTAAAGGAGGACGAGTGTGTGAGTTTGTTGCATGTGTGTATTTGAGCATGCACGCTTCCACACAAAGTGGAGCTGGATAGCTGCGAGTTGCCCCTGACACCAAACTTAATTCTCCGAAGCGAGGCTGGGGATAAATATTTCAAGGTCATTCTGTTTGCTCTCTGTTGTCTTGTTCCGGGAGCGCTGACTATAATAGGAATATATGCATGCCTAACTAGGGGCTTTAGAACAGAATTACACCGCCTGCTGCTCGCTCTCTGCCTATAGGCGCAGGCCGAGAGATGAAAGATGGCTGTCAGAGACGCTGCAGTGGACGTATAGAACCGTGTGTCTTCATCTCTACAGTCTCCAGGAACATCAGAACCAAGGTGCTGCTTTAATCTGTTCTAGTACGGCTTTAATCAAGCTTCTGTTGTGAAGAGGCGTGTACGGTGTAATTAAACTTCATTTTAAACTTAACCAACCATCACAGATCTGTACCGCTGTGCGTTCCTGGGCCGGTTGTTTCCCAGCAGCTTCCAGGACGCAACATCCCAGAAGCAGAAAGGCAGAGTTTGGCTAGAAACCGGATATCAAGTCATTGTTCTAAGCTGGCGATTAAAAAAAGAAATGCAAGGAAACATCAGAGGACGAGAAGAAAAGAAAGAGAGGAAAGAAAAAAGCAGGAGATAAAACTGGAGTTAACATCAGCCTGCCTTACTGACGGGGAGAGCTCAGAGTACAGGCACGCAAATTTATCATCATCAAGATGTAGATATCAACTGTAATATCTAACAGTCTATAGCTGGGTTTCCATTACACCTGGAATTTCACCAAACCTAAAAATGGCAACGAAGTTTTTACGCTCTGATGAGGTAGTTTTCAGACGTTTCGATAAAGCAGTTATTATAATGGAACACATTTTTTCGCATTTACAGCCATCAGGCGTGATGTAAGGGGTAAAAACCAGTTATTCCTTCTTGATCATGATGTTTATGATCATTTACAAGCATTAAAGGACAACTTTCTTTTATTCTCA
Source organism: Atherinomorus stipes (assembly GCA_023101725.1). Taxonomy (NCBI): domain Eukaryota; kingdom Metazoa; phylum Chordata; class Actinopteri; order Atheriniformes; family Atherinidae; genus Atherinomorus; species Atherinomorus stipes. The sequence goes on along the minus strand of JALJCO010010517.1, from coordinate 496,767 downwards.
ATCTGGACCTTATTTCTAGGAATTTATACGTGCATTTACTCACCGGTAAAGTTTCTGCATCACTTTGAGTCCTTCGGAAGATATGACGCTGAGTCACCCTTCGGTGTTCCTCCAGTAAAGTGGGAGATACGGGGCAGCCACTATATAAGACATTGTCTGCAGCAAAACTCCTTGATTTTCGCCAATACTTAAAGTAGAATGACCAAACAAGTGACCGTTATCAGGGTTCTACGCACTTTTCGGGGCCACGCGTTCATGATGCGCGCTTCCGTTGTACAGCTGAGAGGAGCAGCTGTTACCCAGACAACAACAAAAGCACAATTTGCAAAACTCTGAACTCACTGGACAATAGTACAAAATTATTCGTTCATTCTACTTAAAGCATTGATGAAATGAAGGAGTTTTACTGCAGATAATGTCTGATATAGTGACTGCCCCATCTACGCCATGATACTGGACGTTCACCGAAGGACGACTTAAAGTTATATCTTCCAAAGGACTCAAAGTGATGCAGAAATTTCACCAGTGAGTAAATGCATGTATAGACTCCTAGAAATAAGGTCCAGGTTGAAAAAAACGAAACTTAATACTTTGGAGTCGAAGTGATTGGGGAGGTTTTATCACTCATGCCGATATGAAAAATTCCCCAAATCACTGTAATTCATCGAGCTGAGTTCATTCTGGACAACATGCAGAATGACTGGCCACGAGCTGTTTATGTCGTTTGCACACATTTGCAACACCACAACTCGGTTATCTTGTTCCCACATGTTAATTATACGTCACCAGGATTTAATAAAACGTGACCACGGATAACATGGTATGACTGCGCCTGCGTATCAGCAGCTGCATCACCACATCAGTCAGGAACCGGTGCCGATAAAAGTGGAATAAAGATCCAGAAATGACATCCACAGTCAAGAAGTTGATCCTGAGTGGTTTTTCATTCATGTTACGTTTCAGGCGTCTGTCCTGGAAGTCGCCACGAGCGATTTTTCCTGATGATGTACATACAGACTTTACCTCTGAATCATTATCTGCTGCTTTCATCTCCTGATGATGAGCAGCAGCTCTGAAACACGTTTATATCTCCATCCTCCTGAAAGTGGAGTCTCGCGGGACGGATTTTATCAGAATTACGGCTTATACCATTCAATGGAAACACATCACAATTTTACTTTTTAGAAATTTTAGAAAGATCGCTTTTATTTTTGGAAAAAGTGTCATGGAAACCCAGCTTATTTTTGCATTCAAAGAAGTGATGTGATGATGTTCCCGTTGCAGCTGTACGTTCTTGGCCTGTCTGTCAATGAAATCAACTTTGCTAATAGAAGAATGCTGTGATGGAAATAATCTTTATGTTTGTTTACAGTTATTTCTATAGGCTACCGAGCACCTGGTGTCCGAAAGCACTGCATATCCACGTATATTTTTCATTGCATCATATCTTCATTGGAAGTCCCAACAGTGTTTTCACATATCAGAAGTCTTCTTAGTATTGTGCAGTTTTATAAACTTACATGAAGTTAGAAGTTGAATTAATGTGTTGGTTTACGACTGGACTACATTCAGTTGTAATGAATCGGGATGTGTCTGTAAAATCGTCCTGAAATGACTTTGGCCGCGTTTCCCAGATTAGTTAAGACACTCTTAACGCTGAGGTCCTCCTTAAGTCACTTCTTAAAGGTGCCTTGTTTGGACGTTGCGTTTCCCAGATGCGCTCTTAACTTAGTAGCTTCTTTATTTTCAGGAGCGGCCAGACCCACTCTTTCGACCCTTCTTTAACGTTCCCCCCTGCTAAGGGAACAACAGGCCCATCTACTGGTCACTTTTGGAAACGACACTATTTCCCGTGAAAAAAAAGTAGAAAATGGAAATTATTAAAAATGGACCTATTCACGGATCAGTTGTTGTATTTTGAGTCATGTTTTCTCACTCATGTCATAATGTCAATCATCTATGATGGAAGAAAACTGTAGTTACCGAGTGAATGACAGAAAATATTGTGGTTAAGTTTAATCATTATGGTAAGATAGGCCTGTGGGTATCAACCACAGAAACAAAAACATTGCGGTAGGAATTGTACGCAAATTATACGCAATCTATGAGGACTCACGTCATATTTTCGCATTTGTCAGCTGTTCATGATGAGATGCACCTGCTTCGCTCAATAAAAGCATGGCCATTTACGCATACCCATATCAGACCCACATCAGATGTCTGTGCAGAGAACCAAACCAAACCACCCCCTCCAGTCACCAAACCACCCCCTCCGGCCACACTTTGATATTGAACTATAAAACACTTCAGTACCACCCGAACCACCTATTTAGGTCCCCCTAACTACCTTTCTCTGCCAACCTCAGCACAAAGGTCATGTTAAAAATCATAGGTGGCACTGGGCAGTGATTCAAAAATGGCAAACACAACCTCTCAGTATAATATGTGGAGCATTCCCATTACTTTGCGTTTACGCAGGCCTTTGAAGAATTGGGCACGAGTGAGTGGCAGAACAAGCCATTCTTTATTAAGTCACGTCAACCATTTGCGGGATTACTGTTTGTTGAATGCACGTGCGTCATCCTGGACGCACACTTTACGCACCAGATACAGTATGTCGCCCATTTACCAAATGCTGCCATGTGGAGCTCATTTAACATAAGATGTGTGTAGGTGATTACATCCTCCAAGATTTCCCCAGACAACAGTAACCCAACAAAAAGTTTTTGAAAGTTTGGTGCACATCGTTTTTGGCTGAAGCTTGTCAGGAGTTCCAGGAGTTGATCTATTTTTTTTGCGAACAAGAAAATGTTACCCTTTTTCAGTGTTTCAATCACCTAGCCACCGTTTCCCGATTCTACTACTGAGCATCGATATGACACACACGCACGTTTCAGGAATCCTCTTGGCGGGGTTCCCTTCAGCCATTACGTCAACAAATAGCGTCAGAATGACCATTATTTATAGGGCATCTGTAAATTTCCAATCGCCTACACCTGTTTAGCACAATTTGGCCAATTACACAATATACAATGAGCTTTTCAATGAATATTTGCAATCACTGGTAATCACATGCATATTTTTAACAGTTTGTCTTCTTGCACAAACACATAAACGTATAAATGGGCTCAATATCAGCGTCGGAAAATAACCTCCACACTAAATGAATGGTGTCGATCGATATACCTGACCTCGACTGCTTTTTTTTTTTCAGCACCCCGGAAGTGGATAGCTTCTGTTAGGACCTTCTAAAGATGTAGCGTAGCCAAGACGTTTCTCAGGAAATAAGAACGCGTGAAAGAAGCAATCTGGGAAACGGGCGTATCTTTGCGATCCTTTGTTGGGAAGAGCTTCCTTGAGGCCTTCTTTAATCCAAAGAAGAATCTTAACTGGGAAACGCGGCCTTTGTCATGAAGTACTACAGGACTGGACTAAAGATGAAGACTATTACTTTTCGAGACAGTGGTGAAATACACAACGCACCAACATTTTTAAAACAGTTGATATTTTTCCAACTTGCCCAAATATTTTATTGATGATTTTTTTTTTATGCTAATAAACTAACAGTTTTGGATGGCAGTTTTGAATTTTTTAGAAAACCATCAGGCTGTAAAAGGTTTCCAAAAATGAAATCTTAGATAATAACGGCTGAAGGCATGATCTGTGACCTCAGAACATCACTGGTGCCCCACTAGGGCAGCAAACAAAATCCAAAACAAACTGAGACAAAGCCTAAATCAAAGCCTAGGTTGTATGAGCAGTAAATAAGTACTTCTTAGCAGGGTGCGTTTAGGGACTATGCTTATGACGCCATAGAGTGGACCTCAATGGCTTTTGATAAAGGAGTTTTGTGCCTCTCTTCAATGTGAAACATTTATTCCATATGTTATGACCTTATGTATGAAGACTCAGAAGAGGTTTTACTATGCCTGACAAGTTAGTTTGATATACTGATGAAGTGAAAGAGCTCCAAAATCTCAGTGAGACTCTCGAATACCTTGAAAGTAAAACTTAATAAAATAATACACACAAAAAATTAGGAGTCAAGTTTTCAAAGGTGTCAAATTTCTGCTCAGGAGGTGCTTTGTACCGACCAGTTTATGGGTCTAGTAGAGGGAGATGGATCATTTAAACAAACACATATCGATTTGATTCTGTAATCGCCTCCATTCTGCCTCCGGTTTGTGCAAACTACTCAACATGCTGCATCAAAGCGCATCACCTCCTCTGTGAATGGGCAGTATTAAAAGGGGCTTAAGTAGCCTCATTTGCAGTATTCTCCCCTCCTTTAAACAAAATTATTTCATAAGTACACTTCTGAAAATGTTTCAGATTTCCCTTTGAGGTTGGAGAAAGGCAAAAGGGGGCGGGAGACACTAACGAAGCGTGGTCAAAGTGCGGGCAGGGAGAGACTTTTCATCCTGGCAGGAGATGTAAAGTAATGAAGTTGACACCAGTGTCTACCCCATTAAGCTGAGCCTGCATGGACCATTACAGGCAGGGTGAGAGGACAGCCCAGAGCCAGAGGACCCCTCGGAATACGCACACACACACGCACACCCATACACACACACACACACACACACACACACAAAAAGAAAGCAGTTTACATGAATGTGAGGAAGGAAAATGTTGAACATGTCCACACTTTGTATTCTTTCCTAAGGGGGTGACCTGTAGTTCCACACAAACGCAGTATCATAAGGCCACTGAAGGCAGTACAACACCCAGATATTATTATTATTATTATTATTATTATTATCATTCTGCTTCTTTTTATGCCTCAAAACTCACCAACCTCAGCGTACCACCCAGGGTAATGTAAAAAGTTGGATATTTTGGGGGTCTTGACAGCACCATCAACTGTGGCAGCCCCAACACAGCCCCTCATTAAACTCGCCACACATTTTCAATGTGCACATGCCAAAGACAACGGCTGTGTCTACGAAGTGCGTAGACTACGTAGGCTACGAAGTGTCCTACGTAGTCTGCGCACTCCGAAGCAGCCTCCTGAAACGCTAGGCTGCTGAAATAGGACATCCTAGCCAACAAGAATTTCCCATAGTGCTCCAGTCCTGTTGCCTAGCAACTGCAGACTCCAAAGCTATCTAGTAACGGCATTCTTTCATTCTTTATTCCTTCAGATATGTTGTAAACAGAACCAGATATTTTATTCCATTTAATTTATGTGGTTACCTGAACGCTAACAGGCCATTAACTGCTCGTTGGTTAATTCTACTTAAAGTATTGGTGAAATGAAGGAGTTTTATTGCAGATAATGTCCTATAGAGAGGCTGCTCCGTCTCTGTCGTTATATGGATGCATGCCAAACGTAATATATTCCAAAAGAGTCAAAGTGATGCAGAAATTTTACCGGTGAGTAAATGCTCGTATAAACTCCTGGAAATAAGGTCCAGGTTGACAAAAAAGAAAATGATGCTTTAATAAACAGTAAGTTAAAAGTACTGCAACATGTTGTAGACCGTTTATTGAAAACCAAACTAGACTTAATAAAATCTAACCTAAAAAACAAAGAATACAGACATAAGACGGACATTTTGCTGCTCTAGACATATTTGGGGTGTCTTTTTTTTCACGTTTTGCCTCTCCCGTGACATTATTTCCCTCCACTGCAGCATCTATATGCACCAGGCTGATTATGCAACCTACAGTCGATGATGATGTCATTTAGTGACTGATAGCGACTTATAGGACAGCTAATAGCTAATTTTCCTACTGAAAAGCTGATAACAGTATTACCATCATCAATGGGTCCGGCCATGTAAAATAAAACTGATGAAACTCCTGTATACAATGACAATCTTCATCAGATTTGTCTAAGTATGATGCCAGTCCCATCCTGAACACACCCACATGTCAACATGGAGTCATCAGTGTAGCCCCGCCCACAGGGCTGGACTGGGACAAAAAATCAGCCCGGGCATTTTGAACTGAGACTGGCCCACCAGATATTTATAGAACGACGATGACACCTCTGAATAAAAAAAACAAATGCTTGCTCACTGTCTTGTTTGTATGTACTTGTCTAATGTAGCCTACTTGTCTAATAAACTTAAACGTAAACCTCCTCCCTCCATCTAAAGACATATACGTTAGGTAAACAGGTCTCCCTTAAAAAACAGAGGGTGTGTCTCAATCGGATTTACCCGTATAAATAAAAGTTAAATAAAAAGATAAATAAAACACATCCTCCCAGTCCTGTTATTCTATGCAGTAGCCTATTAACTCATTCACTGCCATCGACGTCTATAGCCGTATACAGCAGGGGGAAATAGTATTGAAATTTTCACCAGATGTCACCAAATTGTCACCAGATTGTGTTCATGTCAGTAGCTATACTAGAAACATATTTTCGGAGAAAAATGTTGACGTGTTCAATACTTTTTCCCCCGCTGTATACGGCTATAGACGTCAATGGCAGTGAATGAGTTAAGTGGTCTGTGAAGGGTGAGACAGGTGACAAAAAGCTACAATATCATCAGCAGGCTGTTTATAATGGCCAAATATTGTTTCATAAAAACAAACATGAACCAGGTGAAAAAGGTAACCAATGCACTCTATGTATCTTTTATCTGAACTTTTTTTTTAAGTACAAGTGCAGCCCCCACCATACTCATGCCGTATAGTCCACTATTACAATCTTACTCCAAACAGGCTTGAAAAAGTGCCAGCAACCTTAAAATCAGTGTTTCTGAACTATACAGCTGTTCATGAACTGGGTAACTGCCCCATCACAGCATGTGATGATAGTTAAATAATTTAAATATCATAGCTACACACTGGAAGTGACGTTACAACTCCAATCTTTATCACAGAATAATATTCCATTAATGACTGAAATATGGCGATTAAACAACCCTCGGGACAGACCAGTTATTTTATTTTTCTCCTGATGCAACCGTTTAATTCATTGGGCTTTCTCTAAATATTCTTTCAAGTTCAGGTCTCGGATAACACGGGGACGTTAATAAAACCTAAGAAAGATGGATTCTTTTTACTACTGAGAATCACCGTTGACGACAGTACTCAGCTCTGCGCGTGCCTGTGATGTAGGCGACACATAGCAGGAGAAATATTCCAGCTGATTTCCACTTTCACCTCCCTGGTAGATTTATAATGCTGATATCTGTGTCTGACACAGCTGACGACGATGCGCGCGCTCCCTGCGCGCGGTGCAATGCACGGCCTGGTTATAACTACTGACTTTCAAAGAGTTAGCAAGCACAACAAAAATGAACTAGACTGCACCCAAACTTGATCTAAATCAAACCCAGGTAGAGTAGTACAATCACTTCTTACCCCCCACCAGGGTCCGCCGCAGGTCTCCCCTCATCCACCTGCCGGCGACCTCCACCTTCATCACCTGCGGCTGAAAGTTCCTCTACAGCCTCCAGCAAACTTCTGTTATTTTATCGCATTTGGCAGCATCTGTATGAAGAGCTAGCCCCTTTAATTCCCAATTTTGCCCGTGAAAACTTTTAGTGTTTTGCTCTTCCTGTAGTTCTCTCTGTGTGATTGATTGACCGTGGTGGCCCAAGATGGAGGGGGGGCATCGGCCCTCAGCTGTAGTCGGTCCAGCCCACTATCACTCAGACTAATGGGCCGACCTACCGGTTTTGTACCAATAGGTATGACTTATGCCACTGACTACAAAAACTACCATATGAAAAAAAAAACAAAAAGCCCGGCCGGCCCGAAATCACCGTCGGCCCACCGGGAAAATGCCCGGTATGCCCGATGGCCAGTCCAGCCCTGCCCGCCCATTAGAAGCAGGAAGTACTTCTAAGGCTCCAGTGAGCTCGAGTGTGTGACGGCAGGCTGGTCACCGGTGGCTCCGGCCGCGACGTAGACCAGACCTGCACCTGGATGCTTATTTTGTCCCTTTCATCACAGGAAGCAGAGTTACAAGCGACATCCCAGAATATTCCTCTCAGTAATGAGTAGGTATAATCCCTAAGTGTGTCTTGTATCTCAGCAAATGTACAGCTTTCAGTGTGCAGCAGCAGAAATGTCAGTGTGTGTGTGGCGTGTGTGTAATGGGACGATGTGGCGGCAGCCTCCTCTCTCCAGCTCAGCCTGTCAGGGAAATATAATTTGCGCCTTCAGTGCTTTTCACCTGGCTCATATGCAGCATGCAAATTTATTTCTCTAATAATCCAAGTGCGCAATGGCCCTCCTCCAGGATTAATGACAACATTCCTGGGGCCTCGCCTCCACCCCGGACAGCTGGAATATTACTACACCCCCCCACAGCACCCTCTCTCCCTCACACACACACTTTGACATGGAAAAATTGTGTTAGTTCTTCACAGGAAAACGGTGGAGTATTTGTCCTGCTAGACAATATAATGGGCTGGTGCATCATCAGATTGCAATGTCATTTCAAAAAAACCTTGAATACAAATAATGGAGAGAAGGTGGTGATGGGGGGGGGGAGAAGGAGGAGGACTCTGAGGATAGATGGTGCGTTTTCTAATCCGGTGGGCTAGTTATCCTTCATTTCAGGTAGAGTGGTGTCGCCATGACACACACACACACACACACACATGCAGGAAAACACGCTATTCAAATGAAGTGCGGCGCATTGTGCAGAGCTTGCTGCTTTCCCCGGACACATCCCTTTTCTTCCCTTCTTCCACCATTAATTAATCTTGGAGATCTTTTTTAGCATCCCTCCCTCTCTCTCTCAACACTCCCAAGCCTCGGCTCTCGGGCTTTTTCTAAGCAAACAGTATGAAATATGGATGGGGGAGAAGTATTAATTATAACCCCATGTGTGGGTGTAGATCTGCGTCTGTGTGTGTTAGGAAGAGAAAAAAGGAGAGAGGTGAGAGAGAGGAGGAAACAATGTGCTAGTGCCACCACCCACCGCCTGGATCTGTCACAGGAGGCTGGGGAAGGAAGGAGGCGAGAGGAGAGGGAGAGGTGTGTGTGGCTTCTGTTCCAAGTGCCACCTCAGCTTTCACAGACCTTCACCTGCAAACAGAGAGCCCCTCCATCACAGGTGAGGCCACACAAAGGCTCGGTGGAGACTGTCAGCTGCTGCCACGCAGCACAAAGCGGGTTAACTTCTGCACCCTGACAGGCCGCGACTGCTGGTCACTTATCTTTTTAATTAGCTTTTCACTTGCCCTCAGCCTCCCTGCTCTCCTCCTCTCTCCTCCTGCCCTCCTTCTCTCCCCTGTCGCTAATTCTGAGCGGACTTCCGTTAAATAGTTTCCCTTCTTTCTCTACAATGTAACTTGCCAGCATAAGCTGGGCCACAATTACGGCCATGAGGAAAATGTGAGCTCTGATTGCATTACGGGTACTGCAGCAGAAGTTCTTCTTTACTTTTTTTGAGTTTGCTCTTATTCATATAGGAGAAATCTTTCTGCATTTGGAATGTGCCGCAAATACCTACAGCTAGCGGTAAAAATGGCTGTACCAGCCGGATAAAGGTCTAAATCTATTTTTTCCCCATTTACCTGGATGACTGCTGTCCACTTATTCCTGGACAGCAGTCATTGCTGCAGACAGCTGTGGTGCTTGGTCAGGGGAGCTGGAGAGTTCAGACAGAGTAATTATAAGTGCACAGTGCAGTGTTTGTGACATCCCACCGAGGTGGAAGCCCAGCATGCTGGCACTGAATCTGGGTCTCTGTATCAGTGACTTTCAGAGTGTGCCATAACTTCAAGCTAAATTGGAAGATAATGTAAGTGGGCGGCAGGTGATAGCAGGCCGTCCAGTGGCTGGAAGGTTGGCGGTTCTAATCCTGCTTCATCCCAGTCAGTCAGTGTCATTGGGCGAGACATTACACCCTTCTTGCCTAGTGATGGCATCACTGGTGTATTAATATTCAGTGTTGGGTGGAGAAGACATGGCTGTGAAGTAGCGGCCATGCGGATGCCACAGGGCAGCCATGGCTACACATTTAGCTGTCTACCTCTAAGTATAAATGTGGAGTCAATAAATTATGTAATTCAAAGTAAAACCTGCTTTGGTGTACCTCCGAAAGTGCTACAGAAATCTAATCCATATGATTCTGCCGCAGATATGCTGCAACTATGTTCCGATACGCCAACTTCAGGGGGTCACACTCCTCAGCCTCCCTGGTAAGGTCTGTTCGGGGGTCCTGGAGAGGAGGGTCCATCGGTAGTTGAATCCCGGATTGAGGAGGAGCAGTGTGGTTTAGGTCCTGGTCGTGGAACAGTGGACCAGCTCTACACCCTATTCAGGATCCTGGAGGGGGGCATGGGAGTTCGCCCAACCGGTCTACATGTGCTTTGTGGACTTGGAGAAGGCACTTGATCATGTTCCCTGGGGACTCCTGTGGGGGGTGCTCTGGTAGTACAAAATACGGGGCCCCCTTGTTCAAGCTGTCCGGTCCCTGTACAACCGGTGCCAGAGCTTGGTCCGAACTTCCGGTTGGAAGTCCATAAGATCCATTTCCGGTGAGAGTTGGACTCCGCCAGGGCTGCCCTTTTTCACTGATCCTGCTCAGAGCCTTTATGGACAGGATTTCTAGACCATCTCCAATGCAAGGAGATGGTCCAAGTATATATGCATCTCTGGAGTACCCAGAGATGCATATATAGGGAGAACATGCAAGCACCACACAGAAAGGTAAAACTGAGGTAGAAACCAGGAACCCTCCCGCTGTGAGGTGAAGGTGTTGACCTTTTAACTGTTGAATGTTGGACTCCAGGTTGTTTGGAAAAGGCCCTGCTGCCCCTCCTAGATCAATGGGCATCAAAAGTTGCATCTCAAGGGTCAGAGCAGATGTTTTTCCAGTTTACATCTCCTGATCAGATAAAAGACAAAAGTTATGCTCTGATAGGGGGGATTGCTCACATTTATTGCTGATCAATTAATTTAAGGAACAGCTTCAACTTTTCTCTAAACTCTCAATAAAAAGGAAGTTTTTTTTGTTTTGTCCTGATAAATCAAAGCTTAGAAGTAAAAGTCTTTCACATGACTGCATATTCTGTCTTTTGTTATACATATAAAACCAAAGCATATTTGCAGTGAGAAGTCCTTTCTGTACTTTGCTTCAGAGAGATATTCTTCAAAGTTGTTGAGTTCACAGCTCCATTCTTTTCAGTGAAAATATCGGTGTCCTTGATATTTTTACTGGATTGAATGAAGTAAAACAAAAACACTACAGATGTTCCATTATCTTCGCTAGATTCAATAGGAAAATTGGAATATTCTGAGTAAATAGTTCACCAAGAAAGCTTACTTTGTAAGCCTTTATTCGATGTAGAAATTATTTTGAGCTTCAGTGTGACAGTACATTGAGAAAAATGAGAAAAAAAATTAATAGCAAGAGGAATTTGTGATGGCTTTTTAGAGATTGCATAAGTTTTTGTCTTCATATGGTGCTTATCCTTACGTTGGTATAAAGGTTAGATCAAATGTAAACAATGACTGATGTGGTAGAATGACCTTTCCCTAACAGAGGGATCTTTCAGTCTGCTGTCAGTCCTGTTGTTTTATAAGGGCTCAGAACTTATAGAACCACCTTCATTCAATAAAAAAGAAGCTCTTGCATTCAGAATATGAACATTAGAGACCAAAGATGTACTTACACAAAATATTCAAAGAGGAAAACGATAAATAAAAGCAAATAAAGACAAAAGGCCAGCACATGTTAATGAGCACGCTCTTCATAGTTTTAAGAGTCTGTAAAAGCATGCAGGAAAACAAACCACAATAGTCATGTGAATAGAATTTGCACAGCCGCTGTGAAGGATTTACAAAAAAACAAGCCCCCCAAAAAGTCTACATTTGATTTGTTACTGCGATGTGTCATTGCTGGCACTGGTACGTTGTTTATGAGTGGAATTGTCTTTAAGGAGGGATTGAAAACACAGACAGACATGATGGATATGCAGATTTAAGTCATCCAAAGCTAACAGAAGGCAGAGAGGCTGGAAAACATTACAGCTAGAACCAGACTCACTCAAGTAAGGATTTACTTGTCTATTGAGCTTCTATTGGCTTTTTAGGAAAACAGGAGATCAGGCAGTCGTGGTTATCTTCATTTAAGGATCCACAAAACTGAGGACTTGAAACTTTTCAGATGTTATGAGAATATTTTGATTACATGTAAATGATAAAACACCTGTTCTAAGTGTTTATTTGTTTTAACTTTATGGAACATTTACTTTACTTCATCTTACTTGTAGAGAAACACAGCAGCCTTCTCAAGGCTATATGAGAAGAGCACATAGAAGAAGAGATCAGTTCAAAGCTCAAAAAGTGCATTTATAAAAAAAACATATTTGGTTGTAAATTTTTGCATGATGTTTGAGGGTGCACCTCTTAGAAGAGACAAAGCAAATTTAAGAATGGGAAATTGCTGATGAAGAATAAAAAGTCTTCAGAGTGAAACCAATGATTCATGATTTCTTCTTCACAGGAAATAGCTCACTGATGTAGGTGCAGTTTGTTGATACTGGGTGGATACTTCTTATTGTTGTACAGTTAACTTAGTTAACAAGAAAACATGACTTGTATCAACGGTTCAGTTCTCCCGGTAGTTGTGTGACGCTGGGGGGGGGGGGTTTCTAGGCCCACTTTGGGCCCCTTAGTACCAAAGTGGAGGTTTAACCACCACAGCCTACCAGAGTATTGTTGCTGACCATGTCCATCCCTCGAGTCTCATCTTATAGAGCAGGTGTGCGATGTGGTGTAACGGGAGGTTCTCATCATGGATATGCAGCAACTGTGTGATGCTGTCATGTCAACATGCAATGTTTCCAACACCTTGTTGAATCCATAGTGTATGATACAATACGATGCACCAAGAAAGCAAAGCAAAAGTGCGTCACACTTTGTACTGGCAAGGCATACTTAAAGGCCCTGTACCTGATTTTATTTTAATCTCTTTCAGAGAAATGCTTTCTACACGGTATAATGTGTGTTAAAAAAGGTAATTTCATAAAAATTTAGTTTTTAGTTTTAGTTTAGGTTTCTAAGGATGGTGTGACGCTCTCTTCATGCCAATGCGGTTCGTTCTACATAAGTTTCGGTTTCCAATCAGCCACTCACAGCGTTTTCTAACGAGAAGCGCCCTCCTCTCTCGCGTGCACGGCAGCACTTGTAAACAGAACCGCATGGCGTCTGCCGAAGGGAAAGTGGCGATACCACAGCAAAACAGCCTGTAAGCATCAAAACTGAGGAGGAGAGAGATGAAACGCAGGAGAGACCAAAGAAGGAATAAAGTTCGTGTTCTCGGTGGATTGTACTGAAGGTAGAGAGCAGCTGGATGCCTCGAACTGAATGTGGACTGGAAGTCCACCTGGACAGGTATTTTTTTCAATAACTTTCTTCTCAGTAACATTTATGTCCTCGGGTGCTGGAGCTTCCTCTGCTGGTCTATGTTTATAATACATAGTGATATTTACAACATAACACGACGAAGCTTTACATCACTGCTTCTCGAAGTGGCTGGTTAGAAACTTTATCAGGCTGTCATGTTGTAATGTCGCCTATAACATCATAACTCGTCATAACTGTGCATCTGTGTACATAACTGTAGTTAAACTACCGGTTATGATAGAAAATGTCATTTAGCTGATCCGCAGCCATTTACTGCAACCAGAACAGTAATTTCACTGAAAGAAGCAAGTTTTCTCTGGAAAGTTTCTTTGTGCACGAGTATGAAACGTGCACATTATTTCATGCAAGTTAAGTGGGAGGAGAGAAAAACGAGAGTAGGAGCGTTTCTCACTGGGAGAAACAGTTAGGGGCGGGGCTTACAGTTCAAACTACACTCTTCACCTCGCTCACAGTTTGCAAATGTGCAAAATCAGGTTTAGCACCTTTAAAGGGATCCAACACCCACAGAATGATGTGCGTTCATTTTCTACTCACCCTCATGTTGAGCAAGACCCTGGAGCACTTTTTTTAATATCTCAAATACCGACTTTCATATGATGCGGGTCACCAGCGCTCGAAACAAAAAGGTCCATAAAAGTCCACGAAAACTTGTCAATATTCCTCCATACTGCTCACCCAATTCAATCCAAGTGTCCTGAGTGGGTAGCATCCAGAATTTACCGGAAACCACATCATTGAGTAGATTTTTATATCCTAAACAGTAGAACATCGTACTTCCCTGATGCGCATCCATATGAGTTCACGACACTACGGAAGCCACGGCAGACAAGATCGCGCGTTCTTTCTTTCTTTTTTTGTTTTGAATCAATATCCAACCCCTCTTGTGTTTGTCTGCAGCTCGGTCGCTTTTAGCACAATGTAAACAGCAAATATCTTGTTCTACGTGTAACCCTGATAAAAAAAGAACAGGTTAATATATGCAACTAGCTTCATAAGGGAAGAAAGAGTTAATTTTGTTTGCTCTGTTCCTGGAATTTAGAAAGTTCCGACAGTATTTGAATGCAGCATCTTGTGGTCTTGCATCAGCTAACCAAGCATGTGGAAAACCGTCATTCAACAGCCAATAAGATGTCAAATTCTCACTACTGGGAGGGAACTTTGCGAGACATCTGAGGTTTTACTTCCTTTTTTGCTTCTGATGCTGCAGCAAAGAGCACGCACATTAAGAACAAGATATCAAGGAGAAATTGGTGTCTGGGTGAACGTGTTTCCACTCTGACGGCACAGTGTAAGACCAGGCCCTGGCGTCACTTGGCAGTGGAACATGTGTGACTCGTGAGATATTGTTGGCATTTTGGCTATTACTGCTGCTGTTTATTGAAATCTGGGGAGACTTTTGTATTTGGTCTTTATTCTATGTTAAAAAATGGGGGGGGGGGGGGGGGGGGGCTGGGATCTGGGCCTCTGGGTGGCTGCTGGGGGCCTGGGTCGTGAGCCCTGCGGGCTTCCTCCTCATTGCAGAAACGAGGCTGCATCTGCATGACTGTATCACCACGGAGCACCCTTTATTATGCATGATGACACTGTGACACTGCTTTCCATTGCGCTGACTAGGTTGTACCTCTTCTCTGCGTAGTTCTGCGTGTGTTTGTATGATCTGAGGATATTTAAGCCACCTGCAGGTCCTCCTGTAGGGGATTGCTTGTTTTGTTTTCCGACAAAGACCTTGAAATGTTGTTTAGGGATTTCTGTACAGATGTACCAGTGAACTGTGTAAGTGGATTCATGTTTTCTCTCCTCTCTCTCTTCCTCTTCCTTACTCCTTTCTCTCTGTTCCACTTTCTATCATTACCTCTGTTAACTTTCATTTCTCCCTTGTCAAGCCCAGCAGTATGGTATGGAATGCTGGACAGGACAAGTAGGAAAAAAAAAAGAAAAAAAAAAAGAAGAAGACTAGTGGGGCTGGTACAAGTAGTTTCTAAAAATTCAGTTTAAACAGAGCAGTGGAAACATCTGCCTGTAAGTACTTTAATAAATGCAGTTTATGTTCATGATCGAGGTGTAATTGATACTTGCTATTTTGTATGTTATCTTTGAAGTTACGACGTAGATGCTAATTCCGTTAGCATGTCAATGGCATTTTCCATTAATAGGTAGCATCAACCTAGCGGGTTAGTTGCTAGTCGTTTTAAGTTTTAAATGCTGACTTACTGTGTATTTTGCTTCACTGAATCATAATTTTGTGAATTTTTATTATTTGTTTCCTGTTATTTAAATTACTATTGTGAATTTTGTCTTTTTTTAATTGGAGGGTGTGAATAATTTTGTGGATGACTGAATCGTGACAACATGAAGGGAGAAGGTTTGGTCCTTACAGCCACCATTAACTACAGTACTTCATTCATTTGTTGTTGAATATTAATATAATACTAGCATTAATATGTTGCATAACTACAGAGTCATGGAATTCGGCCTAAGGCTGAAAAATTTTTCAATACCAGCAAACCAAATTGAAATCAGATCGAGATCAAATTGGATTGGACAGATTGAAAATAATCGATTCAAAACCATTAGAATCAGAATCGTATTGATTCTTGAAATCTGAATCACCATCATACCCAGCCCTAATGACGTGATTGCTAAGCAGCACTTTTGTACTGATAAAAGTGAACAATTGCTGTTAGAGTAATTTGTTAAATTTTTTGGTGCTTATAAAATGAGTTAAATAAGTTCATACAGGAAATACAGAATGCATAAACAATGTTTACAGTAAATGAGTCACACTGACATTAAAATGAAAGACGTTATTTTCCCTAATTCATTGCTGAATGCTAAAGCAGTTTAAAAGCAGTTCTTTATTTATTTTTATTAAAATGTGCTAGGCAGATCCTATTAGGATAAAAGCATTTCTACAGAAACTTCATTTCAGGATTCTCAAGTGGACTGCAAGAGTAATCTTAACACAAGTAATTTTATGCAGCAGTATTTTAATGGATGATAAAATCTGGATAAATGTTGTACAACAACAGTCTGAGAGAAATACAAATTAAGCGTAGTCCTAGAAGGAAAATTGTAAACCTGTTTCTTAATACAGGTCAGGTTTTTTAATTGGAGTGAACGATTCCTGTGGACGATTCCGAAGACTTTCAGCAGATTCCAGTAGATGGCGAGCCACCCAACTTGAATCCAAAGACCAGCATCTACACTTCTCTGAAGAAGCAGACAGAACTGTCCGTTTGTTATTGATTAATTGTTATTATTTCTTTAAAGGGCCCTTTTTTTCCCACGTAAATGCTTCTTGGAAGTTTGTCACAAAAAATTCTGTTAAACTAAAACTTAAAAGTGCAGTTAACAGAAATTGGTGGTGTGGTTGTGTTATTGCACTCAAATCCTTGCTTCTTAGGATCTAGAAGAGTGTGTATATCCAGCCCAGGGGTTACATACGCTTGCATAATCGGCAGAGTAGGCGCTGAACGCCACGGCTTCTGTATTGTCGTGAACTCGTATGGATGCGTATTGGGAAAGTACGATGTTCTACTGTTTAGGCTATAAAAATCTACTCAATGATGTGGTTTCCAGTAAATTCTGGACGCTACCCACTCAGGACACTTGGATTACATTGGACGAGCAGTATGGCGGAATACTGACAAGTTTTTGTGGACTTTTATGGACCTTTTTGTTTCGAGCACTAGTGATCCGCACCATATGAAAGTCGGCATTTGAGATATTAAAAAAGTGCTCCAGAGACTTGCTCAGCATGAGGGTGAGTAGAAGATGAAGGCACATCATTCTGTGGGTGTTGGATCCCTTTAAGGAAGTAGCCAGTGTCTACGATATCAGTTCCACATGATGTGCTTTGAGCGTGAGGAGTTTTGAAATAAATGACAGGAGGGATGGATCCTTTAGCTGCAAGCTCACAGAACTGACAAATAAACCTGACTGTACTGATACAGCACATATGAGCATCTATGGGCTCCAGCCTTGAAAGGTCACTGTTGACTACCAGGGTATGCCAGATTGCATCAGTAGACTAATATCTGCTGTTTAGGATTAGCTTGTACCTACGTTTTAGTAAGTTATGAAATGAAATGAAGAAAACTGCAGTAGCCTTCAGCAGGGCTATGACCAGCTGCTTGTTTAGCTCAACACTATGCTGGTATTTGTGTTTTTGATACAGCATGATACTATGAATGTGGCCCCAAGTTCATTTCTCTATCAAAAAACAGTCACAGTGGAGTCACATTTGGTCAATTTTACTGGAACCATGTGTATGCACAGGGATTATTATGTTACTGCATTTATTATAGTAATGGCACAAAAAGGTAAGTAAAAGACATACTAGATCAGGGTAAAAGGGTTTTACTTAGAAATATACTACTAGAAATATAAAAGACTACCGGGTAAAGTCAGTACAGATCCAGGCCAATGAAATACTTGGCTGATCATTACATTCCATTGCTTCTGAGTCCTGAGTGTGAGCTTGAATAACTGCTGAACAGAGAAACCTGCCATAGCATGGTAGTTTCACAGGTGAGAAGTTCGATTTGGCTTTGATTCTCTCAAACTTCTGTTTTTATTATCTGGGTAAACCCCCATTGGCTGTTTACCTGGCTGCAGAAGTCAGGAAAACATGAGGTTATGGGTCACTGAAGGGCTCAACCTGTACCGCGCACGTCCCTGATGTAAATTTATAAGCCTGAGGTAAGTTCTTTCCTTGTGGATCTGCCGGGGTTCACGGAAATCTGACCGTCCAACAGTTACAGGTACTCCTGAAGAAAGGCTGAATCACCAGTGGCCAATTAGATACCAGATTGCAGAAGGGCAGCGGGTGAACAAAAGGCCCTGATTGGCTGATAAGAGCCTGTGTGGCGAGGATTTTGTTGATGCAAGGAAAGATGCGAGGACACAGCTGTGGCATTAAGAGGAAGGTGTGTCAAGATGCTGGACCCCCCAAAGTGCACAAACACACAGCCCACAGCACTAATAACCCACAGAAGACCCAGCTCTGGGGTCATCGTGTGCAGTCCTGCAGGAAACTGGAGAAATCACGCTTTAGAGAATGTATTATCAGCCCTCGTCCAAACAGTGAGAAGCGATCAAATCAAGCTTACATTTCATCTCTCAGCCACACTCAGGGCCAGAAGGAAAGTGGAGTAAAGCTACAGTCTCACTGATTTCCCCCGTTAAATCCACTTTAGTCATTAAGGCCAAATATGGTCCAAGTATTTTATTCCCGGCACATTTAAGCTCCATTTAGGTCTGTACGAGCTTGTTCCAGCATCTTATCAAAGCCTTTTCACATCTTCTTTTAGAAAGCCACGACGTCACCTGTCAGCGTCCATCTAAGCACCTGATGAAGATGTGAAAGCCTTTAGGGGGAGCAGAATACTATTAACGCCGTGTTTCATCCCAAATGGGCTTTTATTAAAATGAATGCCTAATTAAATTCCAAGATGAGGGGGCAGCGAACAATGCCAGACACTGGCTACTTTGATTTTTTCTTCCCTTCTTGTTTTAAAGTAATTATATGGGCCTGACATGAGTGAGCACACTGCCGGAGACCCCTCTAATGAGTTAAGCAAGAAAAATCGCCACAGTTGCCTTCACTGGCAGCAGCTAATTGCCTGGCCACATCAGGCCACCACTAACACTGTCATTTAAAATGTCCTTTTCTTCTATATCTACTGTTTCTTTTTTTCTTCGTAAGTTGGTTAATTAATATTTCTGTAATTGTAGACTGAGTGGTGAAGGAGTCAGGACTGTGTACATGCAAGATCAGCAGCAGTGAAAGCCCAGGTGGAGGGCAACAAACCTTTCCTTAACAAGCTTCAAATTTGCCCTCAAGAGGTGCTAACCTGCATTATTATGTTAAAAACAAAGTAGACGCAGCTTCGCTCATAACAGGCAGCATGATGGGTCAGAAACGTCTCTCCTAACGCATAATCACTGCTGCTGATCACACGGATGCAACCCTGCACCGCAGACAGAGACGAAGGACAAGTCAGTTTTTCCAGGAGCATTCTCTCATCTTCAGTACAGCACGAAGCCGTATGAAAGAAGGATTTTCCAAGAAAACAAAACGTGATTTGTAGCAATGCAAAAATACCAGTTATGATTCAGTTATGACATTTTGGTTTGACTCCAGGCAGCAACGTCCAAATCTATATTAATCAGATGAAAAAAACTATTCTAATCGCACCAAAAATGTCACAGCAACCCTGTCAGTCATCCCATCTCTTACGCATGCATGAACACACACACACACACACACACACACACACAGAAACACTGTCCTGCATGCCTCTGCTGTTGCATCTACAAATGCATCTACATCTGCAGCGCCGTCACTAACGTTTGCGTATGTTTTAGGACCTCCAAACAAGGGAGTCAGAGAGACGGCACATAATTATTCATATGTTTCACTTAACCTTTCACATGCAGTCCTGCACCGTGCCCCCGCCAGGGTCTGCATATCGCTAGCAGATTATTACGAGAGCGGCGAGGCATTTGTCCTTGTTTACGTGCCTGGTTGAAGCATCCTTGGCTGTGCTTGCCTACACTCCAGATGAATAGCATTCCTCGGCCCCTGGAGGCTCCCAACTCCTCCTGAGACCTTTAAGTGTTTGTTGACAGACAAACAGACTTTGGCTTGTTTAGCTTTCTCCACTCTCTAAAATCCAAAAGGTCACCAGCAATTCCTCCACCAGCATTGCCCCCCTTGGAAGGAGGAGGAAGGGGGTGGGGGTGGGGGGCTAGACCTGAGGAAAATGCCCTCACGAGCGGACCTCGAGTGCTCTCAGGGAAACAAATAGAATCCCTGCTGCCACGGTTACCAAGTTTACCAACATGTCTCTATGGCTACAAATTGCAGAATGGGCAGATAACCCCCCCCACCACCACCACCACCACCCCCCTGCTAGAGAGGCAAACAAAGAGGTTGAGCTGAACTTGGTATCCTGTAGATTATACAACGACGTATTTTGTTGGATATTTCCTGGGTGAAACGGAACCAGACCCTGCAGACGGTGATGACAGATCCGTGCGGGGGGGGGGGGGGTCACCGTCTGCACCGCAACACGGGCTAAAGCAGCACAACCGAATTATCCTGCATAACATGCATAATTCCCCTCGCTGCGGCAAACGAGCAGCGTGCACCCCGTTATTTGGGGTCTCTATTGTTGCCGTGGCGCTGCTCATTATTATGGGGTGTCTGGTTCAGGCCATCAGAGAGGCTCTCGCCACTGAGGTCTCAGTGGAAATCGGCAAGCCCATCTCACTGCTTAGCAACCAAGCCCTGGGGCCTGCTTTACACAGTTTAATTCAGATGAGAGTGCAGCGCAGAGGATTGGTTTGACTGGACCCACACCCTCCCCTCCGTCTCTCCCTCCCTCCCTCCCCATCCCCGACTCTCTCTGGCACACAGTCGCTATCTCACCCTCCTCCGCTGCAGCCTCACCTTGCCATGTATCCTGTTCTCTGGATGTCTTTATCTCCGCTGTTCTGCTCACCACAGAGAGCTGAAGATGGCTTAAGAACTTTTAAATTTAAAGCTACAAGAACTGGATCCTGGATAAGGCCCGCCTTCTTGTAGTGTTGGATCTTCAGGCAAGCCCATTTTCACTGAAAGGCTGGGCGATATGGCACAAAAAGTTTGATGTTATTTTAAATGCTGATCAATCTCAACATTGATCACAATATTGTTTTTTTAATGCAGTTAACAATGTTTAGTGATTTATAAAAAGAGAGAGTAATACAGCTTAAAGGAAATGAGATTTTTAGAAAAAATAGTGATAAAGGAAGAATGTGTTACAATTAAAGGTGTCTGACACAATCTTGATAGTGAGATAAAACAATTTAAATCTGTTTCTGCATTCAAAATAATGATGAGGTGATGAGATTTTGTTTCTCTGATCTTTAAACTGAGGGAATTTCTGCAGAATTGCGTCCGATCACATTTTCCGTGTTCGTGTAGTCGGGGTGATACTTTATCAGCTGATGTAAATAAATAAGTCTTGTTTTCTGATTTTGTGGTCACCAACCAAATGAATCTGTTGTTTATCAGTTTGCTGAATCCAAACTACACACTCAAAAATAGAGGTACCAATTTGTACTTAAAAGGGTCCAAAGCTTGTTGCTGGGGGGGTTCCTTTCTGAAAGACATTTCTGTACCTTTGGTCCTGGTCCATTTTTATACCTTATCAAGCTCTATGAGTTAATAAAGTACAATAAAACCAATTAAAAATTATGAATAAAAGTCAATAAAATAGAGATTATGACAACAATCAAAGATGCGAATGATAAATGAATAATTATTATATAAATATTAGGCCAAACACATATATATTTATACATGTAATTATTACTATTATTATGACAATCATAATATAATAACTATATTTATACTTCTGCTTAGAAGTACTGCTATTTATAGTTATTGTACAAGCACATTTTTCAAATGCTGCAGGTACCCTTTGGGTTGAAATAGTACAAATTTGTACTTTATATTACTTTGGACCCTTTTTTCATAGCATATAGATGGTTTCACGTTTACAAAAATTGCAGTTGCGCGCGCAACCAGGGGGCAAAAAGCCTGTGTTTTGTATTGCAGTCTATGGTCAAACACGCACTCATGTCATTCATAAAAATGTAAAGTAACCAAACGAAATAAACAGAGATCCTTGTGTTCTAAATTATATTAAATAAATCTGTATTTTGATGACGAATAACAAAATACCGACGCTGCGTTGCTGTGTTTTATTTCTATCACGACTACACTAACTTGGCAAGGGAGTCATCATCCAGAAACGGCATTTTTCTTGTTAAAAACATGGATATTATTCGTGTTGGACCTCATTTGAAATTTGCCTGAAAACCTGAGTTAGAAAGCGGCTTAAACTTTCGTTTAGACTCTTTGTTGAAACCAAAATGGTCCCAACAATCTGCAGCCTGCAGCAGGTTCTGCTCCGGTGTCGTCCTCACCTCCTCCATACAGGAGCAACTTTCACTCGTCTGGATTAAACCAGGCAAAGATGACATCATCACTACGTTTGGAAAGAAGCTGATTCCAGCTGTTAGGGACTAACACGCATTGCTGTCGGTAAGTTTCGCTGCTTGTGGAACGTTGTGCTTTATTGTGGATGAGATCGTGGTGGACAGTAGACAGACTAGCTAACTGAAAACAACGGTATAAACTTAAATGACATCTGATTTACGACCCCCGTACTTTGTATTAAATCTCCGGGATGCGTTGTTATGCAGCGTGAATGTTTGTAAACGGCTCCACCATCAGTTTATTCTTTTATTTTATTTTCGTGTGTGAGCAGAGGACGGCTGTCACACAGAGCTACAGTGTTTACAGTTCTAGTGTTGTGATGCAGCCGATCGTGGCGGTGATGCAGGTATTAGTACCAGTCTCCCGACTAGAACACGGAAATATTTTCTGCCACGGCGGTGGTTTAATCCGACATGGTGACCATGGTGAAATACTAAATAAATCATGTATCTGAACCTGAATAAGTTATCTGAGAGGGTTTTTTTAAAGATCAGTCACTCCTACTGTCCTATTTTCACCATGTTCAACTGTTTACATGCATTAAATTTTTGATTTTTGCAACTGAACAAATACCAGGATATAAAAATTATATTTCCCGACACTTTCACATCATATCTTGACCTCATCTGCATTAAAAGTTGAGTCTTGTACGTAAAACACGTCTTCTCATAGTTCAAAAATGCTTTTTCTGTGTTTTCTTGCCCCCTGGTTGCGCGCATCCTATCTGTGATGTTGCTCAGAAACCCATCTATAATTAGACACTTCGGGCCTCATAAAGACCAAAATTGTACTTTTGAGAGAACATTTGTAAAAAAATGTACCTACAGGTACAGAAATGTTCCTGTCTCGTACCTCTGTTTTTGAGTGTGTAGGGATGGGTGATATATTATCATGTACAATATATCATCAAAGAAATTCTCCATGGTAACAGTTTGTCATCTCACGATAAAAACGATAAATTCAATTTATCAGTTTGTATTTACATGAAGTTATTTTTTCTGTTTGTTCTGTCTGAATAAATGTCAAATTTGTTCTCATATTTCAGACTTGTTTGGTGTCACTACAGTTTTGCAGCACAGGTTTACTACTTGAGCTTAATTGGTTTACAAGTTTATGGGCCGGATCTACTAAGATCCAAATTTCAGTGCAGTAATTTGCACACACAATCTAGAATTTTGCGCGAGGGGCTGAACCACGGTTTGTGGGTGATTTACAAAGAATGATCCCGCAAATGACAGCAGGTGCAAACGTGTTGAAAATGCCCCTACATTAATGATGGTTTGTGTGTTTGGAGGTTTGCAGCGTGGCAAATTGCAAGAGACGACAGCGCAAAATAAAATACGACCCATGGATGGAGGGAGATGAAAATATAATTTGAATCAAGTATGATAAATATGAAAATGTAAATAATACAGCATGTATCGGTGCAGAGCCTCAGAAGTGTCCAGTTTATGAGGACATGGATCAGGAGCTGCTGAACAATTGAAAGTGTCTGCAGCTCTGACATGGTCTCTACTACGCACGACGGCCCTCATTTAACAAACGATCGTAGAAATGATCGCACATCTGATCGTAAAAATGGTCGTACGATTGGACCCACGTGTGATTTGTTAAAAGGTTCGTATCGGTCCAATTTCGTCCTACAAACTAAAGAGTCTTGATAAATCCCACAGCTGAAGTCCATCGTCATTTAAATGTCACGCCCACGGTTACGCTCATAATCATGCATGATTATGAGGCTTCGCCCAGCGAGGCTGGACCATGGAGAGGAGAGATTCTTTGGGGGGATCAAGACAGAATTCCTCATTTGTGAGGTGGGAGGGATTAAAGAAGTGCTGTTTGGCAGCTTAAAAACCGAAGTCAGAGATGTGCACAAAAACGCTGCACGGAAGAGGATCAGTCAGCCTCACCGGTGTTGAACAGCCTGCTGAGATAATAATAAAAGTCTCAATCTAGGCCTGGCTCATATGGTTTTTTCATTTTATTAGTTATTAAATTTAATAATAGCCCATATCCGGTAGCAACGTCACAATTCTTTTGCCAATGGGTCAAGAAAAAGTGGTCCAATAAGAAACTCGCCACCAAAAGCGAGTTCCTTTGTGTATGCATTCTTGTACGCACAGATTTTCGTCGTATGATCCTTTGATAAATGAGGGCCGAGGTGCTTTGGCACAATGCCAACGGCTTTAGAGGCTCGCGCTGGCAGATGACTGTGATCCTATCCAGCTGCTAAAATACAAGTTAAAATGTGACGTTGGCAAAAAGGGGAAATAAAAAGACATTTAATGTAGCTTTAGGCTATGTTTAGGCTTTGATGATCAGAATAGAAAACGCAAAAGTGGCGTCTCATCTTCATCTTTTTATCTGTGCTTATACGAGTGATGTCATGAAGAAATCTTTGTGCATACAAGGATGCAAGAGTGTGGAATTGGATTGGACATGCACGCCAGGCCGTTAGCTGGTGCTGTGATCGAACTCCACCATGTCTGCGCGCATGTGTAAAATCTACCTTAGATCCGTTGGTTTACGTACATTGTTGTTTTTCTTGTTTATGTGTGACGTCAACTTGCATGCGACATTAGGAATGCACAAAATAGTTGGCCCCCCTATTGGTATCAGCCTGCATCGGCCTTAGAATTGAATATCGGACATCGGCTATCCCACCAATATTTAACCGATATTTAACCGATATTAGCTGTTTCTAAATTCTAAAAAGAAAAAAAAAAAACTTCTTCAAAAACTTATTTTTTATAGACTAAAACTTTTAAAGATTAGAGGTGGCAAAAAAATATTGATATTTTCATATGCTGATATCATTCTGACATTTAAAAACGTGGTATTGATCTATTTCTTCAAAAATCTTGCAATATTTCATAGTTCTGTTACGAAATCTTGCAAGAATTCACATAATATCATGAGATTTTTTGACAGGACGAGGAAATCTCATGATATTTTCTGAGTAAAATAGATCGATACCGCATTTTTAAATATTGATTTGATATCGCCATATGAAAATATCGTAATATTTCAGTGTATCAATATTTATTTCCGCCCCTATTTTTCAAATTGTCAGAACAAAAATTGCTATTTGCAGTGACTGCTTATTTTTTCAGCTTTAATATCATATCAATATCGGTTATCAGCTTCATGAGTTTTAAAATGTCGGCATATCGGCCAAAATTCCAATATAGTGCATCCCTATTGAGTATACTTAATGACATGTACTTAAGGAATACTTGGTTTTGGTAGGGGGAAGTATCAGACATGGTGTGTCCCAGAACAAAGCCGTTCATCAGAGACATTAAATGTCATTAAAACAGTTTGAGTCTAAAACAAAAATGCACACCTGCTGTAAACCCAGTGGACGCAACATCAGTGGATTTAAAACTTTATTTTTGCTGAGGCAGACTGAGGTGTGAGATGGGGAGTGGGGGTGGGGGGTCGGAGTGCCAAAAATGGTTGCCTTTGTTTGTATTTGACCCATATGGGAGCTTTTTTCTCTGGAGAGAAACAAATTTAAACTCGTTTTTCTCATTTTTCACATGACATGAGTAAGAGTTTGCTTTTTATTCAGTGGAATACATGCCTTTAGAAACGTAGTAAGTCACCTTGGGCGTTGTTTGCCAACATGCTAGGATGAATAGCGTGTCCTGGAGCCAACAGAAAAACTGATGACTTGCAGTTAGCATGTAGCTTACTGCAGTAAACATGGCTAACCCGTAGACATGCGGTAAATAAACTGTTTCTTCTGACATGTGATGATTGTACAATCCTTTTTCCTCCAGCATCCAACAATCCAGCTCCACCGGGCAACGCAGCAATGTTCCAAACCACCATCATTCAAGGTATTAAAACTAAGAGCCGTCTGGAGATGGTCTTCCTGGACCTCTCCTGTTGACGGGTATTGTGAATATCCAGAGCTTCATACATCTTCTTCTTCCTTTTCTCTTTTTCTCTGGGCCCTGAGCCACACTGCTGCACTGGGTGACCTGTTCCCTCATTGCCTTGAACATGACTGGTTTATTTTGAGTCAGTCCCACATGCACAGTCTGATGCCAGAAACACTAACTAAAGCACCAAATGTGCATTAATCCTGCTCTCTGAAAATAGTCCCCAATAAATACGCAGTTTACCTCCATCTGAGCTGTGCATGCGGCAGTGGAAGGCCAAGCTGTTCCTGGCAATTAATGAGCCAATTAATATCTCTCTTTTGAACAGAAACTATATATTTATGAGCCACATTCAAAGATTTACCTCAGAATACTAAGTGCTACAGATAGAAGTGACACTGTAACGATAAAACCTGCATTTCTTCCTCTCTAACGGCACCGCTTTCATCCTTTAACTCTGGATAGTAAGTTTTCCATCTTCTTATGGGGATTGTATTTTGAAAATCTCCATGATGCTGCAGGGAGGCTCTTTGCCATGGACTTACTCATGCTAACCTGTCAATCAAAGAGCGGGTGCCATGGTAACCTTTTTTTAATTCCACATATTTTTTGGTTTAAGTGAGAGTCACTCTTTCCTCTCTCTCCCTGTCATGATTTCAGCAACATGATCATGAAGACGTTCTGGATGTTTCCCAAAGCAAACAGAAAAGTGAAAGTTGACACCATCAGAAATACAAATAAAGCACCACCATGACCAGCTGCTTTCTGGGAATCACACCCCCCTTTCCTCTGCCTCCCTCCATCTTTCCTCTTTCCATGTCTCCCTCACTCCCTCCGCCTGGCTTCGTTAAGTGGCTGAGCGGAGGACGAGCGAGGATGGACGGTGGAGGTGTGACTCAGCCAGCCAGCTGCTGCGGTGTTGTGACGGTAATGAGGACGGGGTCAGCGGATGCAGACAGACTGAAC
The DNA here is from genome assembly GCA_023101725.1 of Atherinomorus stipes. Classification (NCBI taxonomy): domain Eukaryota; kingdom Metazoa; phylum Chordata; class Actinopteri; order Atheriniformes; family Atherinidae; genus Atherinomorus; species Atherinomorus stipes. Next base: position 469,512 of record JALJCO010010517.1, on the reverse strand, counting down.
GACAGAGGCGCACACTGGAGGACGGAGAGGAGGAGAAGGAGAGAACGCCACACAGATGCCTGCAAGAAGAAAAGCCGGGTTCATGCAGGGAGTGAAAAGACAGAGCAGATAGCAGAGAGAGGGAGGAGTGGAGGGATAGGAGCTGACAGAAGCCAGCTGATAGCAGGAGTCTGCAGCGGGCGAGCATCGTGGGGAAAGTTGTGAGCTAAGCAACTTTTTCTGTCTCGCTGTGAGAGGAAGTGGAACGGCACAAACACGGGGTCACGTAAGGCTCGCCACAGAGATCCGCCCTCCACAACCGTCACATATCACAGACAGACAACGGCCACTTTATTAGCTCCCTCCTGGATCTCCTGGATGTGTCCTGTTAGCCAGACTTTGCTCTGAAATGCTGCAGCCAGCCTTTAAACATACAGTACGCACAAGCATGAATCTACCTCCCTCCACCTCTTTCCTTCAGTCACTCTTCATGATTTTAAAGTTTTACTGTTGACCTATGAGGATCTTTCAATGGAAAAAACGCCCACACTTTTAATATCGCAAATGCAGTCGGCGATTCGAGGGGGTTGTGGGGGGGGGGGGGGGGCAGGTTCATTATCCACCGGCTTTAAAGGTAGAGTCCAAAGTTCCCCCCCAGAAAATAAACGTTAGACTTGTGCAAGTGAAATCCGTCTCAAACCGCGCCTGTGGTGCATTTGAATGCAACGCCCTCTCCCCCTGTCTGTAATTAGCTCTTTAGCTTTGTTTTGTTCTGGTCGGGACGTTTCTGGGTGGAGATTTCTGTTTATTTCTCCAGCCAATGACAGAGCTAAGAGCATGACACTGTGTGGGAATAAGCTCATGATTGGAGCAGACGCCAGTCACTCAAACTCTCGAAGGAAAAGAAAAAAAGAGAGAAAGAAAAACGGCAGATGTACCAAAGAAAAGGTAAGAGCTTTAGATAGTGCACGTTGGAAAATCAGGGTTAATATTAGTTTGGCTTTTACCCGCTTCTGAGTTCTGAAGGAGGCTTGAAGTTGAATAGGCTGAGGAACGAGGCGGCCATTAGCCTGAGAGGGAGGGGCTCAGTTTGAATGCTGCTGTTTGCAAACAGAAACGGTGGGGGGGACTATGGACTCTACCTTTAATATAATGGAGTTCAGAAAGTTCCATAGAAGTCCACAAAATCTTGTCAATATTCCTCCATACTGCTCGTCCAATGTAATCCAAGTGTCCTGAGTGGGTAGCGTCCAGAATTTACGGGAAACCACATCATTTACCAGATTTTTATAGCTCAAACAGTAGAACATCGTACTTTTCCGATGCGCGTCCATGAGAGTTCACGACACTCCAGAAGCCGCGGCGTTCAGCGCCTACTCTGTGGATAATGCAAGAGTAGAGTGACCGAGCTGCGGATGAACACGAGAGGGGTTGGTTATTGATTTAAAACAAAGAAAGAAAGAACGCGCGACGGACGGAGGTGATCGGCCCTCCTCAGTGGTGGCTCCCATCCAGCTGCCTCACATCTGAGACAGGTTTGAACTCTGCTGGTTTTAAATCTTTATTTTTATTCTTTTTTATGTTCTTTTAAATGATCTGTGTAAATAAACTTCACCTTTAACCTGTTCAGTTGTTAACACAAACCAACCTGTCCTCCAAAGTCATACGTACTACAGGGTCGTTTGTGCACATCTGAAACTACACTCTCTCTGAGCGTATTTCACGCTCCCTGTCACCCCTGGCGGCGGCAGGATGAGAAATGACGGTGAGTTCGACTAAAGAGAAGGAAGTCGACTGAAGACAGATGTTTAACAACTGGTTGGAACACTTGAGGCGCGTTTAGCTCAACTGGTTGGGAAGCTGCTCCAGTATTTAGAGGCTACAGCTGGTCTTGGTACAATTCCCGGCCTGGGACCCGCTGTATCCCCCACTCTCTGCCCCCTCTTCCCTCTCCTGATTACAAATCAACAGTTTGCATTTATTATTTCACTTGTTTGAATTCTGTTTATTTAAGTTCACTTAGGAATGTGCACGTATATGACATGAACAAAAGTTACTGCCAGCCTCCGCACCACTGCACACGTCCTGTTTATCCCTTCCTTCCGGTTATTGTTAATAGTGTCTTTAGCCACCACCGTAGCAACAATCGTCGCAAAGAATGTACGTCAACAAGAAAAAGAACTATGGATCATTTACATGAAACGAACGGATATTATGAAAAAAAGTCTATATTTGAAAAGTTATCAGAACAAAGCTGAAACTGCAGTCTGTCTTAAAAATATAAATTTCTACTGAAGATTGAAGGGACATCCGCCATTTTTCTTTTGGTCACACCAGGGAGGAACTCGGCAGTCATATAACCACAGCTAGGTCGTATTTTGGTGCATGCACAAACGACCCTGTAGTATGCATGACTTTGGAGGACAGGTTGCACAAACAGCTCATCAGCCAATCAAGGTTCAAGCTGAGCATCAGAATGAGGAAGAAAGAGGATTTAATGATTGTTGGTCTGAGTGTTTACTGGGATTTCCACCACAACCATTTCCAGAAAATCTCCAGTAGCAGCAGGTGTCTGGACCAGGATCCAGCAGAAGACCAGACCGGATGCCACTTCAGCTAAGAACAGGACACTGAGGCTACAATTCACACAGACTCACCAGAACTGGACAATAGAAGATGGAGAAACGTTGCTGGTCTGATGAGTCTCCATTTCAGCTCCACATTCAGATGCTCGGCTCAGAATCTGCTGGAAACATCATGAAAGCATGGATCCATCCTGCCTTGGATAAACAACAAAATTGAGTTCCTTTATACGAAGTGAAGTCACCAGCTTTGGCCGGAACATTATTAATGTGCGTCACTGGGATTACTGGAGTCTGCAACTGCCCCTTCCTACATTTGCCCTGCAGGTAATGGAGAGTTCTGCAGAACATTACACCCATACAGTGATTGGGTTCTGTCTGACCGTGTCTTTTTGGCCGGATCACCCTCAACTTTCAATATGCCCCTCTTTGTTCTTTATTTAGTGAAGGCAGTCTTAGAAGTATTTTGCTCTGATTTGCAGAGATCTTTACCTGTACACGAGTGTTCCCAAATCCTGCCAGCAAATGGCCCCCACAGTTCAGCTGCGCAGCATTTTCTGTACATCTATAGTATTTTAAGCTTTATGGAAGAAAGATTACAGTCAACAGACCTATGAGGTGCAATACTACAGGAGAAATGAGTTACTGTACTATCATATCAAAGTGTATCTAAATGATTTTCTTGAAACAATAACACACCTGGACACCGTCTCTCAGTGAAACCCTTTTCATTAATACTTTATAGTTCTATGATTTTCAAATGCTTTCTAAATTAAGCCCAACTTCATCATTATTAATGTCATGGCTGAGATATATTGATCAGATGTTCAAACAAGCACATCTTCAGTACTATTTTACATTTCCTAAGGATGCCTTTTACTCATTTCATTGTACAGAGCAATAAATCTGTCAGTTCTGAGCAGACTTGACTGCCTATTTTCATAGCTAATTAAAGAAGAAAGCAACTTTTTCATAATGCACTGCATTGATTCATCTAACTGTGAGTCATTGCAGGAAGAATATCAGCGTCTGCACTGTTTTGCACTTTATTATCTTCGACTGGCTTATTAGAGGAAAAAAAAGTAGCATTTCACACAGCATATTATGCTGAGAGAAGGAGTGAAATAGAATGAGACAGTGGCGACACGGACTCCCACTATAGACACAGTGTTTAACATCTTCACCCGTGGCGGCTCAATTACCTGAGTGTAATTGCAATAACTCCAATACCTCTGCAGTCATGCTTGACAATTTCCAGACCAGGTCTGTAATTGCAGGTTGATATATGCAACTGGAAATCAAAGAGGGCTAGTGCGTTAGCGAGTGAACAGCTAGGCTATGACTTTCAGAGCAGAACTGTGAATTGGTAATGCAATAAAAGGCCGGAGTTATTAGCAGAGTTGTGAATGGCAAATTGGTGTGAATGCCAAATCATCGGGGTGAGTATTGAATAAGATGGGAAGTTTAAAAGGGAAATGAGAGAAAAGGGGATGAGACAATGGACAGTGTTCAGCTCTACCGGAGCAGGCTGGGTCTCATAATGGCCCTTAAATACTTGCAGCAATTACAACTCTACTTTATTCTTCTGCTAAGCGCTGCATTTGTTCAGGGATCACAGTTGTGATCTGTAAAGGCTTGAAAGTCTAATGTTTCTTTCAAAGTGCGGTTGGCATGTCCTGCAGCTGAGAACAAAGAGCAAGAGATGAATCGCTCAGGATACCGCGACATTACGGAGGAACTTCTTCACCTTTAGGGTCTCGTGACGTTGAAGTGCTTCAGTTAGCTTCCAGATATTTGTGATGTCAGACTCCAGCTGAGGCTTTGCTAAACTTTTCCAACGCAGAAAGTCATTTCTGTCTTGCTTATGAAAATCTCTCATCTCTCACTCTTTTTGCTGTTATTTTCTTTCCACAACACAAATTTTGGTTCAAGGACCATGGCAATTTTGCCTAACTCTCCCTTTGTCAAGATTTTCTCATCTTCAGTACTTTTTTTTTTTTTTTACCAAGAACAATCATGTATATGTTAACCTAAGCTTCTTCCCTCTTCCTTTCACATATATTTATTTAAAGTTCACACAGTACCACAGAGACCCCTGACTAGTAAGTAAATTAGCTAACAAGTCATAGGCTAACAGTTAGCCAGTGTTGTCTGTCCGTGAGGCGTTTTTATGGTGGAACTGCATCAGGGGTCTGTTATATGAAGCAGGTTCAACAAACTCTGAGTGTAACCCTGAACTCTGAGTGTAACTCTGAACTCTGAGTTGATCTACTCGGAGATACAAAACTCTGAGTTTTCAGTCACAGAACAGCTGATTTGAGTTGGTTTAATCAACTCAGGGTAGTTCAACCTGAGGTTTAACATGGGCGCTACCATGATAAAAAGCCAGCATCAATTGAGCGCTGATTCGTTGAGTCACCATGGCAACGTAGACGCAGAGGCAGGGCTGCGTTCACCATTGAATGGAACTGTAACTTCTAAAGCCTCATATGGCGAGTTTGAACTGCTGCTGCTGCAGCAAAAAAAAAAAAGAAAGAAAGACGGCATGAAGAAGATTTAAGTTTAAATGCTGTCCTTTACAATCACAACGATGTTATAGAATAGAACAGTTTAATGATAACACGACAGTCTCAGATCCTGTCAGTATGATTCCAGGTGACTTAGTGCACAGATGTCCGTTTGGTCGAATGGTTTGTGCATCTGCCTCCCACCTGAGATGTTGAATCCAGCTCTGTATTTTCATCACTGCTTTTTTATTCATTTAACTTGGGTGTGATCTCGTGGGGGAGAAGCGCTTTTTTGTCGGCAGCATTAAGATGAAATATAATCGTTGCATTTCTCAAATGCCCTGCATCTCCAATGAAAGAAAATAATCTGTTTGCAAAAAAACGCAGGGCAATAAACAATAACCTATCTGCTTTGAAGGGAAAGCGTGTGGCAACATGAAAAGAGTCACACCCAGGATTGAACCACAGCTTTCTGCGTGACAATCATGCACCTTGACCATTTACCCAGAGACGGAAACAGCTGTAAGGTCAAATAATCTGGCCAAACCATCTCTTGGAAACAGAGACAGGCCCTCCAACTGTCACATACGCTGGTGGTATTATAAATGTACGGACGGATCAGCTTGTGTATGTAGATAACTGACTGTGATGTGAAACTGTAACGCCAGAAATGACAACTGTCGGGAAAAGAAAGAACTTCTATCCGTGGTCTGATAATGATCTCTGAATGTTTAACTCGCAGTCATGCTGCATCTTCATCCATGAAATCCTGATGGAAAGAACACATTTGTAACCAACTCTGATTTATTTTAACATGTTTTATTAGGGGACAGCAGCAGCCAAAAACGGTGAGTGTGGCTGAAAGTGGGTGGAGACAGCGAGAAACTCAAGGTTTCTCCACATTAACCTGCTCCCAACCAGGTTAGTTTCAGAGTCTGTTGCTGACCGAGGGTTTAAGTTACCCCTACGGAAAACTCAGTTTCCCTAATTTCAGGGTTCAACAACTCAGGGTTTTTATTAAACCTGCTTCGTGCAACAGACCCCTGGTTTCAGAAGTAATCCCCCCCCCCCCAAAAAAACCCCACTTTACTCCCTGAGATTCATGAAGCTGTCAGGAGTGAAGTTCACACATGAAGTCGAGGCTTTTTCTGCTCCTGATAAAAGATCAAATCTAACCACTTCTGACAAGTTGTTCCATTTTTCGATACAAAAAATAAACTCCCCACAGAACACAACCACATTTTTTTGCAGCCCCTAGTGAATGAAGAGGGAACTACAATTGACCTATGGCTAAACCACGCCCCCCAACGCGATGAGCCAATCACAGTGCACACAGGTATGTAATACACTCGGACATTCTCTGCTTGAACCTCCATTGAAATACATTGAAATAAGTCAGTTTTTATTCGTTTTCATGTGTTCTTTTTAGTTTAAAATGGTCAAACGTGTGCATGGGGTACATGCAACTCCGACACTAGGTATCCTGAGAGGCTGGGTGACGGGGTGTATTTTTTGCCTTTTACCAAGTCACATCAAGCCAAAGTTATGCAGCAGACCACAACATCAACTGAACGTGGATAAAATGAACAAGGATATCTACATCTGTTCTAAGGTAAGGAAACATCGTATTCGAGGAAACATGTTGTCACTTTGCTGGAAAGAAATATGAAGTTACCATCCCTAACATTAGTTTAAGTTGGTTAACGCTAGCCAAACAAGCTCGTTTTTGTACTTTGGTAACGGTACATAAGAGGTCAGCTGTAGCTGTCGTGTAGTACAGGTGTGGTGTAGTAACGTCGATAACGACACGCCTCTGGCTTCCAAGCTGCAGCCAGACTGCTCCGCTGCCCTGGCTGTTTGATCAGTTTTTGTCAGATGATCACTTTTTGGCACAAAAACAGCAGCAGCCGTGCAGTTGTTTGTGCAACAAACTGAGGGAGCGACACGAGTCGCATTCCAGAGATTTCACAGGCTTGATTTCGACTCCCAGTTTAAGACTTGTGAACAATGTTTTTTTGTTTGTTTGTTTTGTTGTTATGTTTTTTAATTGATCTTGTCATGGTCTCTCTGTCTGATCACGCGTCTGTTGTCCGTGTTGACAGCTGTCATCTCCCGAGATGTCACATAGCGCCTGTCACTGAATGTTGTTTGTCCGAGTGAGTGGAGGGGGCGTGGCTTAGCCATAGGTCAATTGTGTCAGACTTCCAGGTGGCTTCACAGTCAGCCACCAGAAGTTGCTGCTTGCCCAGAGCCTGTCCCCTCAGAAAATTTTGTGCATGTAATTTTGAATAATTTTCCTGCAGGGACACGAAAATAAGTTTCAAAGATAAATCAAATAAGATTTCATTTATTTCTTCTGCATATTTCACATACACACATAAACAAACGTACCCCACTTGCAAATTTGCGATGACGTCTCTCACAGGCTGCTGCAGAGCAGAGGTGGCTGAGCTTTTACATGCGGTGCGCTGTGGAGAAATGTCCCCGCAAAAACTGTCCAAAGTTCGTCTGCATTTTACAGAGAAAGACGACATCTCGGGATCGTCACCTGTAGAACCGGAACAGGGATCTGTAGAACCGGAACAGGGATCTGTAGAACTGGAACAGGGATCTGTGCGCCGGTGGTGGCGGTTCCATCAGCTGCTGCCTCTCAGGAAGACCTGCGGTCTGGATGCGCTTCATAAAAAACTTCATGGCTTCACTAAATCATTGGTTTTACTGATTTATTTCAGACTCTCGCACAGTGAACATCACACTTGGACCAACAGGGCTGATAATGACTAACAAATAAACAACAGCAAGGAGAGCGGTCTAAAACAGCTGGACTCTCCCTGAGTTAATCAGCATCTCTCCACCTGTCTCTCACGCCTCGTCTCTCATTTCCTGGGCGGAGGTGCAGGCGTATGTGGCCTCAAGAACATGAACACAAAATATAAAACAAATAAGTGAAACAGCTCTAAACGACAAAGATGGTAACACACTTATACGTCCACAACACGGTGTTAAACTCCAGCAGCGCTGTTTGACGCTCCAGCACAGCAGGTAAAATAAAACATCTGGCTAACGTCTGTGATGATGATAAAAATGATGTTAATTTAGCATCACTATTCAGAGTTTGTGTCACCAGCTTTCACTTGGGAATTTTGTATTTTCTATCCATGTAATAATAGCTGCTGACGTGTGGACTCAAGATTCATCAACCATAGATTTATTTTAATATGGTTGTATTCTTTTCTGTACTCATGTTCTACTGTTTTTCAGCATGTTTGGGAATCGATACAAAAACGGATCAATAAGCAGGAATTGATAAATCCTAATCAGTATACAGCCCTACTCCAGCCATGTAAGCAGCCTTCCCTCACAACGTTGTTTCCTCACGCCTGCCAGATACGACGACATGCTAACGCTTACATCACATGATAGATTTCACCATGCCGACCACAGCTTTCTGTTTCATCAGCTCAGAAGCGTTTCCCCATCGAAGTTGTGCAGACTTATCCCATATATCTTAGTCTTATCGTGCGTTTTTTTGGTTTCAACCACAATTGGATTGTGTAGAATGCACCATCTTCTAACATCCACGCAGCTCTTCGGCCTCGGCGGCGGCCCAGCATGATGTTATTGTCTGAGATCATTTGCAGCAACAGCTGTCTTTATAATTCAGTTTTTCCTGGCCTTGGCACTTTTAGGCCACTCATGGTCAAGTTTGCTTTGGGACCAACGTTTGTGTGAAAAAATGTTAAACAAACACTGTTTGTGATTGATTGACGGCTGCGGATTGGTGTGTGACCAGCCTGGACAGAAACCAGCGAACGTTCCATCAAAAAGACCACACTTAGCGCTACTGCTCGGCTTTAATGTGGTCGCAGGGAAACCTGAGATGATGTGCGGTGGAGCTCCAGGAGCTAGAGGGCTTTGTGTGATTCCAGCATTCCTCCATATATCTCCAGACAGTCCAAAACCACAGAGCCTGACACAAGCAGAGGTTCCAGACTCAGCTGCCAAAATCCACGGAGAGGAATATTCCTGCTCTTCATCCAGGAGCCTTCCAGCAGGATTTATAGCAGGAGGACATAAAGTACTGAGAGTCTGACAGAAAAGCCCAGACAGACAGACAGACTTATCACTGCAGCAGGAAAGCAAGGAAAGGAAATCATCAGACCTGAGAGCGAAACCTCTGGAAACTTCGGTTACCGGTGATGTGTTTGTCAAAACATTTAGACCCAAAAAACGAAATTTTGGAAACACTAGAGAAAAAATGAAAAGCCTAAAAGGCCACAGGCACCCGGTTTGTCCAGCACAGGACGGAGGAGCTGCCACTGTCTCAGTCCAAGCTTTAAAATTCCTATTTATTCAGGACCCTGTTACACAGACTGTTAGAAAAAGAGAAGGCATGGGGGGGGGGGCAAAGAAATGTGACCACATACCAGGAATAACTGTTGGCCGAGGAGCTAATAGGCATGGAATGATGACAGATATCATGGAGTGGACGCCTCACAATGACTGGGAAGGAATTAATAAGCAGGAATGGGTTAATAGTGCATTAAGAGCCAGCAGGAGAACGGCAGGAGAGAGGAGAGCCGAGCCTCTGAAGTCAGCTGTGAGTAATCAGCCCATGGCGAGCCTTCCACCATTACCATAACAGAGCAATTGGACGTGAAAAATGGATAATAGTATGGACATAGAAATGTGAGACCACGTGTGTGTGTGTGTGTGTGTGTGTGTGATGGTGGCTGTGGGGGAGGAATAAAACGCACAAATCACACAGGCTCTCAAATTAAGAAAAGCAGAAGGTGGTGGTAATTTCTCTAACAGAAACACTCGTTTGCTAATTTTTGTTTTGTCATTTTTAACCGTCATTATTCTGCAGATGAAACCGTCATCAGGACATGTACGCTCAGACTACTGACTAACATAACCGTGCACTCCATGAGAACTGGTGAAGTTCAGCCAGTAACAGATCAGATACAGTAAACATGCATCTGTAACTGTATTTGTTTAAACAAATGCAGTTATTTAAATTTTTATTCAGGCTGCGGCTGCCTCTTGTCTTCAGAGGAACCTCAGCTCATCCAATATATGTGAAATTATGGGATTTAACAGATCAAAATACACAGTAAATATCTATGTAACAATGACACTTTTTGATTTACAGATCAATGTAAAGGGGTAGTTAGTTTCTTTTTTTCAACCTGGATCTTTTTTCTAGCATGAAATCCATTAATTTCCTCACTCAGACAGTTTTGGTGGAACTTGAATTCCTGTAGGAGATATTTAGATCCACTCCAGATCAGCGTATGTCCGATATGATGGAAGTGATGCGGCAACCTGGTGCAGCCTGTGAGCTTGAAGCGGCTTTGAGTTGCTTATTTGTGGTGATCCGTCCCTATTTACAGACATTTACTGGCTATAGTGTCTCACAATAGTGACATAATATTAATAATAATAATTATTATTATTATAATAATAATGCTTTTAATTTGTATGGCACTTTACATTGTACAACAATCTCAAAGTGCGACAGCAGTAGATCAGTAAAACAGTAAAAGGAATAAAACAATAAAACAATAAAAACACATAAATGAAACAACTACGACAGTTTACCACTAAAATATTTCTGAAGTAGGAAGGTCATCAAAGCCGCCGCAGTAAAAATGTCGAAAATCAGACAACCAACAAAATGTTTCATATTTTTTTCTTAAATGTGTTATTCAGAATTATTCTCACCCTTCTTTAGTCATTAATTGTTTTGCCTTCATTTGTGATTGATTGGTTCATTTTCAGTGATTTGTTTTTTTTTTTTGGGGGGGGGGGGGTATTAAGCAATAATAACAATAATAATGAACCAGCATAAACTGGACTAATATGGATCATGTAATGAACCCATTTTAATTAGATTATGATCAGACTACGGCCAATCAGACTGAACTGCTTTGTGTCTTTAGAAGTGTCTTGAGAAGACTGTTGGAATTTCAAAGGTTATAACTATTAATTTGAAAGAATCACAGAACAATGTTGAAGATAATTTACAGCAGAATACGAGTTATTATCAGTGAGATGACGTGATGTTCCAGAGGGCCAAAATTTAGCTTCATTTATTGATGAAAGTGATGTGAAATTCAGGCTGCTCACTGGTCTCAATAGTTTCTCTAAATAGATAAATGAAATAATCCTAAATTATAAATGATTTTTTACAGGAATAAAAAGACACAAAGGAAAGGGAAGAGACAAAAGATGTTATCTCCCTAAAATGCTTGATACAAACCATGTAAAAATTAAAAATAAATATAAATAATTTATGATACAGATCTATTTTCTAAGGAGCATTTTATGTAAGATGCAAACTAATAACTGAAAACAAAAATACTCAATTGTATTAAGCAACATCATTTTTTTCTTCGAAACTTAATAAAAAATTAGGATTTTTCTTCAGGAGGAAAACCCTAAAATCTAAAGAACCCAAGAAAGAAATAAGATTAATCTTACTGGTAACTAATTTGGTTTTTATGGGTGGTGTTTTCATTTAAGTTTAAATGGGTTTCTTACCTCTCCTTCACACACTTCAATCACGGTCATTTTTAATGCTATTTTAAATAATATATTTGTAATAAATAAATAAATTCCTTTTAAAAAGACTCTAATTCTATTCTAGAATTAGGATAGACCAAAAACTATGTTTCTACACTGTAGCAGTTGCACACAGAGCTGCATCTGGACCACCTGTACAGAGAGAAACATCTCCAGTGGCATCAGAAATACATTTAAGGAGCTTTATGATGATTTTCAAATGTTTCAATAGTCAACTGACATACAGTATATCAGCTAAACATGGTCCCTTCATCACTATAGAAAGGGAGTGGGTAGCTTAGTGGTAGCATCATGGGCTTTAGCATGGAGGACCTGGGTTTGAGTCCCCGACACGACATTCAGGTGTACCACTGTGGACCCCTGAGCAAGGTCCTTAACCCCCACCAACTGCTCCCCGGGCGCTTTAAGCAGCAGCCCACTGCTCTCTGGTACTAATAAACAGAGATGGGTAAAAATGCAGAGCCCTAATTTCCCCTCAGGGATGTAAACGGTATATCCCCCCCCCAAAAACAGTCTGGTGTTAAATATTAGTTTTTAATGCATCTAATTTCCAACGCGGAAGTAAAATATCTGACTGTCATGAAGCACCGAGGCTCTTGTCCAATCTCCACGTTTTATGTCCATTTCATGACGTCACCGTGTAACAGACATATTCTGAGGGTAACAGATTGCGTTTTAACACCGGCTTCGTCACTCACACTATCTATAAACATTGATGGATAATCGGACTCCAATCAACGGAATAAAACAGACCAGCCTGTTATGGAGCTGTATGCTCCACCCAGAGTCTGACATGGAGTAAGTACACGCAGTACCACAGAGACCCTGACAAGTCAACACATTCTCACTCCCAACTCGTCATATGTTGACGCGTAGGCAGGCTCCCTCCGCATCACCTGTCTACGCGCGGGGTATACCCATCTCATACATATGTGATGCAGCCTCTCATTGAATGTTATGGAAATCGTCCAAAAGCTTCCTAAAGCAACTCCTAGTGGTGGTTACGTGACTGCCGAGTTCCTCCCTGGTGTGACCAAAAGAAAAATGGTGGATGTCCCTTCAATCTTCAGTAGAAATTTATATTTTTAAGATAGATTGCGGTTTCCGCTTTGTTCTGATAACTTTTCTAGCCCCAAATATAGACTTTGTTTTTTAATAATATCCGTTCGTTTCATGTAAACGATCCACAGTTCTTTTTCGTGTTGACGGACATTCTTTCAGGTTTTGTGATTGTTGCTATGGTGGTTGCTAAGGACGCTATAAACAACCAGCTGGAAGGAAGGGATAAACAGGACGTGTGCGGTGGTGTGGGGGCTGGCAGTAACTTTTTTCATGTCATATACGTGCACATTCCTCAGTGAACATAAATAAACTGACTTCAAATAAGCGACATAATAAATACACACTGTCGTATCATAATCAGGTGTTTTTTCAGGCTTTGAAGGCCTTTATATCACAGGATGAGAGGAGGGAAGGGGGGGCAGAGAAGGGGGGCTGCAGCGGGTCCCAGGCCAGGAATCGTCTGAGACCGGCTGCAGCCTCTGATTACTGGAGCAGCTTCCCAACCAGTTGAGCTAAACGCGCCTCAAGTGTTTTAACCAGTTGTTAAACATCTGTCTTCAGTCGACTTCTTTCTCTTTAGTCGAACTCGCCGTCATTTCTCATCCTGCCGCTGCCAGGGGTGACAGGGAGCGTGAAATACGCTCAGAGAGAGTGTCGTTTCAGATGTGCATAAACGACCCTGTAGTACGTATGACTTTGGAGGACTGATCGCAGCAGATTTTATACTGATCAAAATCACCGGAAAAGGTTCCATTTTTATGTGCTCATGTTGTCAAATACCGCTGATTAGGAATTTACATAACATTCAATGAGAGACCCACTGCGTCACAAATGTACGAGATGGGTACACCCCGCACGTAGCCTCGCCGCGAAGGGAGCCTGCCCAAGCGTCAACAGATGACAAGTTGGGAGTGAGAATGTGTTGACAAGTAAGTAAATTAGCAAACAAGTCATAGGCTAACAGTTAGCATTGAGCTGGGAGACGTTTTCACTCGCCGGTACTTTTGTCTGTCCGTGAGGCGTTTTTATGGGGGGAACTGCGTCAGGTTTCAGGAGTAATCCCCGAGAAAAAACACTTTACTGCCCGAGATTCATGAAGTTGTCAGGAGCTGAAAAGAAAAAGCTTTTCTTCTGAACTCCGGAGCAAACGTCTGTTAGCTGATGGCTGTTTGTCTCTGAGGAAATCTTCCCGCAGGCTGTTTGTTTCTTCCTCAGAAATGTGGAAAAGTTAGGATTCTCCTCCAGTTTCTCTTGAACAAGGATGTCTTGCTACGATGCTGCGCATGCGTATTTGTTGCTTCATGATTGGTGCCACCTCGTCCCGTACACCGGTGATCAGTCAGTCGTTTTTAGGGAGCTAGAGCTTGGCCTGAATATTCATATATATTACTCAAATATGCACAAATGAAGAAAAAAATGACTTAAATTAAGTTTTTATGAGGAAATAACAGTAACATGCTGATAAGTCCTTAAAAGTCCATTTTTCATGATACGGCTCCTTTATTCAGACAGGTTTTATGTATCGCCCGACTTCACCGTAAGCAGGAGACAAAATGACCCACGGTGAAAAGAAACAGCAGCCCTCCCCTACGAGGCCAACCGGGAAACTAAAGATAATGAAGGTATGAAAAGTTTCTCCAAGAAGGATTAACGTACGATGAAAGCCGAACCAACAGACACAACCAAATAACGGAGGTCGCAAATGAAACATGGACGGTCAAAAGTAGCCAACAGACCTCGGCATCCTCAGATAGGTCACTCCCAGGCCCTGATTGGCTGGAAGAGGCCACTAATTAGCATGAGGAGCAGCTGTAATCTAATTTCTGACTTGACCAGGATGCTTCCATGAAACCTGAACCCTCCACACTTCCGTTTTAACCACAGCTTGCTGCTCTTTGTTCAGGTCAGAGCAGAAGCTCCTGAGAGCGTCTGTGATTGGTTGATTGTAGCGCGACAGTGCTGTGGCATGCTAAAGCTCTTAATGCAGATTAATTACAGTCGTCCTCAAAATTATTCATACCCTCCAATTAAAGAAGGAAAAAAAATCAGCTGTCAGTGAAATAAGATGAAATTGACAAAAGTAATAATAAATAAAAGATCTATGAAAATCATGACACTGATTTTGAATTGTGGTTCAACATAAATACTAAAAACAAACACAAAAAATAAAACAAGTAAACAAGCATTAAGGGGCTCTGAAGTTAAAATTTTGTTAAGCAACACTTTGAGGCAATCACTGCAATCAGGTGTTTTCTGTAACATCCAATCAGACGTCTGCACCTGCTGACAGGTACGTTGGTCCATGTTCATGAGAAACGTGCTCTAATGTGTCTGGGATAGTTTGTTTGTTTTTTAATTATTATTGTCAACCACAATTCAAAAGTAATATTTTATTTTTTTACATTATAATTTTGTTAATTTTTATTCATTATTAGTTTCTTGGTTTTTTTTTAAATTACTATTGTAAATTTAGCCTTTTAATTGGAGGGTATGAATCATTTTGAGGATGACTGTATATTCTGCATTTCCTAGTGGGATCAGTAGAATTATATACTTCACATTATTTAATAATGTCTAAATTACCAGAGAAACGGTTGTGAGTTGTGTTGGATGTGTAAAGATGCCTGCAGCCTCTAGGGAATCCCGACTGACCTTAACACTTACCCTGTTGCTTAACTTAAGCTCTTTTACCATAGGCACTGAATGTAAAAGGTTTTCTATGTGGCACCTCAATGTGCTACCATTTGCCAAAGACTTTTGAAACTCATGATTTCATGACAAAGCAACAAGTGTTCCTCCCATTTCCCTCATCTGGCACAACTCCAGGGTCCAGTTATACGGAACTGGAAGACATTTCACTGTCAGAGAGCAGGAAATACACATGAACTAGGGCTATGATATAGCTGAAAATCAATATGCCCTTGGCATTCCACCACTAGCTTCCAGCGTGGGTCAGAGAAGCATGAGATGTTTCATTTTGTGCACTGATTCCTTTGCTCGGGCCATTTTTCTCCTGATAAGCCCACATTCCTCCTCCCGTCAAATGGACTTTCACACCCAGGAAGAGAGAATATCCGACTGCTTGGATGTTCTGTCCCATTATGTGATAGCTCAATCACAACATACGTTTCATGGTAGTTATTGTAAGCAGACAACTTTAACTGAGACTGACCCTCTATATCATTTATTTGAGAAGTCTCATTGAAGAGTGTGTGGTCAGAAAACAGATCTGCACCCAGACAGTCAACTTATTGGCAACTAAGCAGATGGTGGCAAAAAATGAAAGAATTATCAAAGTTTGCATCCTTTAAATGATCAGATAACACAGGCACTTTGATTACACTGATTTTCTTAACATTTAACATTTATGATGTCAACACGAGCATCCATGCTGAGCAGCAACACGCTGCGAGTTCCACTTTTCTAAAAATACACATAAACGCCCCTGCAAATCTCTGCAAAGAGATGTGTTAGGTAGGTCACGAAGGCTTGCAGAGACAACTTAAATGCAGCCCCTTATTTAACAACACGGTGTGCACCACTGCAAGTCAAGCAAGCTGATTGGTTGATTCAGTTTCAGCAGAGAGTGAAAACAAGCATACAGTAGATATGTAAATTACCTACATGGTTCTCACTGTTTTCACTGGATCATGGTCAGAATGAAAATTATTAGAAAAGATTATGTAATACCAGAAAAAAAAAAACTAAAATATCTAATTACACATGGCTGATACTTATTTAGGTTCATATATACAGTAAGTTGCTGCATTGAATATTTCTGCAGTCTAAAGACCTGCATGTTACAAGGCATCAGTTCTTTCAGTCCATAACTACATGTGACCCAATGATCCCTGGTTCTGGATCATTGTTAATCCAGAACCAGATTGAAAGTTCTTCTCACAAAGTTCTGACTGATTTTAGCTCCTTTGGATCTTCAAGATGTCTTGAAGAGCTTCACTCTCAGACTGCAGGTTTAATGAAGTCGAACCTGAAATGAGGTTTCTTCTTCAGGAACAGTTTGTTTTTCATTCAGTGCCAGGAAAAGACCACCATTGCACCCACCTGGGTGGATTTACAATGCTGGACAGTCGTCTAAAATAATGATAACCTACAGGTATGTTATCCAGAGATCTCTAAAGTATTCTGAAATTTTATTATTTTTTAAATTATTTATACATCAGAGCATTAATTTAAACTATTATTCATCTCCGGAAACCGGCTTTAATGACAAGCCACACTGGAATAACACGCACATCTCATGATTACTTATCAAAGTTTTAAAAAACTAAACCCTTTCAAAGGTGGTTGCTTTTCTATTTTCTCCCATATTTGTTTTTTGGTATTGTTTCAGGACTGTACAGACCACGTAGCTTCACATGTCCTGCAGATGAAACTAAAGGCTGCAGGACACCGTCTTCCTGATCCGTTTGTGTTTCTGACTGAACTGGTTTTATTTTCTGGTCCCAACGTTGCCCTGATCAGAGCAAATAACCTGATATTTCACAAGAGGAAGAGGTGGGGGGGTCGCTATCTTATTTAGGGACTCATTCCAGTGTAAACAGTTATCTCTTGGGGATTTCCCTTCTTTTGAATACGTGGCTTTACAGCTGACGGCCTCATCCAGAGCCATGTTTTTAAATATTTATCGGCCGCCCAAATACTGTGCATATTTTAATGATGATTTTACTGAACTGTTGTCTGTGATCTGTGCGGACATTGACCATCTTGTTATCACTGGTGATTTTAACATCCATTATGATTGTCATCAGGACAAAGGGACTAAAGACCTGATTAACACTCTGGACAACTTCAGGTTGACCCAGCATGTCACAGAGCCCACACACAATAGAGGACACACCTTAGATCTGCTGATCTCGAAGGGTCTGGACATTTCTAAGGTCACGGTGTGTGATGTGGGGCTGTCGGATCACTGCTGTGTTTTCTTTGAGAGTACTATCTCAGTGCACACAAATGTCTCAAAGGAGGTGATAACAAAACGGTGTATAACTGAAAATACCAGTGAGATTTTTAACCAGGTCTTCTCTCTAACACCTGCCCTGTCAGGGGCTTCAGTCAATGAGCTGGTCACTAACTTTAATGCTAACATGCTGAGTGTCATGGATTCTATTGCTCCTATTAAGGTGAAGGTTATCTCTGGAAGGAAAAAGTCTCCATGGAGAAATTCCACACTGGTGAAAACTGGAAAGAGAGAGTGTCGGAAAGCTGAGCGCAGATGGAGAAAAACAAAACTACAGGTTCATTATGACATCTATAAAGAGAAACTTCACTTTTATAATTTACAGCTGAGGAATGCAAGGAATTCGTATTTTTCTGACATCATCACTAAAAACGGTCATAATGCTCGGGCCTTATTTGCTACAGTCGACAGGCTAACAAACCCTCCTGTGTCAGTAGCACCTGAATTTTATTCCACCAAAGCCTGCAATGACTTTGCCAAATTTTTCACAGACAAAATCCAAATTATTAGACAAGCTGTTGGTTCAACAACAGCAGGTTCAGGTCTTGTATCGTGTCCACCAAGTCTAAACACCATGACACAGTTTTATCCCATTACTAGCAAAGAACTGGAGGACATCTTGCATCAACTGAACTCCTCCTCTTGCTGTTTGGACATCCTGCCCACTGGTTTTTTAAAAAGGTCTCAAAGACCTTGGAGTCAGATCTGCTTCAGATTGTGAACTCCTCTCTAACGTCAGGTGTTTTCCCAGAGTCACTGAAAACAGCTGTGATCAAACCTCTGCTAAAAAAGGATAATCTAGACAAGACACAGATGAGCAGCTACAGGCCAATCTCCAATCTTCCATTTTTAAGTAAGATCATTGAAAAAGCAGCCTTTCACCAGCTAAATGACTTTTTAAGAGAAAACAACCGTTATGATGTCTTCCAATCAGGTTTTAGACAGCACCACAGCACCGAGACTGCTCTGACTAAAGTCATGAATGACATATGTCTGAATACTGACACTGGAAAAATGTCAGTGTTGGTTTTACTGGATCTCAGCGCTGCATTTGATACGGTTGACCACATCATATTACTCCAACGACTGGAGAAGTGGGTGGGTCTCTCTAGTTCTGTACTAAACTGGTTCAAAACATACTTGGAGAACAGGAAGTACTTTGTGTCAGTAGGCAATTTTACATCTGAGCAGACAAAAATGACCTGTGGAGTTCCCCAGGGCTCTATCCTGGGGCCTCTTCTGTTTAACATCTACATGCTCCCACTGGCTCAGGTTATAAAGAACAACAATATTAGTTACCATAGCTATGCAGATGACACACAGCTATATATTACAGTATCACCAGGAGACCGGGGCCCTGTACAGGCTCTTGGTAAATGTATTGATGAGATTAATGACTGGATGTGCCTCAACTTTCTTCAGCTGAACAAAAACAAAACTGAGGTGATTGTTTTTGGAGCCAAAGAGAAACGACAGCAGGTTGTCACAGAACTTCAGTCCATCCACATAAAAACCACCAATCAGGCCAGAAATCTGGGTGTAGTGATGGACTCAGACCTAAACTTTGAAAAACACATCAAAGCGATCACTAAATCAGCCTACTATCACCTGAAGAACATCTCAAGGATAAAAGATCTGATGTCTCAGGAAAATCTGGAAAAACTAGTCCATGCATTCATCTTCAGTCGGCTTGACTACTGTAACAGCGTCTTTACTGGTCTACCTAAAAAATCAGTTAAACAGCTGCAGCTCATTCAGAACTCTGCTGCCCGAGTTCTCACAAAGACCAGAAAAGTGGACCACATCAGTCCAGTTCTCAGGTCTTTACACTGGCTGCCGGTCCATCAGAGAATAGACTTTAAAGTTCTGCTGCTGGTCTATAAAGCTCTGAATGGTTTAGGCCCAAAATACATCAGTGACCTCTTGACCCAGTATGAACCTACAAGACCCCTCAGGTCATCTGATCCAGCCTTTTATCAGTTCCCAGAGTCAGAACCAGACATGGAGAAGCTGCGTTCAGCTTCTATGCTCCACATGTCTGGAACAAACTCCCAGAAAGTCTCAGATCAGCTGAAACACTTAGTTTATTTAAATCCAGGCTGAAGACCCACCTGTTCTCAGCTGCATTTACGTAGATTTTATTCAAAAGTTAAAATCCGCACTCTCTGTATTCTCTCTTTTTAATCTTAAATGCTTTTAATTTTGAATCATGCTTCTAATTTTTTTTTTCTCTCCCTTTTGCTTATAATGTTTTATGTAAAGCACTTTGAATTGTTCTGTACATGAAATGTGCTATACAAATAACTTGCCTTGCCTTCCTTCCTTCCTTCCAATATCTCCCAGATTAGTCACTAACTCTCAGCAACACCAGAGCTGTCTCTGTTAGCATTAGCTAGCATGAGAACGTTATGCGGTGTGTCATTTTCGGGAGCATAGATACGTGAAATAAAGTGTCCGATTAATGAGTGTTCACCATAATTTACCGTGCTTTTGTTGTTGGGGATTAAATCCAGTGTTTTCTCCACCGTGGCAGCAAGTTATTCCTCCTCTGCTCTGATTGGCCGATATTCCTCCCCGATACGAACACAGTGACATCAGTGGACTGAGCAGCACCGTCCACTTTTGTCACAGACAGCAGAAATCTTCATGAAATAAATGTCCGTGATCTTCTTCTTCACTTATTACCACATTAAAGTTTTCCTCTGATGTTCCAACAACCAGGAATGTGACGTCCTTCCAGATTTCCTCCATGTTGGGAAGAAAAAAGTCTGATTCTCATCTGTTCTCATTACACATGTACAGAAACGCTCCCCCAGTAATGGCAGACGGTCTAGTTGTGGCGTTTGGCCGGATTAGTCTATAACCTATAAGTATTCGAATGGGCTTGAACTGGGCAGATTTGCAGATCTCATCTACTGTAGTTACAGTTACATGGGCTCCATACTGCATGCAGAAACCCATATGGGCAAACACAGGTGGGGCCACCATGGAAACTGTGGACAAACCCACTTTGGTCCCTCATATGCAGCCAAAATTTAACCCATATGGGCCCCACATTGACGTGGTGGCTGGGATGGGGCTTTAACTTGACCGGACATGTCTGTAAAATTGCCTTGGGGGGTCTTTGGTAAAGGTATTATATGTAAATGAAAAGATAGAGACCAAAGAGAGCGATATTCCAATTGGAAAAATAAACTGTATTGTATTGTGATTCTTTACTGAAAGTTACATGAGATGTTCTGATCGTGACACCTGGGGAACACACCTGCACTCAGGCTTCACTATAATCATACACCTGCTACAAAGGAGTCTGTCTTGGTGCTACTTCATCACTTCTACTAATACTATTTGACATAGATTTTTTACTCAGTGTACATCCACTACTATGAACTGACAGTAAATTGAGTATTTTTCTTCTCTGGATTGTATTTTTTTATTTGAGTTCATGTAGGTGGAACACAGACCACTTCAATATTAAAGATCACAAGTAACCATATTTTTTAGCATCCATGATTGCAAATGACTTTGGAAAGAACAAATGCAGCTAAAATAAGAGAAGTATTTAACTAAGAAGTCAGTGAAGAGCTGCTGTAACCGGACCCTCTAACCTGAAGTCTGCTGCCAATGCAGCGGTGAGAGTCAACATAACGCTGCAGCAGCTGCCAACCGCCCCAAACTCCAAAGCCGCACATGGAAACCTTATTTGTTTTACTGTGTGAAATGAATACATGAAAGACAAAAACAGTGTCAGTTGCCTCCAGGCTCATTATTTTTATTCTCAGCCTGATGAGTCATTGGCTGTTCTGGTCCTGGTCTGTCCAGTATCACCCACGCCTCCACAACGAGACCTCGACTTAAACACCAAGCAGGTGGTGGAGAACACGAGGTGGCTGTAGCTGGCGTCGCAGCGCCGTGTTTTCCTGAACGGTGGCAGAATGTGGACAATGAGGCGGCAGAATGTAGGGCAGCAGTGGAAGCTGCTCCGACTGTTCCCGTCCGCCTCCATCTGGGGATCTTTACTTCTCAGTGTACAACTTTAGAAGTGCACAATGTGTTTTAGGAGTGTTTGTGCTGTTGTGTGTGTGTGTCCCTCTGAGAGGGTGGTCCTGTAAATAGCTGTGGCAGCTGTAACGGTGCTGTTATGCTATGTGTGGTCCTAAAAGGTCCAGATAACCAGATGGCCAACGCAGTACTGCCAACTCATACAGTATCTTTAAATACACACACATACACACCAACGAGAGTGGGATAAACCTCTGAAGGCCGTACTTCAGGCCTGGGCCATGAGTGGAGCAGAAGCCCGTTGGCAGTGGCCCTCCTGTGGGTAAGAGTCCAGGCCCAGGCAGCCTGGCAGCCGGCAGCTGCTGGGGCGTGCACGTGCCAGCTGAAGACTGCAGGGAGGCCGACTCTGTGTGTGTGTTGCCCTCGGCGTGTGTGAGAAGTCCCTCTCCTCTGGGCGCCGCCTGCTCTGATCAGAGCTGCTGGGTTTGGGGAGATCTGCAGCGAGTTGTAAAGTTGTCAGCTGGAAGCATGTTGTGGCCACCTCAAACAAAAGCTCCTCGTTAGCCAAGAGAAAAGAAAAGTTCAAAGACGGCGAGTGTGTTGGAGTGTGTGTGCTTGCATCAACAGATGTCTGGTACATGCTGGTCCCTGGTGGAAGGAGCCGGGGGTTCTGCCTCACCTGAGGCTGCTGTGCAGCTGTCCTGCGCTCATCACTGTCCCCACAACACACACCCAGGGTGGCTCAAGGGGTGTGTATGGGGGGGGGGGGACATGGGTGGGCCATGAAATCCTCTACATCTCAACAAAGAAGCTGGAGCCTTCTGTTAAGCCTGGATCAAACTACACGAATTTAGCCCGATTTTGGCCCGACGGAGGCGTCGCAGACAGTCGCTCACTGTCGTGCACGATTCTGCGTTGTCGGGTCGCAGGACGTCGTGTCTTCGCTCCGTGTAATGTGACACAATCAGCGATGGCGATTTGGCGTTTGCGACGCTCCTCGACCAAGACGCAGAAAGACTGGCGTGTCAGAATTTTTTGGTTTTGTCTGTCTAGTGTGACATGTCCCACGACATGTCCCTTCATACTGACCAATAGGAGACCAGTGCGCCTTTCGCTTCTACCAGAGAGACGCTCAGGAGCACCGGTACACAAAAAACAATGGAGGAAAGGAGGAGAGACGCAGCCGCTCTCCGGTGGAACGGAGGAGAGGCTTATGGAGCTGTGGCTCCATAAAAAAAAAAAAAGCTCCAGAAGCTCCAGAAAAAAAAAAGAAAAAAAAAAAGCAAGACTGGGTGTGCCAAATTTATTTTCAACAGTGTTAAACCTCCACGAACATTCAAAAGAGTGTATTTCTCTTGAATAGAACATTACTTACAAGAAACATAACCACACAATGTGTGCGTTCTATCAGTAATAGTTATAGTCAACAGTAGTTCACAGCAGGTCCAAACGTGCACGTATGTGATGCTCTCAAATCAATGAAAAAGTCACAGAAAAATCACTTTGTTTTTAAATAAAAACACCGCAACATAACAGACATTGCGCTCAATGAGATGAACAGATATAACACTCATGCACGTACTCGTGCACTCAGCCATAACTATCCACATTACGCGTGATAATCAAAACTAAATAACCATCTGAACACGCCGAATTTGGCGCAGAATATAGACACAGCGATCCTGCTGTGCACTGCGCAGCTCTTAGTTTATCATGCGTGTGATTTCATGTGGTTGCCGTGGTTTCCAGCGTGTGCTCGGCCAGCGGCACTGATGGAGTGCACACGTGAGGACGCACCTGTATGCGTTTGTATATGTAATGTTACATATAGAACCACACTCTTTATTTCACTTTATGGCAGTTTTTTTTAAAGTAGTGTCACTGGGTCGGCTGGACTTTGCTCTCTTGGCCAGCAGACTGTGATCAGACTGATGGTTTTGGCTCCAACTGATGTCCCCCGTCCACTTTCCATTTCATGAGTGAAGTGACTGATTGATAGCTGCTTGTCCCACCTCCTGTTTCGTGTTGTCTTTTGCGACACGACGCAATGATCAGACGGTTGTCTGTCTGGTGTCATTCTTGTAGTGCGACCACTCGTGAGTAACAAGACACCATCCGATTTTATGACACAATTTCTGTTAATCTGACATAGTAACCATCGTGAACGATGAAAAAAGTCGTAGCCTATGGTTTGATCCTGGCTTTAGAAAAGATGCACGTCATTTCATTGTTTAAAGCAGAACACCTCCATAAATGCTTTTCAGAATCCCTGTGGGGCTAAACAAAGTGTTTATGGAGCGATTCGATATTTCCACTCCTCCCCCCGGTGTCTCTGGCCTGTAAGCGGTACACGCAACTCTCTCTGTGGCCGACCCAACACAAATCTTGCGACAACACAAACTGCTGTACAGCACTCAGGTCCCCTATCCACCGAGCTGCTTCCAGCGCTGGTTGGAACCAGAACCAGACTAAAAACCGGTTCTTTAGCTTCCCACCACCTAAACACCGACTCCTGGCTCTAAAACCAACTCTTTGCTGGACCAGAGTAAAGATCTGGTTCACGTAGCTTGCGCTGCCTGAGGACCGGGTGAAGCATCACCGAGCCTCACGGCTGAATAGGCTCAGTAATCACTTGTCATGTCCACAAAAAGTAAATAAAAGTTTGTATTCTTACCTGCCAACACCAGAGAAAAATATCATCCACGGCATATTTACCAGCAAAACACGGTAAAAATGTCCCGCTGCAGGAGACGCAGAACCATACCGTTAACAGAGAGGGACGAACCTTCCGCTACATCATCCATTGGTTTCTGAAGAGCTAAAAGTGAAACCAGGTGGGCGTGTCCCACCGTTGCCATCTTGCAGTGTCAGGTGTGTCGCCACTCCTGGAAAATATGACAATGGGCAAAGGCTGAGCCGTGGGGCAAATGATTGACAGCTGACGTACTCTGGGCTAAACGCTAACCGAGCTAACTCGAAACTATCAGGAGTTAACTCAGAGTAGCCCCCTTAGCGGCGGTGTAAAGGTAAAGGCTACAGTATACTTCTCTGACTAAGTAATGCATTATCCAACTGCGTAACCACGGAGACCCCTCCAGCCTTCATACTTCTCTGTCATGCTGCCGTATACGCAGTGCAATTTCCCGCCCGATAAGTAGGGGTCGCTACACAAGACTGACCTACTCATATGATGCCGTCCGAGAGAGAAAGACTATTGTTGTTGCTGCAGCTGAATAACAGAGATACTTTTGATGCAAAATAAAGACGATGGGGCGATTTTGGTATTTCCTCACTTTTTCAGCCAAACGTTCTTCAGTTGGACTCATATCTGCGTCTTCGTAGGCTAGCTGGTTTAAAAATGGCGCTGCTAGTGTTTACGTAGTGGTAGACCAATCACAGCCCTTGCTGTCTCCGTCCTTCCTTGATGGAGTGACAGACACTTAAAAAATATCTAGTTCAGCCAGAGACGACGGAGAGGCTCTCCGACCAGCTCTCCATCGACATAGAGGGCTCTCCATAACCTACGTAGAGCAGTTTAAGGACGACTATAAAGTAGGCTTAAGACACGCTTAGACTTGCTATTGTTTGACTAAAAACCACCGTTGAGCTACTCTGCTACAAACTGAGACCTTACTGAGAGCAAACAAGGAGCTAACTGTTAGTCACCGGTCGGCAGGCCGGGCTTCCAGTCTGCTGGCTTCTGGTCTGCTGCCTGTCAATCAAAAGGATACGCCCTTAATTATGTGTAATTTCAAGATTAACTCGTTCACTGCCATTGACGTCTACAGCCGTATTCAGCGGGGGAAAAACTATTGAAATTTTCACCAGATGTCGCCAGATTGTCACCATATTGTGTTCATGTCAATAGCTTTACAAGAAATATATTTTAAAAGAAAAATGTTGACGTGTTCAATACTTTTCCCCTCGCTGTATATGGCTATAGACGTCAATGGCAGTGAATGAGTTAAATAACATGAGTTATAAAAAAAATTCAACCCCCTCCCAGTTGACATGAAGGTAAACTTGACCAATTAAACCTAAAATGATGTTTTGAACCAGAATGTAGACATGTTTATTCCTGCTGTAAACATGTTTATTTTTGCTGTAACATGTTTACTCCTGTTGTAAACATGTTAATTCTTACTGTAAACGTGTTTATTTCTGCTGTAAACATGTTTATTTTTGCTGTGAAGTTGGTCTTTTTAACATGGGAGTCTGTGGGGATTTGCTCTGTTTTGCAGCCCCTAGCGGATCAAGGAAGAACTACAAAAACTGACTTCTTCCGGGTAGCCTCCTGTAGAACTGGAACAGGGATCTGTAGAACTGGAACAGGGATCTGTAGAACTGGAACAGGCATATGTAGAACTGGAACAGGGATCTGTAGAACTGGAACAGGCATATGTAGAACTGGAACAGGGATCTGTAGAACTGGGACAGGGATATGTGGAACTGGAACGGGAACCTGTAGAACCGGAACGGGGAACTGTAGAACTGCAAAGGGGACCTGTAGAACTGGAACAGGGATCTGTAGAACTTAAAACAGGGATCTGTAAAAACTTCAACGGGGACCTGTAGAACTGGAACGGGGATTTGTAGGACTAAAACAGGGATCTGTAGAACCGAAACAGGGATCTGTAGAACTAAAACAGGGACCTGTAGAACTGGAACAGGGATCTGTAGAACCGAAACAGGGATCTGTAGAACTAAAACAGGGACCTGTAGAACTGGAACAGGGATCTGTAGAACTGGAACAGGGATCTGTAGAACTGGAACAGGGATCTGTGCGCCCGTGGCGGCGGTTCCATCAGCTGCCTCAGGAAGACCTGCGGTCTGGATGCGCTTCATAAAAAACTTCATGGCTTCACTGTATTGTTGGTTTTACTGATTTATTTCAGACTCTCGCACAGTGAACATCACACTTGGACCAACAGGGCTGATAATGACTAACAAGTAAACAACAGCAAGGAGAGCGGTCTAAAACAGCTGGGCTCTCCCTGAGTTAATCAGCATCTCTCCACCTGTCTCTCACGCCTCGTCTCTCATTTCCTGGGCGGAGGAGCAGGCGTATGTGGCCTCAAGAACATGAACACAGAATATAAAACAAATAAGTGAAACAGCTCTAAACGACAAAGATGGTAACACACTTATACGTCCACAACACGGTGTTAAACTCCAGCAGCGCTGTTTGACGCTCCAGCACAGCAGGTAAAATCAAACATCTGGCTAACGTCTGTGATGATGATAAAAATGATGTTAATTTAGCATCACTATTCAGAATTTGTGTCACCAACTTTCACTTGGAAATTTATCAATAATAATAATGATAATAATAATAATAGCTGCTTGACTTGTGGACTCATTTTAGTCATTTGAGTTATGTTTAATTGTTTATTCTCAGCAGTGAATAATTAAGATTTACAAAGTTGAGATTTATTTTAACATGGTTTATACTTTTCTGTACTCATGTTCTACTGTTTTTCAGCATATTTGGGAATCTATAAGAGCATCTACAAAAAAGCCGGATCAATAAGCAGGAATTAATAAAGCACTGGAATCGATAAATCCTTATCAATATACATCCCTACCCCCTGTGACCCATGGTTTATGTTTTCGGAACAATCAGAGAGGAACTTTAATAGTAAAAGCCATTCACAAGCAATGAAACATTAATCTGGGTTCATTCATTCACATGTTCTGCTCTAGTTTAAATTCCTCTGTTTTTTTAGGATCATAATATAATTCAAATGTTGCTATGCAGCAAAATACAGGAAAAAACAGGGAACATGTAATAATAATCAGCATTGTTATGATTTACCTTTTATTTATCAATGGAACGAGCTAAAGTTACAGTTAAATGGGAGCACATGAATAGAGAAGTGAGTGGTGGAAATAGAGGAAGAAAACAGAGTTGAATGAGATCCAGGGGGAAAATGTGAAGGGAGGCTGCACAGAAAAGGGTGTCGTCTCCAGCTCCACACCTGACACCTCCCTACAAAACAGCATGATAATATTTCTTTAAAAAGGCCTTAAAAGCTGCATGCTTTGGAATTACAGCCTGGCTATCAGTAGCCACAAGCTCTGGCGCGAGACGGCGTGACAGGTGTACGTTTCAGCAACTTAAACAGGGCGGATTAAGCCACTAGTGGCTCCTCTTCATATGCATTCCTTATGGGAGTTAAGGCCATTTGAAATGCAGGGCCAAAGGCAAGATTACCGGCTCATGGGCCCATGGAGAGAGGTGTGCTGCAACTAAAAGCCTGGATTTGAATAATTGTGGCAGGGCTTAGCGCCCGGAATCAGCACAGAACAGAACCAATGGATTATTACACACACACACACACACACACACACACATATAAGCCAACTTTAAAAGGCTTTGACTTGTCAGACTCAATAACTCACAGTACCAGGCGCGCACGTGTGCGTGCACGTGTGTGTGTAAATGCGTTGTTGGTATGCGGTTGGTCTGTGTCATATCTGTCTCCATGCTATAATGTAAACACATGTGACTGATGTACTGCTGCTCTCCTGTTTATTATCCACATCCAGCGTGTGTGTGTGTGTGTGGGTGTGCGTGCGTGCGTGCGTGAGACGCATCATATTCATACAAACCTGAACTTGTGTTTGCATCTGTGTAATCGCCGATGTGTGAATAAACAAGTGTGTATTCAATGTGTAAATGGATATATTTGAGCTCATTTGCTTCTGCAAGAATGCACAAGTGTGTGTTTGCGTGCGTGTGTGTGTGTGTGTGTGTGTGAATGGCACCACCTAAACACAGCGGAGTCACTGTTCCATCTCTGGACGTTTTGACACTGGTTGAAGGCTTAGTGGCGCTCGAGGTGCCAGACAGACCCGACAGATGAACGGAGGGAGGGAAGAGAAGCCGAGGAAGGGTGGGAAGAATAGATAATGAAGGAAATGATGAGAGGTGGTCCCGTATGAGCTCTGGTGGGGGGGGGTACAGCGTATTTATGAGGGGAGGGATAGGGAGTGCGGTGGGTGCAGAAGGGTGGCTTGCACCTCTGGGAGGAGGAAGGAAGGAAGGAGCTGTGGGAGTTTTACACACACTGAACCGTTGTCTCACGTTAGAATCGGCTGGAAGATGCTGTCAGAAATAAATGAGTCTTTTTTTTTTTTTAAACGATCTTGCTTTTTTATCAATAGTTATTTTGTGACGTCACGGTCTGTAGGGAACGCCCCCCTGGTGGGGAAAAAAACATTGTTGCTCACCGCCTGCAGGCTGAGAACGAGCCAGAAAAACACGGCTGGAAAATAGCAAACAGTTGTTTTGCGTTCGTGTACACAAACCCCCGAAGAAAAAAAAGCTGGGGTTGTGTTTTTATCTGGTTTTTATCGCCTTTCGTCCCATAAAGAGACCGTGAGAGGAGAAATCTATGGATCGGTTCTACCAAACACACCTCGTTCCCGGGTACAGTAAACCATGCGGCCCCTCCAGATAAACACGTTCTATCAGCGAACACTTCATCAGCTGTCAGTCACGCCCACACCTACATTCATCCATATATAGTTAGTGTAGTTTTAACCATAAATAAAACCTCATGTTTACGTGTTGGTGTGGTTTGCTGTCGTATGGAGGCGACCAGCCGCCCGCTGTCTTCCGTATGAGTTGACGTTAGCTACGAGCTAAAACGGAGGGATGCAGTAACGCAAATAAACTCCTAAAGAAGGGATGTGGAAATCCTGTTACACTCATATTCAGCTGAGTAACACAAAGAGAAGACGTAACGCTATTTAGAATGATATTCTTTGTTTTTCCTGCAAACCGGTCCTATATGCTTTTTATTTAAGTCTTCACAGCACTCCATCATTTCTAAACCTGATGTTGTAACGAGTTAAAATGAGAGGAAATGATTCTGTTTCTGCTATTTCCGTATGAATAGTAGTTTTTAGTGAGAACTGTCGGTGCTCTTATATACCTTCATCCTGGCAGTGGTGTACGGTGACGTTTCCCAACCAGACAGATGTTTAACGGCTCGTATACAGCAGTCGCTTCTCTGTACTTCCAACATTTCCATCTTATTTCTGGATCTTTCCTTCTCAGCAACTGACAGCTGATTTAAACAACTATTCTGTAGTCTGTCTGCGTAGACCCGGCTGCGCCCCGTCATCTTTCGCCCGCCAGGGCTCCCGGCAGGTCACGTGACTGAAAACTATCAATAGCACTGGTTGTAAAGCATCAGTTCTGCCAACTGAGATGTTCTGTAAGGACTCTAGAGGTCAGTTAAGGGTGGGCGGTATCACCAAAAAAGATGACAATATTTCCAAAAAAGAAATATTGCAATCATGATATTAGAGGTGGGCAATTCCAGGAATTTTTGCATCCTTCCAATACCAAGTATGCAGGGCCAGTATCGCTGATATCGATACAAATACCAATACTTTTTCATCTTTAAGCTTCATTGATCAGAAGGATCCAAAAGACCTAGGATAGAAGTTTGCCAAACTCATCTCTTGGGGAATCAGCGAAGGGAAATAATAATATAGCAAGTCTTTAACCCGTATGTAATCATTCTGTATTTATTTCACGTGTAACACAAAAGGGTACTTATACACAATCATGTGTGAGCTGTATTACACTACTCACAAAAAGTTAGGGATATTCAACTTTCGTTTTTTGGAGAACAGAATGATGCAGAATAAATATTTAACCATTGAACAATGTACATGTGCATTATAATATATATATATATATATATATATATATATATATATATATATGTATATGTAATAATTTTAGAGAAAGTTTATTTCCATTCACCTGGGAAGGTTGTAGTGGATTTTAGATTCATTCTGACATCATACAAAAAGCCAAATATCCTTAACTTTTTGAGTAGTGTATATTTAGTATTTTATTTCAATTTCAGAAAATCATTCCTTTTTTTTTTTCTAGTTCACCTTTTATGATATTATATCTTTCAATCCTCATGTAATTTTGTTTGCACTGTGTGCACTTGCCACACTCACTTCCATCCAGGCGTGTCGTTGTGATTAAGAGTGACCAGTAAAGACAGTTAACTGTACAAGCAGGTCCTGTGTGTTTCTGACCGACACCCCATGGTGAACATCAAACCTCCTTACTAATGCCTGAAGAGTCTTACATCAACATCACCCTGATAGGACACATTTTTGGAATTGTTCCATATAACTCCGTACAAATGGCCCAAGTGTTTGGTATAAAATGACAAGAAAAGGATCTCAATGAGTTCTAGAAGGTTTCTAAAGTTGATCGAGATCCAGAGAAAACTCAGGATACTATGATCCAGAATTCACAAAGATAAGGAAGTGGAGCTGTTTGGTGGATGTCTGCGAGTGCTTTTCTAGTAATTACTGTGTTGGGTGTTGAGGATGAACTTTAACTTCCCGTATCTTTCTGGATAAAATGAATCCACTGAGCATCTTTTGAGCAGCTCTGATTCTAGAAGGTTCAGTAAAGCAAAGTTCTCCGTCTTCTTGTTTCAGTCAACTTCTGTCCAGCCCCGTCGTTCTAGCTTTTTGAACTCTGTACTGGATTTGTTCCCTGAGTTTGAGTGAGATGACAGGACCGTTTCTATCACCATCACAGCAGAGGCAGTCCACGTCCTCCAGGCTGGAAACCCACAAGACCACCTCAGGACTCCTGTAAGTACACTTGAACATTGCTCAAACACTAGGACATTTCTGTGCTGACTAAAGGGGTGTGCAAATGGACGCGGGGCAGATGGTTTAATCTACAGTGTAAACTGTTGCAGCTCCCGGTTCGACAGCTTTCTGACTTGTACTCCAGTTTGCACATGAAGAGCATCTTTGCACTGCAAGACGACTGATTCAGAATCCTGGTTCTGCTCATTATAGAGTCAGTGTGTCTGAGATATGTGTTGTTTTGATAAAAAAGCACACATTCTGTCTGTTCAGAGTTGGAGATAAAATGTAAATGCACTTGTCCATCTGACTGTCAACACACTGCTGTGTTTTATGGACCCTTCTTCTTTTATCCTGTACATGCATAGGCATTTTTTTTCAATGTGACAAAGGCAGAGGTATGACAGTTACAGGATGACTTTCATCCTGATAAGAACCTCTGATAAGCCAGCAAATGTGTTGTGATTTTGTGCTTGTATAAATATCATTTTCCCGACGTCTTTGGAGTAACTTTTCTCAAATCTGTAGTAAATAGAAATGCTAATACAAAGATCCTAACAGACATGAGCTCTGCAGGAGCACGAGTAGTGAGGAGCCAACAATGCTGCAATCCCGGTTAGAAAAGGAAAAGGCTTTTTCTGAAGTAGCATTAGGAAGAGGTTTTTGTTTGTGGATGTTTTGCATCTTTTTCTAAGAATGTTCCAAAAGCTGGTAAGAGCTACTTGTGGAGGAGAGCAACACCAACAGTTGTAATTTGTTCACTCTATAGCTGCATGCTGTTCTATGCTTACTACTACTTTCATTTTTAAAAAAAATATTGCACACATTACCAAAGGATATAATACAGAGAAGCACTTTTTAGTACAATAACTGTTGACGATGGCTTGCGTTGTGAGGACAGCTTTTATCTTGTGCCAACTATCAGTTCAGGTTTATTTGAGATTCCACTCTGCATAATGTGGATGGGGGAGATATGCAGACTGTCATTAGCATTGATATTGAAGATGGGGACAGTGAGAGAAGCAGAAAAGTGAAATAAAAGGTGGGTGGATCAACCGTTTTCCCTGCTGCAGAGGAAGGCTCCGTTCGAGTTTGTGTGCCCGTGTCATCCTGGACTCGCCTACTGGAAGGACGACTGCAACAACATGGACTGGAGGACTTTGGCAGGTGTTTATCTCGGTCTCCGTGTTGACAGATCGTGTCAACAAAGACTTCCGGGGTGTGAGGTGTGAACGGTCGGTGTGATTTCTTCACACAATGTCTGTTTTGTAACGTTGGGGGAAAATCATCAGCTGAACACAGAAAACAACACAACAGCTGTGATAGATGATCAGGTTTAAGATGACATAAGAGAGGACACACAGATGTAGAAAATAATACTGTTTGTAGTCAATTTCATGTGCCAGCAATCACATCCCACCCCGGTGACGCTTGGGGGCTGTGGCCCCCGAACCCCGACGTATGCAGACCAGGCCAGCGTGTCCTCACATTTTAATGGTGTGAGCGGCACGTTGGAAATAGGTGGCATCAACACCTGCTGCCAGGAAAGCTGGGAGGCAGGAGGGCAAACACCAACCGCCAAACACCGCCATGTTCACACACACGCACACACACACACGCACACCCACACACGCACACACACACATGCAGATCTGCTAACCAGACTTTCTCGTGTCTGTTTGACTGACATGGACGAACCGATCAGACGTAATCTCTTTGGGACTGCAGGTGTTTTAAAAGTACGGAAACCTTTCCCATAATTCCAGTTTTCACATTTTGACTGTATTTGCGTGGGCTGTTTAAAGGATACGTGGAAGTTTTGAGCCAAATATCAGCCTGACGTGAGTAAGAAAAGCTGATATCCGGGGTTAAAGCTATGGTCTACGATTTGAAAGCTTGATCATTATCAATAACCTCATTTAGATGGTGGTAATGGTCCTACAGTACAATCTACACGATGTGAAAAGCAAAAAAAAGAAAAAAATCCATCCACTCTGGTGGCTGCTGGGCTGCAAAGACGTTAGCCAACAGGAGCCATCCGGCGGCATGGCTTACATTGGTCAACGTAGCTGTTCGTCTCGCTTCTCTCTGCTCTCGATCCAATCCCAGCTCAAGCTGACTCCACTTCCCCGACTGCTGACTCCCTGTGTTCCGTGTTCTGCCTCGGCCCCGCCCTCTTCCATGTTTAAACATTTTATTCATATATTTATTTATTTTTCTTTTGTGGTACAGACTTTCTGCAATAATTAAGTAGCTGAGTAGCAGCTTAACAACAAGAGGAGAATGGAACAGAAAGGCAGACGAAGAGGAAACCGCGACCAATGCAGGATGGAAGGCCGGGGAATTATCGGGTGATGCGGACGAAAACTCCAGGAGGGAAAATCTGCAGAAGCAGAGACCAGGACGGACGGAAAGAGGAGGATAAACATCGAGTCACCGGCTAGAGGAAGCTCCGGGAGGGTTTGGGAGTGAAACTGATGCTGATTCAGCAGACGGTTGTTGAACAGGCAGGCAGTTTGTTTTTTATTTTTATGTGTGAGTTGTACATAAATGTAGAAGTCTGTGACGATGCTGCTGATGACTGGAAATGCTGCTGGTGGTTTTCTCTGTGTGGACAGACGGCATCAGAACGTCAGCTGGTTAATGTCAGGTTGCTTTTTTTTTTCACAATTTCTCAGCTGATTCTGAAATGGTAGACCATTGCTTTAATACCGTGTTTGACGCTGTGTCTGTGCTTTCCAAAAAAGCGGCTAGCAACAAATCTCATGACTTTCTGGTGGTATTGGAGACTGAGGTGAAAGCAGGTGTTGTTTAGCTAACAACTTTCTCCTGCTGGTCTTTAAGGCAGTAAATCACTCGTCCTACCTCCATGACCTCTCTCCATTATCCACATCCTGATCCCTACGGTCCGGCAGCCAGAACCTCCTCACTGTTCCCCGCACCAGGCTGTCAACTATGAGCCTTCTCCTCCCCGGGTCCTCAGCTGTGGAGTCAGCTGCCCGAATCGATAAGGGTGTCTGACTCCCTTGTGGCCTTCAAAAGCCATCTTCCATGTTGCCTTTGACAAATCAGCTTTCAAACAAACTGGCCATTGGTCCATATTTTCAACTCCAATCAGAATCTGGATTTTAATGATTATTTTTTGAACTGTTCTATACATATATATATATATATATATATATATATATATATATATATATATATATATATATATACATACATATATATATATATATATATATATATATATATATATATATATATATATATATATATATTCTTAGCATTGTTTTTCTTACCTTCATGTCTACCATTCTGGAGAGCCCGGATGGAGACGGATGTTTTGCTTTGCAACAGTTATTGTGCGGCATGTGGGAAGTTGTGGGTTCAGCGCCCGTAGAGGCCAAAAGTTACTCCGTATCTGTTTAAGTTTCCTCTTAATTGGGATGTCACGATAATTTACTTCCACAATTAGTCGTGGTACTAAATGACACAATTATTTAATCGCGAAGATTCCTCAATATTGTCACTTTGCATTAATTTTAATTAGACAAATCTGATCAAAATTGAAAGATCTGTTAGGAGTATTTCATGTGATTTTACACATTTTCCTGTTTGGAAATTAAGATATAATAATCATAAAATCGTGATTATTTCTTTTGTACCAAGAAAATCTGTAATCGTGACATCCCTACCTCTTAGTAGAGTTTAGATACAACAACTGCTTTGGTCCAGTTCTCTAATCTGTTCATTTCCACTCTTTTGTTCAGTAAAACATATTTTATTAAACAGGAATAGTTTCGGGATGTACGGACTAAAACAGTAACAGCTGGATGCTCCCGACCCTCTTCAGTCTGCAGGACTCGGCCTCCATGCTTTCCAGAAACATCCTCACATCTTCATCATCTGAGCTCAGAACAGTTTCCACGTTGCCTCAGAGCATTTTAGATGAGCTTTGGTCCAGAGAAGACGAATGGTGGTGGTTCTGGATCCTGGTTTCATCTGGCTTCGTCTCTGCATGATGGAGCTTTAACCTGCATTTGTGGATTTCAGGGTGAACTGTGTTCACAGACAGAGATTTCTGGAAGTCTTCCTGAGTCCATCAGTGGTTTCCAGTAGAGAATCATGTCTGCTTTTAATGCAGAAGATCACCAGCATCCAGCCTTGTCCCGTGCACACAGAGATTCCTCCTGATTATCTGGAATGGTTGATGGAACTATAGATGCTTGGATCTTCTAAGTCTTTAGATTTTACATTAAGGAACATTTTGTAAATTTTTTTTCCACATTTTTTAGATGCAGTTTGTCTCAGGTTGATGAACCTCTGTCCATCTCTACGTCTGAGAGACTTGTAGTCATAGTTGCTGGTTAACCTAGTTTGTTGCCCTTCTGGTTGTTTTTTAATTGCACTAATAACCTTTTAACTTTTTGAGACATGTTGCTGCTATCAAATTCAAAATAAGCTAGTATTTGAATAATTTAATGATGATCCTTTATCAATCCTGATGAGTAAATTAATTATCTGCATTTAACCCATTTCAAGTTTAACCTGTGACCAGTGGGCTGCTAGCTGCAGCACCCGGGCAGCGGTTGTTGGGGTTTAGGACCTCCATATGATGTCATTTGAAAAATGTCTCAGTTTCAACATCTGACATGTTCATGTTCTACTGGGAATGAAATATGGGTTGGTGAGATCTGCAGATCATTGCGTTTTCTTTTGTTTTATTTACATTTCACACATCGTCCAATTCTCTGGAACTGGAGTTGTAAAAAGGGCAATGCTGGTGTCCTGGCAGCAATCATCAGAGTTAATAGTTGAATGTTGGAGGTTTAAATGTCAGGTTTTTTAATCTCCACATTCTTTATCTCTGTGACATGCAGTGATTCTTTTTGTTCGTTTACAGAATCGTTACCATATGATACTGCTACTGCTACAGTTTGAGTAGCTCTGTGTGAGAGAGAAAATTCATCTCTCACACAGACAATAAGGTTCTCCTTTCACATGGTTCTTACATTAATGCATACATACACTGTAAGAAATGTTTGTAAAATTTAGAGTAGATAAATGTTAAATACCAACAGTACAAGATTGTAAAATTAAAACAGCATACTAATGTATAAGATACATGTAATTACTGTAAATTAGGAAATGGTGTTGAACTGTACCTTTTACTGTAACGATGTATAAAAAAACACTTTTGCTGTGGAAAATATAAAAGTGTGGTAAGTGTAAATCCCACCAAATCCTGATTAAACAATGAAAATCTATACTTTGTCATGTTTAGAGAATGTTCAGTAATCTCCTAATAGTTCAGTTTCAATACCTGTACTGTCCCTTTAAGATGTCGCTGGTCGATGACATCAGCGCTGCCCCTTTCTCAGCCTGTGCCTGCGTTGGTGTTTGCCACCAAATTTGCATTGGTTAAACAAGCATTGCGTTATTTTTTTTTTTTTTACATAAACTGAATTTATGTGATTGTAAGTTTCATTTTAAGCAGTAGGCATTCGGTTTTGTGTTGTTTAAAATGCTTTTGGTGAAGATTGTAGCAGACACGTGCAGTACAGCTACAGGGTTTCCCTTATATGTTAACAGGAGCTGCTGACCTGTGTGAAGCAGGCTGCATGTTACAAAGCATTTTATTTCATTTGTGCAGAGGCTTTGAACAACTCCACTGCCATAAAGGACAACCAACACCTGTCGTGGTCCCAGTCCCTTCTTCAACACCACAAACCAGAATACAACACAGAAATACAGAAATTCACAGGTGTGGGCTCGATAAAGAACTTTTATCAGAGCATACAAAGACACACCTGTTACATAAGATTAGCGGGGAAATACTACAATGTCACAAATATGTAATCACACTATAACTAAAGGGGACTAGAGGCAGGATTAAGAAACGAGACTCGCGACTGTCACGACTGGTGTCATAGGAGCAAACTGAAGCTATAACGTTGTTTACTACGCTGATAAAGTCTTTTTCTTCGTAGTTTGACTTTTTAGTGTCTTTCAGTTGATCTGGATCGTTTGCTGACGGCAGAAGAATCCATAATTATCGCTTACAGTGTCTGAATTCACCGCGACCGTCTCTTTCCTCGATCAAAACTGTCGGGTATGCGGATGCAGTGTCAATGACATCACATCCACAAGACTGCGCGGGAAATTCGGCCACCAAATCTCAGCATTATGCAGCACACAGCCTGTTCAAGGCGACGGAGAGAGACGTGGTGGAAACGTTCTTTTTGGTTTTTAGCGCTTCATCACCCATTAGTATAAAAAACTGGACATGCTTGTTTATTCTTCCACATTCCCGCCTCTAGTCCCTTTAACAGTATTATGCTGTTTAAATTACAGATGTAGCGGATGAGTACTTTTAAATTTATGCTATATAAAACTATTTACAATTCAGCAAGAACACACCTTAATTTATGCAGAAATGAGATTTGAAAAATATGGTAAAAATGTTTATGTACATATGGTAAAAAAAAATGATATAAAGAAATGATAAATTAATTTCTAGGGCTATTATATGTGGAAAACACACATTTGTGTAATAAATGAGATAAAGTGAAATATAATTCAAACGCGGACATCACCTGGAAGACCAGAGCAACATAGATGACGTCATCACTCGTGACGAGAGCTGTCGTCCACAAAGCCACTTCGGGTGAAACCTGACACATTGCAGCGGCTCAGGTGGTAGAGCAGGTCGCCAATGATCCGAGGTTCAAATCCCGCTCCACCAGTCCTCCGTTGTCGTGTCCTAGGGCAAGACCCTCCTTGCCTCCAGTGAGGGTATAACTAGTAACTCCCTGTGTGTGTGATTGTTTCGGTGGTGGTCGGAGAGGCCGTTGGCGCGGAATGACTGCCACGTCTATTATTATGAAACCTGAATTACCACTTTATAGAGTAATTTACCCTAAATAAACCCTTTATTTATTTACCCAAAATAAATAAAACAGTTTTTAACCATAAAAATTGTAATTTCTTATACATGGTCACCATATTTATTACGGTAGTTTACTGCAAAATAGCTTACATTCTACTGTTATATTTACAGATCATTACTGTAACTGGGTTTATATAATTATTTTAATAGTAATTTACTGTAAATAACACTGTATTTAACCTTGTAATTCACAGTTCTATAAAGCCATACCACCATATTTTTTACGGTGAAATTCTGCCAACCACAGCTGCCAGTAGATTACCGTAAAATATACCAGGTTTTTTTTGTTTGCTTTTTACAGTGTAGTCTACCTCCTGTTTATTATGCCTGCTTAAACTTTGATGAGGACTACACCAGTAGTGTCACATCTCCAGATGTCTGAATAATGTAAACTCTGAGAAAATGGTCAGTTTCACGCAGTAATGTCTGCTTTGGGCCGGTGATATCTCGTCTCTGTTCCCCGTCTGCACCAGTCATAACATGAATTATGGGATAGAAACAATGTGCTCTCTAATTATTTGACCGTTTTCAATATTCTCCATCTACTGTGGTCAATTTCACCGCATCAGTGGTAACTAGAGAGCTACATCACTACCACAGCACTGGTGGCATGGATGCATGGATTGTGCCAACACAGGTGAGTAACAGAGTATATGTCCTGCAGATGCAGATGAGACGATGTCAGGAGGTCTCTGAAATTACACACTGCTAATTACTTGTTCCAGAAGTGTGAAAAGATGCAAACGGCTCTGAACTCCCCTCGTTATGCAGCACAATATAATCCTCACAAACACCTCGGCTGTGCACCTTTATCTTGCCGCCTCTGCTCCAGGACGACGGTGTATCACAGACAGGTATATTCATAAAAGCCAGAATAATACCGAGTACTGAAAAGCAATAAGTGAAAGGAAGTGACATGTTTGAGATTAAAATGAGATGAAGCAGATGGGCAGCATCATTCTTTTCTACCCGGGCAGATGAGCTGCAGAGGAGCTTTGATGAGGGGGGTTATTTCACCTCTACAATGGCAGATGGAGACTTGCACCTATTGTGTGAAGTATGAGGTGCGCTATCCACTCTCCAAAAAAAGGGACATCTTTTATGAAGGTGTGAGTGCGATGTCCCTCTTCTTATTTTGGATGGGATGATGGCGTGGTCTTCTTCCTGCTGGACCGTCTCTTTCACAGGTCCCCAGACAGAGTCATGTAAATCTATCAAGTCATCTGAGAGAAGCGCGGGCTTTGGGTGTGATAATGACTTACAGAAGACTACCGATGGGGAGAAGATGTGCCTAAGACACTGGCATACACACACACCAACACACACTAATGCACTAACCACACGTCTTCACTCCGAGCTGGCTGAGCAGTCTCCACACTCATCCTGTTCCCAAACCCCCACATACTGTGCCAACTGCAGATTGAGGTGGAAGCGGCCGTCATAATGTGGTAAAGGGGGGGTGTCGGACACTGACTGTCCTGCAGGAAGCCTGGATATCCAGCCCGGGCTCCAGGTCTCAGTGGGTAGCTGTGGAGAACGGGGCGGCCGGGGTGGTAATAGAGTAAATAACTCAAATGAGGCAGAGTGTGAATTATTTTTCTGATGGGCTGGAGGGGTCCCCGCTGTGAATCTGACCAGGGGGTCCGGCTACGACGAGTCTCAGAAATGCAGGAAAATGGGTCCGGCATGTGGTGAGGTAGCGGGGGGGTGGCATGTCAGCAGGGATGAGGTGTGTGAGAGTGTTTAATACAGGTGATGATGGAGGGAAAAATGTGCTGCTGCAGGTTTGGATGGACCTCAGCAGCCCAAGGGATGGAGAGGAAAACAGGAAAACGACCGACTGAGATGTGTCTCAGTCATTCCCAAACTGGAGTTTGTGAGAATACCGGGCCTCATTTACCTACAAATCTGTTCCTCAGTCCCACTAACAAACTTTTTATGAAGATTATGACCTCCGTGAACTTTGTCAATCCTGGTTTTTTTGAGCAGAGAATTCTCAGTGAGGCTGGAGAGCCGCAGCGCGACTTCTCTTCCTCTGTATGCTGCCAGGCGTCAGTTGTTCCAGGAATCAACATAATCACCACGGTGCCATAAAAACAAGCCAGAAACATATAAGTACGAACTAATCCTACCAACATTCAGGTGGACTCTCACAGACATCTGAGCGCTGATATGTTTAAACAAACTGAGTGTTTGCATTGTCTTCTTCTGACAGGTCATGAGAATACAATAATAAAATCACAGTAACAGTTTTGTCAGATATTTTAAATAACTTTGTCATTTCCAAAGAAAAAGAGTGACGTAATAATAACTAGCCATATACTGCAGATTGTTTCCTAACAATATAATTTCCCTCAGTGGAAATTTAAATGATTTTTTATCCTTTACATCTGTTCAGGAACAAAACAAGAGGGCTTAAAATACATTAATCAACCTTAACCACAAGAAATATCACTCCATAAATTCCCGACTCCCACAACCACCTGCTGAATGTGCTCTTCAATAATTACAGTGGCTCTTTAGTAAGGATGAAGTAACGAGGAGTCGTGAATTTCTAAACTTAACTGTCAGCTAATTTTGGTGGAGTTGCGTTAAACATTGTTAAAGTTCAGATCTCAGATGACATCCTGACGATGAAGCTTGTGAATGATCCATTTTAAGCCGTAAAACTATTTAGAAATTTCCACAAGTAACCCGGGCCTGCGGGAGGTTTCAGCTGTGCACGTTCCTGCTACAGTATGTGCACAACTGCCTAGGCATGTAACACGCTACACATGTACCTGAGGAGCGTGTGTGGGTGGGTGGGTGTGCATGTGTGTGTGTGTTCTACAGACCTAAAGAAAAATGCCCAGGAGCCGGAAAACTTTTTGAAGAACGGGGAAAGGGGTGAGGCGGTCAGTAAATAAAATTGATTCTGGTCATAATTGTTATTATTGTATCATTAACATGGTCTGTCATGACTATAAATATGCTCGTGTAACCCAGTGATTCCCAGTGTGGGATGGTACTGCAGGTGGGCCTTGGGAGGTCATAAAAATATGGTTCACCTTTAAAAATGTGATTTTAATTGTAAAATATTTATTGCACGATTTCAAAAAATATTTAGAAGTAATAACACAAACCTGCTGAGTGTTATTGACTCCTCACATTAATGTTGGAACCTCACACAGTCATAGCTCTCTGGTCATCATGATCGGGGATCATAACTGAAGGAACATGTCATCTTGTGTAGTGGCGGGAAAAATGGAGCGGTGGCTCATGGGTGTAAAAAGGAAAACAGAATGTAGTGAAAAGTTTGAGGATTATTCAGTCTGGAATGCGCTTACAATAAAAACTTTATTCTCTTTTGAATGAATGTACATCACAGTTTGGATTAAAAGTTAAGGAATTTATTCTAGTGTCTCATGTGTTGCTCACTGTTGTGATTTAAGGTTTGGGCGGGCTGCAGAGATTTTTCA
The DNA here is from genome assembly GCA_023101725.1 of Atherinomorus stipes. Lineage (NCBI taxonomy): Eukaryota > Metazoa > Chordata > Actinopteri > Atheriniformes > Atherinidae > Atherinomorus > Atherinomorus stipes. Next base: position 427,765 of record JALJCO010010517.1, on the reverse strand, counting down.
CTTTTCAAAGTGAGCCTTGGTGTTCTGAAGTTTGGGGATGGCTGGTTTAACCATTAAAATCATGTGGACACATCATGGATGTGGGTGACATCGCTGCGATGCTGCTGAACACCGGAAGAAGACGCTGTCGCGGGTTTAGGTGCAGGAGGTTTCCCGGGCTGGTGCTGGATCTACAGCTGGACAGAGACGGTTCCAGATGTGCTTCAGGTTGGACGTCCAGCAGCAGAACCGGAAGCCAAAGAAGAACATTAAAAAGGATGAGCCCAAACACAGGTCATCAGCCTCTCAGCATCCATGAGAGAAGGAGTGTGTTTCAGAACCAAAGTCTGTGTTGTTCTTTGGACCTCTACTCTGACTGGTTGCTGCCGGTTGCCGCTGAACTGCATCATAGTTAATTACCATCCGCAAATTGTCATCTGGTGCCACTTTGGACGCGTGGCAGTCAGCAGCAGATGCCGCTGACACTCAGGATGCCTGCTCTCATTGAAAATATATTTACTTCCAGCATCCTTGTCGCTTTTGGTCTGAACATATAGTAAGGATGTGCCCGTCGGATCACAGAGAAACCCTGAGAGTGCGACACAGAGAGCAGCGATGACATGCCTGATGTCATGTTAATCGGATAAGTAACGTAAGACTGTTTCGTTTTCCTAAAAAAAACTCTGTAAACCTCTTGGAGAGGAAGTGAGACATTAAATGACTCATTTTGTGACTTGGTGCTGGATGGAAAACCTACCTGATCAAAATAAATTTGCTTGACTTTGAAGGCGGGGCACTGGGTCTCGTAGGGAGGGCGGGGCCCCCTGCCTGTATAACAGCTCAGCGTCCGTCTGCTTCCATACAAGCTGTCGGATCACTGATGATGGATGAGATTGTTGTAGGGGGGTCCCAGTTTGGAGGGGGACTTTCAGTCCTACCCCTTGTTGCTCTGTTTTAAGTGGTAAGAGGTAAAAAAAGAGAAATGAGATTGGGCCTAAATGTGTTCAGACGCAGCAGGTCATCGTTTGCTTTTCAATCTAGTTCGGATGTTTTTCTTTGTCTGCACGTGGCCAATCAGCTGTTTGACCTTTTATGGTTTTGTTCATTTCCCTACAAAGCATTGCTAACGGGCATGTCCTTTGAACTTGCAGAGACTGGTCCAACAGCAAAGATACAAGCAATTTTACGGTCTATGTAGAAATTTGTTATCTGACGGAGAGTTTTTGTAAAAGAATAAAGTCACCTAAAGAAAAGTTGAAGAATATTTGTAAGAAGGTATTGGTGAAGGTTCTGATCTTGTGTATGCTTATGTTTCTTCACATTTATAAAACCCATTCTCCTGCCAGGTCAAGTCCATGCAAACATCTCCGGGGCTATGCAACGTATGCAGAGATTGGGAGATGAACACAACTTGCTGCCCTGTGGAGCCCTGATACCAAGCACAAAAGGAATTTCAATGCCAAGGGATGATTGAAAACCTCTTCAAAAATGATCCTGCAACCTTGGGCTTCAAAGGAAGCCATGTTGCTGAACTAATCCAGCCAGGAAAATATATGAATACATTTCCTTCATTAGGTGACCTCAAACTAGGTTACATGGTCATTTCTATTCTGTGCCGACCCTCAAGTTCACAGACGCCTCTGAGCCACTGACTAGCAAACAAAGACTTCAATGACAGTCTCTCTGTGTAGGAAGGCTCTACTTATCATTTCAAAGGGACAGCCCCTTTCACCCCTACCCACGGTGTACCAATGGACAAGGTGTGCAGGCAGAACAGAACAAAGTCCAGCAGGAAACTGGGCTCTTGCGATTGAAAACATGGCACATCTGTCATCCGTGTGCAGGCGGGAGGAGGGGTGGAGGGGTGGGCAGTGCTGTTCCTGTTGTTCTTGTCCAGGCCTCAAGAATCATCCATAATGGAGGTGTGTGAAAGAGGTTTTACTGGCATGACTTGTGGCAGCAGCACAGCTCTGACATGCAGTTCATGTTGAAGGAAGGTATGTAGATGAAGGCTTCAGCTGTGGATGTGAAGGTGAGAGTTTCAGGAGAATGCTGCAGGAAAAACCTGCCAGATGACCTACTGAGCAGCCACTGACCTTCCAACCCCCAAATCTTACCAAGTATATTATCTCATCACACTCAAAATAAGACAAAATTACCTAAAAAAAAAAAAAAAAACATGTCAGTGAGATATAGGATCTTGTTTTAAGGCAATGCATCTTATTTCAAGAAATTTTGCTGGTTCTATTGGCAGAATTTTTTTCCTTATTATAAGCAAATAAAATCTTGGCCACTCTTAAAATAATTTTTCAAAAGATTCTTTTTATTTATTTATTTGCTTGTAAAAGCAAAAAAAAAAAAAAAAACTTCTGCCAATAGAACCAGCAAAATTATCTTGATAATATTTCTTGAAATAAGATGCATTGCCTTAAAACAAGTTCCTATATCTCACTGAAATGTTTCTTTTCAAGTAATTTTGTCTTATTTTGAGTGTGATGAGATATTTTGACTAGAAATCAGAAAAATATACTTGCTAAGATTTGAGTTTTTGCAGTGAACTCCTCGTGAAAGTTTGTCTGCATCGAACTTCTGCACAGCAGAAACTTTAACCCCGCAGAAATGCTGTCTTCAGGCAGCAAAGCACAGCTGGACAAAATAAAGACACCTGGGAGGCAAAAAGGGAAAGGGGATCATAAAAGAAGCTGCGTACAGCTTCCTCACTGAAATTCCACGTAATGTTGGAACAGTAATGACTTCCTTGTCTTCTTTGATCCATTTTCTCCAGCTCTCAAATGAAATGCGAGCACCTCCATGGGAAGTTTACCTAAACAGAGCTCAGCTGGCGGTTGCAAAGCCTCCAGTAAGAGAGAAGTCTACGGGGGGAATATATTTATTTGTTTGGTTGGATTTGGGGTGGATAGGCAGTAAGCCATGTGATGTGCAGGTATATCCAGCAGATATGAGACTGGGAGAGTCCCAGCTGATGTGGGCTGCAGCGCTGGGTTTCCTGCATGCATGTGTCGGCGTGCACATGCATGTTACATCTGAATGGACCAGCAGAGTAGATTTATGGTAACACTGTAAAACCTGACATATAAGAGATGGAGAAAATGATTCAGTTAAACAAATATCCAGCCGTGTTTAACAGATAACTATCTGCATGACTAGTGGAGGGCAGGGGACACGTACCGTACACGGCAGGACGATATGAGAAGAGCAAAGGACTGAAAAACCCATTAAGGTAGTACAAACACAACAGAAATATTTTTTTTCAAAAGTCCAGCCTCTGTAAGATGTCCATACCTACATTTGAAGTTGTAATTGCATGAAAAAGCAACTTAGACAAATAAAACAGCAAGAAGGATGAAGCTACGGAGAGACTGGAAAGTTCCAGGATGAGTCCAGTCCCAGGATGACATCCAGCAGAGCGGATACAGGACTCACCAGGAACGAGTGGATGACAGGAAGACGGAGGAGAAAAGGTCGAGAGGGAGAGCATGATGAAAGAAGTGGATACCGGAGAGCGATGGATGGATGAATGGATGGATGATGAAGAGGATGGATGGATGGATGAATGCATAATGGATGGATGGATGATAAAGAGAATGGATGCTGGATGGACGGATAATGGATGGATGGATGGATGGATGGATGGATGGATGGATGGATGGATGGATGGATGGATGGATGGATGGATGGATGATGGATGGATGGATGGATGGATGGATGGATGGATGGATGGATGGATGGATGGATGGATGGATGGATGGATGGATGGATGGGTGAGAGAGGATGAATGAGGACAGGGATGATCTAATCTTTCTAATCTGCATCATGTCAGTTTATTTCATATATTCTGATATTTCAGGTCATAACTGGAACTTTCATATGGTGGATATTCTACAAAGTCATAAATGAGAAATGCTGGTCTAAGAGGTCTGCAAACATATGGACGTTGATAGAAATCACTGAAACTGACTGAGTGGGAGTTCCCACCAAGTCACAGTAAAAAGTGGTGTTAAAGTTTGCCGTTCTTCCGGTTGGCAGGACTGATGGAAAAAGGACATCAACAAGGACACCAGTCAACAATGCAGCCCACTTTCCTGACAGATGTCAGGGTCAGGTGTGGACTGTATTTACCTTCCCCGGTAAACGCCTGCCGCTCACCCTCTAATGTAATTACAGCTGTTTGCTGCTGTTTGTCAGCCGTCCTACTTTTCATCCAAACTAACACCAAATATCTCTGCTTAATGGTGATTGAAATATGGGTGCTACATGTCTCTGCAACCACTTAATGTCAACATGTCAGAGGTATCAGGGGGGAACTAAGTCTAAAACTACTGGACTGTCAAATCATAAACGCCACGGGGAGCAGATTTCTCAGGGATCTGCGGGCGATGAAAAGAATCAGCGGAGGTTTTGACAGGGATTTCATTTGGCATTGCTCATGTCTCCAAATTAATCCCGGCACAAAATTACGGTTTCTTTTCATCCCCCCAAAGTCCCATTTCCATGGCTACAGTGTTGGGGAATCTGAAGGAGGGGAGGAGGGTAGGAAGAACGTTGTTCGGATTTGATTACATTCAACGTTTGAACTTGGACACACACACTAAAAAAAAAGGAAAGATGGCAAAATGTAATCGGACCAGAAAGGAGAATGATAGTTTAACAGAGGTTTTATTGTTTTATAGAGAAGAGAGACGCGGAAGAGAGAGGTGATGTGACAGAGATTCATTGGCTGGCTCATAATTAAGCTACAAGTAAAGACATTTTAATTACTCCTTTCTGTGTCCTCCTCTCTGATGATGATGGTGCAGCAGTTTATGGGGAAATGGACTGTTAACTATCTAGAAAAACAGACAGAGACCGAGTAAAGCACTTTGTTCCGTTTTCTACTCTGAATATTATCAGGGCACTTCTGAAACCTTCAACCTACAGTATCATGCCTTTATTCATCAATTCTTTCAGGCAGAAACTGCTTGTAAAACACCACTTCAAAGAGTCCCGGTTGTCTGCTGTAGCCTGAACTTCACAGCAGCATCAGCTGTCAGCCGAACAAGCAGCTCTTTATCCTGCACGCTGATAACAAATCTAAAGTTTACTTAGTGACCATTATGACGTGTTAAAGGTGCCATGACATTAAATTTCCCTTTTCTGGGGTTTTGGGGGTATAATATGATCTGTTGTGCACTGATGAGGACATGTGAATTTCCAGAGTGAGAATCAAAGTTCCTTTTTATGGTCTGTTAGGTTTGTGTCTTTGCTCAAAAACGGTTGAATCAGACAGCAGCTTATCATTCTACGTAGTTTCATCATGCTACCATCGCTACTATCACTATACACTATCAAGCAAGGCAAGGTAAGTGTATTTGTATAGCGCATTTCATGTACAGTACAATTCAAAGTGCTTTACATAAAACATAAGTATTACAGCAAGGTGCAAAAGGAAAAAAAATAAGTGCGCAAAAGTAGAAGCATGATTTAAAATCAAAAACATTTCAGACTAAAAAGAGAGAATCTAGAGCTGCACGGATTTTAACTTTTGAGTAAAACTTTGTAAATGCAGCTGAGAACAGGTGTGTCTTCAACCTGGATTTAAATCAACTAAGATTTTAAGCTGATCTGAGGCTTTGTGGGAGTTTGTTCCAGACATGTCCAGGTCTGGTTCTGACTCTGGCAAGCAGAGTCAGAATGATGGAAGACATAAGCTTCTTCAGCTCCAGATTTAAAGGTACAGTCTGTAAATGTATCTACTATATCTACTTGCTGGGCGGTGCACATATAAAGGCAGCCATATTTGTTCCACTATTTTTACTACGGTGTCCATGAATGGACAAAACAATGTGTGTGAAGTGAGAACCCTCTGAACTTTAAAACTGCTGTACCAGCTTTGTTTAATGGGATTTAGAGAATATTTGGGATCAGCAATACCTTTTTTTTTTAAATTCTTATTTAGCACATATATGGTAAAAGAAACAGAAAAAAAACAATACAAGATGAGCATGACAGAACATGTGCAAGGAAGACAAAAAACCCGTAAGGGCTTAAAAGAAGTCCCCCTAGTATAAATAAGAGAACTTTAAAGAACTTAGTAGAGTGTATATATTGACATATTAATACTATTTAGAAAAATTTAATAACTAATAAAAGACAAAAAAAATAGGAATATATGCATACCTTAAAAGACATTAAAAGTAATTTGATCCAATCTAACTTTATTTCTTGCATACAAAGTGCTGTACAACAGAATACACATAATCCTTCAAGATAAAATCCAGAAACAGTAAAAGGCAGAAGAAAAAGTGAGAACAAAACATTTAAACAATAAAAACAATATGGTCAAAAATAACACATAAAAACTTTCTTAAAGGTGCCATGACATCAAATTTCACTTTTCTGGGGTTTTGGGTGTATAATATGATCTATTGTGCACTGATGAGGCCATGTGAATGTCCAGAGTGAGAACCAAAGTTCCTGTTTATGGTCTGTCAGCTTTGTCTCTCTGCTCAGAAACAGTTGAATCAGACAGCAGGCTATCATTCTACGTAATTCTATCATTCTACGTAGTTCTATCATTCTACGTAATTTAATTGCTCCAATAAGAGCACACTATCAAGTAAGCAGCGCCCCCCCCCCCCCCCCCCCCCCCCTCTCTCTCTCCTAACGGTCTATGCACCGTCCGCTCCCCCCCTCCCCTCCCTGTCTGAGTCAGCTTCATGTATGGAGCTAGTAGTAACTTCTCTGCAGTCAGATCTGGGTTTTCAAACAAATGGATTTAAAAGCAAACTTGTGCAGCAACACTGAGGGAGGGGGCCACAACCTTGTCATTACCTGTAAGTTTATTTATTTTCTAAATGCTGTCTTGTCTGATAAACGTACCTCACACTGTCTGAAGTGCCCATGTTGCTAGCAGTTAGCCTTTAGCAATCTCCGACCGCAGCTTGACCTAGATTCTCCAAATAAGGTCATAGCGAAATAAGGTGCAGCCAATCAAAATGAAGTCAACGTGGTCTCCGGGTAAAGCTCCATATCATCACCGGACCCAACTGTATTACTGAGGAAGTGAGGTCTGGCGTTTCAAAACAATACTCCGCTGTAAAGAAATGCCGTTTTTTTCTTTGGAGTATTTACATATAAAGTAATGCCAACAACATGAACTAGTTTTTAACTGTTATGTCATCACTCCTTTAAGAGGTGTGGCATGCCAGGGAAAAGGGATGGTTTTTACGAGGCTCTTAAAACCTGACAGTGACGAAGCCTGCCTAACCTGCAACAGGGGTGACGTCCACAACCTCGGGCCGCCACTGCAAAGGCTCTATCGCTGCTATACTTTCTCTGAGTCCTTGGAGCAGTCAGGAGAAGCTGGTCAGCCGACCTGGTTGGAGCATGAGTATGCAGGAGCTCTGAGAGGTAGGGAGGGGAAAGGGCATTTAATGCCTTAAAAACAAATAAAAGAATTTTAAACTGAATTCTAAAAGCAACGGGTAGCCAGTGCAGTTAAACCAGGACTGGAGTGATGTGTTCACGCCTACGGGTGCCGGTCAGGAACCTTGCTGCTGCATTTTGAACCAGTTGTAAGCCAAAGTGCTTTTGTGAGGACCCGATTAAAATAGCATTACGATAATCAAGGCGTGAAGTGATAAATGCATGTATTAATATTTCAAAATCATGCTTAGAAAGAAAATGATTGACCTTAACTAGCTGCCTTAATTGAAAGAAGCTACTTTTCACTGTAGCCTTGACATGACTGTCCTGGTTCAACAAACTGTCCATTTAGACACCCAAGTTAGTGACCACAGGCTTCAAATACTGTTCCAGATGAACAGGAGATACACTGCGGACATCAGGGCTAAAAACAATGACCTCAGTCTTGCTTTCGTTAAAGTGAGGGAAGTTCAGGGCATCCAGGCCTTCACATCACTGAGGCACACCAAAAGATGATCTAAAAAAGCAGAGACAGAGTGGGCTCATAGATCTGTGTGTCATCTGCATAGAAATGAAAGGAACACTTGTGCTTCCTGAGAACCAATCCAAAGGGAAGGAGATAAAGTCTAAAAAGCAGAAGGTCAAGAATAGAACCCTGGGGGACGTCACAGGACAGAGGGGCAGCTAGGAATTCGGACTGGCCCTACTTCACTGAGAAGGTTCTCTCAGACAGGGATGACTCAAACCACTGTAAAGCAGAACAATGAATCCCCACGAATAGTTACCTGTAGTCCAGTCACAGCTACACCTGAGAGCACTGGATCCACTCACACATAAAAACATCTTTCTGTCTGGGAGAATTTTGGCCACTAACGGCCACCGTACATTCACAACAGTGCTTGGAAAATGAAGTCATTTGAAAGAAAACATCTTTTCTTTCAAATACCCATCTTTACCACTAGATGTCAGTAATTCTTACATACTGTACCTTTAAGCTTTGACATGAAATTGGAATATATTTGATAACAGAAACCTGACCAGAAACAGAGATTGTGGTTAATGGTTCGCCACGCAAGCGCCCATCATATAAATCAAACTGTTAAAGAACATTTCAGTATGTCTTGTCTAATGTGGACTTTTGTTTTTCCTCCTGATAACAGAAATGACCTTGCCTGGTTTTCTGTTCCTTCACACTTTTGTGTTACACCTTAATCTCATGTGGGTGAAGAATGAGGGCCATAGGACTGAACAGCCCTTTTATTTTCAGACAATTACATGAATAAAGAACATTTTGACGGTAAAAGGATTAGTTTTGGGTCCAAATAACTCCAAAGCACCTGACAAGTAATGAAATGGTCAGACATATAACTTCAGATTTGGGCCTATTATAGATGTCTCCTATTAGAGACTATTCAGATTTACTCCTAAAATCATGAGGAAACTCGTGAACATAGATGTCTCAATGTTTTCAGGGATATTTTCAGCTTAAAGGTGAGGTAGGGGATCCTGGAGAAAGCGATTCCACCAAGCTATATTTTGAAAAAACACACTGCAAAACTCTCGCCTGAAGCCACGCCTCCAGAGCACGGGAACGTGCACCCCGATGGTTCACAAGCAGGTTGGTGAAGACAACACATGAATTCTTTCAGCTCAAAGACACGAGTAGACCTGACTGTTAGAGGATAACTTCAGTTTTCTTCATGCTGGACCTTATTTCTAGAAGTGTATACATGCATTTACTCACCAGTAACATTTCTGCATCACTCTGACTCCTTCGGACGATATTTAGATTAGTCGTAGATATATCCATCCATCATATCCATATGATGGATGTGAAGAAGGCAGAATGAACAGACTTCTAAAGGACATTATCTGCAGCACAAGTCCTTCATTTCACCAATACTTTAATACTAATGAATGAACCAACGAGTACTATCGTCCTGTGAGTTCAGATTTAGCTTCCAGTAGTTATTGGGGGATTTATCCACACCGACATACTGATACAGGCCCTTTTTGCACCTTCAAGGAAAATCACAACTTTACAGTGTGCACATCTTTAATGAAAGGCAATATTAAATATATAACACATGATAAACAAATACTTGAAAGACATGCTAATAAAATGTTATAAAATATATCAAATAGTAGATTAAATAGAAAAGATTACCATCTTTTTAAAATGATTAAAAATACAAAAAAGTCATGTAAACAACTTTTATTAGATTTCTAAATCTAAAGTGACTGATACATTTCTGCAAAGAGAAAAAAGTAAATAAATAATAAAAAACAGGTTAAAGGAGTTTCCAGGTGACCATACAGATAAAGAAGAATACACATCCAGACATGTTTCTAGCCCAGCTGGTTCCACTACGCCTTGACCCTCCTGATCCCTCTATCATCCATCTTCTGTTTCCTCCACTTGTCCTCATGCTCCTCCTCTACAGAAACAATGAGGCTAATTTTACTGTTTTTACCCCAAATCCCAAACCCTGTTGGCCGTACTTCTGCTTGTACTGTGCTCCTGCATGTGTGGGTGTGTGTGTGTGTGTGTGTGTGTGTGTGTGTGAGTGGGCGGCGTTCCACTCTGCATAGCCGCTCTTTTTCCCTGGCATTGAACTTGACCCAATGTGACCCCTCTGTAATGAGTGAATTGAAAACATTTCCTTCGGTATGCTGTGTGGACAGAGGAGGCCAAAGCCGTCTTCACATCCTCTGTGTGTGTGTGTGTGTGTGTGTGTGTGTTTTCTGTGAGGAAACAAAGACTGTGTGTTCATGTTTCTTATTCTACCTGTGAATGTTCGTTACCTATATCTGAACAAAAGCACATTTTCACACACACTGACTACAGAAAGTACAAAGTGTCATGATGTCATAAAGGATGCATCTAATGCTGTTATTGATGTTATTGCTGTTTCTGGGCTCCTGTTTTATTTACCTGGATTAGAATCTCAATCAAACAACAGTGTGCATTTCACAAGCATGTTAAAACAAAATGTTACATTTGGTAAAGTGCAGAATTTTATCATCATAAAGAACAGGATCAGAGGAAGCATCAAAATGACTCCATGATTTTGTGTAACTTTCTTTTCTCTTGAAACATCTTCTTTGAGCTCCTCTTAAACAAAATTCAAATGAAGTCCAAAATTGGCCTTAAAACCTTAAAGTTCTTATTTTTACCTCCGCGAAGGAGGTAATGTTTTTGGTAGTGTTGGTTTGTTTGTCAGCAACTTTACGGAAAAACTTCTGGACGGAATGACCTGAAACCTTCACCAGCCGTGTGTCTCAGTCCAAGAATGAACCCATTAAATGTTGGTGGTGATCTGGATCACCTTCTGGATCCAGGACTGTTTTGAAGGATTCTTTATCATTGGGAGATCGGCCATGTTGGAAAGGCTGTTGATGAGGCGTGAGTGCCCCTTTGTGGCAGAAGTGTGCAGCTGCTACTGAGCACATGATGTCAGGATGCAGAAATGAAACTTGTGAACAGCAGTGAGCACGAGGAGAGAAGACTGTTGGACAGACTTCTAGCAGGTGAAGATGAAATGAAATGAATGAAATGAAAAATACTTTATTTGTACCAGAAGGGAAATTCAGTGTTGTAAAAGCTCACTCTTTTTTTTTTTTTTTTTTTTTTTAATAAACAAAAAAGTCAGTCAGTCTTGCTCTTCAGGGTGATGCTGCTGGTAGGAATGAATTTCTGTATCTCTCCGTCCTACAGTGAACCTGACGCAGCCTCCCACTGAATACACTCTGTTGATTCTTCACCGTGTTGTGGAGAGGATGGGAAGAGTCCTCCATCATCTTCATCAGCTTGTGCAGCATTCTTTTGAACGATCAGCTCCAGCGGCTCCAGAGTTATTCCCAGCACAGAACCAGCTTTCTTGATCAGCTTGTTTAGTTTCTTCAGGTCTCTGATTCTGATGCTGCTTCCCCAGCAGATGCTGCAAAGCTAATTGCACTTTCCACAACAGACTTGTAGAAGATCTGCAACATCTTGGTGCAGACGTTGAATGATCTCAGCTTCCTTAAGAAGTAGAGTCTGCTCTGACCTTTCTTATAGATGTAGTCAGTGTTGCATTTCCAGTCGTGTCTGTTGTCCAGCTGAACTCCAAGGTATTTGTAGTTCTCCACCACCTCCACCTCCTCTTCCAGGATGTAGACAGGACTATGCTGCTTATTCTTGCTCCTCCTGAAGTCAACAATCATCTCTTTAGTTTTGCTGGTATTTAAGATGAGCGGATTGTTACCATTTCACAAACTGACTGACCAGTTCCAATGCCCTGTCCTCGGCTTCTTGTCCATCACTGATACACCCCACAACTGCAGAGTCATCAGAGTATTTCTGCAGATGACAGGACTCAGAGTTGTACTGGAAGTCTGAGGTGTACAGTGTAAAGAAGAATGGTGAGAGTACAGTTCCTTGTGGTGCTCCAGTGCTGCTGATCACCATCTCAGACACACAACCTTTCAGTCTCACAAACTGTGGTCTGTTTGTGAGGTAGTCGTAAATCCAGGTGGTTGTGGAGGGATCCACCTGAAAGTTATGGAGCTTCTCACATAGCAAAGCAGGCTGAATAGTATTAAAGGCACTTGAAAAATCAAAGAACATGACCCTCAAAGTGCTGCCTGACTGGTCCAGATGAGAGTGGGCTCTCTGAAGCAGGAAGATGATGGCGTCTTCAACCCCAAGCCCATTACGATATGCGAACTGTAATGGGTCCTGAAAGGTATTCACTTGCCTGTTTAGGTGAGCCAGTAAGAGTCTCTCCAGGACTTTCATGATGTGAGATGTCAGGGCAACTGGTCTGTAGTCATTTGGTTCAGCTGGTTGTGGTTTTTTAGGGACAGGAACAGGACAGGATGTTTTCCACAGCACAGGAACTCTGTTCTGTCTCAGGCTGGTGTTAAAAATGTGCTGGAGAACCGGACATAGTTGTTCTGAGCAGGTCTTGAGAACTCTGGGACTGACACCATCTGGACATGCAGCCTTGTTCAGGTTCAGTTTCTCTAGTTTTTTTTCTTGACCTGGTCACAGGTGACAGTCAGGCTGGAGGTGGAGGCAAAAGAGGTCTCAGGATGTCCTGATGTTGAGGGAGAGGAGGTTGTGTTCAGGTCCATGACTGAGGTGCAGGGTGACAGAGTGGAGGTGGGACAGGAAAGCTGTGGGCTCATGAAGGGTGTGTGGTGTGTTGGGTTGTCGGTAGGGGGGGAACTGAACCTATTGAAGAACATGTTCAGTCCGTTAGCTCTGTCCAGACCTCCGTCAGTCTGGTCCCCCTTTAACTTGAAGCCAGTGATCTTCTTCATTCCCGACCACACATCCCTCACGTTGTTCTGCTGGAGCTGGCTCTCCAACTTCTTCCTGTAGTCCTTCTTGCACTTCTTAGTCTGTGTTTTCAGTTTTTTTGTGTGGTCTTCAATAACTCCCTGTCTCCATCCCTGAAAGCTTTCTTTTTGATGTTCAGCAGCTTTTTCAGGTCACTGGTGATCCAGGGTTTGTTATTGGGGAAGCACCTCACTGTTCTTGTTGGAATGATGCTGTCCACACAGAAGTTTATGTAATCTGTCACACACTCAATCATGTTGTTGATGTCATCTCCATGAGGTTCACAGAGGACATTCCAGTCTGTGGCCTCAAAGCACCCTCTCAGAGCATCTTCAGCCTCAGTAGACCAGGTTTTAATAGTCCTCCTAATGACTGGCTGCTGCTGAACGATGGGCTTGTAGGTGGAGGTGAGAAGAACCAGATTATGATCTGATCTTCCTAAAGGAGGCAGGGCAGAGGAGCTGTATGCATTCTTAGTATTTGCATAAAATAAGTCCAACATCTTATTTTCTCTGGTGGAGCAGCTGACAAACTGCTGGAAAGTTGGTAACGTAGCAGAGAGGGAGACGTTGTTGAAGAGATCACCATGAATGAGTTTGGATGCTGTGTTTGTAGTTTAGCCACGACGGAGCTGATGACATCACAGGCTGTCTCTGGTGCGGTACCTGGTATTATATAAACCGCTACCAGAATAACACAGGCAAACTCTCTGGGTAAATAATACGGACGAAAACTCACAGCTAACAGTTCAATGTCTCTTGTGCAGATCTTCTCCCTGACAATGACGTGTCCTGGATGGCACCAACGCTGATTGACCAGCACTGCAATTCTGCCTCCCTTTAGCTTCCCGCTGAGCTGTTTATTTTGGTCTGCATGGACCGTCTTGAAGCCGTGTACAGACGCATTACAGTCCGGGATGTGTTCGTGCAGCCATGTCTCGGTGAAACACATGATACTGCACTCTCTGTATTCTTTCTGAGACCTTGTTAGCACTTCAAGCTCGTCCATCTTGTTAGCTAGCGATCTCACATTACCCATCACAATAGTTGGAAGAAACGGTTTAAATCTCCACTGTTTTTCTCTCTGCCTTACCCCTGCCCTGCATCCTCTGGTCTTTCTCCTTAACTCCACTGAGATTTGACATGTTATTTCGCTGAAAATCTTGATTTTGGATAGTTTTAACAGTTGATCCCGGTGGTAAACAGTTTTTCCGTTGCTATGGATACACATCATAACAAGTAGTGAAAAAGCTAAATATATGAGGAAAAATCTCCTGAATTGCACAGCCTTCAAACCAGCATAAAAAATCCTCCCAGAAAAACCTAATCTGACAAGGAATGTCAATAAAAAAAGACAGCTATATTTGAAAAAACACAAAAGCTAAGGGAGAGCTATTACAAACTGCAGCCCCCGAGCAGCGCATTCCAGAACATTTTAGATGGTGAACTGTGTGCGTCTGTGAAGAACTGGAAGCAACTAGTTGTATTTCTGCCTGAACAGGATGTTTATTTAGCCTTTAATGTTATTTAGCTGCTTTGCTTATTCAGAAGTGTTCCTCCATTCACCATACCTTTTTATGCCATTAAGCTAGCTGACCTGCTACATGCCAGTTACTGGAACTGTTACACAGTAAAATCAGCAGTGTTGGAGTAACACTTAAAGAGTCAATTTTAACGCTAAGCCAGGTTACATATGGTACTGCCCTGTACAGTGTTAAAGTTACACTGGACCTAGTGTTGAATTTTTAGTGTTAATTTAACAATGATGAGAGTTAATTTTCATTATAGAGTTAAATTTGATCAATACTGACATTGTTAAAAAGCTTTTACTCTTTGAGATAAAGTAACAACCTATAGTGTTGATTTAATGTCATTACACAAGTGTTTGACACATCAAATTGCTTAAAGGTTGAATATGGAACACGGACAGAACAGCGACATCACGTGTGTTTAGGTTGTAGTTGCAACGGCAGAAAAACAACTCCAGCCGCTGGGATGCCAGGCTCACTGCCGATACGCAAGTGACCAACAGTCTGCAGCATGTCCAACAAGTAACGCAGAGGAGTTTATAACTGACAGCTAATGTTAGCCATGTTAGCAAACAAGCTAGCTTACCGATCCAGGAGAAAAGTCGCCATTTCCGTGTTTTACTCGGTGGAAAACGTTTATGTGGGTCCATTTAGTGAAGTCTTCACCTAAATTTACTCCAGGTTTTGCTCTTCTCGGGTCACTCCTCCTCAGAAACAGATAACAACATCTTCAGGGCTCTGAAGAAGCTGCTTCACTCGTCATCTCCACGGTTTTCCCCTGTACAAGCCTGACTATGACCAAAATATTGTTTCCACTCAGAGATCGTATTTGGCAACCTGCAATGGTGGCGTGTATTGGCTTATAGACGTAAATAAAATGCCATTATCGAACCCGTAAAAATGTATTTTATAATTATTTTTAGGCTAAATATAATTTTTCTGGGAAGTGTTGTACTTTCATTCTGTACACCTACAAACGACCTGTGGAGGTATTATTTTTGAAAAAATATAGCTTTAAATAAAAATGTTCCATATTCAACCTTTAACATTTTCACAAAGGAAAATACTGTATTGCAGTTAATGTTGACTTGTGTCCATTCAAGGTTTAATCAGGATTCTTGTCCTTGATTACCTTTTCGGCAAGTTGAGATTGGAGAGATTATTTATCATCTCCAACATCTCTTTCAATTAGAAATTTGATATCACACCAAGGAAACATAAGCTGAGCACACATGCACTTCACTCATGGTGCAGGATTGAACAGTGAAGTCACACAGTAAAGTCGCTTTTTTTAAACGGGTCTTACCTCTCTTTAAAGGGACTTTTGGCAAGAAACGAAACTCGTGACTGCTGCGACTGGCGCTTCAGGTAACTGCAGCCACGGGCCAAGCCGTCATGGGAGCGTGCACAAACTGAAGCTGTAATGTTGTTTACTACGCTTTCACTTCGTAGTTCCACTTTTTAGTGTCTTTTAGTTGATCTGGATCGTTTGCTGACAGCAGAAGAATCCATAACTATTGCTTACAGTGTTTGAATTTACTGCGACCGTCTTCTTCCTGTATCAAAACTGCGGATGTAGTGTCATTTGGCGTCATGTCCGCAGGGCAGAGCGGGAAATTCGGACACCAAATTGCAGCGCATTTTGCAGCGCACAGCCTGTTCAAGGCAACGGAGAGAAACGTGGGTGGAAACGTTCTTTTTGGTATTTAGCGCTCCATCACCCATTAGTATTAAAAAAAATGGACATTCATGTTTGTTTTTTTTAAAATTCCTGCCTCTAGTCCCTTTAAATGAGTTCTGCCATTGTTGAATGTATATCTTTTTCTGCTATGATATGAAGTTTGTGCTTTATACCATGTATTTGGTGATAAGCAAAATAAATAAAATGAAATGAACAAAGCATGATAGGAAATATTCAAACTAAAAAAGGCGGAGCCTCCCTGAGTAACTCTGATGAAAGTTATTTTCCTTTGACACTGAAAAGAAAAAACTTGTTTTAACTCTGAAAATTATCACCAGCACTGCTGGTCATCAGGGGGCATTTTACTCTCACTGGTGTTGGAATAACTCTGAAAGAGTTAATGTGATTTAACAATTCAAATTTTACACTGAGGATTTTTCTGTGTTGCCTTGAACACATATGCATGTTTAGTCCTAACTGGAAGGGATTTATTAGTAATAATTAATACCTTGAATGTGTTTATTTGCTGAACGAATGTTCCTCATGGCTTCTTTGTATTTCTGTTTATAGACCACAATCACTTCCATCCAGCATTCACCTTAACTGAATTCCTCACCTGGAAGCCTGTCGTTTGTTGCATTACTGTGCTGTTGTGATTCAGAGTGACCAGTAAAGACAGTTAACTGTACAAGTGAGTCCTGTGTGCTCTGACCAACCCCCCATGGTGAACATCATTGTTCCATATAACTCCGTACGAATGTCCCGAGTGTTTGGTAAAATATTACAATAAAGGATTTCAATGAGTTTGAGAATGTTTTGAAAGTTGATCTGGATCCAGAGAAAATTCTGGATACGATTGCTTTTCTAGTTATTACTGAGATTGGTGGTGGACAAATTAGAGTTTGACATAAATAGATGACCTATGGTTGTTTAATATAATAAATAATATATTAATAATAATAATAATAATAATAATAATAATAATAATAATAATAATAATAATAATAATAATAATAATAATAATAATAATAAATAATAAATAATAAAAAGTTACTTTAGGAGGTAAGTGTGTTGAAAAAGAGTAAACAAAAATCATGTGTTAACTAAGAGGGGGACTGAGTGTGTAGGTGTGTGTGTGGCCGAATGCTATCCGTTGAACTTGACGGAGTGTGACGTCGAGCTGTGTTTGATCTTAATCTTGATCTACCATCTGAAGATGCTGTCACCATCCATCACACACTCACACATGCAACCTCACATGTCAGGGGGGAGGGGGGCTCATGAATGATAAACAGCATCAGAGAAGGGTCCACGTCAGGGAGCACACACACACACACACACACACACTTCCAGGTTGCATGTTTATGCATGCAGGCCTGTTTCATATGTATCGGTCTCATTGTTCCCGCCGTTGTCACACGACGTGATGACACAGGCTGCAGTAAGAAGGATGACCTGCTACACATTACTGCGCTGTTCGTACACACAAACACACACTTCTACACCCGGAAACCAAAAAATTTATTAAACACACAAACACAATGACAGAAGCTGAAAACATTTCTCAGTGAAGCCTGAAGGCAGCACAGCAGACTACCATCAAAAATGTAGCACCAACAGTAAATTCATGTACAAACTAGAAAAGCAGTCGGAGAGCGCAGACCTCCAGGCAGATCATGTCCCCTCATATTGTGACTTAAACAAAAACTTCTACTCCTGCAGTCATTTAATCTCCATCATTGGATTCCTTGACCATGAAAGCATACCAACAGCATCTAGAATCATGGTTGTATCACTATTACTTCAATAGTTATTTCCAAAAATCCATATTTCCATAATGGCGGTTTTCTTCTGGATCTAGCTCCGTTGCCATTGAAGATGCATCAATTCCATTGACAAACTCCCAATTCAGGAGAATCTTGGCTACAATCTGGTGTTAGTTGCATGTCTGTATCTTCATATGTTACCTTTCAGCATTGAAAATTCCAACGACTCCCTTATTTTTCTGTGTTCTGGTTCATAGTATCCAGAATTTTCTCTGGATCTGGATCAACTTTCTAAAAATTATAGAACTCATTGAGATCCTTTCTTTTATTTTTTTTTTTTTACCAAACACTCGGGCCATTTGTATGGAGTAATATGCAAAAATTCCAAAATTTGGCTGATCTCACAATGATAAAGAATCCTGGATCCACGTGATCCGGATCACCACCAAAATTTAATGGGTTCAACCTTGGACTGAGGACCACGGCTGGTGAAAATTTCAGGTCAATCCATCCAGAACTTTTTCTGTAAAGTTGCTGACAGACAGACAAACCATCGCTACCAAAGACATAACCTCCTTAGCGGAGGTAAAAAAAAAAAAACATACAAAAGCAAAAGACATTGTGCAGTCAAAGAATAACACACACACACCTAAACAGTCCTCAGCTTCTACACCACAGCATATGTGAGGATGCTTTTCTATCTTCAGAGAGCAGCTGCTTTTACTGACATTTTACATGATTGCAGAACCAGGAACACATACGACTAAACTGATGTTCAACAACAGATCCAAGTCAGGGGTATTCTCTGACTGATGCAAAGCATCAAAGATCAGGATAAAGGAAAGCATAGTGGCTCTTGAAACTGGACATGGAGCTGACCGCTTCAGTTCTCACTGGTGCTTCAACTAAATTTCTGCTTCTTTTCTCATATCACAGGAATGATGGTCTGATATTTATGATTTAGGAGTCAATTATTTTCTAGGCTGAAAAATGCAGCAGAAGACAACTGAAATTATTGACTTGAAGAATTAACTTATACAGCACCAACAAAATTGCACCAAGAAGCCAAACCAGCACGTGAAAAATGTTGCTCCAGATCATTGAGGTTTGGGGACATTGTTCAGTCCCAACTCACCATCTCGGTCAAGTCTGGACTTTGGGCCGTTGCAACTTCGTGTTTTAGTCATGCCGTTAACAGTTTTCTTTTAGATCATCATCCTGTTCCATAACCTGATTAGATTTTGAGTTTTCAGTTTCTGACTTTTGAATGGTTTGGCATACAGAGGTCAGCCCCATGACTGCAAACTCCTGTGGCCAAACTCAGATAATGTCTTATTTTGATTCAAAATCTGGTTCTGAGATATCACCTAATGTAAAACACCAGTTATTTAAAAGATTCTCATCACATTCCCACTTCAGTTCCTCCATGTATGTCACTGTATTGGGCTGAAATTTGTACTGAACATTTTCAAATGCCTCATCAAAATTTTCAGCTAAAATTTTATCATCTTCTCTTCAAAATATGTTGACAAAATTATTTCACTTT
This sequence comes from Atherinomorus stipes, assembly GCA_023101725.1. Lineage (NCBI taxonomy): Eukaryota > Metazoa > Chordata > Actinopteri > Atheriniformes > Atherinidae > Atherinomorus > Atherinomorus stipes. The sequence continues at coordinate 408,514 of JALJCO010010517.1, read as the reverse complement.
AAAATATACTTCACTTATTTTTTTTCAAATCCACTTGATAATGTTGTTTCTATTCTCCTGAATTGCTGAGATGCTTCAAGATCTTGTGAGAAGCTTTCATTTATGCCCTGACCTGCAGGAAGTAAAGCAAGAATAAAAAACAGAAGTTATTTCATTTAGTATCCAAGAGGTAGATCTTTTTAAAGATCTCCTTCCACCAAAAACCAGCTGAACTTGCTCCTTTTGAAATACTGAGGGTTACCCCCCCCCCCCCCCCCCTAGTTACATACACATGCTGCGCTTGCAAGTGGTGCATCACCTCCACTGGCTGTTTCCTATTCATAGAAACAATACAGAGAAGGGAGCGAATCAGGAAAAGCCTTTCACATCCACGTCACATCGAAAAGGGCGTTGCCCACGTGGGTTCATTCACGCCCATGGGAAGGCAGGTAACCCTCCCCTCAGCACTAGAAGTGTAGACGGCGCGACTGTAGCTGCAGAGTTGAGAAGCTAAGTTAGCTTACTGTTTGCTAGCATGGCGGAACACTCTGCTACACACACAGAGCGGGGGGAGGAGGTGCCTTCATACATTCATGGGAGGGAGCCAATCAGAGACGCCTCATTGAGAAGGACCGGAAAAGCTTGTCGTTGGACCACAAGCCTCTCTTCTAGCATACAAATCCAGCTGGAAACAAAGCAGCCAAAAGGTTTTTTTTAAAACAGAAACGACGCATAATGCATTCAATAATAATGGCGAACACAGCAATATTAATGAAATAACAATGGATGTAAATCTTTAAAGCAGCACCACATAACTTTCTGACCTTAAAACTGAGCCTCTGAGTGGTCTTGATGGCAGACTGGCATTTGTTATGCACACTCCTGGAGCCGCTGTTGCCCTGCAGCATCCCCAGGTTGAGAAACTGCACTCAGGTGTATTTCCAGCCCGGGCTTCAAGTAGCAGCTGCGTTTTAGAGCACCATGTCACAACCCAGCAACTGGATATCAACACAGCAGCCGTTTTGAACATGGCCCAGGACTGATTCAAAGAAACCCTAGAAGACATTATTGGAGGAAAGAGTGGAAAAGAATGAAACAGAAGAAGACATTAGAGTAAACTTCTGACTGATTTTTCTGGCTGGAGAGAGCTCAGAGAAGAGACAGAGGGAAAGACCAATGCTGAATTAGGCCACATCTCATTTCTCTTTTTACCCCCTACCCATTAAAACAGCAATAAGGGGTTGGGCTGAAAGTGCCCCCTATAAACTGGGACCCCCCTTCAACAATCTCATCCATCATCAGGCTGGTATGGAAGCAGATGGACGCTGAGCTGTTGCTGGAAATCTGAAGAAATCATCCGTTTACAGCTGTGGGTTAACATTACCAGGCTATAGGAGTATATACCCCAACCCCTCTGTCCTAACAGGACCAACACACCCCTACCCCTCTGTCCTAACAGAACCAACACACCCCTATCCTTCTGTACTAACGGGACCGAGACACCCTTACCCCTCTGTCCTAACAGAGCCAACACACCCCTATCCCTCTGTCCTAACAGGACCGAGACACCCTTACCCCTCTGTCCTAAGAGAACCAACACACCCCTATCCCTCTGTCCTAACAGGACCGAGACACCCTTACCCCTCTGTCCTAACAGAGCCAACACACCCCTATCCCTCTGTCCTAACAGGACCGAGACACCCTTACCCCTCTGTCCTAACAGGACCGACACACCCCTACCCCTCTGTCCTAACAGGACCAAGACACCCCTACCTCTCTATTCTAACAGGACCAAAACACCCCTACCCCTCTGTCCTAACAGGACCAACACACCCCTACCTCTCTATTCTAACAGGACCAACACACCCCTACCCCTTTGTCCTAACAGAACCAACACACCCCTACTTTTCTGTCCTAATAGGACCAAGACACCCTTACCCCTCTGTCCTAATAGGACCGAGACACCCTAACTCCTCAGTCCTAACAGGACTGAGACACCCCTACCCCTACATCTGACCATCTTACCATATGTTTTTTTGTAATATGTACATAAAAATTTTTGCTGTGTCAATTTTCATTGTTGACATGCCAAAATTGTTGTGTGATAGTGTGGGGTCCGGTCATGATGTATGTATGTATGTTTGTTTGTTTGATTGTTTGATTGATCGATTGATTGATTGATTGATTGATTGATTGATTGATTGATTGATTGATTGATTGATTGATTGATTGATTGATTGATTGATTGATTGATTGATTGATTGATTGATTGATTGATTGATTGATTGAACAAACATAGGAAAGGCAGTCCAAAGGTTTACATGCAAAAGTATAACACTAATTTCCAGCATGGTCCAGTTGAAATAAATAAAAGAGCAAGAATGCCTCACTCAACTGCCTCTAATTGATCCTGCGCCATAGCAACTTGGCCATAGGGATATCCCTTTGGCTGACTGGTTTGCATGCATGACTCTTACCCCAGAGTGTAGGGATCGAATTTTGGTACAGGTACTGGTAGAGTTGAAATTCTTGTACAGTACTTAGCTAACACAAATCCTGGTCTAAGTTACTGTGAAAAATGAAAGCACCCGGGACGCGATAAGTCTGCAACGAAGCGGCATGTCTGAAAAGACGAGTCTGTTTAAAGAGCGGATGAACTTTACAGCTCATGTTCCTCAATGCAAGTGTGAAAACGGCTCTATAAAGACACTGCAGCTGTGTTTCTCTGGCATCACCTCTATAGTATCTCTGAATGACATTAAGTCTTTTATGAAGTCATGAAGTCATGAAATCAGCGCTTTGATCAACCACTTTATAAAGCACTTTACAAATAAAAGTTGATTGACTTATGTGCTCTGTTTTGCACCAGCCTTTATCACGTTACCATTTTCAACAGCTGCCAATGTCTGACCAACTCTAAGGGTATCGGTGGATGTGGACAAAGGGCTGGATCTATCCAAGGTTTGTGTGTGTAAAATGCACACACAAATTCATTGCATACACAAAAAAATTACAAACTGATTTACTGTAGGCCTATGTCTGAAAAGGTGTTAACTGGCAGCTTTTCCCACAAATGGCTCCATTTTCATGGATCAATGTGCTGCCGCACTGCAATTACGCATAACTCTAATTCAGAATTATTTTTCATGAGCAGTGGGGACAAAGTGTGTAGTTTTATTATTGAATTCACACAGCAAACACACAATTTAACATGGGTGTTACTCTGGACAAACCAAATCTTTGCGCCCACAGACATTAAATCGCTCTTAGTAAATCACCAGCAAACTGTGGTTCAGCCCCATGCAGAAAATTCTAGATTGTACGCAGGGCTTGACATTAACTTTTTTGCTCACCAGCCACGGTGGCCAGTGGTTTTCCAAAGTTACTAGACACTCAACATTTTCACTAGCCACAATTTTGTTATTGAGAAAAGATGTTTAATAGGATAAAAGCCGACTATGGCCTGCTAAAGTTTACTTAAACTAAATTTACAAACTTTTTAAACGTAAATGACTCTTGTACACATTCATATAAAGGCTACATAAAATGTCTAACACTCCAGGTCATTATTAATCATTCAGCTCTGATAGGATTCTGTGTAAAGCTCCTTTTATATGAAAATATGCAGCATACTGTACAAAGTAGGCTAATAAAAATTGTGATTTCTCTTTGCATTTTAAAAATCGTGTAGGAGGGTAAAAGATTAACTTAAAAGATTAAAAACTGAACTGGAAAAAATCTGAAAAGAATCCCTGTTTCAGTATTTATCAGTAGACTAAATAGACAACTACAGAGAAGAAAAAATCAAAACAAAAGAGACCGCTAAATCTTTTAAACCCCACAGCCTTCATCCTAAAATCGCTGTCTGGTCAATAATAATAATAATAATGGATTCGATATATTGTGATTTTACTGCTGGACACTCAAAGCGCTCAGATTGGGTCCATCATGTGTTCACTCCTCAGTAACAGTGGATGCTGCAGCTTTGTGAATACATTGCTGCATCTTTGGGAATAGTTTATAAAACATGCTACCATGCACGTTCAGGATGTTTACATCCCAAACTTGCAGTGACGTGTTCGGCTCTATGAGCACACCGGAGCTGAGCTGAGCTCTCCGCCGGTTTGCAGCAATCATTTTGGGCATGGCTCAGCCTCGTCACACAGGTAGACCACGTCTCCCGGTGAAGAAAACCAGCGGAAAATCTCTTAATCCTTGTTAGTTATGATGTCTCCCATAGTGCTCGAGTGCTTTCTCATGTTGAACATGAACTAAGGGCTGCCGGTAGAACCGTGAAGATTGGACGTGCAGAAGGAAAGTTAGGAGTCTGGTTTGGAAAGCTGAACGCAGCCAGTGGCACCTCTTCACAACTGCGCTCTCCACAGGAACCACCTCTAGTGATGTCGGCCACAAATGGACCAATGAGCAAACACTGTGCGCAGGCAGTGCTCATGGGAGTTGAAGTCTTTTAGTCTAACATTTAAATTTGTTTATTATTTCAGATGCCATTTGAGAAAACTCCAATTAAAATGTAAATATAGAATTCAACCCGCCAAAGTGGCTGGTTGGAGCGGCTGTGTTACCCGCCACTGCTGAAATTCACCCGCATTTGGCGGGTTGGCAGGTGTTAACATCAAGCCCTGATTGTACGGGAAATTACTTCACGCAAATTTGGATGTGGGCCTACAGTATGACTCACAGGTACTCACTCTCAGACATTTGGACATGCGCAATCACTTTCAAAAACACTTATTCCTGATTAGCCACACCCATTATGCAAATATAGGTATACCTGTTTTTTGGACAGATTTAAGCTTCTTTTCGCCTGGCACGCCTGGAGCACTGGGTAGGCATAAAAGGCGTGGCACTGAAGTGGTTTAGATCATACATCTCCGATAGGACATTTTCCGTCCGCTACGGTCAGTGCCAATCTCCCACTGCTTTGTTATCCTGTGGTGTCCCCCAAGGGTCCATTCTGGGGCCTCTGCTCTTCTCCCTCTATCTGCTCCACCTGGGGCAAATCTTCAGGAAACATAAATGTTCATTCCATCTGTATGCCGACGACACTCAGGTCTACGTCCCATTAAAACACAACAATCCCTCTGCATTAGCAAGTCTGCTAGCCTGTCTCGAGGATGTCAAAATCTGGATGTCTCTCAACTTTCTACACTTTAACGAAAATAAAACCGAGGTCATCGTCTTCAACCCCACTGCTCTCAAGCCTTTGTCTGTTGATCTTGGTTCTCTGTCGGGTCATTTACATACTGTGGTCACAAATCTTGGTGTTCAGCTGGACAACTTTTTAAATCTAGATAAACAGATAAAAGCCACTGTTAAGGCCAGCTTTTTTCATCTGAGGCGTTTAGCAAAGGCTAAACATTTTTTAGCCCGGTGCGACCTGGAGACAGTCATCCATGCTTTTATAACCAGCTGGATTGATAATTGCAACGCACTCCTCTTTGGCGTTTCTCAGAAACACCTGTCTCGCCTGCAGTTGGTCCAAAATGCTGCAGCACGGCTGCTGACGGACACCAGGAAGAGAGATCACATCTCCCCCGTTCTGGCCTCTCTTCACTGGTTGCCTGTAACTTTTAGGGTTCAGTTTAAGATTCTTTTATATGTTTTTAAATCTTTAAATGCCCTAGCCCCCTCCTATCTCTCAGAGCTTCTCCATCTTCATGTTCCCACTCGCACTCTTTGGTCAGCTGAGTTGCTGCTGTTGGATGTACCAAGGTCTCGATGGAAGATGTGGGGGGATAGAGCATTTTCTGTGGCAGGCCCAAAGTTGTGGAACTCGCTGCCATTGCACATCAGACAGGCCTCGTCTCTGGCAGTTTTTAAATCCCTTCTTAAAACTCACCTGTTTGCCCTGGCGTTCCACCCTTCCTTAGTCATTTTTCTGATTTTGTCTGTTGTTTAAAGTCTTATTTTTTCTGATATTTTTACTGTTTTTACTGTTCATTGTGTTGTTTGTTTTTATGTCTAATATTTGTTTTAATGTTCTCACTGTGTGATTCAATTTCTGTTTTACTTCTGTTCAGCGCTATGTTATCGGTAGCTGCTGTGTTTAAAGCGCTATACAAATAAAGTTGACTTGACTTGACTTCTTTTTTTTTTTTTTTTTTTACTTGTCCTGTCCAGCATCATAGCAAGCAGAATGCTGATCTGGTTGCTTTATTGTGTTGAACAGTTTTGCTTTACCAAGGGGAGCTTTATGAACATAAGGCTTCCCTTGATATCCTGTTTATTCATTTTATTTCTTTAATATAACATTTATTTATAACAGCATTCCATACCATACTGCTGGGCCTGACAAGGGAGAAATGAAAGTTAACAGAAGCAATAATAGAAAGTGGAACAGAGACAAAGAAGTGAGGAAGAGGGAGAGAGATAGAGAGGAGAGAAAACATGGATCCACTTATACAGTTCACTGGTGCATCTGTACAGAAACGCTTAAACGACATTTAAGCTAAACAACAGATTTAAGCTTACCTATAGGTAGCCGCGAAGTCACGCTCCTCTACTTCCGCACCATGGGACCTAAGAGATGAAAAAATATCACTGGAAGTCAATGAGGAGAAAATAATTATCTTCTGGTCCCAGTCGTTCTCTGTCCTGGATTTCAGATATGTTGGTTATGGATTTAAATGAAAAATTTTTGTGCAAAGAAAAAAATAAAATACCGCGAAGATTATAGATTATTTCAGGATTTACTTGAAGCCTCTGTGTGGACTACAGCTCTCGTCGCAACCGACATGCGTCACCAGCTGCCTGAGTACGCTACCGTTGTGATTTTACTCCGGCACGTCACCGCTTTTTACTCTTTTTTTTCAAGAACAGGAAAAAGAGCATGAACAGAGGTGAAAACCGTTTTAAGTCAGGAAATGTTGAGTCTTTCCATTACGCCGATGGAATGATGTCCTGTCTCGTTCATGCCTGTCGCATGGGGCAACGTCATCACTTGTGGCGAGAGGAGTAGTTCACAAAGTGGCTTCAAGTAAATCCTGAAATAATTAAAAATCTTTGCGGCGTTTTATTTTTTCTTTGCACAAAAATTTTTCATTTGAATCCATAACCAACATATCTGGAATCCAGGACAGAGAATGACTGGGACCAGAAGATAATTATTTTCTCCTCATTGACTTCCATTCATATTTTTTCATCTCTTAGGTCCCATGGTGCGGAAGTAGAGAGGCGTGACTTCGGCTCCCTATTTTGCCTTCACAAAGTAAGGCCCACTTTCTTAAAGACACACCCACTTCTCTTAGGCCACGCCCTGCACACACGGAAATGCCCGTTTTCATAGACCGCCCATCTTATGTATGGAGGACCAGAAGAGTCACTGAAAAAGCAATCCAGCATTTTGAAGATGATTAATTGATTGTGAAATAAAAATATAAAATTTCAAATAGGATTTCAAATCAAACAATTAATTCGTACAATAAGAAATCAAATTTCAAAAGCATTTTGTAATTTCACATTTTAAATTGAAATATAAAAGATTATTTGCATATTGTATTCATTAATTCATTATTTAATTCTGTCATTTGAAAAAGGACTTTTAAATTGAATTTTAAAAAGACATTTAAAACCTGTTTTAAAAAACATTTTAAAATTCTATTTTGAAAAGGATTTTAAAAACTTTTATGAAATAGCATCTTCAAATTCTTTTCATTTTCTTTTTTACGGAGGGACCAGGAGAGTCACTAAAAAAGCAATACAGCATTTTGATGATGAGTTATTGATTGTAAAATAAAGATATACATTTTGAAATAGGATTTCAAATTAAACAATTCAATTATACAATAAGAAATCAAATTTCAAATGCATTTTTGTAAATTCACATTTTAAATTGAAATATAAAAGATTATTTGCATATTGTATTCATTAATTCATTATTAAATTCTGTTATTTGAAAAAGCATTTTCAAATTATATTTTAAAAAGAATTTTAAAATCTTTTTGAAAAGCCTTTTAAAATTCTGTTTTGAAAAGAATTTTTAAATCTTTTTTTAAAAAGAGTCTTCACATTCTTTTCATTTTCTTTTTCCCTCTCATTTTCAAATCCTTTTTGCAATCGCATTTCCTTAATCGTTTTCCCTCTCCATTTAGCGATTGCGTGACCCTTCTGGGCCCTGTGCAGAGTGAAAAGCAAAATAGAGCAATCCTCGCGCTCATCGAATGTAACCTGCTCTCTCATTGGTTAGACGGCCACACTTGCATCACGACAACTTGGCGGCCTGTGCTCGCGCCAATATTGCTCCTGGAGCGTTGCCGCAGTCCCCTGCAGACACGGGGCACAGTGAGGTTACATACGTGTAATACAGCATACTGTTTTTCCAAGATGTCTAACCCCGGCTTTACACCTGGTCCGTGACGTGAGCGCAGCGCAGCGGCGTGCCATGCGCACCGGATCGCGCCCATGTAATCAATGGTGTGAAACATATTGCTCACGCTGCGGCGCGTGAGCGGTCAGTCGTCGCTCCGGCATGCCGTGCCGCTGCGCTACAGATACGCGCCAGCTCTATTTTTGACGCTCCACGCACCGACACCGCGTCAATATCAGTAGTTCAGATCGAACCAGACAGGAAGTCAGACACAGGTTCAGCGTAAAATATCCGGTAACTTCCTAAACAAAAGCCACCGTGCAGCTTTTAAACTGCTGAACTACCTGAACATGACAGCATCTCCGTGTCCACAAGGTTACAGTGAAATAAGAAACCATGACGCATGAACATGTGGACAAAATTAACCATTTGGATGAGAATCACAGGCGATCTAGCAGCCTTCTCGTGATTTCGTGATGTCACCAATCAACAACAGCTGGTGCACTCGCGCGTGCGCTGCGCGGCCGCACAGTGAACGGTGTAAATGCTCGCGCCGAGGAAGTCGCAGCAAAGCCTCTGCGCTGCGCTCACGTCACGGACCAGGTGTAAAGCCGGGGTTAGACATCTTGGAAAAACAGTATGCTGTATTACACGTATGTAACCTCACTGTGCCCCGTGTCTGCAGGGGACTGCGGCAACGCTCCAGGAGCAATATTGGCGCGAGCACAGGCCGCCAAGTTGTCGTGATGCAAGTGTGGCCGTCTAACCAATGAGAGAGCAGGTTACATTCGATGAGCGCGAGGATTGCTCTATTTTGCTTTTCACTCTGCACAGGGCCCAGAAGGGTCACGCAATCGCTAAATGGAGAGGGAAAACGATTAAGGAAATGCGATTGCAAAAAGGATTTGAAAATGAGAGGGGAAAAAGAAAATGAAAAGAATGTGAAGACTCTTTTTTAAAAAAAGATTTAAAAATTCTTTTCAAAACAGAATTTTAAAAGGCTTTTCAAAAAAGATTTTAAAATTCTTTTTAAAATATAATTTGAAAATGCTTTTTCAAATGACAGAATTTAATAATGAATTAATGAATACAATATGCAAATAATCTTTTATATTTCAATTTAAAATGTGAATTTACAAAAATGCATTTGAAATTTGATTTCTTATTGTATAATTGAATTGTTTAATTTGAAATCCTATTTCAAAATGTATATCTTTATTTTACAATCAATAACTCATCATCAAAATGCTGTATTGCTTTTTTAGTGACTCTCCTGGTCCCTCCGTAAAAAAGAAAATGAAAAGAATTTGAAGATGCTATTTCATAAAAGTTTTTAAAATCCTTTTTCAAAATAGAATTTTAAAATGTTTTTTAAAACAGGTTTTAAATGTCTTTTTAAAATTTAATTTAAAAGTCCTTTTTCAAATGACAGAATTTAATAATGAATTAATGAATACAATATGCAAATAATCTTTTATATTTCAATTTAAAATGTGAAATTACAAAATGCTTTTGAAATTTGATTTCTTATTGTACAAATTAATTGTTTGATTTGAAATCCTATTTGAAATTTTATATTTTTATTTCACAATTAATTAATCATCTTCAAAATGCTGGATTGCTTTTTCAGTGACTCTTCTGGTCCTCCATACTTATGGGGATTTAAGCTTACAAACCCGTACAAAAATAACTTTCATTTCTCCCTTGTCAGGCCCAGCAGTATGATATGGAATGGTGTAATAGACAAATGTTTAATTAAAGAAATAAAATGAATAAACAGGATATCAAGTGGAGCCTTATGTTCATAAAGCTCCGCTTGGTAAAGCAAAACTGTTCAACACAATAAAGCAATCAGATTTCCATTCTGCTTGCTTCGATGCTGGAAAAAAAAAAAAAAAAAAAAAAAGCTTACAAACCCTTTTTTTGCATATTGCCCTCACATAGTCAGGCCCACTTTCCTTAGACCACACCACTTATAGTGATTCCCAGAATCCCATGGGATATACCTCCACTTTTAGGTCGGAAATGACATTAGAAATGAGGGGTCACACCCTTTCCAGATACATTTTTTGTACAAATATGGGACCTTTTTTTTCTGAAGTTATGCAGATTTTATAGCTTGTCTTTGAGATATCACCCACTCCCAGCCCCAAAGTGACACTGGAAAGCGTGGCCATTTAGTTTTTAAACACACCTGATTTGAAGTCTTGACCATTTTCTCATTTAAAGTCATGATCTTAAAGGTAATTTATTTTTTCCACAAATCTTGTAACTTTTAAGGGAAAGAAAATGTTTTGAGTCTGCTCTTAACTCTGTCATCAAGAGAACAGTAATTCCATAAGCCTTAGCTTTACAAATCCTTTTGGCCCCCTTATATTCCACCAAGGTCACTTCAATGGATTTTAAATCTCTAAAGGCCAAAAATGTCTCACTAAACACCATTTATGATGGAGCTGAAGTATTTTTGAATGGTCTCATGAACTTGTGGTTCCATGAGTTGACATGAAATTGCACATAAAGAAAAACTTTTCACACTAAATGTGATATTTTGCAAATGTGTAGAAGTTAAAACTATGTGTTGTCAAAGGTTTTAAATGATTGAACGATGAGATGAGTGTTAACTCCCAGCTTTTATGCTCCCAGCTCTGCAGCAGCAACGTGGTGGTGGTGGTGGAACTCTGTCTGCTGGGTGATGATGGAGCGACTGCGATGGTGAATAAATGACAGCTGATGGTTGGTGGCGCTACACAGTTTCCAGATATGGTTGGTGTGTGTGTGTTTTAGAGTCCACAGAGACTACTTCTTTGTTTTCCAACAACACAGACATGAAATCAAGGTAGCGGGGGGGGGGGGGGGGGGGGGGTCCTCATTCTGTGTTTCTGTCGTCATGTTTCACATTTCCTGTCACTTGTTCACATAATGAAGTTTTTCCTTCTTTTATTCTTTTGTAGTCAAAGTAAAAGACACCAACTGATCATTCTTCTTTTAACCTCGTCTCTCTCACCATTTCAAAAGATGTGTCTGTAGGAAGAAAAGAATACATAATGTATGTTCCAGACAATGAGAAAAAAAGAAAAAAATAAGACAATATGAATAATTAATATGCTGCAATGCATATGTATAAACATTTCCATATCAAATAAATATCATATCTGGTCTTATAACTATTTTCTATGGTAAGAATACTCAATCAGTCATACCAGGGATAGTCACTTACTGATGTCACCATCGAATGGCAGCAGGTTTGTAGCATTGGGGCATGGGGAGGTGGTGATGTGTGTGTGTGTGTGTGTGGGGGGGGGGGGCATCTGAGCATGACACGCTGTTACTTTGACACTTCAGGTGTTTGTAACCAGTTAACCCACCAACCAAACCCAGTGGTAGACCATTTACAATGGGACCCTGATTGTTCCTACATTGTTTTATGAATACTTTCTGTGGAATTGAGATGGTAAGGAAACAGAGCGTAGCTATTAAATCGTAAATATTCACATTATGTGAGGTATTATGATACTGTGTTGTCATAAGTGTTGCCTGAAGGAAGCCTGTGAGTGTGGACGAGGTGGAAATGTAATTGGTGGTGAGCAGGAGTCGTTTAGACCCCATTGCTTGGGGTCAGATCTATCAAAGGTTTGCATGTATAAAAACGTGAGGTATCTCACTGCACACGCAAAAAAATGTGCAAACTAATCAACCAACAGCATGCTAAAAGGGTTCGGTCTTTCATATGTGCTAAATAGCGCCTCTTATCCATTTAGCATTTCGGCTTCCACTTTACATGTAATTGTGCGTGTTGGGAGGAAAAAATGTAAATATATTAATTTAGCATTTGCAAAGTGATTTATCAACCATGAGACGCATTGCCTTGCTGTTTTTTTTTTTTTCGTGTATTTTAGTACGCCTAAAAAGCAGGTGCAAACTGGCAGCTCCAATGGCTTCAGCTTCTGAGAGGGACGATCCTGGACACACACACGTCTGGTTAAAAATAATTTTTCACGAGCAGTGAGGGCACCGTGTTTAGTTCTCATTGTTTAATGCAATAAAAAACCACCACAGCCAACACCACTATTTAACACGGTGTAAAATATTCTGGACAAATGAACACCAGCACTCCCCAAAATTTTCTGAGTTCCCCCCTCACCACCACCACCACCATCACCACTCCAACCACCTCCACTCCCTACTGCCATAGTTAAATAGGCCCATTCACTCCTCATTGTTTTACATCCAACCTGTCCTCCAAAGTCATACGTACTATACGGTCGTTTTTGCATGCACGAAAATACGACCTATATTTACGTTTTTCTTAAAAGCGTCCAATAGCGACTTCCAGTGGTGGTTACGTGACTGCCCCGTTCCTTCCTGGTGTGACCAAAAGAAAAATGGCGGATGCCCCTTCAATCTTCAGTAGAATTTTTTTTTTTTTTTTTTTTTTTTTTTTTACTTGTCCTGTCCAGCATCAAAGCAAGCAGAATGGAAATCTGATTGCTTTATTCTGTTGAACAGTTTTGCTTTAGCAAGCGGAGCTTTATGAACATAAGGCTCCACTTGATATCATGTTTATTCATTTTATTTCTTTATTTAAACATTTGTCTATTACACCATTCCATTTCACATTGCTGGGCCTGACAAGGGAGAAATGAAAGTTAACAGAGGTAGTGATAGAAAGTGAAACAGAGAGAAAGGAGTAAGGAAGAGGAAGAGAGAGAGGAGAGAAAACATGAATCCACTTCCACAGTTCACTGGTACATCTGTACAGAAATCCCTAAACAACATTCCAAGGTCTCTGTTGGAAAAAAAAAACAAGCAATCCCCTACAGGAGGACCTGCAGGTGGCTTAAATATCCTCAGATCATACAAACACACGCAGAACTACGCAGAGAAGAGGTACAACCTAGTCAGCGCAATGGGAAGCAGTGTCACAGTGTCAACATCAGAATAAAGGGTCTCCATGGTGATGCAGTCATGCAGATGCAGCCTCGTCTCTGCAATGAGGAGGAAGCCCGCATGGACTGAGACCCAGGCCCCCAGCAGCCACCCAGAGTCCTGGACCCCAGCCACCCCCCCACCCACCCCATAGGGACGGACATGCATCCCCCCAGAGGGTGGCAGAGGGCAGCCCCAGCTGCCCGCGGTCTCGGGGCCCAGACCACAGTGGACCAAGACCAGCAGCTGCCGACCCCACTAGGCCCCGCCGGAGTGGGACGGGCCGGAGTGAAAATCCACTCCCATGTCACCCTCTAATCTGCATCTGAGGCATTGTGATGGTACGCAGACGTTTGTTACATCGCTGGAGCCTTTTTTGCTCTGCAGTGTCCCAAAGCTGAAAACCTACACACTCAAAAATAGAGGCACCGATTTGTACTTGTTGCTGGGGGTGTTCCCTTTTGAAAGACATTTCTGTACCTTTGGTCCTGGTCCATTTTTTTTTTTTTTTTTTTTTTTTTGTTATACTTGTATGATCCCGAGGGGAAATTAGGGCTCTGCATTTTACTCATCTCTGTACTGTGAGTATCAGAGAGCAGTGGGCTGCTACTCAAAGTGCCCAGGGAGCACTTGGTCCCCCACTCAGGGGTCCACCACCACAGTGGGGACCCCCGTTTGAGGGTCCACAGTGGTTCACCCAGGGGTCGTGTCGGGGAATCGAACCCGGGTCCTCTGCGCCCAAGCCCACGACGCTACCACTGGGCTATCCACTCCCCAAAGTTTCTTTTATCCACTTTTTGTACCTTATCAAGCTGTATGAGTTAATAAAGTACAATTAAACCAATTAAAAATGATAAATAAAAGTCAATAAAATAGTGATTATGACAACAATCAAAGATGCTAATAATAAATGAATAATTGTTATATAAATATTAGGCCAAACACATATTTAGTTATACATGTAATTATTACTATGATTATTATGATTATTATGAAAATCATAATATAATAACTATAATTATACTACTGTTTAGAAGTACTGCTATTTATAGTTATTGTACAAGCTACACACATTTTTCAATGCTGCAGGTACCCTTAGGGTTAAAATGGTACAAATTTGTACTTTATATTACTTTGGACCCTTTTTCATAGTATATAGGTACTTCTGGCCTCATAAAGACCAATATTGTACTTTTGAGAGAACATTTGTAAAAAAATGTACCTTCAGGTACAGAAATGTTCCTGTCTTGTACCAATATATTTTTGAGTGTGTACATCACAACTTTTTATTCCATCCCAAACCATCAAATCACAGCTGTGTTATGCAGCACAAGCTAACTGCTCGTAGCCAATAATTAACTTTTTTTGCCCCTTTTCATAGGATGTCTGCCAACACCCAAGACAACAAAAAAGACTTTTCCAATCCAGAGTGTAGTAATTGTGAAAGCATTGGTAGACTAACAGACTAAACCAACATCACTTAGAATAAAAAAATTCAATTCAATTAAATTCAATTATAAGGTTTTGGACCTATAGAGGTTTATAACTAACTTAATTTTCTAGTTAAATCCAGGCACCATGATTTCATGTTGTCTTACCCATTTAAAGCATTCTACGTCGCTGACTGAATACAGCGAGACATTAATTCTTCAGAAGACGTTATGTTGTGTACAGTTTTTCATTTATATCAAAAGAACGCTAAAGTTAATTTAGAATTTAAATGGCAAGTATTTATCTGAAAACAGTGATAATTACTCAAATCTGTGGTGGAAAAGCTACATTTAGATGTATTTGCATGTCTTCACTTAACCTTCAGACTCACGCAACTGATGAGAATTTTAATTAAAACACTCACACAAACACCATATAAGGTAAAATATGTAACCTTTGACCATCAAATTACTGTTATAAGATAATTTTCTAATTAACTAAGCTTTCTGAAACCAGATAGAATTATCAATCTCGTTGTTACCAATTCTGAAAATAAGTCAAATCAAAACTCAGATAAACATGCAACATATTACAGCGTCATTATCTTGTTAACAAAAGCTGCAGAAGCAGAGTGAGAAACCCTGACTGCTTTTATAGGGATTACAGAAGAATGACTAACACTTCCCACAGTGAGAGGATGGTTTAGTTTAGACCTGAGTTTAACTTTAGGGCAGAATCATTAGCCCCGTTTCCACCCGCGGGTCTGGGTCGGGTCAGGTCGGGCCAGGCCGGATCGGATGGGTTTTGGTACGGATGTGTTGATTTCACGCTGCGTCCCCACAGCAACCTGTACCCTTACTCTGGAGGCGCTGGACAGCGCTGCTACGTGATCGCGTGACATCATCGCTGTGCAACGTCGTTTAACCAAAACACCGCGCCACACGTGACAGAAACAAAAAAGGAGTTCCCCCTGCTTTGTTTTTACGCTTGGTCATGCGGGAAGTGAGATTTTTCAACAAATCAATGTATTGCTTTGTGTTAGCTCCACCTCTTTGGTCCGGATCGGTTAGATCAGTACCCCTACCGAAGGGTGCCAAAAAGTAGGCCGGGTCGGATGTAAGGGTACCCATCCCAGTTTTTATCTGTGGAGACGCAAAAAAACGTGGACCGATCCGGCCCGACCCGACCCAGACCCGCTGGTGGAAACGGGGCTATTGTGTACCCCTCCTTGTTGTTGTCCTGGGGGTGTTAAAGGGATAATCCATCCACAGAATGATGGTCCTTCATTTTCTCCTCATCGTCATGCTTAGCAAGACTCTGGAGCACTTTTTTAATATCTCAACGCAGCCGGAGATTGGACAGGTTTTTTATCTGCCAACTTTCATATAATGGAGTTCACCGGCGCCTGAACCAAAAAGGTCCATAAAAGTCCACAAAAACTTGTCAGTAATCCCCCATACTGCTTGTCCATTGTAATTCAAGTGTCCTGAGTGGGTAGAGTCCAGAATTTACTGGAAACCATCATTTAGTAGATTTTTATAGCCTAAACTGTAGAACATCATACTTGCGCATTGATGTGAGTTCACAACACTATGGAAGCCACAGCGTTCAGCACCTAATCTGCCAATAATGCAAGCAATGTCAAATTAACACATTTAGTATTTGTTGGTTGAATTTAATGAGATTACGTCAGATCAATGAACCAATATCGGTTTTGAAGGTTTCACTCGAACCTATCTTGTTTTTTTCATCAGATTAGAAAACACAT
The DNA here is from genome assembly GCA_023101725.1 of Atherinomorus stipes. NCBI lineage: Eukaryota > Metazoa > Chordata > Actinopteri > Atheriniformes > Atherinidae > Atherinomorus > Atherinomorus stipes. Next base: position 392,084 of record JALJCO010010517.1, on the reverse strand, counting down.
TTTTTCTTAATTCAATTATTTGCATTTAGGGGTACAGATAGCGTATTGGTCAAATTGTTGTGTGTGTTCTGGCCAAATTATTTACCATTTGTTCACCTACATCATCGCTTTACAAGGAATTTGACCCTTGTTTTAGCAGGTTTTCATTCGTACAATAGCACCTACCAGGAGAAAACTTTAAGAGATCGCATATAAATTTTACTTACGATGCAGAATAGAACAGTGTGAGCCACAAAGCATGATGGGAAATATTGAAACGAACCCACCAAAGGACCAATTGACCCTTCGCTAAGTCCCGCCCCCATGGTTATAGTTGCTAAGTCTGACAAGCTTTCTTTTCTGGTTAATTTCTGCCTACATCAGCATGGATTGCTCAGTGATTTTAGTGAACATATTCCGAAGGAACTTGTGTTGAATTTCTGGAGTAATAGTTGGGGAATATCAGAGGGAGCTAGACAGAGAGGACTGCAATATGCATCTGTGGAATACATCATTTGTCTGCTGAGTAATGTTGACGAAGAGGATGTTAAAATCGAAGCGAAGGCTCAGTGTTCAAACAGAAAGACTCAGCAACCCCTCAGCATGATGATTCATGTCCAGAAGAAATGTATCCACGATTAACCTGGTGCTACTTCAGGGTTGTGGGCGTGGCCAAAATTATGGGTCGACACATCCGGTTTTAGCAGGGGTACCTTTCGAGCCGGGGTGTTTACATTAGGATCTTGTATTTTAAAAGGTTAATTAGCTTGTGGCTAGGTGTTTTTCTTTTTTTCTTTTTTTTTTAACTTGTCCTGTCCAGCATCATAGCAAGCAGAATGGAAATCCGATTGCTTTATTGTGTTGAACAGTTTTGCTTTGCCAAGAGGAGCTTTATGAACACAAGGCGTTTTTCTTAAAGGCATATGCCACCTCTGGGTGAAATTGAGCCCCCCCCCCCCCCCCCCGCAGTCCACTGAGTTGAACAAGTGGGCAGAACTGTTTTCTAACTGACCCAGTCATTCTCTGAATCTCGCAGCACTGACTTTAGCGTAGCTTAGCATAGTTGCTGTAATCGGGTGGTTTCTAATAGCATCACTTGGCGAAAGTGAACGAATCAAATCAAATTTTTTTTCCAATTACGTTTCCTGATCCACATTCTGATCTGCGGTGCTTTGCCTCTCTACTTCTGTAGCATATAGTTCCCCATTGAATGCCACCTAGTCAGTCCTTTGATGTGAAATCAGCTTCTCATTTGTACTTGATCAGAATGTGCGGGTCATGAAACGTAATTGGAAAAAATTCAAGTTAATTAGTTTACTTTCGCCAAGTGATGCTATTAGAAACCACCCAATTACAGCATAAAGCATGATGGCGAAATGGGAGCACACAATAAAACAGCGATAAGACGAGGTGAAATATCATTGCTCCTTCCCTCCCTCGTTACGGATTGGAAGGATGAAGTAAAGAAGTGGCCGAGGATAACCTATGCTAACATCTTTAGCGACATTATAAATGCACTGGATTGTGATGGTGAGGCTATGCAAAGCATGAAGAGCCCCGAAACACAACAGTAGGCTCGTTGGGATCGACTGCGTCTGCCTACGTCTGACTTCATGATCAGACCAGAGCTGCTGAGTCATCAGAGACGACTGAGCAGCAGCTCAGCCGGACAAGTTCACCAACGTGAAGACTGCAGGGATGGAGAATGGAGATCTGATCAAATTGTCTAATTTCAGATGACTGAGACAGCATGTTGTTGATGATAATTACATAAACTTGTACTGAACTGTAGTAGAAACATATGCAGACGGAATGTTTTTTACCTGTTCAGGTGTAACTTGAAGGACAGCAGTCTGGGAAATGTCCTAGCTCAAATATATAAAACTTTAATGCTTTGCCTTGTCAGGAATTTAAAACAAATAAAAGAAATGGAGACTTTTTTTTTTTTAGATGGGTATAGAAATATGCAAATATGGCTTCAACCTCCCATCAGTGCTGTCCTTCCACCGGAGCTGGTTCATTAAATTCACATCTACGCTGGATTCTCACTTCCTTTTATTATTTTTTATTCCTTCATATTGTTTATGAATATTTGTTGAGGGTCTGAAAGACACATACAAATGCAATGTACTGTTATCATCATCATCATTATTATTTTTGTGATAATCATCATTATTATTATTCAGGGTTTGTGTGGTCATGGATAATATGAGGAGGGCGTGAAAAGGTGGCATGAGGAAAGGTGGATACACATTAATAAGTCCAGTGTCTTTGAATAAAACAAATCCAAATTATGAAGAGGATTTGTGACATTTTTCTCCAGGTGTAGGTATAACCTACATTTATGCTTCATATTTATGAATGGAATAACTTGTGGCAGCAACACGTTTGTGTTGCTTTGTAGCAGCAGTCAGATATCAGCCTGTTTGTGAACATCAGTTTATTACAGTATGAAACACCGGCTGTTTAAAATGATCTTGTAGCCTATTAAAAACACCAAAATGGGTTAATTACTGGGAGCATCACATGGAAGTCCCGTCAGAAAATCGGAGCTTGCATCAGTGAGAGGATCAGGACCAGGTTCTGTCGGCGGTAGATGCAGGACTCCAGGACCACAATCTGTTCCTTCCAGCCTTGTTGCTGCAGAGAACCAAAGTGGAACGAGCCCAGAACTTCCACAGCAGTAAAGTAGGGCCTGTGATGGTTGTGGGAGAAGACGTCCTGTGTTGATCCTTGATCTCCTACAGAGCTCCCATCCCGTTTGTGATACGCTAGGTGCTAACTACACAACGACCAATAATAGAAACAAATCAATGACGGACTTCATGATCGGAATGTCCAACCACAGACACACGATGTCCCTGAACTCCAGGACATCTCGTTTCTTTATCCAATCACTAACTTCATCCTTTAGCTTTATCCAGACACAAACGTAAACTTAACTCCTTAACTAGGCTATTATGAACCTGACCTGAACTTTTCTGTCTGTTTAAGCGCCCTGAGGTGACACTGTCATGAATGGACGCTATACAAATAAATAAAGTTGAAGGTGAAGTTAAACACCGTTCTCCATGACCAGCTCCAGCCTTTACCTACTAAACTGCTGCTTTGGGAGCGGACCAGCATGTTCCCACATCATGGGTTTATCATTACATTGGATCTGATAGGAGTATTGGCTACTGGACTCAGAAACTGGCAAAGAAGACTGTGTTATATTCGTCTATGTTTGGCAGTCAACGTAATTTACGAGTGTTTATATGTTTATTTAGCCTCTAGCGATTCACAGCTACCTTACTACATGTAAGCAGTAGCTTTTACTTAATATTATACCACTGTCTTGTAGCTAACAACTGAGCTAGTTGGTTTTAGCGTCTTACCTTGGAACAGTTTGTTCAGCTCTGTGTTCAGCTTAATGCAGCTGCAAGTGAGGTTTTCCACACCGTTTAATCCACATTCCACATCTCTCCACTTGTGTTTTTTTGGTTTTGAGAAGGCAAAAAATACAACATCACCCAAACGTTCTGGATATCTGTCATCAGACTTGAAAATCCCATCTACGCCCCGTCTATGGAAGTGATGTTTGCCAGAAACTCTTTTCCTCAGTTACCGTTGCTAACGTATGATTTGTCAGTGGCGGCTCCAGGGTGGGGCTGCCGAAGTTGTTGATTTGAAGTAGTGACCTTTATTGGATTGAAGAATGCAAATCTTGTCAATCCAACTTTTCTTTGTTTTATGTTAAACCAACAAGAGATCATTTGAAAACATTATCACAATTTGTGCGTTAAATAAACAAATATTTATTCAATTCACCAAGCAAGAGCCTTAGTTGTTTTTTTGTGTGCCTGGACTGCAGACAGATGGCACCGGGGGGCTATCAGTATTAAAATCATGCGTCTTGTCCACAGATTACTCCTAGAATCTGTATTTGTTTGTTTGTTTATATTGACTACCTCTTCTCTCATTTTGCTGTGTAATAGCTGCCCTCATATCTGGATGAACAAGTTCAAAAAGGATGCTGAATTCCTCCACAGAAACAGCAGTCAGGAAACACTACAGAGAAAATCTGCTGCTTACTTCCCCACACTTTCCTCCCTGCCCACCATTTTACCGCACTACACAATTCATAGCCTGTTAGCCGTATTAGCTAGCCCTGCTTGGGCACTCAAACAGCCCAGAGAAACCCAGCAGAGTCTCAGACTTTCCTCAAGCTGTGAATGGAATAGCTTTGCAATTTGTCCTGGCAGAAAACAGCATTTTGATCTTAATGAATGGCAAACGGCTACCATTAGAAGTGAGAGGGATTATCGGAGGTGGGTGGTTTATGGCGCTGTGTCTGTGAGCGTGTGAATATTTGTTTGGCATCGTAGAATGGTCTGTTCTGATCCTTCATTAAAAGCCTCACTGCAGGACCTCTTTATGGGTCGCTCAAAGAGATGGGCCATATTTGGAAGACATTTTAGTAAATCTACAACACACACACACACTTGCTTGCAGTCATTGCTGGGATGAAAGTGTGTGTGCGCGTAATTTCTGTATGACATTGACTGAACTTAATGGCAAACACAGGCCTCTCATGGCAGCTTGTATATCCCTTTGTACACACATCTATACCTTTTGGGCTGCATGCGTGCTAATGAGCGCCACATGCTAATTATCATCTCCATAGGTGGAATACACTCTCTGTGCTCCGGTGCAGTTATTCCCAGCTAATCATGGCACAATATTGACGTCCATCTTAACTGCATTAAACAAGCCCAGCTGATTGGCTGCAACTGGAGGCAAACCAAACACATTTTCCCTGACAGCTGGCCTGCCTGATAGCAGATCCTATGTGTTTGTCATGGCTCTTACAGGAGGAGGTGCCCTCATGTGTAATGACTTATAAGTCATTTATTGGGGCAGTGAGAACTAATAGCATCACTGCAGCACAAAAATAGGATCACTTTAAAACTGTTTGAAATTTGTATATCTTTTCCTATTGTAGTTTAGTGATGGGGAAGTCCCTTTGATATGTATTTATGTTCAGTGTTTACCTTCTAAGAAAGTTGCACAGTTTGTACAAACAACTGACAGACTTCTCCGTTCCGGTATTTTCCCATTTGCCCGGCTTGAGGAAATGTGCATCTTCCAACAAGTCCTCCTAAGTCATACGTACTATAGGATCGTTTGTGCATGCAGCTAAATACGGACTATATTTATGTCTTTCCTAACAGCGACCTCAAGCGGTGGTTACATGACTGCCGAGTTTTTCCCTGGCAAGCCCAAAACATGGCGGATACCACTTCAGTCTTCAGTAGAAATTTATATCTTTTAAGATAGATTGTGGTTTTAGTTTTGTTTTGATAACATTTCTAGCGACAAATATACACTTGATTTTCATAACATTTATTTGGTTTATGTACCAAATCCATGTCTTTCATTCTTTCAGGTTTTGTGGTTGTTGCTACGGTGGTTGCTAAGGACGCTATTAGCAATAAACTGGAAGGAAGGACAAACACGACATTTACAGGGCTGTGCTGGTTAGCAATAACTTTCTGCATGTCATATACAGTACGTGCATTTTACCCTATGAACATAAATGAACAGAATTCAAATAGGCTATATTATATCATATCAGAATTAGGTGGATTTTTTGGGGGGGCAGAGAGTGGGGGATGACATGCAGCAGAGTGTCTCAGGCCGGGAATTGTACCTAGACCAGCTGCACCGAGGAACTGCAGCCTCCGTTTATTGGGGAAGCTTTCCAACCTGTTAAGCTCAATGTTGCCTCAAGTGCTTCAATCAGTTGTTCAATATTGTTTTCAGTCCATACTTTCCTTCTCTTAAGTCAGACAGCTTTGTGTATTCTGCGTCATTTCTCCTCCTGCCACCATCAGGGGTGTCAGGGAGTTGTAAAATACACTCTTACAGTGTAATTTCAGGTGTGCACAAACGACCCTGTAGTACATCTGACTTTGAAGGATAGTCTGGTATCTTCGGTTGTCTCACTGGCTGTTTTGTGTAATATTTCCAATTCCACCATTAGCATTAGCATTAGCATGGGAAAATCAACTCAACTACCGGGTAGGCTAGTTCAACTTGATGTCTGGTGCATATGAGGTGACCACAGCCAGCAACGAGAAACAGCAGCGATTTTGAGTTTAATTTATTTAACATTAACATTTCAACAAGACTATTCATAACACTTCTAAACTATTTCCCCCCCAAAAAGATGTTGCGCTGTTCATGGTTGTACTAGCAAGAAGATTAAGTTTAATTTGTGGCTAGAACATGCACCTCGGTCTACGAGAGGGAGAGAGGCTGCAGGACCCAGACTGCAACCAAATGGTCGCATTTCGCAAATAAAAACAAATACATCTGCTGTTTGGTAAATAAGATTGTATCCCACCAAGATCCGCGGAGTCAGCAGCGTCTTGCTCACGTCTGATATCTAACTTGAAACCAACTTCACCGCGGTCCAGACTTCACCGTGCTCGCTTCATGTTGGTTTAGACGAGTCTTCTTTCAGCTGCTGTGACGGGAAGACGGCAGATCGCAGGCGGCTTTCTCTACTGTCTTTAGGCTTCACCCCCCCACCTTCCCCCGCTGGTAGGGTGTTTTATTACCGCCACAGAGTGACATTTATTACAGAGCTCCAAGACGTACACTACATGAATGAACTGTATTTTATAACACCATCGGATGATCGAAAAAAAATTACGTGATTAAAAAAATTCTTAACAATCAATTATTGATCATCGATTAATTGTGCCCATCCCTAGTTTCCACATAGTTTACCTAAAAAGTTTGAAAAAGTGTAGTAGCGCAAACGTCTAGCAGGTAAATAAACGCCGGTTCCAGTTGAACCGTAAGTCGGTCGCATATTTCATGGGGGCTTGGAAGAAGGTGGATAGTAGCCTGGTACACCAGCCTGATAGGGCTGGGACGATTCGTCGACGTATCCGATTATGTCGACGCAAAAAATAGGTGGACGCAAAATATGCGTACCGATCCGTCATCAGACCAAAACAAAGATGGCGGCGCCATGTGACTTCAGACTAAAACAAAGATGGCGGCACGATCTCCGCGAGTGGCTCTTCCAAGTTTCCAAAGCGTAAGGCAGTGAAGGCCCACACTTTTTTATCAAAGGTATAGGGATATTAGGGATGGCGAATCCGAAGCCTAATGAGACATGAGAATACTTCCTTGAGATGGACGCCATGTCTTCAGACACGTCAGGCCTGTTTGAGACGGTCAGCATGAAGCAGGAGCTCCATCTGCTGGCTGTGGGTGGAACTACAGCTGATGTCGGGAGCCGTCTCGTCTCTGACTGAATATAAAGTCACGTTCTCAACCTCATGTTAGTGTTTCATCTGTTGGTTATAGTATTGTGTAATCACTTCTGGGATAAATAAAGAATTTTTAATTTCATTTCCAAGTGATTGGCACCTGTATTAAGCATTAACAGAATAAAGATGAAGATGCACTTTTTCTGGAAGCTAGAACCATGTTCAATATAATGTTCAACTCTGAATGTTTACTTATCTTCATTTTCTTTTGTTGGAAAATAATGTCTGTCTTAGCTTAAATCCTCCAAGTTTACATAACCATATTATTTCAATAATGACTTTTTTTTATTATTAATTTCATGTAAATGAAAGAATTAAAAGCCTGTTTTTCAGTCCGCTGTGTTTTCAACATAAATTTTACATTCTGTTGGTTCATGAAAAACTCCATGACAGGCTGCTGCTCCCACTGCCTTTTTATTCATGCTCTTTTTTTTACATTTCAGATATCTATATCAGCACATATAAATTGCTGTCTGTCAATTTATGAGGAGATAATCGAATCGAATGGAGTCGAATCGAACTAAAAAAAGTGAATCGTTTGATTAATCGATGCATCGAAAAAATAATCGATAGATTAATCGTTTAAAAAATAATCGTTTAACACAGCCCTACAGCCTGACCAACGCCATGTATGAGATACACGGCAAGTCAGTCTGGATTCCCTCCATTGGAGACTGATTTCCAATGCGAGGCGAGAGGCGGGACTAACAGGAGGAAAGTGAACCGGAGAGAACCAATCAGAGGTGACTGTAGCTGGCGTAGTTCGGCACTCTGTTGCTACGTTGCTATGGCGACGCCGGAAGTCAGCGTTTACACGTTGTTTTTCTCTCTTTATTTAATGTCATTTTCTTGTGTATATTAACATAGAATGTTTGGTTTTATTATCATAAATACTCTGTTACATGTCAGCATTGTTTATTGCTGAACTACTAATATGAGAAAGCGTTTGTGTCGCACGTCATGTGACTATGACCCGGAAGTTGTTAGTTACGCACCAAAACAGAGCAGAAACAGCGGTGGAGACGTTGAAGAAGTTTTACGTTTTTGATAATAATTGTACTGCTGCGCTGTGATTGGTCCGGTCAATTTTTTACTGGAATGGAAATCAGAACCGAATCGAAACGTGGAATCGATAATGGAATCCGAATCGCTAAATTCTTAACGATTCCCATCCCTAGTTGTGTGTGTTTGGAGGAGAAAATATAAATATATGAATTTAGAGCATTTGCGAAGCGATTTATCAACCCTGAAACAACTGGCATGGTTGTTATTTTGCGTGTATTTTAGTACGTTTGAAAAGCAGGTGGAAACTGGCAGCTGCGGCTTCTGAAGGGGATGATGCTGCAGGACTGCAGACACACATACCTCTGACCCAGAATCATTTTTCATCAGCAGTGAGGTCAGCTTTCATTCTTGAATTTAACAACAATCAACACAGCAAACACCACTTTTTAACACTGCATGCACATTTGGATCTTAGTAGATCTGGCCCTCAGCCTCTAGTGTTTTATAATTTCCAAACCAGTTATGCACTTTGTTAAACCTGCACGTCGCTGGTGAACCGAACTAAGTCAAGCAGCGGATGAAGATCTGAGCTTTACTCTTCCTTCAACTCTACACAAGTTTACGATGTCTTTCCTCACAACTCAACACGATTGGCAGTTTATGCTTCGAATATATAAAATATACAATTCATTTTGTTCAGCTTTAATTTTCTAAAAAGTGTATGTGTATTCAACATTTACCGCACCAGATTACAGTCTGGTGCGGTAATCCAATCCAATCCAACCCTCGGTGTAGGTCACAGCTGGTTAACTGAATCAGTTTAAGCTTCATTTAGCAAATCAACCTGTTTTATTGTTTTACATAGATCCACTATTCTGATTGCAGATCAGAGGGAAAAAAAAATATGCAGAAATGGTGAATTTTACACATTATCCTGTTTGTGTGAAAAATATCTTTAAATGATATTCTGACTAAAAGCTGTGATAAAAGGAAACAAACAGTTTGGAGAGCTCAGTGTGACACACACATTGTCTGCCATCCAACCCCAGGACGTTCTCTGCCATATCAAAAGCTTTGCTGCAAGCACAGATTTAGACATATGTCTCATCACTTTCTTCTTCTCCAGAATGAAATGCGTGATGAAAGGCGGCCATTTTCATACATGCACTGGAGTATGCTCTCCTTTCCACATTCTCTCTAAACTGTGGCTGGAAGCAACACTCACATTCTGTTGCTTTTTTGTTTCTCCTGCAGCTTTTGTCTGCGCTTCCTCCCTTGTAATCTTCGACATCAACACTGTGTCAATCCTGTTTGATGTGCAGAGAAAACAATGAAACAGTTTAGAATATCCACATAAGGGTTAACTAAAGAGGATGTGCCAATGGAGATTAAAAGCAAGCTATAATTATAGCTATAGGTATATGTAAGAATTTGGTTTCAGCCATTTATTGTTTGTTTTATAAACAAAATGAACAATCAATGCTGAATTACAATAAAAATTAAAAAACTTTTTTTTTTTTTAACCTAAATCCACATTGTAATATTAGAGTATAAGAAGCCAAAGTCATGCCCATCTGTCCCATGGGACCTAAGAAACAAAAAAATATGAATGGAAGTCAATGGGGAGACAATAATAATCTTCTGGTCCCAGCTGCTCTCTGCCCTGGATTCCAGATATGTTGGTTTTCGATTTAAATGAAAGAAAAACTAAAATATCCCAAAGAACTTTGATTATTTCGGGATTTACTTGAAGCTGCTTTGTCGACTACAGCTCTCCCTGCAAGTGATGACGTTGCTCCCTGCGACTGGCGTGAAGGAGACCGGCCATCATATCATCAGTGTAATAGACAGACTCTACATTTCCAGACTTATAACCGTTTTCACCTCTGTCCTCGTTTCCTGGTCTTGGAAAAAAAAAAAAAAATGGTGACGTGCCGGAGTAAAATCGCAACAGTAGCATACTCGGGCAACATGCGTATGTTGCTTGCGACGAGAGCTGTAGTCCACACAGAAGCTTCAAACAAAACCTGAAATAATCTAAAATCTTTGCAGTGTTTTACTTTTTCTTTGCATGAAAATTTTTTATTCAAATCCACAACCAACATATCTGGAATCCAGGACAGAGAACGACTGGGACCGGTGGGTTCAGCTCCAAAAGGGTTGTTTAACTCTGCTACGTATGGCTGGGCGGGACATTGGCCGGAGGATCGTACCCCTTTCTGGAAAAAGGCTGTTGGCTGAACTTTCGTTGCTACTGCCATAAAGAAAGTTCCTGTATGTTGGTACAGAAAAGACGACAGATTTACAGAACCAAGAAGTGCCTTGCCGTGCTGTTCTTTAAACAAAGAAGAGATGGGGAATGAATTAGCATTGTGTGACGAGGCTGCGGAGTCCACCACAAAAACTCAAATCTTACCAAAATTATTTTTCTGATTTCGAGGCAAAATATCTTATCACATTCAAAATAAGACAAAATTACTTAACGAGACACATTTCAGTAAGATAAAGGATCTTGTTTTAAGGCAATGCATCTTATTTCAAGAAATCATATCGAGAAAATTCCACTTGTTCCATTGGCAGAAATTTTTGCTTATTACAAGCAAGAAAAAATACTTTTTTTAAGAGTGACCAAGATTTTTTTTGTTGTTGTTGCTTGTAATAAGAAAAAAAGAAAGAAAGAAAAGAAAAGAAAAAAAAAATCTGCCAATGGAAGAAGTGAAATTTTCTTATCTCACTGAATGTTTCTTCTTAGGTAATTTTGTCTTATTTTGAGTGTGATGGGATATTTAGACTAGAAATGAGAAAAATCTACTTGGTACTGGTCCTGGTTTGGAGCTTTTCTACTCCAGCTTTCTCCACAGTCCAGACACGGTGCCCATGACGTTGACTGGTGTTTTTAGATTTTCTCTTGAAGTAATGGTGAGTGGTTTGTCTCTCTGCTGGCCCTGTGATGGACTGCTGATGCCTGGTTACTGCTGGGGTCGGCTCCAGCCCCCTATCACGCTGCGTTGGAAAACGCGGGTAAATGAAAAGCATGAATGAATCATCTATGCTGTCAGCCAGTCTTGATACCCAGCTGCAGGTGTGTGATACAGTGTCACAAAGCAAAAGGCAGCCGTTACATGATCAGGGGTTAAGGCAAACTTCAGTCCTGAACTTTTTTGGGACAAATGGGGTTGTTTAAGGAGAGTTTATTTGCATTTACATTCTAGAATTTGGCCAAAAATTGAGGCTATTTTTTGTGCGATCAATCGTGATGTATAGCACTGTCTTGCTGCTACATGTGTATATCATCGTCCGCAGGTATAACGCTGACATGTACAAGTCAAGCATGAAGTGTAATGAGTCATCCGTCATGTGATGACTTGTATCAGCTCTGCTGGGAAGACTGCATTATAATATCCAAGAAATTTAAAATCTGTCCTCACCCTTTATCTCCTAGCATTTTGTAACAACACTAAACTTAAGATTAACTGATTAAAGGGCAATTTGGCTTCTCTTGAACGTGGGGTCTGTTTTCATGTCCTTTCATATATGTGAGTGATGGAGAAAGAAATTTTCCAGATAGCTCCAGTATTTATCCAGACAGGCAGCCTAGCAGCCTGGCTAATAATAAGTATGGGGCAACTGGCCCCCGCGTCTAAGGCTGCTTTCCCACTGAAATGAGCATTGACCCACTCATAATCTGCATTTTGCTCCTTTCAAAAAAAGGTGGGTCTGATCACCTGCTGGCAGCTGGGTGGCCTCAGTCCCCACCGCTGCGTGTTGCGCGTTGATGATGTCAGCTGTGCGACACGAATCAGGAAAGTAAACAAAGGAGAACAAGTCAGGCTGTGGTTAAAGTGCCTTCTTGTTGCACCTTTGTCCATCCTCAAAATGGAGGAAAACCAGCAGATGATTTTCTAGTGCAGGCGACGTGAATTTGTGGCCGAAGCAGAGTTGTTTTGGTACTTTATATGAGACGCGACTGGCGTGATGTCACAATGTAGCCACGTACAGCCCAATGTCATCACGTAAATCAGCGGGTCAACCGGGGTCTGGTGTTCCCGCTGCATGCCATTCGGCCAAAGGAGATTTTAATACGCTTCACTTGCCGAGTCATTTGACGCGGGTCGATTAGCTTTTCCCACTGCCACTAAAAGCCGATTGTTCATGGGTTTAAACGGGTGTTTTGGCCCGTGGGAAAGGGGTATAAGTTCGCCAAAAAAACTGCTTTTTTTCCATACTGAAAGGCTCGGATAGTCTCAACGAGTGTCCGACGACATACTAGAGAGGAGAGATGGACCAAAGTATCTACACTACCTGGCGGTTGCTATTTGGTTTGGGGTCTCTGTCCAATCAAATCTTGTTCTGAAATCGTTCAATAACTCGTATCCCCGACCAGTGTTTTGATGTCAGTTATTGTTCGATTTCAGAGTAAGATTTGATTTCCAGCATCCCGAAATTTGGACAGAAACACCAAAACAAATAGCGATCTCCAGGTAATGTAGATACTTTCATTCATTTCTCCTCTCAGGTATGTTGTCGTGGAGACGAGGCGGAGTGATACGAAGATACCTTGAGACACTCGCCCATATACGGAATAGTAACCTGTGGTCTCCAGGGTTGCAGACACGTGCCTCTCCACACACTCATGTTTGAGTGGAAAAAAACAGTTGCTGTGTTCTGTTGAGAGCGGCTGCGTGTTAAGACCTATACAGGCCATACGACAGTGAAGGCGTCACCAACCTGACACAGAAGCAGCACAAGTAAATCCAGTTTGGAAAACAGCATCATATTCCAGCAACAAGTTTCCATGAATTATTTCTTTAGCACCGTTTCCACCTGCAGGTCTGGATCGGGTCTGGTCGGGCCAAACCCGATCGGGTGGGTTTTGGTACGGATGTGTTGATTTCACGTTGCGCCCCTACAGCAACCTGTACCCTTACTCTGGAGGCGGAGTATTTACCGGATAGCGCTGCTACATGATCGCGTATCATTGCCGTGCAACACCTTTTAACCAAAACACCACACGTGACAGAAACAAAGGAGTCACCACGGATTGCTGTGTATAAGCTCCACCTCTTTGGTCCGGATTGGTTAGATCAGTACCCCTATCGAAGGGTACCAAAAAAGTAGGCCGGGTCAGGTCGGATATAAGGGTACACATCCCAGTTTTAATCTGTTGAGACGCAAAAATACGTGGGCTGATCTGGCCCGACCCAGATCCAGATCCGCTGTTGGAAACTGGGCTTTTCACCCATGACCCGAATTCAGTTAATAATGAATACTGAAGATACACAGTATATCACACTAGTTCTGCATGTTAGATCTGTCTTCATCTGATATGATGATAATGATGAAGGGCTGATTGCAAACCTGAGTTATTGTGCGCACCTGGAATCATCACAAACATGAGTTCCTCTCATAGATAAAAGACACAAACATGATGAGAAACGTTGATTAGAAACTTCGTGTTTCTTTGTGGTGGCTGGAAGCCGTTATAACCACACAGACCTGAAGCTCCTCACCTGAGGAGGAGACGGAGCTACAACATCCATCACTCTGAATGTCCATGATTTTTCTGTCAGTAATTTATTCTGTAAAGTTTCCATTTCCATCATTTGTGAGATCTAATATTCACTTTTACCATAAACAATTCAATGTAAATATTAATTTAAAGTTACATCAAAAGGAATATTAAAATGTAACGGAATAATTACTTTTCCAAGTAATTAGTTATTTTTATAAAGCTGTAACTCTGTTACTAATGCCATTACTTTTTTTTGAGAAGTAATTAACTATAATGAACTACTTTTTTAAAGTTACATTCCCAACACTGCCCAGAGCTGGTGTTGGCTACTTTGGGTCCGTGTCAGTTTGTCTTTATCCAAACCAACAGAGTTTGGATAAACGATAAAGCTTCATGTGAAATGATAGACATGTTCTATCGTCCAGACAACATACAGTCATCCTAAAAATTATTCATACCCTCCAATGGGCTCTTTGCACAGGTCTACTACTTCCTGAACTTAAGGTAGCTCCTCTGTTTCCTGTCTTCCAGTTCTGGACGAGCTGATTAATCCAGGTGTGTCTGGCTCTTAACTGAGGTCAGACATCAGTTTGTCTCGTAATTAAAGACAGTAAACAGAGGAGCTATCTTAAGTTCAGGAGGTAGTACAGTTGTGCCAAATAAAGAAGGAAAAAAATCATCTGTCAGTGAAATTAGGTGAAATTGACTAAATTAATGATAAATAAAAATTCTCTAAAAATCATGACATTGATTTTAAATTGTGGTTTGAAAGAAATATTAAAAACAAACACAGAAAAAATAAAACAGGTAAACAATCATGATGGGGATCCGAAGCTAAAATGTTTTTGAGCAACACTGTGAGGCAATCACTGCAATCAGGTGTTTTCTGTAACGTCCAATCAGACGTCTGCACCTGTTGACAGGTATGTTGGTCCATGTTCATGGGAAAGATGCTCTAATATGTCTGGGAGAGTTTTGTTATTAGTTTTTTATTATTATTTTTTATCATTTCCAACCAAAATTCAAAAGCAACATCTTATTTCACTTCTTTATATTTTTGTAAATTTTTATTTATTATTAGTTCCTTTAATTTCTTGTTATGTCAATTACTTTCGTCAATTTAGCCTTTCCTCTAATTGGAGGGTATTATGAATGTTTTTGAGGACGACTGTATATCATCACATATACAGCTGTGTGAAAAAGTTTTTGCCCCCTTCCTAATTTCT
The DNA here is from genome assembly GCA_023101725.1 of Atherinomorus stipes. Classification (NCBI taxonomy): domain Eukaryota; kingdom Metazoa; phylum Chordata; class Actinopteri; order Atheriniformes; family Atherinidae; genus Atherinomorus; species Atherinomorus stipes. The sequence continues at coordinate 377,034 of JALJCO010010517.1, read as the reverse complement.
TACTTTTTTGCATGTTAGTCACACTTAAATGTTTCAGATCATTAAACAAATTTAAATGTGTGTCACAAAGATAATACAAGTAAACAGAAAATCCAGCTTTTAAATGAAGGTTTTTATTTTTAAGAGGGGAAAAAAATCCAAACTTAAATGGCCGTGCGTGAAAAAGTGATTGCCCCCTAAACCTAATAACTGGTTGTTCCACCCTTAGCAGCAACAACTGCAATCAAACGTTTGTGATAACTGGGAATGGGTCTTCGACAGCGACATTCAAAAACTGCATTTTCTGTTTACTTGTTTTATCTTTCACTCGCATTGAAATTTGTTTGATGATCTGAAACATTTAAGTGTGACAAACATGCAAAAAGGTAAGAAATTAGGAAGGGGGCAAAAACTTTTTCACACAGCTGTATTGCCCAGCCCTAATTTTATGGCTTATTTTTGGTCTTAAATGTTGGTATCTGAACTGGTTGTTTTGGGGGGTTTCCTTTGCTAAATTAAGGTCAGTTCAATCACGAACTCACATCGCATCTGAGACACTGATTTATTTTACTGTAGGTTAAACTCTGTCAAATATTTCTCCCAAAGAACAGGATCGGTGCCTCGAGCTTTATTTTATCAATATCTGCCCTGTTGATTTTTAGACAAACTGGTGCATAACTGACTTGCAGGATGCATGAGCAGAAGAACTTGACCTTAAGCCCTGGGTAACTGCAACAAATGTAAGAAATTAAGCATCCCCTTCACTTAAAACAGCGACAGAGGTTGAAGGAATGGGCTCTAATTTACTTTCTTTACGGACAACAGTCATGTCTGCATCACACTGAGGCTTATTTTTAGGTAGAATTTGTTACTGAGAGGTCATCGCTGCCAAATCCCCCCCAGCCACCAGAGAGAGGATGGCTACCGTGGTGTTGGTGGAGTTGGAAGGGCAGTTGAGGGAAATCAGGTCTGTGGTATGGAGATCCAAGGGGAAATTAGCCAGCACTTAGCTACACACATGCACAGCAGGCCCAGCTCGGAGACGGAGCCTCAGATCCAAGCATGGAGGACATAAAAGAGAAGCAGCGCTGTGGCTGCAGGGAGGAGATTCTCCCTCACACTGTCTTCTCTCCTGCTCTCTTAATCTTCCTCACATTTCGCTCTGTCCTCATCTCTCATTCTCTCTTCTTCCCCTCGCCTTTCCTCTGTCTTCTCTGAGCTTTTCAAGTATGGACGTGTGTTTGCAAAAGCACTCATGCTATTTTTATGTTTGTCAAAAGCTGGCGTGTGTGTGCCATTTTTCTTTTTTTTTTTTTTTTACAAAATGCCCAATGTACATCAAACGTTGGGTGAAATGGAAAATGGTGTTGGGGGTGGGGGGGGGGGGTAGGTGTTAAAAAGAAAATACACTACATGCTGTATAGGCTCTTCAAAGGGTTAGCATCACAACTTTGGGTGCCATCCTGGGGACATGGCTTTGCTCTCACTGATACAGACGCACTCGTAGGTCCCCATGAGTCGGGGGTCACTGTTTACCGGCCACTTGATGTACAGCAGCATCAAACATCCCATCAGTAAAACAAGTACGGGGGGGGGGGGACAAAGATGATGTTCATGTGTATCAGGGCAAAGACATCAAAAAGCACCTGCTAGTAACTGAAATTCAAACTAATATTCACGAGCTGGAGCTCGGCCTGGGACGATAACAAATGTTGCTGGATGATTTCTTGTCCCACATATAATTGACGATAATATTATTGTCGACATTACAGACATCAAAATAACTACTTATATCATGTTAATATATCATAATAATGCAAGTACATTCTTTCAAATGCATCAATTCAGCTTTTATTTTAAACTGGAATGTCCAGAACCAGAACTTTTAAATATCCCAAATGAATAAATAAACAAAAAAACAACAAAAAATAAAAGAAAAAGACTTTCAGGCTTTGCAATAAGTGTTTCCAGGTTCCTCAACGCTCACTTGCTATGCTCTGAGTGAAGGTGTGCTTGAGGCTCCGCCTCCTCCCAAGATCCTGAATGACTGAAAGATGCGTCACTCCCTTCATTTCATACTGCTAAGCCACAAACGCACCCAGGTGCTGAGACGATGCACAGAGTGAACCCTCTTGTGATCCAGCTTCTTTGGCAGCGAATACAAGCATGCACATGCAGATCGAGGCCGGAAAAATTATTGAGTTCATTTTCATTTATTGTACGATTAATTGATTTATTGATTATTGTCCCAGGCCTAGCTGGAGGTGTCAGGGGATGCTCCAAAACTGCCACGAATAACAATGCAGATGGAAACCAATGGGGCAACAGCGACAGGCAGACGGTTTTTCTCTGTTCTCTCTCCGTTTAGCCTTCCCCCCAAGCTACAAGCTTCTTATATCATCAAACATGCAGTAGATATGACTAACAGGCCACTCGCTGAGCGGTGGATAATAAGTTCTTTGGGTTTTTTTGCATCCATTGTGGTCGTGAAACCTCTGCTCTTTTTTGTTGAACTCGTCACATGATACTGTAAAGTTTTGACTAATTTAGTAGTCAGCAATCATATAACCACTTGTTCCAACTGAAGTATGCAGAAGAGCATCTCTGACTGCACAACACATCCAACCTGGAAGCAGATGGGCTACAGCAGCAGAAGACCACACCGGGTGCCGCTCCTGTCAGCTAAGAACAGGAAACTGAGGCTACAATTCACACAGACTCACCAACATTGGACAATAGAAGATGGAGAAATGTTGCCTTGTCTGACGAGTCTCCATTTCTGCTACCAAATTGGGATGGTAGGCTCAGAATTTAGTGTCAACAACATGAAAGCATGGATCCATCCTGCTTTCATGTATATATACATATATATATATATATATATATATATATATATATATATATATATATATATGTGTGTGTGTATATATATGAGGACAGGTTCAGGTTGGTGGTGGTGGTGTAATGGTTTGGGAGAGATTTTCTTGGCCCACATTGGGCCCCTTAGTACCAACATGGTGGTTTAACCACCACAGCCTACTTGATAATTGTTGCTGACCATGTCCATCCCTTTATGACCACAGTGTAGCATCCTCTGATGCTGCTTCCAGCAGGATAACGCGCCATGACATAAAGCCGGAATCATCTCACACTGGTTCTTTGAACATGACAATGAGTTCATTGTACTCAAATGACCTCCACAGTCACCAGATCTCAATCCAACAGAGCACCTTTGGGATGTGGTGGAACGGGAGCTTCTCATCATGGATGTGCAGCCGACAAATCTGCAGCAACTGTGATGCTGTCATGTCAATATGGAGCAAAATCTCTGAGGAATGTTTCCAGGACCTTGAAGTATCTACGCCACCAAGGATCAAGGCAGTTCTGAAGGTAAAAGGGGTCCAATCCTCACATAACTTTATTTATGGACGTAAATGTTAAGATTTCTTTGTATGTGTGCATTACTTGGGTTGTGGTCGACATCTGGCGTAAAATTTCATGTCAATAGCTGTACTATGCGTGCAGCTATTGAGTATGTATATATATATATATATATATATATATATATATATATATATATATATATATGTATATACATGCATAAATACATATACATATATATATGTTAGGGGTGCAACAATTTATGTATTCGTATCAAACCGTTTAATACAGGTGTGTACCGAACCGACCTGACCACCATGTATGGAATATCGAACAATACAGAATTTTTTTTTTTATCAACTTGTCTTCTGACGATGAACTCTGATTTGAAAATTCAGTGGACCTACGTGTGATTACACTCAGATCTGGTGTTTGGAACTACTTTGGTTTTCATGTTAATTATGACCCTGATGGTCAGCTGTTGTGGACAAAAGCACATTGGGCTAAAAAAAAAGTATGAAAATTTTTTGTTTGAATCGAAAAAGTATCGAACCATGACACTTAATTATCGAACCGAACCATGGATTTTTTGTATCATTGCACCCCTAATATATATATATATATATGTATGTATGTATATATATATATATATATATATATATATATATAATATATATATATATATATATATATATATATATATATATATATATATATATATATATATATATATACAGTATATATATTTGCAGCCACTCTGCTGATTTCAGACACTAACCTGTTTGTTTCACTTGGCTTTTCCTAAACGAGGTGATGTACAGCTGAAGGGACGTTTGTCAGACTGACAGCTCGAGTGTTACAGCAGATGGATTTTTCTACTGATGTTCAAACCTCACATGTATGAAGGTTTCTAACTCATCATAAACATAAAGAATGAGCTCAGTCGTGTTTCAGTTTGCACATAGCAGCCAAACATAGGCTGAGAGATGCGTTTCTGTGTGTGACACCCCTCCTCCCTCCCTCCCCCTCCTCCCCTCTGCATGCCCACAGCCCAGCAGTAATTCTGTGTTTATCAACTCTTTATTACGGCCCTCGAATCATCATTTACAATGGTAGCATCTGCTCATTGCCAAGCCTGAGCATGGGGCAAATTGCTTTTATATGGAAAAAACAGCCAGCGAGAGGATTCACACACTCACAAACGCACACATACACACAGCAGGACTTGCACACAAATCAAGACGGCGAGCCCCGGCCTATTTACAGCGGTTGTTAACTCTCCTGGCACAATCACATACAAGCACACCGACACTTCACTTCTTCTAACAGGATCAAATGATTAACTGGCCTCCATCAGCAAATCAAAATCAGTCTCAAACCCAATGAGGGAGCCATTTGGATCTTCCATTTATTTATCTGCTTTCCCTCCCCACCCCCACCCCCACCCAAACTACCTGAAGCTGCAGTGTGAAAACAAATATCACATCTGGCCTAAGACAGACAATCCTGCATTTGGTTTGGTCCAATTTAGCCACTATAGCGAGGTGCGAAACAGTAGGGAAGCAGAAAATGGCAAAACATCCTGTCGTTGTTGTTCGTGTTTAACACATTAGAGCTCCCTAAATGACAGGGATGAGTTGGTGAGGTGAATCTGTGGAGGAGCGAAGCGACCGGGAGGAGAAATGAGCTTGGAGCCTGCTCGGAGTTATCCTCCCAGCTATGAAAACTCCACCTGCAGGGCAGAGGAACCGGGAGGCAGCAGCCTGGCTCTGTACAGATGTTTGATGACTGAAAGTGGAACATAATGTGAAAAATATGACGGTAAATAAAAAAGACGATACTGATGTGGTGAATGGACATATACTTCTAGATCTTACTGCTGAATTCTTCTCTGAACTTCACCAACACGTAGAACCATTCCTTGTTTTAAACAGTTACACGAACGTGAGTGAAATTTAAGGCCATTTACTGCACCTATCTGCATATGTGCTTCATTCATCCTCAAAGACTTCACTGAGGTGGGGCGGTGGGTCTCGTAGGGATGGAGGGGTCACTCTGCCAACATAATGGTAGCGGAAAAACTGAATTAAGCCCCTTCCAGACCTGTGCTGGAAAGCGGGACTAGTGCAGACTCTGTCCTTTATACCGTCTGCATTCAGACATGCGTTCCCGGCTTTTACCTCGGAGATGTAGCAGACATGTTCTGGCTGGTCTCCAGAAATGTTGCGGCATGTTGTTTCGGCTGAACGCACAAGAAAATGTTCCAGACAGAGTTGAACGGAGAGCGTGGCTGTGATGACTTTTCCACAACATTTACTGATGTCTGAAAGCACTGCGACACAGTAAGTCTCCAAGGAAGCGACATGTTTGAAAAGACGAGTCCGGTTAAAGAGCGGACGGAGTTTACTGCTCATGATTCGCAATGCAGGTCTGAAAGCCGCTTTAGGCTTTCAGACGTGCTAGTTCGTGGATAGGATGTCCCATCCGTAGCCCCGGAGCTGGATCTAAAGGACCTACAAACATACATATTAATTCTACTGTTGATAATTTATGTACAGTTGTCCTTAAAATTATTCATACCTTCCAATTAAAGGACTAAAAAAGTCATCTGTCAGTGAAATAAGTTGAAATTGGCTAAAGTTATAATAAAAGATTCGATGAAAATCGTGACATTGATTTTGAATTTTGGTTCAACAGAAATAGTAAAACACAAAAAATAAAACAAGTAAACAATCATGATGGGGATCCGAAGCTAAAATGTTGTTGAGCAAGACTTTGAGGCAATCACTGCAATCAGGTGTTTTCTGCAACGTCCAATCAGATGTCTGCACCTGTTGACAGGTATGTTGGTCCATGTTCATGGGAAAGATGCTCTAATATGTCTGGGAGAGTTTTGTTTGCTTGTTTGTTTGCTTTTTAAATCATTATTTCCAATCATAATTCAAAAATATATTTTATTTCACTAAATTATAATTTTGTAATTTTTTATTTATTATTAGTCTCTTTAGTTTCTTGTTATGTGAATTACTGTTGTGAATTTAGCCTTTTCTCTAATTGGAGGTTATGAATAATTTTGAGGATAATTTGGAGTAAACTTTAACTTTAAACCATCTTGGATGCTGAGTTATCTAAGAAAGAAAGAGGGAGACTTTCATCATCCCTCCAGGGGGAAATGTAAATGTCCAGCAGGAGTGTGTGCAAACGTGCACAAGCAGAGCTTCTGGCTAGCGTGGTCTGCGACCCAGTCCATTGGACAATGAAGAATTCTTGATTCTTAGTTCTTTTTTAAGCTGCTGCAGGTTTAAAAATGAACTCTGCAGTACGACTGCATGTTTGGTTTGTCGTTATGTGTGCAAATTTTCACATTGCTGCAGTGATGCAAGCTCAGCCTGTCAGGATGGATGACACACTCACTGCTGTCACTCACTACGACACCCTGACATCCTTCTTTGCTGGTTTTTATGAGCATGTGTGTGGGTGTGTGTGTGTGTGTGTACGAACAGTGGGCTCAGATGGAATATCTTTGACATACATGGTTACACCTGCCCACACACACATGCCTGGAACTACTGTTTGTTTCAGTAACACTATCAGGTATGTGTATATAAGCAGTTTTACATACATAAACTTTACCTGAAATAAGACAACATGATGCAGATGAGATTTTTCTCAAGCAGTGATGAAGTCAGTCTATATGTCTTTCAATCCATGCAACCTTTACACTGTTTGTTCAGATCATTACACACATTACATCCTCTAAATTTGAACTCCTGAAGGTTTTATGGGGATACTGTATACTCCTGTCATATAAAGGCTCCATGGTATAGTTATCTAGGTTTCCAGCTCATCTCCAGGTTTAAAACAATGTCATTTCATCTTCAGCATCACCCAAAGCTTAAAAGTAGAGGTGTGCATGGTATTAAAGCAGAAGCAACTTGATGTGTCCAGTCATTTTAAATCCTTGTGAGAGTCTTTGCAGAAACCTGGCCACTATCATGTTATCATCCCCAGTTTTCCTTGCATGGTCAAATCTTCCAGGCGTTGCAGCAGTTAGAGTGTGCATGATATCCACCCTGACTGTTTTAAAAACAGATATTTGTAAACCACAAGCAAAAACTCCTGACCGTCGTACGGTGCGACTGTGTGCCTGTTTAGTGTTGTGAATGAAATAAAAGGTTGCAGAAGCCATAAGAAGAGGCCATCTGTGGGGTAGCTGTGGTCAGCACCCACTTCCTCATCCAAAAACCAGATGCTAGCTGTTAGCTGCCAGGTCAGGAGCTGCCGAGTGAGCAGACAGTAGAAATCCACCTAAATAGGCTGCTAGCCCCCAGGAGCCACAAAGAACGTTACTGGCCGTCATATGCCAGTCCAAGGAGCCAGGATTAAGAACTGGATGAGCGGCATGATCATCCCAGGTTCACTGCTAACAACTGTACTTCAATGGTTCATACTCTAAAATGTGACTCGTACTTTTGCTACCTCGGCTCCTTGGTTTGCTTTTTAAGAGGTTGTTACAAAGTTTGATGTTCAGGTAGGTTTTTACTGAAATGCAAAACCACAGAAACTGAAAACTTATTTCTACAGGACATTGACTTTTGGAGGTTGAGAATATTCCTGTAAAACTTGATGAACTGAGCTTATTCTGTGTTAGCCCCTCCCAGTCCTGCGCTAGAAAGCGGTAATCATGTGGACTTTGTCCTTTATATCGTCTGCATTCAGACATGCGTTCCGGTCTTTTACTTCGGAGATGTAGCTGACATGTACCGGCTGGTCTCCGTGTCATAAGAACAGAAATGTTGTGGCATGTCGTTTTGGCTGAACGCACAAGAAAATGCTCCGGACAGAGTTGAAGAGAGACCGTGGCTGTGCTAGCTTTTCTGCAACGTTTCCTGATGTCTGAAAGCGCCAGAACACAATAAGTCTGCAAGGAAGCGGCATGTTTGAAAAGACGAGTCCAGTTAAAGAGCAGATGGACTCATGTTCCGCAATGCAAGTATGAAAACAGCTTATGACAGAGGTGGAACACTGTTTTAGATTCAACCGGTTTCAGGATATTTTTTCCATGCCTGACCCATGCATGCATAAAGGAATGTTTGGTCCGGTAGTAAGTTAGAGCACCACACAGACATTTTTGCACACTATGTCTTCATGATCCACCATTTTTTATCCAACACATCCAAGCAGTCAAATTCTGTTCCATGTTGCAGAGAACTGTTGACATTGTTTGGTGAGAAGAAACTATTTTACTTCAGAATAAATATGACCGAATCTACATTATCTACAAATAATGTGAGACATGGTCTGTGGATTAGGGATGTGAATCCCCACCAAGGAGGCCGATTCCATACGCATCTCGATACCCCTCCGGTGATACCATACTTTCATGATACAGTGAAGCCTCCTGCTGATACGAAGCGTGACAACGATTTGACTTTATACAATGCTAGACTTTCCACCGATCGGATTGGCTTGATCTGATCGGCTGATATTTCACATTTTTTTCAAATTTTCTGATCGACCCTTAACTCTTCATTCACCGATCCGATCAATGACATCATTGTAATTTTGAATCTGCTCCTGTAAAACTTTGATTTACACAGATTAAACAAACAAACAAACAAAGCAGAATTAGACGTCTCACTAGTATGTGTTTTACGTCTTTGTGGCATTTTTGTCCTGAGCTCTGTCACTATGTGCTGGACAATCAAGTTTTTAGAATCCAGAATACATCACACGTAAAGGATGGCGAAGTTGGTTGCAAGGGAGTGTAAGCAAACATGTCGGAGGTATGGAGACACGGTGAAAAACGCTTGTGCTGCAGAAATGCAGAGGAAATACGCTGTGACCTTTCAGTCTACATCAGGGTTTCTCAATCGTGGTCCTCAGAGACCCTGCCCTGCATGTATTCCAGGTTTCCAACTCCACCACACCTGATTCAGATCAACTCAATTGCTCATCAAGTTCTTTGCAAGATGCTAACAAAATGCCAACACACCTGACGCGAGTCAGGTGTGTTGAAGTAGGAATATCTTGAAAACCAGCAGGGCAGGGGTCCTTGAGGACCTGGATTGAGAAGCTCTGGTCTACATGCTCCGTAATCCTCCTGTACCCAGCGTTTCGGCCACCGCGTGCTCCTCACGTGCAAGCAAGTATATTCCAGCCCTCCTGTAGTGATTGGACTAAATGAGCTGCACCGGGTTGTTCGTTCTCACGTCGAGGTTCTTCTGGGGCAACAGTTGCTCCATTAGTTTGATCACTTTTATTTGGTTATCAGATGGTTATCAGCTGACAGAGATGCTGTCAGGAAGTCTCAGTTTTAATAATATTCTCACCATATTTATGTTCATCAGTAGAATCATCTAAAGAAGATATGGGCATCCACGCCATGCCGCCCGCCTTGCTATGTTCGTCATTCTGCTGATGTTTTCAAACCACAGATTTGTTGTCAAGTTTTCCATCTTCCAACTATCACCAAACTCTTGACTTGTGTGTCCTCAGATACACAAATGTCCTCTCCACCTGCTGTCTCCTCCCTCCGTGTTTGCTGTTTACTTTCTGCAGCTGCACCACCCGGCTGTGATGTTTTAAAAACCAACGTTAAAAGATGTTGATGGTACGTTTAAGATGCCTCGGAAATATGTGTGACAAAGACAAAACATAATCGGTGTAACTATGGGTTTTTACCGATTCAGACACACCAAGAAAGATACGTTGCCCATTTAGCCGCCAGTTGTATCGGATGCAGACTGAAGCTGCCGGTGCAGTCGAATCTCACACATCTGTGTCGGAATACAAATTCAGATCGCTGAATCTCTACATCCCTACTGTGGATCCGGCCTCAGCTTTAGACATCTCCTGGCAGACGACACACCCTGAGAGAAACTCTGCTAGTCAACTGAAGCAGTTACAGCTACATCCAGAAGCTTGAAACCAGTACAGCTGGGATCCCCTTCATCAGTAGAAGTACCACGTTTAACTACCACTGTGATCCTTGAAGGTGTTGTAAACATGCATTTCCCTGATTGGCTGAGCTGGCGCTACTTCAAGAATAACAGAAGGAGAAGACGGACAAACAAAACAACTTGCTTATGTACTGGTTACTGCAGGACACCATGTAGCCCATTTACTTCACCCGCTTCATCTGAAGCGAACTGAGACCTGCAGACATGTTTGGGTTGAACAGAATCTGCTTGATTTGAAGATAAACTGGACTTTCCAAGCAAAGAACACGAGGATTGGATGAAGAAGGCCTGGTGTAAAGACCTGGGATGGAAATGAACATGGACTGATGCATTTTTAATGAGCTGGAGGACAGAGGCTCCACAGATACACGTAAGAACTCATTTTAAACTGTTATGTGTATGTGTTTGTGTGTGTGCATGCATGTGTGTAATGGTGCCAGTCAATTTAATATTCAGTCATATGTGCTGGGCTTTTTAAAGCTCTCCAGGTCTCATCATACTTTCTGAAACACACGCTGAAGGAAAAAGTGGGGAAACTCAGTCCACACACACTCAGACACACAGCCCTTGTTTATCAGACAGAATACTCCAACTTCTGTTTGTGTGTGTGGTGTGAACCAGTGTGCTTGTAAGGCTGACAGAGTTTCCCCTGTGGGGGGAAGACAACAAACAAAGTCCCTGGTGGTTTTTCCTGGAGCATACTGTAGGTACAACAACCTCCCCTGCACAGAAAAACATGCACAAAGACACACACGCCTCTTAGATGTGAGCGACTTCATGCCAGCCGCAGCCATCTGGTTTATGTAACCAACTCTAGTGTTGCCCTGTGTGCACGTGCACGTGTACTTGCGTGCATGTGTGAGCACAAATGGGCGAGGGATATCAGTGTACATTTGACCTCGAGATTCTTTACTGCACTCCCACAAAAACACTGGTGCACCCCCGGGGAGCGTTGTTGTACGTCTTCATCTAAGACAGACAGAGAAGGGGGGACGGGGGCGAGGGCGGAGAAGAAAAGACTACAGGGGAAGTCAGAAATGGCAGTGGAGGGAAGAGGAGGGAAGATGGCAGTCTCATACACACACACACATTTACGCGCAGACACAGAATTAATAGCCAGACTGGATGATGCTACTAATTGACCATGCTGAGTTTAGAGTCGACCATAACCCATCTGCTTCTTTCATTCAAAGCCTTCGTTTTCATGTCAAAGCTCCTGAACACCAGTCCAACCTCCCACCTTCCCAAATATGCGTCTGTGACCAGTGAAGGTAAACGTGGAGTTGAAAAAGCTGCAAGTATTCTGACAGAGAATGTCTGTAACCCGGGAAGGTGTGCATGTGATCTTGGAACGCCGTCTCCAGTCAGATCAGTCCATTAGCATGGTCTTCAAGAAGAGCAAGTGCATCCACGGTGCCGCATTGTGCATGGCTGCCACTGCATGGCTATATGCGCTCTTTCCGTTAAAAAATCATTCTCACCTTGCCACAGTTTTCTTCAAAATGTGTTTTCCGACACTTTGAAAAATAGGAGGCGGAAAATATATTGATACACCGAAATATTGCGATATTTTCATATGCCGATATCAAATCGATATTTAAAAACGCAGTATTGATCTATTTTACTTACAAAATCTCGTGAGATTTCATCATTCTGTTAAAAAAATCTCACGATATTTCATGAATTCTTGCAAGATTTTGTAACAGAACGATGAAATATTGGGAGATTTCATAAGTAAAACAGATCGATACCACGTTTTTAAATGTCAGAATGATATCAGCATATGAAAATATCGTTTTAAAGTCTAAAAAAATAAGTTTTTGAAGAAGTTTTTTTTTCTAGACTTTAGAAACAGCAACCAGGGCCCGGTTGTTCAATTCTCGGTTATTTTAACCACTGGTTAACCCCTAGCGGTCCGTTAAATCCTTAACCTGCCGTCAGCTAACCGACTGTTAAATATGCGTTGTTCAAAGCATGGTTAGTCATGCCGTCAGCTAACAGCACCGTCAAAGTTAACCATAGGGTTAGCACCACTGGTTAGCACCAATGTATCCCACAATTCCCCATTTTGTTTACTTCTGGTATTGGAAAAAGTAATATTGTAAGTTTGTATCTTCCTTATTGTTGTGAGGAAGACACGGGGGAACGACTCTCACTTTATTTTCCCACCGTGAACAGAGCTGCTGTTAGCCACAACACACTCTCTCATCATCCAGTCTCTCTGTCCTTCCCCGTTCTCTTCACACTCCTGCGCCCCCCCCCAGCTCATCCGGCCTCACAGCACAGCAAACCCTCAGTAACAGAACACACGGGACACAGAAAGTATTGATAAGCAAACGATCCCTTTCACTTCAAGGAAAAAGAGGCAGAAATTTCTCTGCTGATGAAGAAAATGTCATTCAGACCATAGAAACAAGATATTAATCTTTCTAAATAGTCAGTCCGTGTCCACAGTTCGTTGCACGCTCCAAATCGACTCGCAAAGGATTACACAGACCTGAATGCATTCTTTCCCGAAGTGGTGCGCAGCTCCTCGTTAGAATAATCCCCGATATCAAAATCAAAGCCACAATAACCGCCGTCCTTCCTTCTCTGAACCGGCATCATGAACGCAGCGTTAGCAACAAACGACATAATGAGATATAACCCCACCGTTAAGACTTTAGCGGCGGTCCTTACACACTAAAAACTGCTGGGTTATTTTGCTAACCCAATTGCTGGGTTAGGGACTTTTTGTGTTAGGTTGGGTATGTTTGACCAAAGGTTGGGTCAAACACTTTGACCCAGCGTGTTGGGTTGGAAAATTTGAAAAGAGCCTTGTCGTCCCTCTCTTCAGTCCGCCATCTTTAACAAGACAATGACCTGATCAGACGACACTGAACCGCTTGAAATATGGCACGGTAAGAAAGTCTTTTATCTGTATGAAGATGTGGAGCTGAGAATGAATTAACGTGAGCTAATTTTAGACATTTATCTCCACACACTAATATCTTTTTAACTGTTAGCTTTAGCTAGCAATCACAACTGCTTATGGGTACCAAGACACCATGCTAGCTTCTAATCATTGGCATTTGACTTCTCATTTTTTTAATTAATTGGTTACTTTAAAGCTAAGCAAGACTCTTTCTACAATTGAAGGGAAATTTTATTTCGTTAATTTCTCCCTCATTTCTATTTACAATTGTTTAAATGCTCTCCTAAATCCAGGTCATGTTCGAGTAGTTTTTACTGCTTCCAGCCCGCCAGAAGATGGCAGGAGCAGCCCAGTCAGTGAACAGAGGAAGCTAAGACTGTCAGACTGGAGGGTAAACGGTGGCTTCATGCTGGGTACGTCCGGGACCTCAGTACGATTGGGCGGGGATTTCTGAAAAATGTCGGACCTTTCGTCGCTTCGGTTCGCGGTCGAACTGCACTAACTGAAGCGGACCAAACCGCCTGGTTAAAGCATTGTAGTTAAACAACTCCCCGGTAGGGGGCGACGCTCCGTAATACAACCGCTGATGAAGGTGAAAAAGCAGGAAGAAGAAAACCGGACTTCGTGATTTAAGCGGAAATCTTCCTGCTTCTAATTATTTGCCCACTCCATCTTTGTCTACACATGTTCCAGTTGTTTTTCGTTGTTGTTTTGACCTCAGCTTCTTCAAAAACGCGCTGTTTGCTCGATTTTCCCGCCGAACCAAAAGATAATCTACCCAACTTCCCCCTACTTCTTCTTCTGCTGCTTTATTGTGGCCGAGTCCGACAGACGTCACTTCCATTAGGTGCGCTGGATAGTCTGTTTGCAAGTGAACCGAGACCCCCGGTTTTCAGGCGGACCAGAGTCCGGTTCTTATGTGCGCAGCAGAGTATGGTTGGTGTTCAGACTGCAGCAAACGAAGCGGACTATCCGTGGAGTCTGACCACGGTCCGTTTAAACGGACCAAACGGGCAGAGTGTGGACGCAGCCGAAATACTGTTCGCTAAATAGACTGTTCGCTGAGCCATTACCGGTGACATAGGTACACAGATGCCCATAAATACTTGTTTGTTGGTTTGTTTTGATGGTTATTTTCAGTTACATTTACACTGGTATGTGTGGAAATAGAGGGAGGTTAAGCTAGCTTCGGTTGCTAATACTAGCATGTCGCTATGTTAGCTTCATAGTTTTACTCTGGTTAACGTGATGTAACAATGGTTTACATGATGTTTTTCACGTGATATATAAAAGTTACTGAGTGTAGTAGACGTCATCAACAGGCTTTTTTCCCGTTTGTCTTGACTACAGGCACTATGGTCCTTGCTAAAAGGGAGTACTCTGTCAGGCTAAGGAGCAGAAACGGACTATAGACACCTAATCACTCATTTTACTGTTCTGTTTTATTTACAGCTTCAAAAGCTTCATCGGTCACTGTGGAACAGCATCTTTCCCAAGTTTAACTACAGCCGAGGACGTCCCAGGGTAAGAAACAGAGACAGTAATGCTCTGAGATTGAACTGAACTGATCCGAGTTAACTGTGACATGATGTTATCATGTGTGTTGCCCCGGATGTTGTCTGACCAGGCAGAGACTCAGATGAAAGTGAGATGGCCAGTATGCTGTGAAAGGTCCAAAGCGTTTCCACTGGAGAAGAGGTCACTGAAAGGGACGGTGAGTGAAACAACGTTTGTCTGTTTGCTTTTTTTATGGACATGAGTCTGATAATAAACTGAACTGAACTGAACCTCATGAAATATTTTAACCTCTAAAGATAAAACAAGCTGAAATATTTGCCACAGATCCACTTAAGCGTCCTGCTGGGCTTTAATCTGTCTGATATACTGTTGTAAAAATCCTAAAGTACTAAATTGTTTACACCAGTGCATTTGGTCTAACATTTTACTTTATGCTTCATGTGCATTTGTAGGAAGTTTGACAAAAATTTAACTTTTACAGATATTGTGACGTGGCTCTACAGTGGCTGTTGGTGCTCCTCCTAGCTGCATCCTACAGAGTCAGAAAGACAACTGATGCTCCAGGTGACGTCCAGCTTGTGAGTAGAAATATACCGTAAATCCTCTAAAAGTGACCGGGGTTTTTATTAGTTTCCGGGCACCAAGGACTAGGGATGTTATGCTCGAGCCCGTCTGCTGGACTCCGCCTCGATCTCCGCCGGAAGTCTCGCTACCGCTGTTTTGGTGGAAGTGTCAGCATGCCAAAAGCCATGTGACCACACAAACCGAGGCCTGGTTACGTCATCAGCGAGTGTCGAGCTGAAATCTCGAAGAGACTGGGTTTATTAATCTGTCAGTGCTTAATACAGGTTCCAATCGCTTGTGAATTTGTTGAAAAATACGTAATTTATCACAGAGGATCATTTCAAGATATTAACCACAAAGGAAACACTAACAGAAGGTTGATAACGTCAGTCAGTCAGTCATTTTCTGTACCGCTTATCCAGTCCAGGGTCGCGGGGGTTGCTGGAGCCTATCCCAGCTATTATCAGGCGAGAGGCGGGGTACACCCTGGACAGGTCGCCAGTCTGTCGCAGGGCCGGTTGATAACGTATCTTTTATTATACACTGTGTCAGAGTCAAGACGGCTCCAGGCAGAGCTTCCCTCAGCTGCAGTACACATCTGCAGCCAGCAGATGGAGCTCATACTGACTGTCTCAAATGTCTCGAGACTTCATGTCAATCTCTTGGCAGCTGTGCCAAATGTCTGTCTCATGAAGCTTCGTTTTCACCATCCCTACCGAGGACCGGGCTTTTATTATTAGAGAGGCTTGTATTTCTATTTTTCAAATGGATCACAATGAATAAATCAACATTTTGTCAGTTTGAACTAGATCTGTAACAGTACAAGTAGCTGTGTCGAACCAATCGGTAATAATGATATAATAATGGATTAGATTTATATCGCGCTTTTCAAGGCACTCAAAGTGCTCACAGTAGGTCCATTATTCATTCACTCCTCATTCATACTTGGTGATGGTAAGCTTTGTATGTAGGCAAAGCTGCCCTGAGGCAGACTGATGGAAGCGTGGCAGCCATTTCGCGCCTACGGCCCCTCTGACCACCACCGGAACATTCACGCGCATTCATGCACCAGCAGTGCCCCCACTGGTACACTACTCTCGGTGTGGCACGACCCTGGACCGACCTGTTGGGCGCAGGATTTGTTTATTTAGCTCTTAAGTGTTTTTTGCATGCCAACGGGCATAATTGACTGACAGACCAGTTAAAGTTCACCTCCCCTTGGTGCAGCATGCTTACCATCCTGTTTCTAACAACATGGCATGTAAGCTAGTTGAGCTAGAGGAAGCGCCATCACTGTCTAGAAGCGCCTTGGTTTTGATGAAGAGGGTGGAGGGAGAAAGAAGTTGACAAAACAAAAGCAGCATGCCGACTCATTCGGGTATGTACACTTCCAACATGTTAACACATGTAAAGCGACACCACACAAGTTAGAATGTCACTGGTACGGCTAGTAAACAGACTAATTTAGCGCAAACAAGTGTAAAAACAGTAGTATGCCTGAATAAAAAAAATAGCATATATAAGAAACAATCTGACCAATAAAGTAACCTGCTGTGATGTTTAGTTTTTGTGATGAGGATAAGTGAAATGAAAGTGGAGCTGTTTCTGTTAAATGCTGCTCTTAAAACTCAGATGATGTCACTTTCAGAAGTGAAGGCATATTTTATTTTTAATTTTTCATTAAAAAGTGTAAAAAACAGCAGGATTTTATTTTAAAGTATTTTATTTATGGTTATTTTTTTCATTCAAACAAGATGGCAAAAAACAAATAGATTTAATGTTAAATTTTAGTGAACTTGTAAATTAAACATTTGTATTTTTTTCTACTACTTTGCCAAGAAAAAACAAAACAAAACGTGACTTGTGTACTGAGGTACATACCGAGCCATGAATTTTGTGTACCGTTAAAACCCCTAGGTTGAAACCAGTAAAATTTACTGGGCTCATCTCTTGAAAATTGCTGCATAAAAAACTTAAAGCAGTGCAGTACAGTACAATCACCTCTTTTGTGTTTCTCTCGCATGTCATGAATCCAATCGATAAGCGCTATCTCCAAGTCCTGGCTGACTTTTTCCCTCCACTCGGCTTTTCTCAATTCTGGAGTCCGAACAGGTTGTTCTGTTGCTTTTTCCAATACCTGATTTGTCTTAGGTCACAACATCAAAGTGTTTTGCAGCTTTCGCTCCAGAATGTTTGAGTGCATACTGCAGGACGGGTTCTTTCATTTCACACTAAACTTTCTTCTCTGTTTATCGGTGCCGGTAGTAACCATGTTGCTGCTGTGTTTTGGTTTAGATTCCTCACTCTGCAGGAAGAGGGTGTACAGTGTTCCTGCCTTCGTGTCAGCTAGCTAGGGGCAGGCATAGCAAACAGAAGCTCATTGTTGCCAACTTAGAGACTTTGTCGCTATATTTAGCGACTTTTCAGACCTCTCTAGTGACTTATTTTCAGAAAAAGTGACTAGTGACTTTTTCTGGTGTTCATGGAGACACATCAAGTTTATATTGCTCTCCGTCTGTTCATCGGATGCTGCCTGCCATCGGCTCCTCCCTCCCTGTTTCCTGGTGCTCTCACTTTTTACGCTGTCCCTTTGCAGACAGCGGCCCTTCTGAGTTGCTGTAAGATGACCACGCCCCCTCATCCAGATTATTTCCCATGATGTCTTGTGGCACAACTGGGTCTTCTTTGCACCATGACTCAAATGTGCATGTCACCCCTTCAGTGCCCTTGTAAATGAGCAATGAAGCATGCCAAACAATATATATATATATATATATATATATATATATATATATATATACAGTAGATGAAGTGTTTTTAAATGGTACCGCGCGTCGATCATCTGGCGCGGTGATGTCATTTAGCGGTCTCCGGTGACGTGGGCCAGCCAATAGCGACTTCTCCCCCTGAAAAGAAGATGACTGAGCAATTGCCTCTCATTGGAAAAAGGAGGCTTGTACTGGAGGGACGGAAACTATTTACTTGTCTCAATGCTATCCCCAGAAATTAACGGAGGGACAGCTTGTAATAGAATAGAGGATGTACTGTAAACATGGGACACCAGTGATTGTTGGTTTCAAGATTTTTTATGCCCTCTTTGTTTTCATGCTTCTTTGCAGATTGGAGCAGACATGGTGGAGTGCCTCATCCAAGGATGTTCTTATTGTGGCGGAGGAGTGTCAAGCTGCCCAAGTATAACTGGTAACAAATAGGACAGCCATTGAACACCCATCTCATTCAAGTGCAGTTGAGGGGTGTTGTGGAACATATTTTTACGCTATATTAGCTTCAAAGTACCATCTATTAAATAATTAATTTGAATTATCTTTTTGTTTTTCATTTTGTTACAAACATTGTATTTTGCTTTGTCAATAAAAGCCTGACTGAAACATTATGTGTGTTATTTTTATGACATAATTCCAGATTTAGAGTAGAATGTCATTTTAACCCAATTGTAAGTAGTTTAATAACCCAAATTTTGGGTTTATTTTTTTAATCCACTTTTGGGTAGCTTTAACTATAAAGTTGGGTCATTTTAACCCAATTGTAAGTAGTTTAATAACCCAAATTTTGGGTTAATTTTTTAATCCACTTTTGGGTAGCTTTAACTATAAAGTTGGGTCATTTTAACCCATTTTTTGGGTAGAAAATATAACCCAATATGCTGGGTCAAATCCATAACCCAACCTCGCTGGGTTAATATAACCCAGTGCTGGATCGGTCCATATTGGACCCAGCAGCTGGGTTGCAGAACAACCCAAATTGGGTTATTTTTAACCCAGCAGTTTTTAGTGTGTAGGTGTGTTAACTTTAACGTTAAGAAAACACACGGTTAAAATTAACTGAGTTTTGAACAACAACATAACCGGACTGTTAAAGTTAACGGTCGGCTAAATGTATTTAACGGCTGGTTAAAAAATAACCCAGTTTTGAACAACTGGGCCCTGATTGGTTAAATATCGGTGGGGTGGCCGATGTCTGATATTCAATTTTAAGGCCGATATATAAAAGGAAATGACAAAGGATATGTGGGTCGCTACAGCCGATACCGATAGGGGGCAGATTATTTGTGCATCCCTACTCCATTTTATGAAAGTTGGGGAAAAAGAAAACCTATCCGATCTCCGGTTGCATTAAAAAAGTGCTCCAGAGTCTTTCTCAGCATGAGGGTGAGTAGAAGATGAAGAACCATCATTCTGTGGGTTTACTATTCCTTCAAGGGGTTAAAACTCGGTGTTCCTGACTTGCTTTGATGGCACAGTGAAATTAGAAAAGGAAAACAGTTCCAGCTTACATGGACAACATTGTGGACTAACATCAGAACCCTTATGCTGTTGATCTCTGAAAGTCCATGCTATCCATTTTCTGACAGCTGGTTTTGGTTCAGTTTAGCCCTGTTTCCACCCGCGGGTCTGGGTCGGGTCAGATCGGGCCAGGCCGGATCAGGTGGGTTTTGGTACGGATGTGTTAATTTCACGCTGCGTCCCCACAGCAACCTGTACCCTTACTCTGCTCTGGAGGTGGAGAATTAGCTGGACAGCGCTGCTACGAAATCACGTGACATCATCGCAGTGCAACGCCGTTTAACCAAAACACCGCGCCAAACGTGACACAAACAAAAGGAGTCACCCCGAATTTGTTTTTACGCTTGGTCACGCGGGAAGTGAGATTTTTCAAGAAATCAATGTATTGCTTTGTGTTAGCTCCACCTCTTTGGTCCGGATCAGTTAGATCAGTACCCCTACTGAAGGGTGCCAAAAAAGTAGGCCAGGTCGGGTCGGATATAAGGGTGCCCGTCCCAGTTTTTATCTGTGGAGACGCAAAAAAACGTGGACCGATCCGGCCCGACCCGACCCAGACCCGCTGGTGGAAACGGGGCTTTTGATCATGTAGCACCTCTGGTCATCTAAACCCACTGTACATAAAGAAAAAGCTCTTACCAAGCACTTGTTAACTGTTACCATACCTTTCTTTAAAGTGCCAGTGGCATGAAATTCCCGGCAACTTTTGGTCCCTTTTTAGTCAGACTCTAAGTACCTGAATACTGTATGAAAGGATCGTTCGCCTTAACTCAGCCTTGTGGTAGAATAGCAGGCACTACGAGTTAGCACTACTGTTAGCACTGCCATACAATGACTGAGGTTCGGTGGGCGGGACCATAAGGCACGCTTGTTACTATGTGCTTCTGTTGTCATGGTGCTCTCGCGGAAAGGAGGTGGAGTGATACGGAGATACCTGGAAACACTCGCCCATACACTCAGCAGTAACCTGCAGACACGCCCCTTCCCCACACACTCATGTTGGAGTAAAAGAAGAGTTGTTGTGTTCTGCACGTCAGGCTTGAAGAAGTTTGTATTGAGTCTCTGTGGATCTATACAGGACGTACGGTGGTGACGGCGTCACCAACCTGACACAGACACTGATGCAGCCCGAGTATGAATCCAGTTTAAGAAGAAAACAGCATCATATTCCAGCAACAAGTTTCCCTGAATTATTTACTTCACCCATGACCCCAATTTAGCTAACAGTTAATACTAAAGATATATTACACTAGTTCTGCACGTTAGATCTGTCTTCATCTGACCGGAGCGGTACAGAAAGAGCGATGATGATGATGAAGTACTAATTGGAAACCCGAGTCTTTGTCCGCAGCCAAACACTCGCACACAACGGGAAAAATCATAAACTGGAATCATCACAAACATCAGTTTCCCTCAGAGATAAAAGACACGAACATGATGAGAAACGCAGTGTTGTTTTCGTTAACGGTGACGATGACGAAATCATTTCGTTGACGCCCCTTTTTTTCATGACGATGACGACACGATGACGAGCTAAACATGTCTCTCTGATGACTAAAACATGACGGGACGTGTGTAAATTTTCATTGACGAGACGAGACTGGAGGAAAATGTGAATCTCTGGTCTGTCAGACGTTCATAATGCAGGAAATGTCCACCTATTCTGCATTAATCTGTCTGTCAAAAGTTAAAAAGTAGTTGCATCCTTACTCGCATCCGCCCGAACCGAGACCCGCGAACCGCGGCTCTTCCTGTCAAACCTGACCCGCATGTCGCACATTAATATCTTAAATTCACAGCAGTCTCTGTCATTTTGCCACGTAGGGGCTTCATCTATTTGATTCAGAGATTCCAGCATAAAAGATCATCATCCCTGGTTGTAACAGTGTTCGCTGTTCCCATTACCAGCAGTGCCTCTGTCTCTGCCTGATCTGGAAACCATCCCAACGTTAGATGTTTAAAACGCGTCTTGTCCAACGAAAAAGAAACATATTCTCACCACCACCCGCCCGAACTACATAAATAACCGCCCACACCTTAACCATGATATTAATCTTTGTCATTTCTATCTGCTAAACAGCGTTTTTGCGTGTTACCGTCGGGTATCTGAACTGCTGAGGGACTCCGGTGAACACACCTGCTTGGCTGCGCCGTTCAAACGGTGGGAAGTTCGTCTCTTTTCAGAGAGCCGGTCTTTTTGATCCGGTTCCTAAAGAGTCGGCTCTTTTGAGTCGGTTCTTAAAGAGCCGGCTGTTTCGACTCCCAAATGGTTAGTAATTTAAGATATTTGCAGCCCTATATTTTACCTTAATTTTGCAATAAATTGATGGTTTGTGTGTCAAAAACGTTTTTGCATTCAGTATTTTTATGAGAAGCTTTAAAATTTATTCTATCTTCAAACTTTTTTTTTTGACAGGGACAGTACATATTAATGAACATATAGCAACATGTTGAATTGTCATTAGTAAGCTAATTAGCATCAGCAGTCCCCTTGGCAGGTAAAGAAAAGATACACAATATAATAAAACAACAAAATTAAACTTTCAGGTGCCACATGATTATAATACAAGACAACGCAACTCACTCCCCTCACCATTAACTGCTGTCTTCACTTGCAATGGAACATAGTCTTTCTTTCTGTTTTCATATACAAACCTACTGTATATGCTCAAATGTAACCGGCAGCATGGTCTCCTTAGTGGCCAGTTATTTTATTTTATTTTATTTTTTTTTTTAATATAGCCTACCTGACAAAAACTAGACTAAAACGTTTTTAATTTCGTTGACTAAAACTAGACTAAAACTATCAGATACAGGATTGACTAAAATATGATTAAAACTAATAAGAATTTTCGTCAGAAAGACTAAGACCAAAACTCAGATAGCTGCCAAAAACAACACTGGAGAAACGTTTATTAGAAACTTCGTGTTTCTTCGTGGTGTCTGGAAGCCGTTATAACCACGCAGACCTGAAACTCCTCTCCTGAGGAGGAGACGGAGCTGCAAGGAGATTTTCTGCTCGTTCGGTCGGCACATTCCTGCAGAAATGAAATCATCCACAAGCTTTTCAGTGGGGAGGACAGAAAGATTGCTGGTGTCCTTCGTACACCAGGTACAGAGCAGGTCCGATGCAACTGGACGCCAAGATGTCGGTTTGTTGATGTAGGCCTCGGAGGGAGGGACTTGGACAGTGTTGTTCGGGGGAGGGAAGTAATTGGCTGGAAGTCAATGACGTAGTGTGCTGGACTAGGAGTAAATATGCCAAACTGCCAATTAGCCCATTTGTTAATGATAATTTCGCCACGTAGGCTGACACACCCAGGGAAAAGGAAACACTAATCTATAATTTAACCCCTTACAGGGCATAGGCAGGCTGGGGAAACTAAAACATATGATCAAAAACCTCAAAAAACTCTAATTTCATGCCCGGGGCACTTTTATCACTTGGTCCTACTTCTAGAGGTCAGATCTGGCCTGCATAGTGATCAACTTTTCAGCTCATCTGTCTGAAAACAAAGTGTGACACCCCCTCCCTGCAGCACGAAGCATCTTTTTGACCTGAATGCTAAAAAAAAAACTTTGTCTTGAGTTAATCAGAATGTTGGCCTCCTTACATGCCAGTGAGAAAGGGAACATATCCATCCGGGCATTAGCATTAGAAAGAAAGCGATGGTGGAAATGAGAGGAGAAGAGAGATTGTTTGGCTGCCATCTTAACTGAGTGTGCCTAGCCAAGCCCAGCCAGGAGAAAATTTAAACCCTAGAGAATAAGGCTTATTTTGACTGGTGGCCAGTTAGGGGATAAGAAGCTTCAGGGGAATTGTGTGCGTGCATGCATACACTTGTGTGTGGGGGTGTGTGTAAATCATTGTGCATGCAGGCCTTAAAAGTAGCCAGCCGGTTTATGTCGGCCCGTCTCAGGTGTATATGTGTGTCCAAATCTGCATCAAAAGCCTTCTCCTCCTCCTCCATTTCCATAAGGATAAATGTCATTAGCCCAGCAGCTAGTGGCAAGACTACTTTTGCTCAGTGTGAATGAGGGGGGACTTTGTCCCTCAGAGAAAGTGCGAGTGAGAGAGAGGTCTGATACATGGACCAGACACAAATCCTCTTAGCCCCCCCTCAAAAAAAAAAAAAAAGAAAAACTGGCTTTGGGTGGCGGCTTAAATCGGCCATTGTGGCCTTACTTTAAGACTTCCTCTTATGCCTTTCTGCCTCGCACTAATGTAAATAAATGAGTCCAGAGGGAGAACGCGAGGGCGGGAGGTAGAGTGGGTTTGTATTTCCACATTCTGACACAGCCACTCTGATCTGCTGTAGCACCTTTCAGTTTGGATGGGTGCTCCTTGTTTTGCATTATAAAAATCTGCAGCAAAGGACACTTTTATCCTTCATTCTGTCAGATCCACGCATGCTTGGTTTACACCAAGCTGCAAACTCTGGTGGAGAAAAGTGAAGCCTATGTGGAAGTGGCAAAAGTTGCAATTCCCCCCTCATCCACTCGGGGCTGCTTCCAAAAGAGAGTCACTGAAGTTAAAGATACAGTGTGTCACAAAATCAAAAGTCAGTGGCAGAAAAATGTGATATAATTCAAAACTTTGTTTCTATTGATTTGTAATCGCTTCACTAGAATAGCTCTTATATGTTTATTTTCTTAGAATGAGTCATTTATATCTACTTACAGCAGGTGCACATACATGGAGGCTGCCATATTTGGTCTGCCATTTTTACTACGGTATCCCTGAATGGACAAAATAATGTCTGTGAATTGAGAACTTTGAACTTTTAAACTGCTATACCAGCTTTTTTAATGGGGAGTTAGAGACTGTTTGGGATCAGTAATGTCTTCAAAGACATTGAACGTATGTACTCGTAGTCCAGTCACAGCTACACCTGAAACCACTGGATCCAATCACACATGAAAACATCTTTATGTCTGGGAGAATTTTGGCCACTAACAGCCACCGTACAGTCATAACAGTGCCAGAATATGAAGTCATTTAGAGAAGACGTCTTCTCTTTCAAATACCCATCTTTACCACTAGATGTCAGTAATTGGTACAGACTGTACCTTTTAAAACTACATTTAACTCAGGTGTAAATTCAAATTTGAACGTTTACTGCCATTAATGTCTATAAATGTTAATTGCGGATTTTACTGGGGGGAGCTACAGGAGACTCTGGCGGAGCTTGTCAGAGAAGAACAAGTCTAGATCGTCTTTATTTCTGTAATTTTCACCTGATCCAGTAGATGGCAGCGTCAGACAAGCTTAAACAACATGTTGTGGTCAAACTTTGGGTCAAACAGGATTCAGGAAGTGTGCTTGATCCTCTTGCAGGGGAGAAGGAAAATGGCAACCGCTCGTAATCGAAGCAGTTTAGGTGTCAGAGGGAAGTTTGTGTAAAACCTGATCTGTAACGGACAGACACGATTGATCAAAGACACGATCAATAGATTGAACTACAGCGGCGATGTGCACCAGTTTCCTGTGGGTGGGGGCGTGAGCAAGGCAAATTGAGCAGACGCTGCTGAATTGAAGGAACGAGGGAGGGATAGAAAGACAGACAACGTCTGTCAAACGTTATGTTGTGAAACAAACTTGTTGTAACTTATACAGCTAGTGAATAATGATTTTACCACCAAAACGCTTTTCTCAGTATTGTTGTTGTTTCATAGAAGTAAACAGCTGTTCAGATGTGCCAAAATATTGGCATCAAAGTCACTTTTCCACTTGAAGCGCATTGCTGTATAAAAAGCTCGTTTTCTCAGCTTTTTAGTGAAAAGCAGCATTTTTGCTGCAACTACCCCATGTTCTACTGCAGATTACTAAAGAACGGAAAAAGATATAACATTTTTTTTTTCTTATGAAAGAACAGAGTCTATGCTTTCCTTTGTTAGATTCAGTGTTTATGTAGACATAGTACAGAATATTTTTTGTGGCTCTCCAAAAATCAGTGAAAATGCTAAAAAACCTTGGATATATGGAGCTCAGAAAATGTCGGGCAGTCAATGAGTAAAGAAGTTGCTCCATCAGTTGCAACTGAAAAATTCAGCCAATAAACATTAAAGGGGAAGTTTGTTTTATTTCCTAACTGGATCTATTTTCTAGCATGAAATCCGTTGATTTCCTCACCCAGACAGTTTTGGTGTAACTTGAATTCCTTCAGGAGATATTTAGATCCACTCCAGATCAGCGTATGTCCGATATAATGGAGGTGATGTGGGCAACCTCTAAATAAGGCATTATCTGCCACAAACTCCACAAATAAGTTACCAAACATTCGTCGGACCCCCCCTGTTGCTTATTTGTCCTTACTTAAAGACATTTTCACTGTGGCAGTTTTGATGACATCACTGTTATGCAACACCATAGCAATAAATGTCTGTAAATAAGGACGGATCACCACAAATAAGCAACTTAAGCAATCCAATCCATTATATCGGACATACGCTGATCTGGAGTGGATCTAAATATCTCCTGAAGGAATTCAAGTTACATCAAACCTGTCTGGATGAGGAAATGAACGCATGTCATGCTAGACATAGGTCCAGGTTGAAAAAAAAACTAACTTCCCCTCTAATTTCTATAAAATCACCAGTACTGAACAATTCACTCATTATGGTTTTGCATGACCATATTTCATCGTACTTTTGAATTCTTTTTAAGTTTTTTTTTTCTTCATTTCTTTATGGAAAAGGCAAACAATGCATTTAACTGATGCTGTCCAGGCGAGATTTTCGTGGTAATTTCTAGATAAAGTTGCTTGTCTTGATGATGAAAGGATTTGATCTATTTTCTTTTGTTGTAGTTGTTAATCCTTACTATACATTATATCCTACTCCAACAGCAGCCACTCATGGAACCCACACTGCAAAAACTCAAATCTTAGCAAGTATATTTTTCTCATTTCTAATCAAAATATCTCATCACACTCAAAATAAGACAAAATTACTTAAAGAGAAACATTTCAGTGAGACATAGGAACTTGATTTAAGGCAATGCATCTTAGTTCAAGAAATCTTATCAATCTTAATTTTGCTTGTTCTGTTGGCAGAAGTTTTTTGCTTATTACAAGCAAAAAAGTCTCGGCCCCTTAAATTAAGTAAAAATTTATATTTTTTGCTTGTAATAAGCAAAACAAATTATTCCAATGACATAAGCAAAATTTTCTTAGTAAGATTTTCTTGAGATAAGATGCATTGTCTTAAATCAAGTTCCTTTATCTCACTGAGATGTTTCTCTTTAAATAATTTTATTTTGAGTGTGATGAAATATTTTGACTACAAATTTGGAAAATATACTTGGTAAAATTTGAGTTTTTTCAGTGCAAAAGGTCTTTCTGTATTAAATACATACATTTTTTTTTTGCCAAATAAAGGGTTCCTTTTTGGAGACAGTTTTACTTAGACAAAAGAAAAATAGCCTTGCAGGACAACACGATCTGGAATGTCATTACTTCACTGCATATTCACATAGCAAACACTTTTTTGTTATAAAGAAATTCAAAATACTCAAAATGTGTATGCATTATTTGTGGAATTCATTAGTATTCACATTAAAAATATGAACACATGAAACTATTTTTCATGATGTTCTGTGATATTTATAATGTCTTATTGGCTTATTCACTCATCAGTCATTTTACTATTTAGTAGAATATAAAGATACAGTATCAGTTAGTACTTTACCCATAACGTTTGCCAAATTTGACTGACTTTTTTCACCTAAATCTCTCATCACTTAAGTTACATCGTTGGTCAGAGTTGTGGTTCATGTTTTTCATGAACAAAGTTGGACAGACATACCACCATATTCCTGAAAATTCCCTCAGCAGCTCCGTCTCTTACGGTGATGCGGTGACATCATATGTTCCCTTCATAAATCAAGTCCGCTCTCGTTGGTACAAACACCACATGGAGAGCCCAATCAGCACTGCAGTCATCACAGCGTAGCTGCAGGGCTCGCATCAGCCGACACAGGCACAATTATGGACTGCAATCAGAGATCGGGACCATTTTCATATTACAGACTCGCGATGATTCACCGGGATCAACCGCGGACAGACATGAGGGAGGAGCAATGAGCTTAATAGGAAGTGACATAAAACAAGACCAGATGGCCAATCAGCACTCGATATAGGCCGGATAGGATCGTGGGAACCTAGCAGGGTGGCACCCACGACTGCCTGGCTGTGCTTTAGAAACAAGGGAGCAAACTTGGAAATACATATTACTACTGTAAGCTTAAGAGGAGCGGCGAAGGCAGTCCCCCCCCCCCCCCCCCCCCCAACTAATGTTTGGTAACAAAACATTGGTGAAATGAAGGAGTTCGTGGCAGATAATGATTATTTAGAGGCTGCGCCAGGTTGCCCACATCACCTCCATCATATCGGACATACGCTGATCTGGAGTGGATCAAAATATCTCCTGAAGGAATTCAAGTTACACCGAAACTGTCAGAGTGAGGAAATGAACAGATTTCATGCTAGAAAACAGATCCAGATTGAAAAAAACGAAGTTCCCCTTTAAAGTTACGCGTTTAACTTTGCATTAGCAGAAATGTGGAAGTGACAGTTTTCCACTTCAAACTTGTCTGCGTTAACCCCGCCCGCCTCAAATGTCCGACTGATTACTCAGTACTTCTCATAGCCCCATGAGATGACGCTCTGCTTATAAATCTGATCACATTCTGCAGGGAGACTGGCTATTTTGAATCAGGTGTGCTGGAACAAGGAAACATAATAAATGCAGGACGAAGGCCAAAGTTCTCCAGCTCTGCTATACATGATTCTGCTCAGGATCTGCATCCCATCTCCACTGGAAACGCTTTTTGCTTAAACTAACTGACACTAAGGAATTTGCAACATCTGCACAACTGATTTCATGAAAAGTTATAACTTTATGGAACGTCATGCACAGATTGGACTGAACGTTAACATCAGCCTGGTAACGTTAACCCACAGCTGAAGATGGACGATGTCTCCAGATTTCCAGCAACAGCTCAGCGTCCATCTGCTTCCAGACAAGCCGGATCACTGATGACGGATGATTGTTGAAGGGGTGGGGGCAGTTTGTAGGGGGGGACTTAAAGACACACAACATAACTTAAAAATCTGTGTTTCTGACTCGTTTTGATGACACACCGACATTATGCGCATTTTCGAGCCGTCCCTGCCCAGCAGCGTCCCGGGCTCACAAACAGCATATGTAAGTTTCCCATCCGGGATGCGACTGTGTCGTCGCAGCCGACTTTTGGTTGCAGCACCGCGTCACTCACTAGCAACCGGATGTGAACCCGGTATCAATGCCACGGGTGTTTTGAATGTGCATCATGTCGGATTCAGTAAAGAAACACAAGGAAACGTTACTGGAGGAAGAAAGGAAAAGAAAGAGGAAGGGACAGAACAAGAGTGAAGGTAAGACTGTCTTTTACTGGCTGGAGGGAATCACAGTGCAGGTACTATGAAGATGGATGCTAGTTTAGCCGCTGATAGGGGGGTCACTGAGAAAACTGATAAAAGTTCTGTTGTGTCTTTAAGTGGCAAGAGGTAAAAAAGAGAAATGAGACTGTGCTGTGGTATCACAGGGTGTCCTCATAAGATGCTTTTAAAAAGTAAAGACTAGTTTTCTGATTATCTAGTATTTACTGCTAGAAAACGCACCACTCATTGAACCTTTGCCTTCCTTGTCTCCATGTTTTATAAAAGCAATCAGCCACTTGATGCTGAGCTTTACAGTAACACAGCAAAGCGTCTCATCTGCCTCTCAAACCCTCTTCAGTGTTCTTAAATCACTGTAGTGCAGCCTCCCGTGGCTTTCTGTTGAAATAAACAGTAAAGTGAAGGAGATGACATGTGCTCAGGGCTGCGAGACAAGTTTGAGTTTATGACGTGCAAGCCGGCTGAATCTCCACAAACAGCCAAAGTTTGGAGTAAAGATGTTTTCTAAATGCTAACTAGAAGATCCCCATTCATCTGTCAGTGTTGTCACCGTTACATTTGCTTTGTGCGGGTTCTCCTTTGTTCCCGTCATGCAACGGCAACAAACAACTGGAAATAAGTGGGGATTTGTTGCCCTTTTAGAAATTCTGACAAACAACTACTCAACCTTACAGAGGAGGCTTGCTATGGTCTGGTGAGTAAAGCAACTTCATCGCTATTATAATGTGCATGCCATTCACTCAGAGGCGACTATTTCTGCTTGCTGCCATCTTTCTCTGCCAGTTTCTCTCTCTCTCTCTCTCTCAGCCCTCTCATGTCAGCGAGGTTCACATCATCCTCGTTAAGCGTTTGTCTCCAGTCTTACTCACAGATGATTATTCATTTAGCGACTTTAGACAGCTCCCGTCAGCCACAAGGACTCCGCTCATCCACCAAGGGACAAATCAACGCTCATTTTTTTCTCATCTTCCTCCTCCTCAGTTCTTTCTCCACTTCCCGTCTCTCTCCAGGGCTATTACACTGAGTGTTATGTTTACTGTAACCCGCATGCTTGTTAATTATAAATCACTGGGTCCTCTAACATTCTATTAATTGGAACCTCCTCTCTTGCTCTATGTAGAGGCACCGGCAAATAAATTCAGGTACGACTTCATTAAGTGGCACTCTCACAACAGATCTTGACACATGCTACAGAGGCAATAAAACAAGGGGGTGGGGGGGGGTTTCAACAACTGTAATCAGTGTTTGACAGTAGTCCAGAGTGCAATCTGCACACTGCCATGCCTGCAGGTCCGCCGATGGGGATCAATGCCGGACAATGGAGGGTATTACGTTATACAAGTCTTTCTGAGGCATGAGACGTACACCATTAATGGCCTCATCAGTCTGTTACAGGAGCAGGATTCATAAACTGGTCACTTTTTCAGTCTAATTCCTCAGAGCTTCATTCAGACATGCTGGCAAAGTGACAGAAAAAAAAGCAGGTTGGACAGTAAATTAGTAAGTAAGTAAACTTTATTTCTATGGCACTTTTCACAGAGAGGAGTAACAAAGTGCTTCACGTGATACAGTAAAACAAGTCTATGTGACACGCATCACAGCCTTCTGTTGGCGCACTTTGGGTGTCTGCTGCAGTATGTTCTGAGTTTTTGAGTAGGGCTGTGCGATATACTGGTTTGTACCGGAAACCGGTGTTCATTTTCTTTATTATACGTATTTTTCATATACCGCTATACTGGTGAATAGCCCAGACAATGTCCTGAACGTGCACAGTGGGAAAGTGTTTCAGTGGGGAGCCATTTCACTGCTGGACACAAACACCACAGCGTGTGAAAAGCCGGTGAGAGCTGACAAAGTGAAGCACATGCTGTTTACAAAGAGGTACCAATTCCAAAAACAAGAGCCGCGTGATTTGGAAGTTTTTTGTCTTTAAAAGATCGGACGTGGACCACGTAACTGTTTACAAATTCTGGTGTTAGCTGGCGGCTATAACACAAGCAGCTAGCTTAGCCGACATGTTTAAAGGAATAGTACACCAACAGAATGATGTAACTTTATTTTCCACTTCCCCTCATAGTGACTCATAGTGAGGAAGACTCTGGAGCACTTTTTTAATATCTCAAATGCAGCCGGAGGTCAGGAAGGCTTCTCGTTTCCCCCCAGCTTTCATATAATGTTGGGGGAAAACATTGTGCCCAAGCCAAAAAGGTCCATAAAAGTCCACAACAACTTGTCAATATTCCTCCATACTGCTCGTCCAATTCAATCCAAGTGTCCTGAGTGGGTAGCGTCCAGAATTTACTGGAAACTACGTCATTTAGTATATTTTTAGAGAATAAACAGTACTACATCGCATCTCCTGCGATCACGCAGATGCGCGTTCATGAAACTACGGAAGCAGCAGCAGACGAGATTGCGCGTTCTCTTTCTCTTTCTTTCTTAGTTTTTAAATCAATATCCAACCCATTGGACCCTCTTGTGTTTTTCCCGGTTTGTCTGCAGCTCTGTCGCTCTTAGCACAATGTAAACAGTGAATTTCTTCTTCTACGCTTGTATTATTGGCAGAGTAGGCTCTGAACGCCGAGGCTTCCGTAGTTTCATGAATGCACATATGCGCGCTTTGTGGAAGTAAGATGTACTACTGTTAAGGCTCTAAAAATATACTAAATGATGTCATTTCGAGTAAATTCTGGACGCTACCCACTCAGGACACTTGGATTACGTTGGACGAGCAGTATGGAGGAATATTGACAAGTTTTTGTGGACTTTTATGGACCTTTTTGGCTTGGGCACAATGTTTACCCCCAACATTATATGAAAGCTGGGGGAAAACGAGAAGCCTTCCTGATCGCCGGCTGCATTTGAGATATTAAAAAAGTGCTCCAGAGTACTCATTCTGTGGGTGAACTATTCATTTAAGAGCAGCAACAAAGTCTTGATCCGGGACTGCATCTGAGAAAAAGAGCAGGCAGAGGTTGGATAACAATTATATTTCACTGTACCAAGGATATGGTTCCTGTAAATACCGCGGAGAAAGACGGCTTCAAGACAATGGTGAAAACTTTGAATCCCAGGTATGTCTGCACGTTCAGGATGTAAACACCCCAAAAATGGTAGCTGCTTTATAAACCATCCAAAAGATGCAGCAATGTATATTTATTATTTTCAAAGCGGTACCATCACCCATTTATTATTCTGAGCGAGCTTATTGCATGGTAATGCAAGAGTAAAAAATCACCATGTTACCGAAGGGGTTCCATAGTGTAATGCTCTTCATATATATATGTATACAGTATATATATGTGTGTGTGTGTGTATATATTTTTTTCTTTTTTTTTTCATGTACAGCCATGAAAAAATGAAGAGACCACCCTTGCTTTCTCATATTTCTTGGTCATGTAATGTCTGGTACTACTAAAAGTACATTTGTCTGGACAAATATAATGATAACAACAAAAATAGCTGATAAGGGTTTAATATAAGAACTGATATCTGCCATTTTCATGCTTTTCTTGATAAGTGATTTTGGTTATTAGGTTCTTACATCAATAGCTATGGTATTGTACTGGCAAAAACAGCTTTCAGGCAGTCTAGATTTCACTTTCAGTCCCATGATTCACACCACAGTTGGTGGAATCAACTGTGTAAATCAGGGGGAGTGGGTAGCGTAGTGATAATGTCGCAGGCTTTTGCGCAGCAGACCCGGGTTCGAGTCTCCAACACAGCACTCAGGTGAACCACCGCTGACCCTTGAGCAAGGTCCTTAACCCCCACCAGCCGCTCCCCGGGAGCTTTAATTAGCAGCCCACTTCTCTCAGGTTCAACCTGAGATGGGTTAAATGCAGAGGATGAATTTCCTAATTGGCTTACTAATTGGGATTATTAAAGTATATCTTTTATCTTTTTTTCTTTTTACTTGATTGCATAACCATTATTTTTGATGACAAAGCTGGTCCTATTAATTTTTTCTATTGCTCTATCGTCAAAAACTGTAAAACCGATAGGATTTTTTAAAAAAGCATGATGTAAAATATTTGCCATACCGCCGGACCTAATTTTGAGCATCCAATCAGAACAACTCAGCATTGTGATGTAGTAGGGTTGTCAAAAATATCTTTAGATATCGATATCAAGTTTGAAATTTTAGTGTCGTGACAACCCTAGTTTGCTTAGAATGTCCAGCTCCTTTAGGGAGGTGTTAAAGCACAAATGAACTCTAATGCTGATCAAAGAAATGGTCACTGTCCACCTAGGTGTTGGTCTACCTCAAGTGAAACAAAAAGAGGAAGCAGACTGCAACACAATGCATTGTGGGTATAAAAGCATGTATGCATGTAGGAAGAGAAGTGGTCCTGGCCGGTAGCAACGTAACAGTCAGATATTACTCAAGGTAGAAGTTCTCATCGACGCTCTAAACAGTGGAAACAAGTTCTCCTACGTTAGCCAATAGATGAGCGAGTGTGAGTCTCTTTTGTGCGTCTTAGGGCCTGATTTACAAAGAATCCAAATTGCGAGGCTGATGTCTTTGCCTCGCAGATAAATAGCGTGCGCTGTCTTTTCAGCATTTGCGGGTGATCTACAAAGATTACACGCGCAATCTGTAACAGGCGCAAACAGCAGGATTCTTTGTTTATTTGGTTTAAACAAAGAGCTTCGGAAAAGCACAAGAAAAGGTTTGGGATATATTCCATCTAACACATATAGCTGCCGTCATAATAGTGGAAAATCAGGCATGGCTGACTTCAGTTAATGTGACCATTTTTAAAAAGACAAAGCATGGGAGAGCATTCTCCATCATCAAAGGCATCAAAGACTCCGACTGATTCCAGACGCAGCTGTTGTTTGACCCAGAAAGGTGTTGAAGACTCTTCAAAGTTTAATGACAGAGGAGAGTTGATGCCATGTTCATGCTGAATATTACATATGAGTGGAGGGCAAACTGTGGAACAATGCCATCTAAAATAGGTCTGGTGGTTTCCATCATACTGCCGATCAGGTTCAGATCTCACGATGGAGCTGGCTCCCCATGAGTCAGAGAGGACTTTTAAAGACTTACTTTAGGGTTATATTAGAAATGACTGGTTAACATATTATGCACAAAGAGATCATATAAACACTGATTCAAGATTTGGTTTATTTTTTTTAAAATAAAAAATAAGGATTGTGATGTTTGTGATTACAGATGTCTTTTCACTCCTGCATATGAGAATTTGATCTGCCCATTGAGACTTGGATATGGCATCACCATGATTTGCTCCTCGCTGTTTGCCCCAGTTTCCACCTGCAGATTTATCACCAATAACACATCCTGCGGCTTTAAAAAGCATTTCTCCCCACAGACCGCCGTGTAAGATAAAACACCTGTAGTACTGCTGACAAGATACGTTCAGCTGCAAACAAGGTCAGCTGTTATTCTTTGTTTAAGGAATTTTTAAACCACAAATGATCAAACAACAGTACAGAATGAGAAGACGCACATGGTACTAAAGCCAGAAAATGGAGAGCATTCGAGCTTACAGACCTGATAAATGTGTTAGATGGAAGTAATGGGCACCTTCTATGACTCATCCATTGCTGACTCATCTGCCAATCACTGTTGCATACCTGCTGCAAGCAATCATGCATTTCTATAAGTGACCACCAAGTCCAACGACCCCTCACATTCTGCTGCAGGAAAAAAAGAAATCAATCATAGACCTGGAAAGCTGTAATTTGTCAAATGTTTGTAAGACACAGAAGTGCACAGATGCAGATCCGATAGTTCACAGACAAAAGGAGTGGCCTAAGAGAGAGAGCTGCCGAGGTCTGCTCACGGACCTGAAATGACTGGGTACAGTATTCCACCAGAGAGCTCCATTAAAGATAATTGGATGAACTTCATATTAATATATGCTCTGTCATTTAGCGTTGCACACAGGCTTAACCTCTGCATGGGATTTCATCCCCTGCCAAGTCCTGCAATCATACACTTCACACTGATCATAATGATTGGAAGTGTAACGCAGAGCAGGCGGGGTTATTACCGTCAGAAGAAAAGCAGAAAAAGGAAAGAATATTTTCCCTCATGTCTTTCTTCTGGGGTTTTATGTAGATCATGGCCGTCGTTGGTGTTCAGATAAAGTTTTTATTTACTGGCTTGCTTCAGGGATGGTCTTGTTGGTTGTTTGTTTTGTAGAAAATTGCTTTAAAGTTTTTGTTAGGAATTATAGTATTTAGTGGAGGTTGACTGATAGTGGATTTTTAAAGGCTGATATAATAACAATAGTTTGGATCAGGAAAAAGCTGATAGCCAATTAACTGGCTGATCCCCCCATCCAACCATCCAAAAAAATCAAACGCTGTTGATGGATGAAAATATATTAACAGTTTTTTTTTCTAAATAAAAACATATGGCTGTAACCACTAACCAGTTGAAGGGGATTGCTAGGATTTTATCGTTATTTTATCCATAATAAAATTATCCATATTTTAAACAGTCCTGTTCTTTATCAATACAAAAGAATTTTTGTTTTTTAAAGAATGTTTTTTTTAAAGAATAAATTCACAACAGAAATGAATTTACATTCATAACTAAGCCTACATTTTTTGTCCACCGCAGCAACAGCAAAGTCACTATAAACTCACTCATATCTGGGGGGCTGGTTTGTCTCAGCCAGCACTGAAGTTTACAAGAATTTGCCACAATTCAAGATTCAAAACAAACTAAGATCACATCAATCAGACATGTTTTCACGTAAATATCCCATGTTTAAAAGACTGCAGCGGCTTGAAAACCCCTCATCACGACGTGATGTCGGCGGGATCCCGTCACGGTCGGCTGATCGTTCTACGCACGTTTTTAGAAGCAGTAAAATATATGAAAGATGGTTCCAGAACACCTTGGAACTGGTTTGTGTGGCGGAATCATACCTGCCAGACTCGAACGAAGCGGACTAACAGCAAGAATTAACTAGATCGGGACCGGTCCACGAAGAATCCAGAGTGACTGTGGAGGTGATTTAAACATGACGCTGTAACATGACCACTACATGATAAATAATAAAATAACAACTTACATGGTTCCAGCCGAGCTTTAAGTAGTCCTCATTAATCAGTAGTGCCGACTTGGTCTTTTATTCCTTTTGCATTCAGACAAACTCTTTCACCTCAGAGCTGAGGCGAACTTGTCCCATTTCTATAAAGACATCTCTGATTAAATAGCGGATGGACTTTACAGCATATTCTGCCATGCAAGTCTGAAAACAGCTGCAGATGGCTTTAATTTAGCGTGTTTTTAAGTAGCTAGTCGCTGTTAGCTTAACAAGCACTGTGGTGTAAAACACGCTGTAATTTATGCTGAAATACGATTCACGTTTCTGCTTGTAGAACAACCGGTGGGCTACTTATTGCCTCCACCAAGAAGGTTTTGTTGGTTGAGTTTCAACTCATGAAGGTTGTATTGCACTAACTGATGCTGAAGTGTAGTTATGAGGAGAGAAGTGTCTGCCTCTGCTGCCTGAACCCCCCACCCCCCTCAACTGTTGATGAGTTTAGAGATAGATAGATAGATAGATAGATAGATAGATAGATAGATAGATAGATAGATAGATAGATAGATAGATAGATAGATAGATAGATAGATAGATAGATAGATAGATAGATAGATAGATAGATAGATAGATAGATAGATAGATAGATAGATAGATAGATAGATAGAGACTTTATTGCTCCCCGAGGGGAAATTCATGTTCCAGTAGAACCTGTCCATAGCAGACAGACAGAACATATAAACACGAACAGGATCAGGCAGACTGAGGCCACGCAGCCACTCAAGGCGCACCTTTGCAGATATGGAAAACGATAACATGAGACAGATGGGTAGGTGGGAAAAAAAAGAGGTATCCGAACTCTACACCAACACAGGAAGAGAATTGGGATACAAAAAAAAAAAAAAAACACACCTTACAAGAAAGCACATATTCAGACAATTACAACATCATACGGCAAGACAGTGAATCAAGGAAGTGTTGTGGGTCTGTTTGTGTGTGTGTGTGTGTCAGGGGGGGCGGAGAGGTCACTTCACTTCAGTCATTAGATGGTATTTTGTCTGAGGCAGTCACTCTGTACCCGGGGAGGGAGGAGGCTGGGGGAGGGGAGCAAAGCATCTCTCCACAGTCCCATCCAGGGCAAAGTTGATAAGAACAGCCAAAGGCCGCTCTCCGGGAGCCGAACTGAGATAAGAGAGATTGTTTTAATTTCAGGAAGAGCATGTTGAGTCTTCCTTACCGTCCTTCAGCAGGTCTCACAATGGCATTCCAGATCGTCCTAATCATGTTTGTGACCCCCAATCCGAGTCCCCCAACTTCTCCATGGTGTTACCCACATCCTTCATGCTGTCAGACATCGTCCCCAGTTTGCCCCACAGGGCATCTGGTCTACGATTCAACCTGCACAAATTTTGAGTCTGAGTGTTGATGGCTCGGAGTAACAGCTCGAACGGCAGCCTGCCAACAGCTGCCGTCAGCTTCCGAATTTCCCGATAAATCAGGTACCCGACAGCTTCAGTCAGCAGGAACCCAGTTATCACAAATCCAAACGTGTACAGGTCCTCAATGTCTTCCACAGAGAGAGAACAGCAAGGTAAAAAATCCTCCCCTTCTTCAAGAATCCATTGTATGCCCAGCAGGATGAGTCCCATCTGGACAAGTTGCTGCCCCTGCAACTTGTCTCTGGATCAAAAAATCTTGTCAATTGTGTGGAGAGACCCGCAAACCAGATCCATGGTTGAAGTTCTAGGATTTAGGAGGAAAATGCAGAGAGAGGCTTTGAGATGCGACAGGACAAGATAGCAGGCAAAGGAGGGAGGAAGGAAGCAGAGGGAAACACGTCTGCACTCGCCGAGAGCCGGAAGAAGAAGACGGAAGTTAACCCTCGAGGCGCCAAAGTCGCAATATTGCGACAGGCGACATTACTGAATATAACAGGCTTATCTTTAAATCTGTAGCCTTGTACTGTTACTGCTTGGTTTCACTACATCGCCACGACATACAGCGTCAGTTCTGATGTCATTTTTGAGTGTGTTTATATGAAAAACTTAGAGAAATAAAGGTTTGAAACTCGACACCCGCTGTCTGTGCGCGAAGCTGCAGGAGCGCGGGAGAGAGAGAGAAAAGGCAAAAGCAGCAGCGTGTTGGAAAGAGTGAGAGACAGATCGCGACTTTTAGAATAAAAAACTAAACACCCAGAGGCCTTTACAGTGCAGACGAGGTGCTGCACTGATGTTTGCTGATCAGGATTAGAAGGAGACGATCAGCCCTCACCAGAGACGAGTGACTGACGTCGCATCGCACGCTGCCGCGCAAACTATCAGAAAGCACACTGATGACGGTGAAAGTTTCTCTGCCGCGATGATGGGAGAAAGAAAGAGGGACGTGTGGGCAGAAGAGGGGATAATGAAAATAGGGAGTTATTGATGACGGCTGGAAATGTTTGAGAATTGAGGAAGTGATCCATGAATGGATCAAAGACACTGACAAGCCTGTGTGTGATATCGCGGACACGAGGATCTCACAGATGCTCGTGCATGTGATTTTCTGTCTCTGTTTTCGGATGAGGATTTCTGGAACCTCATCACAAATTAAAGATATGCTCACCAGTACTGACACACACCAACTCCAGCCAAACCCCAGATTTCATGGCTGGTATGATGGTATGAGGGGTCAGCTAGGTTATTACAAATTTATAAATCTATAATAACAAAAAAGGGTGAAAAAAACATAAAAATATCATTTTACCTGTTGACATATACATTATATTAGCAAATATATTCCCGTCAGATTTCTGTTCATTTATTCTGAGGATGAGAGGATGAAAAAGGATCAGTGAAAAAATGAAAAAAAAAAAAAAAATCTACTGTGTAAATATGTTCGGAAATCTGTTTTACTGAGTTTTACCTGCTGATATACAAATTTTATTAGCAAAGTTACTTCAATTAACTCCTGTTTCTTTATTTAGAGCATGAGATGACAGTATAATTTTTTTTTCTTGTGTATAAATATGTTCAAAAATCTGTTTTTTTACTAAAAGTTACACAATCCAATATGGCTGCTACCTGATGACATCACAATATGCAAATTACATGAGTAAATTTACTCCCATCACAAACTTTAGGTCATGATGAATATTTTTCTCATTGACATTATGGATCTATCTCTCACCACCTCCAAGCTACAGCATTTTGAAATCTTAAAGTCCAAATGGAATATTTTCCTAAATAAACTCTGGCGCCTAGAGGGTTAAGAGAAGAACCTAATTAATGGAGCATTAATTTAGCCATTTCATCATTGCGACGTATTCTCCTCTTCCATCTTTGAAAGAGTGACTCATCTCTAGATGGTTTCCATTACAGTTTTTCCAAAAACAAAAGCGATATTTCTTCAATTTTGTAAAAGTACAATTGTGATATGCAGGTTTTCCATTGAATGGTGTAAAGTCTGGCTTACACTGTGCAATTTTTGACCGTTTTTGAGCCGATTTTCCAGTCATGTGACAATTTTGGTTATCGAGCCGACTCTTGGCCAAGTCGTGCAGTATACTAGGGGGTCACAAGAGGTGATTGGCACCTCACGATGAGCTCCCGATCAGAAATCGTGAGTTGCAAGAAATTCAAACTTGTTTGATATTTTGGTCGTGGCTCGTGAGTGAATCGCATGTTGAAGCAGTGCCACGACCAGACTGAGAACTCTTTCCTCCAAGATTTTCACATTTGTAGAACCAACAGATCGTACAGCTCACATCTGGTCAGCCAATTCCTCGTCCATGCACGACGTCATCACCTTTTCTTTTTGGCGAATACTTCACAAAGAAAAGCGCAAATCACCAAGACAGCACGTTTTTTTTGGTGATAGCATTGTTGTTGTTATTGTCGTCTTCTTCTTCTACTACTAGCTGTATTTATTCCATTGCATGTCGGGATTGTTCAAGACCCCGACCTGTCTTTGAGGACGTACAGTGTGAGTGGTCAGATCGCATCCGAGTGTTGTTTCATACAGTATGAGGACAAACATCACAAGCTCTAAACTTTTGAACTCTGCGACTGATTCGCACAATTTAAGTTGGAGCTGCGAGCAACGATTGAAAATATCGCACAGTGTATCCCAGGCTTAAGCCGTAATTCTGGTAAAATCTCGTGAGACTCCACTTTAAGGAGGATGGAGACATAAACATAAAAAAAATTGCTAGCACAACATTGACACTTCAGTTACATAAACGTTACCAGGCTGAAAACCAGCGGTGCTCTGTATGCAGCCCTGATAATCTACAGTGACAGATGATCAATAAAAACTTCGGCAACATCACTGGTGGTCTTCATTTACATGGAGGTCCTTTGTGGGATATAAAACAAGCAGGAATGTCATGCACAAATCAAATTTGCTTGTTAATGTTATGGCTAACGTTCTCTAGATTTGCGCCAACAGCTCAGCGCACATCTGCTGACACACAAGCCGGCGGATCACTGATGATGTGATTGTTGAAGGGGGGTCCCAATTCGTAGGGGTTGACTTTCAGCGCTACACCTCGTAGCTTTGTTTTAAGCGGCAAGGGCCAAGGGGTAGGGGTAAAAAAGAGAATTGGGATTGGGCCTAAATGTAATTTTTTAAGGAAATGTACTTTCATTCTTCACCCCTCCAAATGCCTCGTGGAGGATTTTTTTTCTTTTAAAGGGACTAGAGGCAGGAATTAAAAAAAACAAACATGCACGTCCATTTTTTTAAATACTAATGGGTGATGAAGCACTAAATACCAAAAAGAACGTTTCCACCCACGTTTCTCTCCGTTGCCTTGAACAGGCTGTGTGCTGCAAAATGCGCTGCAATTCGGTGACCGAATGTCCCGCGCTGCCCTGCGGACGTGACATCATATGACGCTGCAAACCCTGACAGTTTTGATACAGGAAGAAGACGGTCACGGTAAATTCAAACACTGTAAGCGATAGTTATGGATTCTTCTGCTGTCAGCAAACGAACCAGAGCAACTGAAAGACACTAAAAAGTGGAACTACGAAGAAAAAGGTGAGTAAACACCATAATAGCTTCAGTTTGTTTACGCTTCCATGAAGGCTTGGCTCGTGGCTGCATTTACCTGAAGCCCCAGTCACGAGTTTCATTTCTTAATCTTGCCTCTAGTCCCTTTAAATATAGCTTTTGATAAAAATGTTCCATATTCAACCCTTAACATTTAAAAATAAGTTAAATTGCAGGAACAGCCAAACAATAAAAACCAGAGTGGCTTATAGTCTGAAGAATACGGTAGCCTATACATCTAACTCTTCAACTACATTTCCTCTCACTCACAACTTCACAGCTGTCTTTGGACATTGGATATCAGTAAAAAAGCCAACGTCGAACATTCATACATGAATTTTTGCCTGAAAGTAAAGATGCGAGTTGAATCTGATTCTGCCAATGTATTTCGAGTTAAAACCTCAAGCTTTTTCATTTTAACGTTACTCTAGTTAAACATGATTTCTATTTTGACTAAAACCTGGCAAGTATGGACTTTTTGCAACCAAACTGTTGGACTAGAATGATTTCCTATGAATGCAGATTTACTGAATGTGAACAGGCCTTGGAGAAGATGTTGCCTCATCGTCGGGATCACGGTTTATGCTAAATTAAATCTATGGCATCAACTCATTTGGAGGGAGAGTATTTCTTTGATCTTGACCCAGTTCTAAAGGTTAATTGCGCAGGTTGCAGGATGAACCAGCTGTTTCCAGCATCTCTAGCCTTTTAGCAGCAACAATGCCCACTTAGCAAAGCATTTCAACCTAGCGCCACCCTCACAACGTCTCCAGTGCTCAGGCAAGTTCGCCGCTACTCTCCACAAATTGGCAGGGGCAGAAGAGGCCACAACAGTAATGGGAAGACCCTTAAAAAAAAAAGCACCCTTCACATTTTTTCTCTCACTCTCCTTCTTCTTCCTCGTGTTTTGCTCATCAGAGAGAAATCTCTTTCAACTAGCCGAGGAAGTTCAGGACAACTGTGGAGTCTGACATAATTATCATTGGCTTGGCTTTAATCACACTCTCCTCTGACTTCTCAGCACACATTATCTGACACCAAACACAGACGCTCTCCTGTCTGAAACAG
Organism: Atherinomorus stipes; assembly: GCA_023101725.1. NCBI lineage: Eukaryota > Metazoa > Chordata > Actinopteri > Atheriniformes > Atherinidae > Atherinomorus > Atherinomorus stipes. Next base: position 334,845 of record JALJCO010010517.1, on the reverse strand, counting down.
GCCAATTTATCCTGCTAATGCCACTCAGAGCGCCAGCCGTCACAGACAGCTGCAGATGGACAGAGCCATGCAGAGGCTGGATGTAATTATGCACCGCATTTTAGCTTTGTTGTTTCTTTTTTCCTTCTCCTTTATGCTTTTTTAAATTCCCCTACTTTTTGCACTTTTAATAAGTCTGAAAACGTGTCATTTTGATGCAAGCGTAACAAAGCTGTGGATGATTTATGTCAGGAGGTTGTAGGAGTTTTTGAAAAAAAGAACTGAAAGACAGATTCAACGCAGCAAAACTTCAATTAACCCGAGTTACCTGTACTGGATATGCTTTGAATGACTGCTGAATTAATAAGTGCTTTTTGAAAATCTCTTGAAATGTGTTCTTGAGGTAAATCAACTCTAATCAAAGGAAATTAAATTCTTGTACCTGACTTTGGACGATTTGAAATGTTTTCAGATCCACATAATATTTCAGACCTGGAAGACTCAAACTTGGATTTCACATGTGCGCTACGGTATAATAACCTCGGGTCTAACAGGGTTCCCACTCTTTTCTAGAAGTTGTTTTCCAGGACTTTTCCAGCTGCTACAGTATGTGTCAAGTTATCACAACATATACTAACAACTTCCACCACAAGTTTTTGGAGAAATGTTTTACGATTGTAGCTTATATTTTTTTACAGCGATGAAGGTAAAGATGACGAAAAAACAAGGCAGCGACAAAACAGAGACAAAGCGAAGGTAAAGCTGCAATGAAACAGTGGCGAAACAGCAACATAACGGCCACAAAACTGCAACGAAGCGGTGACAAAGCTGCGACAAAACAACAATATATCAGAAACAAAGTTGCAACAAAGCTGTGATGAAACGGCGTTGATGAAACGTGGCAAAGAAACGCGCAGCGGCAACGAAGCAGTGGCAAAAGGGCGATGAAACGATGAAATTTGCGATGAAACTGTGACAAAACTGCGACATAGCGGCGACAAAGCAAAGACGAAGCAGCGACAAAACGGTGACGTAGCGGCGATGAGGTAAAGTTGAAGCTGCATCGAAGCAACGATGAAAAGGCGACGAAACGGCGATGTAGTGGTGACGAAGCAAAGATGAAGCGGCGTCGAAGCAAAGACGAGAGGGGGGAAAAATCATTTTCCAGGACAACTCAAGCTTTTCCAGGACATTTTACTCTTTTTTTCTCATTTTCCATGACTGGAAAAGTGTTCAATCATTTTCCAGGTTTTCCAGGACGCGTGGGAACCCTGTCTATGCTCAATGGAGATGGATTTCCTTATCTGCATCTATATGTGAAAACATGGGCAAGATCCCCACGTGGGTCTTAACACACCCAATTATGGGTAAGAATAAACAAACAAAAGGACGGAGAACATGTTTCAGACGGGTCAGAGGATGGAAGAAGAGCGAACGGTCGATGGAGAGAAAGCAGAAAATTTCAGTGATGAAAGAGAGAAAGATCACAAAGAGAAAAAGGCACTAATGTGCTCCCAGGATGCAGCCGCGCTACCCAGACCCACGGACCTTTGATGCTGTTTCTGACAGACCATCCTGAAGAAAAGACAAAATGACGAGCTATCACTGGCTATCAGCAGGACGTCGCCGTCTCTCCGCAGTAATAAGCAATGAGCCCGGACAAGGTCGCTGTGCTTCCACCTCTCGGATGCTTACGGATGCTCGTGCATGCTCGTGCATGCAGAGACATCCTCAGAAAACTGCAGCGTGGGGAAAGATGTGAAATTTCAAAGACTGAGCTCAGATCTGGGAAACGCTTCTGTGATTGTTCACTTCTACAACAATGACAAATAAAGTTGTCTTTGATTTGATCTAATACACAGAAACTAATTCCTGAAATAATGTTGATCATTATTGAATGTTTTAACCCTTTCATGCAAAGTTTCCTCTACAGTGGATGCATCTGTTTACTAGAACATGCATGTGGATGGTTTATTTGTAAATTAGGCAGTTCAGTGACATCAGTGAGTAACAAAATGCACCTTTGCTCACAGTTGTGTGTGTGTGTGTGTGTGTGTATATATATGTTTTTATATACTGTATATGTATATATATCTATATATATACATAGATATACTGTATATTAGGGCTGTAACGGTGCACAAAAATCCCTGTTTGGTTTTTCGTCGGTACAGTAATGAAGAAAAACTTCACAAATATTAACTGTCTTGTGTTTTATCAACAAGTTCACTAAACTTTAACATCACAGCCGAGTTCATACTACACACCCAACCCAGTGTTTTCCCTTCCATTATATAGGCAGAGTGCCGCCCTACCAGACCCAGCACCGCTTACAAGTCAGGCATTTATCCTGATCTGGTTTTCTATCCAGCACCAGCTCACAAACTGGTTTAAAAATCTCATTCCCTCTAGAACAGGTTTATATTGAGCTCTTGGACTAAAAACTAAATTTAACTGATGTAAGTTATCAGATTTCCATGACAGCATGTCATAGCTGCTCTCTGAGTTTCTGTGATGCCACAGACACGCGCACGTCCATGGGATGAGCGTGCACGGCACCTCAGACAGAGCGCGCGTCTGAAAATACATCAACCAGCTGAAACTCAGACAGATATAAGTTTAATCTCTACTGAAGAGATGAAGATGGAAACACTCGCCTCCTCTTCACTTGCTTGTGAGAACGAGCACGAGCACGTCACCTTAGATCTGAACCCTAAGTATATTTAGCACAACTTCATGGAATGAAACGAGTTTTTATCAGGGATTGTACAATCCTTTACAGTTTTTCTGTCCTCTGTGTTTTCTCTTCTTTTTTTTATCAGTTTGGAAACGCGACGTGACTTAACAGAGAGTATCTGCTTATGATTATTTATTCTGATTAACACTGAAATGCTGTAACTGGAAGGTTACTGTTACAGAGTTCATGAATGCATCATTCAGCAGAGATGATTTGTAGTTGTAGGTTATCAACACAGCGGCTATCACACTTACTGGCGTTCATCCTCCCAATGCTGAGACGCTGATGGGGAAACACTGCGACCGCAGTTCTGCAACGTCCACACACTGATTTTGTTTTGCCGACTTTTATTCAGCTCCCTCTTTGTCTAAACCTAAGTTCTCCCAGACCGAGGACTTGAGAGATGGTGGAGTTTCCTGTAGCTCAACAATCTCACATCCATGTTGTTACCAGTTGTTAGAAACAGGATGGTGAGGCGCTGCACTGGTCCGTTATGTCCGGTGGCAGCAAGAACTTAATAAAACAATAAATATCTAAATAAACAAATCCTGCGCCCAACAGTTCGGTACATGGTCGTGTCGAACCGAGAGTAGCGTACGGAACGGTTCGACACAAACACATGTACCGTTACAGCCCTAATATATACTGTATATATAAATTGACGTTAATTCTTAACTTGTGAATTTGATTGTATAAATATTGTGCAACCTGTTTTCCTCATTTAGAACTTTTAAAAAATCAATTTTATACTATCACAGAGCATACTTCCCTGAATAAAGCCGCTCTAATGAGCTGACAGGTTGTGTTAACTCAACTCAGTCATCTGTCTATACATTATAAGGTTTGACCGATACAGATCTTTTAGGGCAGATACTGATATTTTCTCATCAACCTCAGAAGATGGCTTCCTAGACCCGGCCGTCCAGCCAAACTGAGCAATGGTGGGAGAAGAGCCTTGGTGAGAGAGGTAAAGAAGAAGCCAAAGATCACTGTGGCTGAGCTCCAGAGATGCAGTAGTGAGATGGAGAAAGTTCCACAAAGTCAGTATCACTGCAGCCTCCACCAGTCGGGGCTTTATGGCAGAGTGGCCCGATGGAAGCCTCTCCTCAGTGCAGACATATGAAAGCCCGCATAGAGTTTGCCAAAAACACATGAAGGACTCCCAGACTGAGAGAAATAAGATTCTCTGGTCTGATGAGACCAAGATTGAACTTTTTGGAGTTCATTCTAAGCGGTATGTGTGGAGAAAACCAGGTACTGCTCATCACCTGCCCAATACCATCCCAACAGTGAAGCATGGAGGTGGCAGCATCATGGTATGGGGGTGTTTTTCAGCTGCAGGGACAGGACGACTGGTTGCAGTTGAAGGAAAGATGAATGCAGCCAAGTACAGAGATCCTGGAAGAAAAGCTCTTCCAGAGTTCAGGAGCTCAGACTGGGCCGAAGGTTCACCTTCCAACAAGACAATGACCCTCACACACAGCTGAAATAACAAAGGAGTGGATCAGAACCACTCTGGACCATTCTGGACCGGCCCAGCCAGAACCCTGACTTAAACCCAACTGAGCATCTCTGAGAGACCTGAAAATGGCTGAACACCACCGTTCACCATCCAACCTGACAGAACTGGAGAGAATCTGCAAGAAGAACCAGAAGATCCCAAATCCAGGTGTGGAACATTGTTGCATTATTCCCAAGAAGACTCATGGCTGTACAAGCTCAGAAGTACTTCTACTCAGTACTGAGCAAAGTACTGAATATTTATGATCAGGTGATACTTCACTTTTTCTTTTTTAATAAATTTGCAAAATTTTCTAGATTTTTTTTTTCTGATGGGTGCTGAGTGACATTAATAAGAAATAAAATGAACTTTTTGATTTTGGCAAATAGCTGCAATGAAACTGAATACTTTCTGTACCCTCACTGGCCACTTTATTAGATACACCTGTCCATTAGTATATGTAGACATACAGTACATACATACACACACACACACACACACACACACATATATATATATATATATATATATATATATATACACAGTATATGTATGTTTGTATGTATGTATATATATATATATATATATATATATATAACTACAGCCATAAATACTACATAAATACACAGTCAACATAACATTCCTGTTTAACAAAAGCAAATACTGTATTAAATGGAAACATTAAACTTTAAACATTAATCAGGATTAGCAACCAGATCAGTAAAAAGTTCCTCATATTTCATTCCCGTGTTTTTTTCTGGTTAAAAAGAAAAAGAAATGAGAAGATAAAATGAAGACGTGCTCAGCGAGCATGGAGGGAGGGGCACGGCTTGTTTTCCACCCAAACTTAGCCGCGGCAGTGACCGCTCTGCCAGCCTGTGCCACATCAGTTTGAGGAGGTCGAGTCAGCCCTGGCAGGCTGCGTCTGGCCCGGTCTCGCCGCAGGAGGAGCCCCAGTCTGGGGCCAAACCTCCAGGCCTGCAGCCTCCTTTCCCAGCAGTCCAGCAGGCGCTTGATTCTTCCAGGGTGCAAGTCAGAGAGCCGCTGGGGCGTGGGGCTTGCAGCCCTCATGCAACAGCCCTTCCAGCCCCTGGGAGATGGGGGGGTCGACCTTGACCGGCTCTAACTGTCAACTAGCCAGCCAGTGCGTAGGAAAGGAGGGGTGAGAGAGGCCAGTAGAGAAGGCAGACGGATGACAAGGGGTTAGGTGTGAGCTATCCAGGGAAGCGTTTGTCCGGCAGCGGTGAGGATGAAGCAGCTGAGCTGAGAGGAAGAAAGCTGCTGCTGCTCACACTCAGAACAACCTCCTGAACTTAGCTGTGAACAAAGATACAGATGTTTGTCATACGAGGTAGACACAAGCAGACAAAGGACTTCCACTTCATACTTGCAGTAAATGTGTGGAGCAAGAAATCTGTTTACAGCTGAAGAAACGCTGAAAGATGAGATTCTCTCAGTTCTGAAGTCAGGAAGCATCTGCAGCCGAGTCACGCAAACCTCCTCTGGAAATTAGCTGGAAGTCCACACCTGTGTGTCCAATCAGAGACAGCCGGATCTGGACTGCAGGCAGATCAGGTCAGCAGCCGGATCTGGACATCAGACGGACCAGGTCACCAGCCGGATCTGGATTTCAGGCAGACCGGTTCAGCAGCCAGACTCTGGACTGGAGGTGGACCAGTTCAGAACCGTGACTCTTCTCCTGTTTCCATCCATGCTGCTGTGATGGATCCAGTATGTGGTCCAGGTCTTGCTGTGATAGATCCAGTGTGTGGTCCAGGTCTGGCTGTGGTGGATCCAGTATGTGGTCCAGGTCTGGCTGTTATGGATCCAGTATGTGGTCAAGGTCTGGCTGTGGTGGATCCAGCATGTGGTCCAGGTCTGGCTGTTATGGATCCAGTATGTGGTCAAGGTCTGGCTGTGGTGGATCCAGTATGTGGTCCAGGCCTGGCTGTGGTGGATCCAGTATGTGGTCCAGGTCTAGCTGTGATGGCTCCAGTATGTGGTCCAGGCCTGGCTGTGATGGATCCAGTATGTGGTCCAGGTCTGGCTGTGGTGGATCCAGTATGTGCAGGACTCGGCCTCCATGCTTCCAGAAACATCCTCACATCAACAGTTTCCACGTTGCCTCAAAGCATTTTAGATGAGCTTTGGTTCAGAGAAGACTGAAGTCTGAACACCAACCGTCCTCTGAAGCAGACTCTGGTCCGCCTGAAAGCCGGAGTTCTTGGTTCAGGTACAAACGGACTATCAGATTATTCACCGTTCCTGATGGAAGTGACGTTTGTCGACCGCAACAAAGCAGAAGAAGAAGAAGCAGGGGGAAGTGGGGTAGATCATCGTTTGGGTCGGAGGGAAACAAAGCAAACGGTGCATGTTGGAAGAAGCCGAGGTCAAAACAACAACAATAAACAACTGGAACATGTAGACAGAGATGGAGGAAGAAGAAGAAGCAGAAAGATTTCCACTTTAATCATTGAGTCCGGTTTTCTTCTTCCTTCTTCTTCCTCTTCTTCATCATCATCAGTGGTTGTATTGGGGAGCGTTGCCCCCTAGCGAGCCGGTGTTGTAACTGCGGTGGTCTAACCAGGCAACTGAACGCAAACCAAAGCAAAGAAACGTGACATTTTTCAAAACTCCTGTCCGGTTGGACCGAGTCCTGGACTATCCTGGTGTGGATGAATGCTAAAATATCACTAATATCAGGTTAAAAATCCCAATTTATCATCATCTCAGTGAGAGAGTCTGATTTTGGGCATGTAGGCGTCTTCTCACAGCAGTGAATCGAATCCACCAGAAAACATTAATCCCCCTTATTTATGAAGTTTCTGATAGTTTGCAAGCCTTACATGTAGAATTTTATCATTGAGTGTCCAGAAACAAAGTTATTCCAGCTGATTTCTAAAAATCCACATTTCCATATAATCATATGGTAATATGGAGTAAAATGTCTGAGGAATGTTTCCAACACTTCGTTGAATCTGACATCAAGAGCTGAGGCAGACCTTACAAGTGCTGCCTTACAAGAAAGGCTTTTTTGCTAATTTGAAAAAAAGATCTTTTTTTAAGATTTTTTTACTTTACAATGAGAAAGAGCAGCACTCAAAAGAATCATTGCCAGACTAGTTTTGAGGGATTTTTCACGAAATGAGGGACTTGAAATGAGTTTTTTATAACTTGTTTAAAGATATTTCTCCCTGTCTAGAGTCTCCATATTTTTTCTTATTTCAAGAAATCTTATGAAGTGTAATTATCTTATTGCATGGACAGATAATTTCACTTGATTTTAGTCTAATTCTTCTCAATTTCAGTGCTTTTTAACTTGCAGGGCCTGAAATTCACTGCGGGATCCGCGCATAATACCATCAACTCCCACAAACCTCGCTCTTATAATGCGGGGAATTCCCACTTACAATTGCAGCAACGTAATGTGCGCTGAACGTTTGCATCAGAGCCATAAAATAACGTAGAATCATGGGCTCGACACACTTGGGGCGACGCCGCTCCTTCTCCATTCATTCAGAAGGAGCGACGTTGCCTCCCGCGTCGGCCCGTCAGATGTTGCAGCTTCCCTCTTGTTGATACTCCAACCATTGTTGGCGGATTTCCCATCAGTAAGACAATACTTTCACAGAGTCTTGGTTATAATGTACCGGTAAATCTAACTTTGGGTCACCTGAAGGGAAGCTGGTCTGGACAAACACCACTAGATCTGCGGTCTCGTTTACGACCCAAATCCTCCGGATCCTCAGGTAGCGCTGGTGCGAGTAACGTTACCAAGCAGCCCAAAGACAAGTTTTGGCCTAACTGGCCCAGAATATCCGTGTTTGATCATAACAGTGGAGACACGAGCTGCTCCGTTTAATGTTGGTGTGAACAGCTGATGAGACCAACATCAGCGCTGCGTCACCGTTTCTCACACAGCAGCTGAAGAGAAAATGTGAGGTCGACTCATAGACAAAGATCATATTGATTAATGATAGTTTAATATGAATACATTATATGTTTTGATGCATAGGCTGAACAGCATTAAATATGTCATATTAAAAATCTAAATTGGTATTATTTTGGAGAAAGAAGCTGATTATGCGAATGTTTCCTCATCATTTTCTCACATTTCCATTGCTCTTAACGTGTTCTTGTTTATCTTAGCTGTGTTTTTATTGTCTTTCCTATTAGGTATCTTTGGGTGTTCTGAAAGGTGTTATTAAATGTATTATTATATTCATTAAGTTTCTGACAGTTTTCTAGCCTAGCATGTAGAAGATGACCACAGGATGATCCATTTGATGCCACATTCGACATCTTGGGTTGTGATCAGTGAATTTCAGAACTGTGTTTTAAACAACACAAATCTCAGTCTGATGCTCATTTCAGAGCTCCGTCCTCCCCAAGACCAGTTTGATTTTAACACAACTTTTATCAATTGCAAGAGATTACATAGAGGAGAGAGAACAGAACACCAGAACTACTTATTGTAATTATGCAGCTCAAAGACGCAACAGATTACTGCAACATATACTTTTTATACCAAGTTGGTAGAAACTGATGATAGCTGATAAAGAGAACGGAGACGGGACGAGAGAGCTGACTAAGATGAAAACTAAGGACGGAAAAGACTAATTAATGCTCCTTATTAATCTGAGGCACCGGTAGGACACTGTAAGACCTGTGGTGAAGCTCCCTGTAAACCCCCCTCAAAGTATACAAATCCCCCCTTGGTGAAGCATGTAAGGGGGAATTCCCCCATTTTGAGAAGTGAATTTCAAGCCCCGACTTGTATTAAGACCACTACATTTTGCCATGTATCAGTTTTCTCAGTGACCCCCCTATCGACGGCTAAACTAGCATCCATCGTCATCGTACCTGCACTGTGATTCCCTCCAGACAGTTACACACAGTCTTGACTCTTGTTCTGTCCTTCCTCTCTTTCTTCTCCTCTCTTCCTCTGGTAATGTTTCCTTGCGTTTCTTTACCGAAGCCGACATGATGCACATTCAGGACACCCGCTGTGTTCATGTCTGCTTCATATTCGTTTGCTAGTGAGTGACGCGGTGCTGCAACCAATAGTCGGCTGCAACGTCACAGTCGCATCCCGGATGGGAAACTTACGTACTGCTGTTTCTGAGCCCGGGACGCCTCTGGGCAGTGACGGCTCGAAAATGTGCATAATGGATGTTGGTGTGGCATCAAAACGCGTCAGAAGCCAGATTTTTAGGGTCTAAAAGTTACGTTATGTCTTTAAAAAGCAGCCGATGAGTGTTTGTTTACACTCATGCTAACCTGCACTGGATCACAGGATTTACCCGAAGATGTAAAGATAAATAACCTCAGACCCCAGCTCATCTGGACTTTGTGAGGCTGCTGTTTTCAGTCTTTCCCCCTTCAGTCTGCTGTATGTTGCATCCAACATGGCTGCCTTCACTCTGCAGCTGTGCAAATGCAGCCGTGAGCTTTTCATGTTGTTTCAAATGTGGTGACGATGTAAACCAAAGACACGAACTGTTTACGCTCACTTTTAACGTTGACTTGCTCTGGTCGCAGAGCTTCTCATCATTACAAAGTAATTCAACTGAATAGTCAAACGTAGTGTAAAGAATGAAGTAAACCATGAACAGATTTATTTTTCTTTTTATTGGCTCAAGATCCAAATAAATTCAAAAACATTTAATGAAACCGGAACGTGGTATTTTTAAGAAAAACTGTGGCTTAAGTGCATGTGCTCGTCCCTAGCTGTGTGTTTGTTCGCTGTGTGTGTGCAGATGTTCGTGAATGTGTGTGTGCAGTGTGCGCCCGGCAGTGGTGGCCTCTTATTGAGTCTTTGAGAAGACGAGAGGCTGATAAATTCAAACTCTTTGTGTAATTGTCTTTTGTATCTGAATACAAATCCCTGCTGCTTATGATTCATCATGTTTATTTTTTTATTTCCTCCGGCAACATCTTTTATTAGTTGTGCACTCGGCAGCGAGATTTAATTTCTGCAGGAGGGGACAACAGCATCGGCTTGATGATTATTATTGAGAATGTGATACTACAGAGGCTGAAATAAAATCTATAGTGCATTAAAGTGACAGATTAGGAGGGGCGGAAGGTTCATTTACAAGTGTTAAGACATCAGCAGCTAATGCCCTGCAACGCCAAGTAGCAATCCACCCTGGTCCCCGCTCGGCAGGACTGTTTGTGGGGAACAGCGTGAGGGAATGTGTGTGTGGCTGCCGGACGGGGGAGTGTGTGTGTTTCCCTCAACAGGAAGCCTCTAGTGGAGATATTTAAGCATTGCTTGAAGATAAGTAGATATTGCAAGTCACAGTGCCAGAGAGATGAGATGGTGAAATTACTCGGCAACATGAAACGGTGGAAATGACCCCCCCGCTGCCTCAACTCTCCACTTGTTTTTAGGAAAACATGTTGCAGCAGAATACAAATGAGTTGATGGGCTTCTTGCAGTGAGGTGTTTATGGCCTTTCTGTCTGTGTGAAGAAGCCCTCTTCTCTGTATTAGCAGATCACATCAGTCTCACGCACGAGGTTACCGCTGGATTAGCTGGACGCATAGAAATAATCTTGTTTGGATGAACAGATTTGCTGGAAGAGCTGAGGTTCCTGTTTGCAGTTCCAGCATGTCCATGGTGAGCGTTGCTGCTCTAGCTAACTCTCCATCACCACATGACATTATGGGATGGATCCATCAAGGCCTGCATGTATAAAAATGCGAGCTATTTCATTGCAAATAAAAAGAAATGTACAAACTGATCTACTAACGGCATGCAAAGAGGGTTGCGTCTTTCAAAGCCTCTTATCCAGTTTGTACGTCTGCTGACATTAACATGCAATATGGGGCATTTACACACTACTGTGTGTGCTGGGAGGAGAAAATGTAAATATTAATTAAGCACTCAGTGATTTATGAACTGTTAGACTTGGACTTCCTTTATTGTCATTGCACAAAAAAACACAGCAGTGAATTTGGCAATGAAATGTTGTTGCTTGGCTACCGGACACAGAACCCTAGTAAAATCCTTGAAATAAATACTTTAAACTATAAAAATATAAATACACAATATCATGGCTGTAAGGGAAATATATAAAATATCACAATAAAAGTTACAGTAAACTAAAAAAGCGCATAAAAAACATAGACACATTCAGACAGACAGAGAACTGTGAGACGGATTGCGTGGCTGGTGTTTTGAGTGTATTTTAGTACATCTGAAAAGCTGTGCAAATGATTCAGAATCATTTTTTCCATGAGCAGTGAGGCCAACGCGTTTAGTTCTTATTGTTGAATTCAATAAAAATCACCACAGCAAACACCACTATTTACTACGATGTTATATAGGCTATTCTGGACAAACCAAACAGAACGTTTGCAGCCGCTGTAGCTTAAAGGGACTAGAGTCAGGAATTGTGAAAGAATACACATGTATGTCCAGTTTTTAATGCTAATGGGTGATGAAGCATTAAAAACCACCCACATCTCTCTCTGCTGCCTTGAACAGGCTGTTTGCTACATAACGCGCTGCAATTCGGTTGCAGAATTTCCTGCACAGTCCTGCACTGAAATGGGCCTTTTCCACTAGCACAGGTCAGCTCAGCTAAACTCAACTCAATTCGACCTGGCTTGATAGCTTTTCAATTACAGTCCATTACCCCGATCACAAGTGGGTAGGGTAAGAATGAAACTGCTGCGACGTATGAGATGTAAACAACAGCAGCAACAATTAACACTCCCTACCAGTGGGTGGCGGTAACGCACCTCATTAATTGTTAGCCAGCCACCAGTAAAAACAGCAACAGAAGGAAAAGACAAGAAGAAGCACGAGGACAAATAAGACTTTTTTTTTCAGAGACGGATCATATTTCTACTTGCACTGCCTGTGGAAGCACTTATGTGGCATAACAAGTAGCAAGCTTTCCTTACAAACCAAGAATTCTGGGTTCAAGTCCCTTTTTAGGTGAAAAATATTCTTTTTTTTTTTCTCCACGATCTTGTCTGAAATCACTCCCTCACGAGCTCATATCTATCTATCTGTACATTGACAAAAAAGTCTTCCGAATCTGAATCTTTTAATTTATTATTTAACCTTTATTTAACCAGAAAAAGTCCCATTGAGATTAAAAACCTCTTTTATTGGGGAGTCCTGGCCAAGACGCAGCAACCATAAGAATAAGCAGAATCTGAATCCATCTATCTCTCTAAACAAGATCATGGAGAAAAAAAAAGAATATAATTCGACTGAAAAGGGACTTGAACACAGGACCTTTGGAATATGAGGCAAGCTTGCTACCAATTACACCACATATGTTCTCCCTCAGGCAGCGTCAGTGATAATATGATTCCTCCCTCCCATCTTACCATCCTCGTTTTCTTCCTCTGTTGCTGTTTTTACAGGCAGCTGGCTAACAATTCACGAGTTGCGAGTGTGAACTGTTGCTAATTTAATGATGTCACTCTCTGACCCTAACATCTGATTGGCTGACCACTTGGCCAATAGGTGGCATGCAGTGAGATGACGTCAGACATAGCTCACTTCAGCTCACTCAGAACCTCGCCAGAGCAGGTACAGAAAATGTATCACCTCAGCTCGGAAAACCCCCAGTAGAAAAGCCCAATAACCGAGGCGAGGCGAGGCGAGGCGAGGCGAGGTGAGCAGAAAAGTGATGGTGGAAAAGGGGCAAAAGTGGCACTACAAAGAAAAAGACTTTATCAGGGTCGTGAACAATGTTACAGCATCAGTTGGTGCTCCTGTGACGGCTTGGCTGGTGGCTGCAGTTACCCGCAGCACCAGTCGTGTCACTTGCGAGTCTCATTTCTTTGTCCTGCTTCTAGATCCTTTTATGAGAAGCTAAGCTGCATTAATTGTGTCTTTTTATTTTCCCTTTTTGCCAACATCACATGTTAACTTGGATTGTAGCGGCTGGACAGGACCACAGTCACCTGGCAGGACAAGCTGCTGCCACTGTGTCAGTGTGCACCTCAGGTCTCATTCATGAAACGTTAGTAAATTTACCAACAGATTTACTCGTAAAGGCCTACTCCACTAAAAACTTACTCCGGATTCAGGAACATGTGAAATTGTGTTCGGGAAACACAATTTGATCGTAAATACGTGTGTAGATCATGAATACCAAACGATCGTAAATTGACAGCACGCTCCCGGTAATCAGTTGTTTGCATAAATCTCCGCCCATGAATCAGCAATGAGCTCCATAAAAGGAGGTTCAGATTGACGCCTCCGGCTTACCTGTATATATATATATATATATATATATATATATATATATATATATATATATATATATCATTCATTCATTTTCTGTACCACTTTTCCAGTTCAGGGTCGCGGGGGTTGCTGGAGGCTATCCCAGCTACAGTATTATCAGGTGAGAGGCGGGTACACTTGGACAGGTCTCTAGTCTGTCACAGGGCCAACACAGAGGGACAGAAAACCATTCACACTCACATTCATTCCTAGGGACAATTTAGAGTGACCAATTAACCTAACATGCATGTCTTTATACATGGAAGTAACCACACGAGTGTCTCGAGTTAACTGGTGTTGATAGCAAATTTTAACTATTCTACATCTATCGCTAACAACATATTATATTTGGAAAGAGTAAACATTACCGTCTACAACCAGACGGGGACGGTCTAGGCTTGTGACAACTACAGTACATGCTGCTCCAAGAGCAAATGTAAAGGCCTTTTTGCAGCAAGAAGTGATCATCGGGCTGAATTGTCTGCGTTTAACTTTCTTATGTGTGACGTTTGTGATCATTTACAAGCATAAACTTTGACCGGGGAAGTTTTAACAGTCATTTATAAGCCTATGTGGAAAAACATGAAAATTATCATGAGTTCCTTTTTTTTTCCTATTTTTTTCTGCGGATGTCACTAGTGGATTGAGATCAGGATCTTGGTGAACTTAAAAGCTAAAATTTCCGTTAAAAATCCCTTCTCTGTATCCATTTCTGCAACTACACTGTTCCTAACAGGTTGGGTCAAACCATGTTGGAATGTGGGAGACAGTTTTTGGTATGGATAATGAAACAGTGTGAAACTAAGTTTGAATTCAGTTTATAACTCGACACATTAAAAAAAAAAAAAAACAAACATATAAAGATGTTAAAATATTTCTCATACCCTCTAGAATGCCCCATTTGAGAAACGGTGCACTCGTACATGCTGTTGTACAGAGTGGTCTTCATGATTCAATAGAAACGCTGACATCTGCAGTTCATCCTTCCTCTTTCAGTGAGCCAGCATCCTCAGCGCTGTTAAAGGAGCAGGAACAGAAACACTAGTTTATCAACATGGAGCTTGTACTCAACAAACATCATCTCAAAGCACTTCAAAGATATCGTCTAATCAAATACGATTTAAGTTCATGTTTTCAATTATGTTCCAGCCACATCAAATTCATCCTAATCCAGATGAGTCTGATGAATGATTCCCGTTTATAGTGTCAGTTTAATTAAAGTTGTCTCGTTAAGGAGCCAAACATATCCTTAAATCTTCCCTTTGGTTCAGTAACTCTTCCCGAGCGTGTACGAGGAGACGGTGGAGAGGAAAACTCACTTTAATCCTCAGCTAGTATATTTGCCCAGTCTGGAGTTCAGCCGTGGGCAGGTGACTGATTCCTGTTCTTGTGAGTTGCACGGTGAACTGGTCAGACTGGTTAAACACCGCACCGCAGGAAGCCTAAATTAACACAACAGTAACGGTGCAGGTCACTGTATGAGCTTTAGGCTTTAACTCCTGTCTATTCCTGCATTTTCTTTACAATTTCATTTGACTCATGAAATTCTTTTTAAATATCATCGTACATTTAAAAAAAAAATTGTACTGATGCAGCATTCATCAGGTCATGGGATCAGGTTTTAGATCGGAATAAAAATTGAATGAAAGTCCAAAGGAAATGGATGGACAGTTAACTATGTTTATCAGACAAGAGGACAGCATTTAGAAGATAAACAAACTGATGGGTAATGACAACATTGTGGTTGCCTCCTTCAGTGTTGCTGCGGAAGTTTTGTATTTTTTTTAGATCCATTTATTCAAAAACCCCGACCTGAACTCTCCCATGTTCAGGAATGCAGACCAGTTCAGCTAAATCGTACTGATACAGCATTCATCAGGGAGTCAGATCAGGTTTTAAACTGGAAAAACCTGAATGACAGCCCAAATGTCCTTAATGGGATATAGAACATCAAACAAACCACGAGTCGAGCATCACTCACTCATTTCTGTACAGCTGGTGAAATCTCCTGGCTGCTGATGAGACTTTTCTCCTGATAACAAAAGAAAAACCGTTTTGGATGTTCACTTCTGAGGGACAGTAAACGCAGCATCAGCTGAATCTGAAGTTGGATGGAGATGAAGATAGCTTCATCTTCATTGGCTAAATCCTCCCTGAACCAAGCTGACAATTTAACCCTGAACATCTGAAGGGCTCTGAGGATGACATAATTTCAGACTTGAATGGTACCAAACAAAGTGATTGGGTTGCTGGTAGTTAGTTAACACCTGAATAATTCTGTTAAACAGCAACAGAGTTATCTATCTTCTATTTGATTTGATTCTAATTCTATTCCTCCATATGGCTATTTAAAGATGGATGTAACATATTCACAAGTCAAGACTATTCAGGATGACGGAACATTTCACACTTTTCAGGGGGACTTTTTGATCTTAGCTTAAAGCATTTCATTATGTTACCTTCTAGATAAATAAAACCAACTTGCTTAAAGGTATAGTCAGAAGTTCCCCCCGTGAAAATAAACGTTAAACTTGATCAGGTGAAATCAGTCTCAAACCGCGCCTTTGGGCCTCTACTCACGTGCCGTGGTGCACTTGAATGCAACTCTCTCCCCCTGCCTGTAATTCGCTCTTTCGTATTGTTTTGGTCTGGTCGGGACGTTTCTGGGTGGAGATTTCTGTTTATATCACCAGCCAATGACAGAGCTGAGAGCAGACGCCAGTCACTCCAACTCTCGAAGGAAAAATAAAAGAAAGAAAAAAAAAATGCACCGAAGAAAAGGTAAGAGCTTTAGATAATGCACTTTGGAAAACCAGGGTTAATATTAGTTTGGCTTTTAACCGCTTCTGAGCTCTGAATGAGGCTTGAAACTGAATAGTTTGAAGAACGAGGCGGCCATTAGCCTGAGAGGGAGGGGCGCTCAGTTTGAATACTGTTGTTTGCAAACGGTAACGGTGGGGGGGACTTCAGACTCTACTTTTAAATAAACCATCCTTTTGTTAGATACTCTGGTGTCAAAGTTTGATATTTTTTATACAAAAAATAAATTTTCATGCATATTCACCTTATTTTGGGGACTTGCAAGGGCGGCGCCATTTGACTTCCGCTTGTGTTGACATATGCGGTTGTACTCGCATCCATAGCGATTCATAGCGATTTCCACCAGCGTGTCACTGATATGAAACAGTTCTTTATCTACGACTACGATTATTTCTGCTGTTAGAGGGTTTCACAACAACGGGAGAAAAAGGCATGAGATCCTACAACACATTTGTATCGATCACGGCAAAAACGGACCGAATATTGCAGGCCGCTGTAAGGGTTGTTATCTCTCTGTAATTAGGGCCCCCCCCCCCCCCCCCCCCCCGCCATCCCCTCCCCCTCTCCTGCTTGAATTGTTCATCTTATAAAACAACCCTCTCCTTTTTCCCCCCTTTTAAATCTCTGTCTCTTTCACTAGTCTCATTAATACTTATTAAAGTCTGTAAAAAAAAAAAAAGGAAAGGAAAAAAAAAACTCTTAAAATACATTTAAAACTTTCCTAAAGGTGGTTACTTTTCTATTTTATCTCATATTTGACTTTTGGTATTGTTTCAGGACTGTACAGACCACGTAGCTTCACATGTCCTGCAGATGAAACTAAAGGCTGCAGGACACCGTCTTCCTTGATCTGGTTTTGATCCTGATCTGGTTTTATTTTCTGGTCCTAACGTTGCCCTGATCAGAGCAAATGACCTGATATTTCACAATATCTCCCAGATTAGTCATTAACTCTCAGCAACACCAGAGCTGTCTCTGTTAGCATTAGCTAGCATGATAACGTTATGCGGTGCGTCATTTTTGGGAGCATAGATACGTGAAATAAAGTGTCAGATTAATGAGTGTTCACCATAATTTACCGGGGGTTTTTTTTTGGTGGTAACTAAATCCAGTGTTTTCTCCACCGTGGCAGCAAGTTATTCCTCCTCTGCTCTGTGTGTCCGATATTCCTCCCCGATACGAACACACTGACATCAGTGGACGGAGCAGCACCGTCCACTTTTGTGACAGACAGCAGAAATCTTCATGAAATAAATGTCTGTGATCTTCTTCTTCACTTATTACCACATTAAAGTTTTCCTCTGATGTTCCAACAACCAGGAATGTGACGTCCTTCCAGATTTCCTCCATGTTGAGAAGAAAATACTCCGATTCTCATCTGTTCTCATTACACATGTACAGATATGTTCCCTGAGTAATGGCGGATGGTTGACTCGTAGGGTTTAGCTGGATGAGTCTATATGAATACTGTTACACTACTAAATACATACAATTCTTTGACATGACTGAAGCCTTTTCATGTATGCATGCGTGTATGTATGTATGTATATAAGGTTTTTAGTATTGCCTTTTGTTATTTTGACATTTTTTTAACCACTAACTTAGACTATCAATCCTGTATACAGCTTTTAGCAACTATCCAACAGCTTTGGGAATCTAACTTCTTTTTTTTTTTTTTTTAAGGAAATTAAAACCATCGACTCCATAAAGAACTCACTGTTGCAATTCAAAAGCTCAGCACTGGTGTCTGATGTGCAATAGAAATGATGACAATGGACAGCTGTGAATCATCTCCATGCACATCCTCGCTAAATGGCTGAATAACAATGAAGACACAAGTAGTGCAAGATTAAATTTGTTCTAATGACATAATGGCTGCTCTCTTTATGGCTGAGTCACTCTGTGAATGGTCAAGTCGCAGTGATTTTCATCAGGGGTAGAAACCTGATCTACACTCGGTCTTTTTTAAGCGACTCGTCTCTCTTACTGAGATGCCCCAGATATTTACGTCTCCTGTCTGATTCTGCAGAGCGGGGACTTAATCAGATCCAGAGTGAGCTCTATCAGTATTCAAGTCAGCCGCCGCCAAGAAAAGAAAAACAAAGTGAGTAAAGATGCAGCAGAGGGAAAATAGACGGAGTGACAAAAGACATGGAAGACAGAGGGGCAGATGATAATGCTGTAGCAGAGCGTGTTATAGCACGACTGGAGGATGACAAATCATGTTACTCCAAATGGATTTTAAGACTAAAATAAACCCGCAAAAATTACCTGGTCTCTTTGGTTGTCCAAGGTCCTAAAAAAAAAAAAAAAACTTCAATTGAACCATCATGGAACCACATTGACCCTCATTTATCAAACGAGCGTAGAATTGAGCGCACATCTGATCGTAACAAGGATCGTGCGATTGGACCCACGTGTGATTCATTAAAACGTTCGTATCGGTCCAATCTCGTCCTACGAACTAAAGAGTCTTGATAAATACCACAGCTGAAGTCCATCGTCATTTAAATGTCACGCCCACGGTTACGCCCTTAAACATGCATGATTATGAGGCTTTGCCCAGCGAGGTTGAACCGTGGAGAGGAGAGATTCTGCCAGAAAAGAAACTTTTGGGGGGATCAAGACAGAATTCCTCATTTGTGAGGTGAGAAAGATTAAAGAGGTGTTTGGCAGCTTAAAAAACCGAAGTCAGAGACGTGCACAAAAACGTTCCACGGAAGAAGATCCGTCAGCCCCCCCGGTGTTGAACGACCGGCTGAGATATTAATAAAAGTCTCAATCTGGGCCTGGCTGATATGGTTTATTTGTTTTATCAGTTATGAAATTTAATAATAGCCCACATCCGATGGCAGCGTCACAATTCTTTATCCAATGGGCCAAGAAAAAGTGGTCCAATATGAAACTCTCCACCAAAAGCCCCCACCTGTCATGAGTCCCACCACTGCGCACTGACAGGTGGCCGGCGGTCAGATCCGAGCCTGACCCAGACTGGGACAGAACAAAAGATGACTTCCATTAGCAAAGCTAAGAGACAGTCTTCTGATTAAGTACTTACACAACTTAAAGGTACAGATTACTTATTAGAAATGACGGATCAGCTCCGGTCTCGTCAGTATAGCCCAGTGGGGGCTGCAGAGCGGCTCCGGGTGCATCTGCTCCTCTGAAGCATCCAAACTCTCCATCAGCTGTCAGAGTGATGCTGTGCAAAGGACAGGATTGTGTTTCAGACTTTCTCTGAATCTAAAGCAGCGTTTCATCCCGCTGGTCCGACACATAACCGCCTGCCTTCCTGCAGCCCGAAGCAGCGCTCCATCTTTGCACGTGTGTGTGCGTACTGATGCCTACCTGCTCCTGCTCCCAGCAGCAAGCCGGGCGCGATGGCATATACTAGGGATGGGCGATAAGGACTAAAAAATGTATGACAATAATTTCTCTTACAGTATTTATCACGGCAACCATAAGTGACGATAAAAACTATCAGCATAATGTTTTGTATAATAAATCTGTCACTAAATTCTGTCTTGAAAGCCCTACAAAATACTAGAAGCCACTAAACTATATCAATTAAGTTCAAGTAGTACACCTGTATTGCAAAACTGTAGTGACACCAAACAAACAAGTCTGAAATATGAGGGACCAAATTCCACATTTATTCAAACGATGCAAATGGCAAAACTAAATTGGCTTATAAAAAAAAACAAAGTAGTGCAACTGCAAACACAACCTGATAAATTGAATTTATCGTTTTTATCGTGGAATGACAAATTGTTATTGTGGGGAATCTCTTTGAGGATATATGCACACGATAAAATATCGCCAATAAAATATCGGGTCAAAGCTCCACCTGGACGTCACCAGACCTGAAGACAAAAATAAGAATATTAACACCAAGGCCATCAGGGCCGTCACATCCAGGTTGAAGAAAAAGAAATTCTCCTTTAATAAGATTTTTTTCTGCATACGAATATAAAGCTTGTGCTTCTATTTTGTTGTTCTGGAACCAGAAAAGTTGTGCAGACACCACAAACGAGCCCCACCTGGATTTAACTTTGGCCTGATGTCCGAGATAACGGCATCACTGATTCCTTATTTGAGGTACTTCTGTGAGGTCGGGTTGGACGCTCCCTCTCCGCGTTAGCCAGGACACAGCATTCATCGTTTCCAGAAAGAATCACATTATTGTTTTTCTGAACACAGTTTTGTCTCCTGGGTCTGGAGAAGGCAGGGAATCATTACAGCAGAGGACGGGACTGAGTGGACCACACTGGAACTGGTGTTTGATTGATGAAGCCAGCAGGAGAAGTTGGTGACCTGCCAGTTATAAGCTGGTGGGGTGGTTTAGGGACGGAGAAGAACTTGACATCGTGGTTCCACGGCTACGGATGAACCGCATCATTAGAGCGGAGCAGCGTTTATACGAGGACAGCCTTGATTGAATGTTGGTGATGCTCTTGGGTCTCATTTTCAACTGTCACAGACCAGAGAACCAGCATGTTCACCACTGACACAAAGGCATCAGCTTCAGAGGAAGACTGTGACCGACCTTCAAGTTTCATTTATCATCAAACATTATTTGATCTTTTCTTGCTCTCTACGTTGTTGTGAGAAGTGTGTGGGGATTCTTTCACCCCATCAGCAGCATTAAAATGCTGTCCAACAAAAGTTGGAAAGTCACTTGCCAGTCATGAGGTCCACAGTGAGTTTCAGAAGTCTGCTCCTTGTAATTATTGGCATTGTCTCCTGCAGGAAGGACAAAGAAGTCTCTTCCAAAGTGTGTGGGGATTAGCTTGGCTTATTTTCAGGCTATTTAATTACTTTCAGCCACGTGTGTGTTACTTTGCTGGCAAATTGAAAAGGCAAAACAAATGTGTCTCATCCAAAATCCAAGTCCACCAAACACTGGCATGTTGGAGAAGATTAAACGGTCAGTCCTATTTTCCTGACTTGGCCAATGGCAAGAGAGAAGTGTAAGTTAAAGGCTGTGTCTCCATCTCAATTAATATAAGAGGAAACCATTCATGCTTAGGGCATCTTTAATCAAGAGATTCTACATTTTAGCAATATTTAGATCATTTTCAAACAGATTTAATGAAACTGCGATATCCTGCTGAGTCATGCCAGAGGGACTGACTGTTGAAACAACACAAGTTTCCACTTGGCTCATTTTTGTGGCACGCTGACATTCATTACGCACATTCCTGGAGCGTCTTTTGTCCTGCTGCCTCCCGACGTCACACTTCATATTTCCAGCCACTTTAGCTGTACAGCCATACAGCACCATGGCAACACTCCCGCAGCTGGATACCCATGCTGGTTCAGCAAAGAAATGCAAGAGGACATTATGAGGAGGACGTAAGACGAGTCAGCACCAGACTGACTTTTACTGGCTGGTGAGATCTCAGAGAAGAAACAGGATGAAAAACGGATACCAGCCGTTGACCAATTCTGTTCAGCGGTGAGGCTGAAACTGGAGCAGAGTTCAGATAAGACCTGCCGCATCCATACTCTGGTGTCGATACTTCGGTATCTGCCAGTCAGAATATTCTATATAGTACTTCTTTGAATATTGAGGTACCACTGATGCTGTTTGTTTTCACCTCTGAGAGTTTTAAGGCTGTTCCATCATCCACGAGAAGTGAGAACTTTCTTCTTGTTCAACATTGCAACATTGAGCAAATAGTTTTAAAAAAGAGCGGATGGAGGTGGTGAGAAAGTGTGTAAACTACACACGTGGCATTAAAATACACGAACACCACCGTCTGTTCTGCAAAGTTTATTGTAAATGTATAATCACTGGGTGCATACCGTTGCGCCCCCCCCCCCTCCCCTCTGCTGTGGAGGAATTTTGTTCCACTCATCTTTGCAGAATTGTTGTAATTCAGCCATATTGGAGGCTTTTCCAGCATGAACCGCCTTTTTAAGGTCATGCCACAGCATCTCAATGGGATTCAGGTCAGGACTTTGACTAGGCCACTCCAAAGTCTTCATTTTGTTGTTCTTAAGCCATTCAGAGGTGGACTTGCTGGTGTGTTCTGGATCATTGTTCTGCTGCAGAACCCAAGTGTGCTTCAGCTTGAGGTCACCAACAGATGGCCGGACGTTCTCCTTCAGGATTTTTGGTAGAAGCAGAATTCATGGTTCCATTTACCACAGCCACATGAACCACATGAATGTGGCTGATCCAGCATTCCTTTCCTCTCATTTCTGTTTTTATTAATATCATAATAAATGTGCACTTTATTATTTCTTAATATAACAAATTAAGTGCATGTATATCTGTGTTATTCTGTTACCTTTTTTTTAAAACAAGGCTAAATCTTTATGTCGAGCTTGATGCCTTCACTTGCATGGCAAGATACAGTTCATTCATTCAACAGTAGTTTTGGATCAGTATCGGATATCGTTCGATATGCTCAGCCGAGGTATCAGATTGGATTGGAAAAAACCGGAGCAGTTCATCTCTAGTCATGCCACTGACTGCTCCTTTACATTACTTACAGTAAGTTATTGCATTACTTCAAAAACCTTTGTCGTGTGCACAACTGGCATGAAGAAGTAGACGACTCTGATGACTTAAAACAGAAAATGAGTTTTGGGAAAGTGACATAAAGGACTGACTGTTTCCTCATCTGTATGTACAAAGGCAATACGAGCAAATTCAGACATTCAGCATGTCTGAATTTTTCCGAAATGTGTGAAACATATTGTTTTAAATGGTGGAGACATCCCAGATAGCAAATGGATGGCACCACGGGTCCGCGGCAGCTGATCCGCCGAGGATCTGCAGCGGTCCATACAGGTGACGGTGAGACCCCACGTGGTGGCGCTGGGAGAAAAAAACTGCACCTCTTGTTTATTGGACTTGATCCGTATCCTCCGCGGGTCCGTGGTTTGACAGTCCGCCTTTCCCACGCTGAGTGTTGGGCGGAGGTCAGTTAGCGCTCTGACTGTCATGCGGATCTGTGGACTTGGATCAGCCGCTGAGTCCACTGCTATCTGGGATATTTTAGCGACTCGTACCTTCAACTGATTTTCAACACATTTTACACAACCCATATCCATTTACATGTTGAACCAAAGGATTAGGAAAATAAGCCGAAGATTTAGGTTGAATTCCAGTTCCTGTCTTAACCCTCAATCTCAAAAATGCGCACCCCCGCGAAGAGCAAGTGCTGTCCCGATTCTAAGAAAGTTAAGTTAAGGGGCAAGTTTGAGGGCTGAATCGCCCTCAATATTGAGATTCTCCGACACCACCCTTGTGAGTAAGGATTACCCAGAATGCAGCAGCAAAGAAGGCGAGCTACAAATCTTAAGCATTTTCTTTGTTAATGGAGATATAAATATTCGGAAAACCATTGTTTTATCTTAGTTTAGGCCCATGTTATGGATTAGTTACCTCATTTTTGCATAATATTTATTTTTATTTTACGATCTTTTGTCAAAAGCGGCCGGTGCGGTCAGCCATGTTGCTATCGTTTAAGTTAGTTAACGTTATAAAATGGTCATTTTTCTCTGCGCTAATGTCGTTTTATAACGTGCTTGTGCTGATAACAGTAAGACGACCGGGCTGACGTCATCTCCCATAGTCGCAGAGTTATGGAACGATAGTTCTGTTTCATTCCTTCTGTAAACAAAGCTCCTTTTGCTCTTCGCAGGTCGAGTCCTAATGACAATTGTCAGTCAGGTGACGTGCAGGCCAGCTGACTGCAGTCATCCAGGAATTCACAGAACCACAGTTACCTACCTACCTATCTGCCACCACAATGGAAACAATGCAGGCAAAACTTCTGGTTCTGAAGATTGAGGCAGAGTCGAGTAAACGGGCTCAAATATAAAATCCAGAGTGGAAACATGATCCATTTTTGATGTTTGACTGAAGTCTGGCCCTCACAGGAAGAATAGATTCTCACCCATTACGTACTTCCGGTTTTGGTGAAAAAGGTCTATATATTTACTTTATGTCTATGAAAAATGAGTTCATGCACTTTTGATTTTGCTGATTTCACTTACTTCTGAAATTAAATTAATGGTTAATAGGTATTATGACCAAAACTGTTTTTTGAGTGCACAGTGGCTGTTTTACTGAAAGTTTTAACGACACCAGCCTCTGCAGCATCCTTACCCACTAAATCCAGATCGGCTGATATTCAGTTATAATCCCATTCAATTCAATTCACTGTTTCCCAATTATCATCCAGTTAAATGGATTTGTCACAATCCACATTAGTCCAGCTCATTATAACTGGCTAGCTAAGGAAAGCATCAGACTGCCCCATCCCGGAGCATGTAGACTGGCAGCTGAGAGGGAAACTCCCATTTCCCCAGGGAAAACTCATCAGGAGCTCCAGACTCAGAGAGGACGGCCATGTGCTTCGGCCGGTTGGAGGTTGGGGAGGACAGGCCCCGTGCTCAGAGGCAGCACATTTTTCCTTTTATGTACCTGATGTGGTCAGTTTTTGTGTAGCCAGACGTAGTGAACGAAGCATTCCCACCAGAAGCCTCCGGGGCGCTATCCGCTACAAAAGATGACTTGCAACCACTAGAAGGGACAAAGAAGAAGTAGCAACAAGGTATTTGATGTCCACCATGACATCTACTGCGCCGCCTTTCCATGTTGTTTCTGACAATTAACATCATTGTGATGTCTTCCACTGTCGCCGTTTTCTGTGTCTGAAGCTGGCGTTGGAAGTTAACTGCGAAAACTCAAATCTTACCAAGTAAATTATTCTAATTTCTAGTCAAATTCTCATCACACTCAAAATAAGAAAATTACCTAAATAGAAACATTTCAATAAGATATAGGAACTTTTTTGAGGCAATGCATCTTATTTTTAGATGTATTTCAATGTTTTGCTTATTACAAGCAAAAAAAAAAAAAAAAAAAAATCTTGGCCACTTTGAAAACAAATTTTTAAAAATGATTTTTTTTTTTTTTTTTTGCTTGTTATAAGCAAAACATTGAAATACGTGTTAAAATAAGATGCATTGCCTTGAAATAAGTTCCTGTATTTCACTGAAATGTTTTTCTTTAAGCAATTTTGTCTTATTTTGAGGGTGATGAGATATTTTGACTAGAAATTAGTAAAATATACTTTGTAAGATTTGAGTTTTTGCAGTGTGGGAAGTGGACTCTGAACTGAACTCTGGTGCATGACTAACAACCATGCCACCATAAAGGATGCATGACAATATGAAACAATGATGTTTGGAACGGTGAAGGAAGCAAAGCTGAGCTTTAACTTCAGGCCAGAGAAACGAGGGGTGTGTGCCGGCAGCCCAGGCCGACTGCAGCATCTGTGAAGACACCGCTAAGTCACCCAAGCCGGCTTTAACCATAAGCTTATCAAGAAGGAAAGATTTATACCTCGTGTCTGCTTCCTGAAAGCCCCTTTATTTCATTTTCACCCTTCAATGAGACCTTTTATCTGCCCCCCAGGCTGCAGTCATCTGCAGTCTGATGCTGATTCCTTCACCATGTTCCTCTGGACTCGGCAGACCTTCGCTGATCCATATCCAATCTGCAGGTCAGCCAGGCTTGGAGGGAACAGTTCAGACTGGATTCACAAGTCTGCTCAGAGAACATCTCAGCTTATTCTGTGTTTGGATAAAGGAATAGACAACCCACACCCCCCTCCCTACAAAATAATCAGCCCACACCACACGGAGAACAGAAGTATAAGCAATATGAGTTTCTATTATGTGGAACCCATGGTGTATTAGCAGCAGCAGCAGGCATCGGCTCTCACATCTGATCACGCTAAATCAGACAAATGTGGACGAGAGGTGAAAGGAGAGAGAGGTGGGAGGAGGAGGGAGGGCAGCATCGGGAGGGATATGCAAGTAATGAGCCTACAGTCGGTGTGTGAGCATGAAATGTCCGTTAGTTCCATGCACCAAACAAAGTCATGCACTTGCAGAGACAGATAAACACACTCTTCGTACAAGTCCTTTGTCTCTGCAAGACAACACCGAGTTCGTCAGCCACTTTCCAGGAGCATGTCTTTCACATACTGCAGTCAGCACTCGTCTCAATTCCAAACTCCGGGTAGATGGATAAACAAAAGGAGGGCCAACATGATCAGAAATCCGTATGCGAGCTTCTGCTCCCCTGAAGATTCCCATCCTCTTCGTCATTGCTGGGTCTGGGAAGCCGCTGGGCCTGTGGAGGTCACAGAGCTCAGGGCTCATCAGCAGGGCTAATTTGATTGTGGCGGAACAATGGTTAGCGTAGCAAAGGGTGGTGCTGTCCTGCTGACAAGGTGCATATTAATGGGCAGGAGAGGCTGGGCCAGATTTCCCATGCACGGGGAGGGCCTGCCGACAGGTTCAGCTAGCACTCGCTGGCCGGCCGGAGCTCAGGAGGAGGAGCTGCAGCCGTCAGGCTGAAGGTCGCTGGTTCATGAATGAGGTGTGGAGTGTAAAAGCACTCATCAGCAAAACCATGGCTGTATAAATGAATTCCATTTACCATCTGATTACAACATGCCTGGTGATATCAGATGAATTTGAAGAGGTGTGAATGTGCCATAATTAAAATATGGGTCCAGATTTCTGCAGTAGGTCAAAGTCTGTCTTCATTCGCATGTGTTGGCCTTTCAGGGACAAAGAACACGATTACTGACTTTGCACTGCATGAAAGTGCTTTCTTCTCTTCCTATTTTTACTAACTTTGGTTTGTTTTTTTTATTTGTGAGTGAGCTAAAACCTTAAGGCCATTAGGTTGCATTAGGCATCATGCAACATTTGTGTATTCTTCTCATAACTTTCTCCGACCTTTTCTCCTACCATGAGCTCCAACGAATGCGCCATGTCAAATTCAACAACAGATGCATTCCACCTGTGCGCAAGTGAGCACGCGTTCATGAGATTCGTAAATCTTCATATTTACTACCCTGATTATTCCATATAAGGACACGACTTCCCACGCTTGTCAGAAGGTGTTCATTCAGAAAAATGACATCAAAGACAGAAAACAGAAACTTTACCAGTTCAGAGATGGAGCTTCTGTCTGAGATCTGAGCAGCCAAATCAAATAAACTTTCATGTTAAACATATGTAGAAGTCCTTGTAGTGTATGAGGTCCACACTGAACGTTGCCAGTGTAAAAATGTACAAATACTCGTCTGACGGGGCTTTCCTGCCACTCCGTCTGAAAACAGCGACCCAGCAACAGACCGGAAATGACGTAGAGCGAACGCTCCCAACTGCACTGATGAAAACATGGATCACAGCAGGAGGAGACTCTGAATACCACATTCATCACAGCTTTGATGCTGAAGGCCACAGATATACGTGGAGACATGAACATGTGGAAAATAACATAAAAAAAATATTTTCTAAGTCACCTCTGGATTAGTTTTCATTTTTAGATCATGTGTATAAGATGCTTGGAGTCACATTTAGAATTTTTAGAGGTCTACGGTCTCTAGTCCGTTTAAAAAATCTGTTCCTGTTTATCTGATTCATTTCATTTTATTTTAGCATCCATTATTATGTATTTGTTGAGGTTTTCAGTGTGTTTAAGCGACAGTTGCTGATAAATCTCCATTTAGAGGCAAGAGTCTAACTGAAGTTACAATAGCCGATAAGGACGCCGCCATACATCCAATCCATGCAGGAAGTCTCCAGAGGAAGTTAGTTAAACACCACTAAGAGTGTCTATCTGCGGCTTGCAAACAGATGCGTCTGGTGTAGTCGGGTGGTGAGGGTTAGGAGAGGGGTCAGGGGTCGGGTTAGATTTTAGTAAGTTACAAGAAGAGCAAACTTCTGATTAGGATTTCTGGCGCTGATTGGATGTATAGTGACGTCTCATGACTGCAGTTAGGTCCCTCTTTTCAGAGGAGACAGACTCCGCTCCAGCGGATCACCTGGGGCATGAATGTCCGCTGAACAGCGACCGCATCCATGCGTTTACTTCCACCGACAACCGGTTCCGTTTCACCTCAACAAAACACATCAGCAGGACATTTTCCCTTTGACTCTGTCCACAGATGTCTCTGCTAACAGCAGCAGGACATTTTCCCTTTGACTCTGTCCACAGATGTCTCTGCTAACAGCAGCAGGACATTTTCCCTTTGACTCTGTCCACAGATGTCTCTGCTAACAGCAGCAGGACATTTTCCCTTTGACTCTGTCCACAGATATCTCTGCTAACAGCAGCAGGACATTTTCCCTCTGACTCTGTCCACAGATGTCTCTGCTAACAGCAGCAGGACATTTTCCCTTTGACTCTGTCCACAGATGTCTCTGCTAACAGCAACAGGACATTTTCCCTTTGACTCTGTCCACAGATGTCTCTGCTAACAGCAGCAGGACATTTTCCCTTTGTCTCTGTCCACAGATGTCTCTGCTAGCAGCAGCAGGACATTTTCCCTTTGTCTCTGTCCAAAGATGTCTCTGCTAACAGCAGCAGGACATTTTCCCTTTGACTCTGTCCACAGATGTCTCTGCTAACAGCAGCGGGACATTTTCCCTTTGACTCTGTCCACAGATGTCTCTGCTAACAGCAGCAGGACATTTTCCCTCTGACTCTGTCCACAGATATCTCTGCTAACAGCAACACCGTCTCATGGCTCATACAAAACGCTTTTACATGTTTTAGAGACCAAATGTGGAGAAAAGTCGGTGCGAGTGACTGAAAGTGACCGAAGAGCTGATATCAACCGTCCTGTGAGGAAAAGAAGACGTCCTGGAAGCCAAACATGAGCTCAGTCTGGAGGACGAGAGTTTCCTTCCTCTTCTAGTTACTCTGCGGTTGGAAATCTTCGCTTTTCTCAGGATTTTGTGCTGAAAGGCAGCAGAGAAAACATGTCCTGCTCTGACGCGGCAGCAGTTCTGCGGGTTGCGGGCGGAGTGAGTCATCTCTCCACGGTTCACCGCTCTCTCCGTAGGAAAACAACGGGACGGCCAGCGCAAAGTGTTTTTACCACGGATCATGTGTGCGGGGGTTTATGAGTCCCGCCTCCGGCTTTGAGCTCCGGATGTTGAGAGGAACAGAAACAAACACTGAAACCTGCAGAAACTCCAGCAGCTGCACTGGCTAAAGCTAAGCTAACGCTAAGCTAAGCCAATGTTGCCATGACATAGAGGTGAGGTTCAGAAAGAAGACGGATGTTAGAAAGATGATGTCTAGATGCTAATCAGCTGTTGTCTCGCCATTTATCGGTTATTATTTAGCATTGGTCAGCTGTGGAATCCACATGACTTCACCTACTCTGATGTCAGAGGTCACATGATTCCAAAGCCGTGTGGTGTTTGTGAAGGAGAGTTTTATCCCCTCCCCCTCCCTTTTAAAAAAACACTTCCTGGTTTATGTCAACTCAAGAGAAATAACAGTAACTGCCTCATTATTTCCTGCCGATATAAAGAACATGAAAGATGCACTTTAAAGGAGGTAAAAGCCGAGCAGTGGAGAATAAATCACCAGAGGTGTAGATGCCATGTCACCTGTTAGTCGCACTGTTACAGAAGTAAAAATGAAAATTATTTGATCTGATGATGGTGTAAAAAACACGTTCAACAAAAGCGAAACAGTCAAACTACTGGTGGAGACCAAGAGGTGCAAAATATGGAAACTACGGAAGCCTCGGCGTTCAGAGCCTACTCTGCCAATAATGCAAGCGTAGAAGAAGAAATTCACTGTTTACATTGTGCTAAGAGCGACAGAGCTGCAGACAAACCGGGACAAACACAAGAGGGTCCAAGAGTAGTTGGATATTGATTTAAAAGACAGAAAGAAAGAAAAAGACCGGAAGCCACGGCAGATCTTGTCTGCCGTGGCTTCCGAAGTTTCGTGAACGGTCATTGCGTGCTTGCTAGACATGCGATGTAGTACTGTTTAGGCTCTAAAAATCTACTAAATGATGTCGTTTCAAGTAAATTCTGGATGCTACCCACTCAGGACACTTGGATTACATTGGACGAGCAGTATGGAGGAATATTGACAAGTTTTTGTGGACTTTTATGGACCTTTTTGGCTCGGACCCCAGCAAACTCCACTATATGAAAGTTGGGGGAAAACGAGAAGCCTTCCTGATCACCGGCTGCATTTGAGATATTAAAAAAGTGCTCCAGAGTCTTGCTCACCATGAGGGGAAGTGGGAAATAAAGTTACATCATTCTGTGGGTGAACTATTCCTTTCATATGTGTTTCCATCAACCAACACAGCGCAACATTCTGCACAATCTCCTTTTAATACACACACACACATACACGTGTGTACTGTGCGTCCCAGCTGGGTTAAAAAAATAGCCCATGTGTATCTAGACCACGTCTGTCATCCTTTCATCGGTCTCTCCGTCTCTCTCATACAACGCGCATGATAATCTGAACGGTGAAACTCTGATGTGACAAATTCAGAGCCAAACATCCACATAACGAAGCCGAGGCGTCATGAAGTGACCTGACTGCACGTCTGACCCTTACAAGAGTTGCTGAACCTCCTTTCTGAACTTTCTATCCACTTTCCGTTCCAGATGTTATTTCAATGTTATAGTAACTTGATCTCACTCAGAGCTCACTGACTGCACTTTCTTTTGACGAAATGACAACAAATGAAACCATCGTCCCCTGAACAATAACATGCTGGCTGCAAGTGAAGTAGTCGATAGTCCTGTCGCTCAGTCTGCAAATGAAAATGGACATCCTGTTCGGTTTATTGCATGATTTGGAAGCGTGGTGCAGAGAAATACAACATTTACCCGACTCTGGTGCATATCGAAGACGTGAGACTGGATCAGGCATCTGTCTATGCAAATATTCCTGCATTTGTCACCAGCAGAATTTTTGAAAGTCAAGAGAATAAGCAGATAACGCTGGAAGAGAGTCTGTAGCCCAATCACTGTCCACTACATCGCTCAGTACAGTGCACTCGTAAACGCGGCCTGCATTGCATCTTTTCCTGATCGGAGAGCATACTAATAGCTAGTTTAGCTTAGCGTAACCCCGCTGTCCCACCCTGATGCATACTAATGTCTCTGAGGCTGCATGCGGCCCTGTCTCACCAAAGAGCATGCTAATTACCAAAGCTGGCCTCTCCGGTGACCCGGGCAGGTCACGCCCAGGTGTGATCTGTCCCCGACTTCTAATAAAGACACTTTATCAGGGTCAGCCACAAGGCCAGACAGCTTTCCCTCCGTCTTTTATTCACACACTCTTTTAATGGTGTGTTTTCAGTTTCAGAGTAGCACTGAAAAGTGTTACAAAAAGAATGATTTAGTTTGAAACTAGACGTCACTTCGCCATCACAATGTGAAACCACAAGCCTGCTTTTATCCATCAGAAGTACTCTTTATTGGAGAGGATAGAAAGTATGCAGGTGCCTCAGCTTGCCGTTCTATCTTCACAGAAAACAAGGTAAGGTCTTGCACAGGACCGCCTCTACACACTCAAAAACAGAGGTACGAGACAGGAACATTTCTGTACCTGTAGGTACATTTTTTACAAATGTTCTCTCAAAAGTACAATGTTGGTCCTGAATAAGGCCAGAAGTACCTATATACTATGAAAAAGGGTCCAAAGTAATATAAAGTACAAATTTGTACCATATTAACCCTAAGGGTACCTGCAGCATTGAAAAATGTGTGTAGCTTGTACAATAACTATAAACAGAAGTACTTCTTAACAGTCGTATAATTATAGTTATTATATTATGATATTCATAATAATCCTAGTAATAATTATATGTATAATTATATATGTGTTTGGCCTAATATTTCTATAATAATTATTCATTTATTATTAGTATCTTTGATTGTTGTCATAATCTCTATTTTATTTACTTTTATTCTTCATTTTTAATTGGTTTAATTGTACTTTATTAACTCATACAGCTTGATAAGGTACAAATATGGACCATGAAGGTACAGAAATATCTTTCAGAAAGGAACCCACCCAGCAACAAGCTTTGGACCCTTTTCAGTACAAACTGGTACCTCTATTTCTGAGTGTGTAGAATCTTATCGGGAAATGTGGTCTTAAGCAGGGGTGTCCAAATCCTTCACATCGGAGAGCCAAAAATGACATGGGTAGATGGTAGCGGCCAAAACCAGAAGTCACGGTGCAGTGTTTGAAATGCAGTATGCAACCCTGAACGATTATTCAAAACAAAACCTCATAAAAACTAATGTGGAAAATAAATAAGACTGTGCTTTATTGTGTTAATTGTACATTTTTCACATTACTCTGTATGAGATTTAATTTTTGACAGCATCTGATCATTGGCTGTCAGATCTGAGCTGATAGAGAACCACAGCACCACCTGACCCACAATGTAATGCAATTTTAGTTTGTAGTCAGGAACGAAGTGCAACAATTAATAAATATCAGAAGACCTTTCCACATGACTGGAAAAATCATAATTTAAAAAAACTGTAGCCTCTGAAAAGGCGGCTGCTCCGCCAGTTCAGCTAAACACTGCCTCAAGTGTTTCAATCAAGTGTTTAATCACATTTCTTCCAGTCTATAAACTAATCCGACGAGCGTTTTGTGTGTTGCGCCATCTTGTGGCGCCGCCATTGTCATGGGAACAAGTCCCAATTACCTCGTACCTGGATTTACATCGTTGGACAGTTGTCTACGGTAATGATAACCTGTAGGTATGTTATCCGCACATCTCTAAAGTATTCTGACATTGTTTTTTATTTTTACATCGGAGCATTAATGTAAACTATTCATCTCCAGAAATTGGCTTTTTCTTTAATATAGGGATGGGCGATACCAAATTTTTCATTACCATACCAGTAGTTTATGGTACTTTTTTATCGATACCGACACTTTTGGTCCCTTTAAAGAAAACCACATGATTGTACAGTTTGCATTAAGATCTTGAATGCAAGGACAATATTACATAACAGTAAAACTTGAGAACAGAAGTACTGGAAAGAAATAGTTTTAAAACAATAATAAATTAAATTGATGAAGAAATTAAACAAAATTAAGATTAAAATCTTCATTCTCAAATAACTTAAGTACGGGTTAAGATAATTTACATTTATTCAGTGGAAAATGTTCGAATATAAAATGTAAAAGTAATAATATAAATTTACCAAAACATAATGTGCATTAACCTGCATTAAAGCACTGGAAGATACCAAAATATCATCACTAACAGTAGCAGCATCATTATCATGACATCTGATAGGCTGCCACCATCATCTCCTCGCAATACTCAAAAAAGTATCGATTCTGATATTTTGTCTGGCTGGTATCAAAGTATCGACTCCAGGGTATCGGTATTCCCATCCCTACTTTAAGGGGAGACACTACAGGCAAAAACCTGGTCAATTTTGAGATTTTCGTGTTTTTCCCTCCTTCAACATGTTTTCTTTCAGACTAGTGTAAAAAAAAAAAAAACAACCAAAAAAAAACATCCAAAATAAGCATTTTAGGGGTTTATTTGTCTGAATCCAACCCAAATCCCATCCAAACAGCAGCTAAAGTTACCGTTTTCTTAAAATGAGTTTTTTTTTTAGTCTGGGTAAAAAATCTCCACTTCAGCAGCACTTACAGAAACCAAACTTTCAAGTTTTGCTCTTGACTGTGTCCTTAAAGGTGCCATGACATCAGATTTCACTTTTCTGGGGTTTGGGGTGTATAATATGATCTGTTGTGCACTGATGAGGCCATGTGAATGTCCAGAGTGAGAATCAAAGTTCCTGTTTATGATCTGTCAGCTTTGTCTCTCTGCTCAGAAACAGTTGAATCAGACAGCAGGCCATCATTCTACGTAGTTCCATCATTCTACGTAGTTCTATCATTCTACGTAGTTCTATCATTCTACGTAGTTCCATCATTCTACGTAGTTCCATCATTCTACGTAATTCCATCATTCTACGTAGTTCCATCATTCTACGTAGTTCCATCATTCTACGTAGTTCTATCATTCTACGTAGTTCCATCATTCTACGTAGTTCCATCATTCTACGTAGTTCTATCATTCTACGTAGTTCCATCATTCTACGTAGTTCTATCATTCTACGTAGTTCTATCATTCTACATAGTTCCATCATTCTACGTAGTTCCATCATTCTACGTAGTTCTATCATTCTACGTAGTTCTATCATTCTACATAGTTCCATCATTCTACGTAGTTCCATCATTCTACGTAGTTCTATCATTCTACGTAGTTCCATCATTCTACGTAGTTCTATCATTCTACGTAGTTCTATCATTCTACGTAGTTCCATCATTCTACGTAGTTCTATCATTCTACGTAGTTCTATCATTCTACGTAGTTCTATCATTCTACGTAGTTCCATCATTCTACGTAGTTCTATCATTCTACGTAGTTCTATCATTCTACATAGTTCCATCATTCTACGTAGTTCTATCATTCTACGTAGTTCTATCATTCTACGTAGTTCCATCATTCTACGTAGTTCTATCATTCTACGTAGTTCTATCATTCTACGTAGTTCCATCATTCTACGTAGTTCCATCATTCTACGTAGTTCTATCATTCTACGTAGTTCTATCATTCTACGTAGTTCCATCATTCTACGTAGTTCTATCATTCTACGTAGTTCCATCATTCTACGTAGTTCCATCATTCTACGTAGTTCTATCATTCTACGTAGTTCTATCATTCTACGTAATTTAATTGCTCCAATAAGAGCACACTATCAAGTAAACAGCGCCCCGATGTCTCCTAACGATCTATGCACCGTCCGCTCCCCCTCCCCTCCCTGTCTGATTCAGCTTCCTGTATGGAGCTAGTAGTAACTTCTGTGCAGTCAGGTCTGGATTTTCAAACAAATGGATTTAAAAGGGAACTTGTGCAGCACTCCGGAGTGGGGGGGGGCTGCTTTCTTGATAGTGTAGCAGCAGCAGTGAGGAATCAGAGCAGGAACCTTCAGGTGCAGTTTAAATACAAACCAAACATGCAGGTGATGCTTTTAGAATAATTTATGTTTTAATAATGATGGTCAGTATGCAATTAACTTTACTAGTCTCCCCTCGTCCTGGGTCCTCCAGGATTCAGGACAAAGAGACGCTGAGGGAGGCAGCGAAGTTCATCACTACGTGGCTGGTTGAAAAGCAGCAAGCCGGCAGGTGAAAGACATGAAAAAATGTCAGTAGTTTAGCTAGTTTGTGTCCTTATTTGTGGACTATTTCCATTTTACTCCTGCAAATGTACAGTAAAGATGAGGTGCAACAAGTCTCAGCTGGAGAGGAGCAAGACAAGCCACATGGAATGCAAGGTCAGACGGGTAATTATATGCAAAATGACACGAAAAGTATATTTTACAGACCTTTTGAAAAAAATTCTGTAGAACCAGAACAATATGCAGGTGCTTCTTCCAGAACTTTTAATAACATGAGAATAATGTGTGATTCATTGTTCAGAGATTTATTGTTTTAAAGTTTACAGTTAAAGACCTTTTTTAGGCTTAAGCAACTGCCCTTAAAAAATCCTGAGCACGTCCCTGATTGTTTCAGGACTGTACAGACCACGTAGCTTCACATGTCCTGCAGATGTAACTAAAGGCTGCAGGACACCGTCTTCCTGATCCGTTTGTGTTTCTGACTGAACTGGTTTTATTTTCTGGTCCCAACGTTGCCCTGATCAGAGAAGATAACCTGATATTTCACAATATCTCCCAGATTCGTCATTAACTCTCAGCAACACCACAGCTGTCTCTGTTAGCATTAGCTAGCATGAGAACGTTATGCGGTGCGTCATTTTCGGGAGCATAGATACATGAAATAAAGTGTCAGATTAATGTTCACCATAATTTACCGTGTTTTTGTTGTTGGGGATTAAATCCAGTGTTTTCTCCACCGTGGCAGCAGGTTATTCCTCCTCTGCTCTGATTGGCCGATATTCCAGATTTCCTCCATGTTGGGAAGAAAAAATTCTCATCTATTCTAATTACTCATGTAGGGATACGCCACCGTTGCAATCGCGGACAGTCTAGTTGTGGCGTTTGGCCTGATTAGTCTATAGGCCGTCCGACTTTGGAGGACAGTCTGAATCAATCCAGAAACACACGGGAAGCTGATACAGTGATTTTAAAGGCATCATAGAAGATGTTTCTTTCAACAATTTTTGAGTAAACATGGGTTCACTACCCCATACGCTATGATTCATTAAAAGCTTTAAATATTTAAATATTATTATACATCAGCTGTGAAAGTAGTGGGGCTGACAAACATCCTCCAATCATCTCTGCATTTCTTACATTTGTCATTTGTCTACTGGCTCGTCAATCACTGATCAATGAGAGTGATTGATTGGTGAGAATAATACTGCAACTCGGAAGCTGCGCACACTCGTCTGAAGTATACAGCAGGTAGCTAACATCATTCTGCTCGCAGTTAGCAACGTTCAGACTACGACATTTGTTCACTTGCGTTTGTGGCATGATGGAGAATCTGTAGCTGCTGTCTGCTGAACACCGGAGAGGCTCGTGAACGCTCTGTGGCCGGAGGAGGGAGCTGTGAATCTGGCAGGGTGGTCTTGCATACGGATACTCCTCTGAAACGAGTATCCAGTAGAGCTGGGGGATACCAGGAATTTTGGTATCGATCCGATACCAAGTAAATACAGGGCCAGTATCGCCGATATCGATCGATATCGATACCAATACCGATACTTTTTCATATTTAAGCTTCATAGAGTCAAATGATCCAAAAAGACCTAGGAAAGAATTTCTTTAAACTCAGCTCTTGGAGAATTGGGAAATAATGATGAGCTATAGTACCTGTATGTTATCATTCTGTATTTATTTCACACGTAACACAAAAGGATACTTATATGCAATCAAGTGTGAGCTGTATCATATTTAGTATATTTGCTTCAGTTCCAGAAAATCATTAATATAGTTTTTTACTAGTCCACCTCTTATAATATTATATCTTTTAATCCTTATATATAATTTTGTACTGTGTGCACTTGCATGTTGCTTTAAAGTAATTCTATAAATTTCCCTGTTTTGGAATAATCAAAGCTTTATCTAATGTTAGATAACATTTTTCTACGGAATAAATGTACTAGATTATTTCAATGTCTTAATTATATTTTTTAGTTTTTCCAGTAGCATTTGACTTAATTACATGCACTTTGAAAAAGTAATATGAACTGATGCTGAAGATGACCACTCTCAATTTCGTTTTATAATGTCTCTGTTCCTGCAGCTCCGTGTTTTTTACTGCATGTGTTTCCATGTGCGTGTAGAGGTCTGTTGTGTTGTTACTGTATTTAACAGCCCCGTTGTGATCTATACAGCTCGCTGTCGTTCCATTTTCTGTAATAAAATAAAGCTAAACAGCGCTTCTCTTCGTCATTTCGATACTCCGGCGTCTCGAGGAGAGGACAACGCTGAGTGCGTGGGCCAGCCTGAGCCGACCTACAAGTCTGTTTGGCTGGCGCTGCTGAGCCATGTGATGGTGCAACAACTAAAGACAAGAG
The DNA here is from genome assembly GCA_023101725.1 of Atherinomorus stipes. Lineage (NCBI taxonomy): Eukaryota > Metazoa > Chordata > Actinopteri > Atheriniformes > Atherinidae > Atherinomorus > Atherinomorus stipes. The sequence continues at coordinate 297,136 of JALJCO010010517.1, read as the reverse complement.
GGGGGGAGTGCTGGCCCCTGCTCCGTGACAGCGCAGTGCTACTCCAGACTTTTATTAATCCGTTTGCGCAGCAGTGAGTGCGAGCGGGAGAGGGAAAAAAAAGCTTGAGTATCGATCTTTTTACACAAGTATCGTTCAATATCAATACCAGCGTTGGTATCGATAATATCGATATTGGTATCGATCCGCCCACCTCTAGTATCCAGTACGGATACTGCATTTTTGACGAGTACGAGCATGATGCGAGTAAAACTCATCCATATCCGTGCTCGTGCTGAAGGAGAATCCTTATTTGATAACGGACTGTCTGCCGCTCTGTGATTGGCCAGTCACACACAGCGCCCGCCTCCTACACACACACACACCTCTGCTGCGCGAGCTGTGCTGCGCTCTCACGCACACACACACGACTGATTGATCTCTGCTTGACTCGTGCTCACGTTGCTCTTTCGTACTCAGATTTTCTTCAGCTCGTCTTTATTTCTGTTTGTATGATATTTAAAGTTACTTAGTGAACTTCTTTCATAACGTACGCGGTGTATTTGACAAGACGGAGCTGAAAACAGCTTGAGTTGCGTCGGTCAAATAAATAATTGATTAAAATTAAATAAATTATTGAGAAAATATTTGCAGTTTGATCATAAAATAAAACTGAAAATAGGCAAAAAATAAAGTTCTGTTCAGCATGAAAACTTGTTGCATGCATACATGCATACTTTGTAGTTCATAATTTCTGACTGGATGCATTGTACGCACTCGGAATTATTCATGTTTAAAAAAATGGTAAATAGTTTCTTTGCTGTTGTGATCAAAAACATTGAAACTCAACTCTGAGGCTATTCTGTAAATAGTTATCAAATAAACAACAAATCAAGACACTTCTGATCAATCCCTATCAATTTCAGACTTAAAATAATGTGCTGATTTAAGCTCCACCCAGTTTCGCTCAAACCACACCCACTCCTGGTTTAAGCTCCGCCCATTCCGAGTACAGATACAGATACAGATAGTGAGTTTTTGAATAAAGCGCATACTAGAGATGAGCGAGTACACCACTAACAGGCTTTCTGAAATAGCGAAACATCTTCGATAGCATCTTTAAACTGGTGTTAAGTAAAACTCCTTCAGAGACAGGCTGCATCACCTTTTACCAGCTTCCAGCTGTACAACCTGAACACATTAAACTAAAAACAGGGATTACACTTAGACTGCAGTCCACATCAGTTCTGTAATCTTTTTCATATTTCCTCTGAACTGAGTTTTTTAATCTAGTCATTTGAATTTTATGCAGGAATGTACATTTGCTGTCTGGTAGATATAATCTATCCTGTTTTTAAATCTTTAAATTCTTTATCCCTCTCAGACATCATATAGAAACTCCCCCTCATTTTCTAACCTTATGCTTTGATCCCTCTCCACTTCCATCCATCCCAGCCCCCCCCATTCCCTCCATCCATCCATCGTCTAGTGGTGCTGGACACACAGGTAGTGAAGCAGCAGGCAGTGTGGTGCTGGATAATTACCTACTGTTTGGAACTCCCCAGGAGTCCGGGCCTTCTGGGGAGGGGGCGCATGGACGAGGCTGGCTGTATTTATAATGCACTCGGCTAACAGTACACTCTGCAACACTTAGCCGGTGGAAATGTGGGCCTGAATAAGAGGGCTCTTGTTTCCACCTGAAAAGGAATCATAAGAAGATGCTCTTTTCATTTCTTCTTTCCTCCTCATCTTTCCTGCTGCCGACTCTCAGCCATAACCTGCAATGCCTAGCCCCCCCCCCGGCTAATTCTGCCACCAAATTCTTCCTGAAACAGTTTTACACAAGACAAGCCTGCATTGATATCGGGGTGATGATTGAGATTGTTTGTCTGCCTGAGTGGGACTGAGGCTTTCGATGCACCATGGGAAATATGAAACCGTAGCTGTCAAGCAAAAGCAGATGAGGTGTTAAATACACATATAAATTCACACACACACCTGCCAAGAAAGCCTGCAGCCTGAGCACGGCTAAACAAATCCCAGTAAAAGGCATTTTGTGTTCCGGAGACCTGTAACAGAACTCCCTGTAAACAGCACGATGCTCCTGACCCAGCTGAAGTGGAGTGGAGCAGGCAGCTGTCGCGCCAGCAGCAGCATCCGGTTGCCCGGTTGTCCAGGCTCCATTAGCCCACAAGAGCCATCAGCGGGGGATTAGGCAGCAGGCCCTTTCAAACCTCATCCAGACCCCCCCTCCTCCTCACTGCTATCCCTTGCCAGCTCTCTGAGCACGAGCCAGGCTCTCCTGACGGGGCCACAAGCTCGGCCAGAGCCCTCGTGTCTCTGGAGCCTTCGCCGCTCTTCGCTTTAGCCTCAGCTGCTGGAGATGTTGTCCCTAATTAACAAGGGATTAAGCCATCATCTCGACTTGTAATACAGCCTGGATGGGAATTCCAGGATGGATGCGACGGGGGTGTGAGGAGGGGGCGGAGGCTGCGGGGAGGGGTGGTTGGACTGAGTAGAAAGAGAGGAAGATAGCAAAACTAGTGGTGTTTAGCAGCTCAGTAAATTACTCTTGACCCGTAGGACTGAGGGGAGTCTATCGGCACGGCAAGCCGTCTGCCAATTACAACAGCTCAGGCCTGCCAAAAGTTTTATTGGGTGGAGGGGGGGGGGGGGGCACGTCGGGGGGTGATTGCTGTGCATACATGTGTGTATGGGCATGTGTGTGCCAGTGGCAGTGGGGGTGGGGTGCGACTCATTTTTAATGGCCTTTCACCATATTACTTTCTGTCAGGAATGGAAGTGTTTGCATTTGGACGAATATTGACATAATTATGATGACAATTTAATGGAGGTCGAAAATGAAAACATAACTTTTTTTCTTCCATCAGTCCCCCCCCCCCTCGCCCACACACACACACAAGTTCCAGTGTTGATTCCAGTGTCAGTGAGAAGTGTTTATCCAGCTTCGTCTGCTTTGTCCACTAAGATTCTGTCTGCTGCTCCAGTTCTTACTGTTTTATCAGAAGTATTACGAGTTCATTCAACAGGATTTAAAATTAATCATCTCATTTTGAAGTCCTGGGGTGCAATAAAATGTGTTTTACCAATGACTAAGACAGTGTTGGACGACAGAGGAGAACAGTAGTATGAGTGGGGTTGGGCGGCCAGCTGGTTGAAATGAATGAAAAATGAAAAACTCTTTCCCCCCCAAAAGAAATCTCTTTTTTTTAAGCTCTCTTTTTTGTAAAAGCTCAGGTTGGCAGCTCAGTCTGCATAATCTGGTGTGTGTTAAAAGATAACTTCCTTTTTCCTAGGAATTTATACGTGCATTTACTCACCGGTAAAATTTCTGCATCACTTTGGCTCCTCTGAAAGATATGTCGTTGAGATATGTCACTGAGCAGCTACCCAGACACAACAAAGAGCAATCCACAAAACTCTGAACTCACAGGACAATAGTACTCATTCATTCTCCTTAAAGATAGGGTCCGGAGTTCCTCCACGTTTCTGTTTGCAAACAACAGTGTTCAAACTGAGAGCCCCTCCCTCTCAGGCTAATGGCCACATCGTTCTTCAGCCTATTCAGCTTCAACAACTCCTTCAAAGCTCAGAAGTGGATAAAAGCCAAACTGATATTAACCCTGGTTTTCCAATGTGCGCTATCTTAAAGCTCCATGGAGCACTTCCTTTTCTTCCGTTTATATATATATTTATATATATCTATATATATCTATATAAAGATATATATGTATATATACAGTATATATACATATATATATATATATATATATATATATACACATATATTTACATTAATACTCACAACGATGCCAGGCTCTTTTTGTATTGACTGCTTTAATGGATGATGGGAGAACTCTCCTAGATGGGGAATAAGTTTTTACTGGTTTCCCGTGAAGAAACACCAGTGATCAGCCTGGATTTTTACATCACCGTGTTAAAAACTGGACACAACTCCCGCTCTGCAGTCCCCAATTGTTGAAGTTGCGACACTTAAATTTCTGCCAAACGTCTCATCATTCCAACAGTTTTTTCATTCTATGGTCAGAATGATGGTACTTTAAAAAATTAAAAAACATCCCATCATTCCAACAATTCTTTTAAAAGCCTCCCCCCTCCCCCCGGCATTCAGATTTTTATGTGCTTTTACAGCAGCAAAGACTCCACAACCTCACAAACCAACTTAAATTGTTAACAAAATCTCCTGAAATCGGAAATATAATCTTTTCCACGTATTAATGTAACTGGTCTGAAACATGTTAGATTTGTGTCCGAATCTCAGGGATCACTGCCTGAAGCAGAAATACAGTCAGTCACCATCCCAGCAGCAGCTGGAGCGGAGTCTCCACAGAGCTGCTGTGCACGCTGGCATAATGCAGCATTAATAACTGCAGTTACAGATATCAATGACGGCGCTGCAGATGACAACTGAAGTCAGTAATTCCAGCCAAAACATGTGAATAATGTCCAGTCTACTTCATGTTGTACAGCAGGAGAGGGGGTGTAGCATTGTGCGCATTTACGCACGTCGCACAAAACTGGCGTAACATTGAACGTTTTATTGATTTTTTATCAGAACACACAACTAAAGAAATCTGCATCATTTAAAAAGCAATAGGATTGAAGCCCACAGTACTGTTATTGTATCTAAATCTTGTAGCTTTGTTTTTACATTTTAATCTAACTATTTGCTGTTATTATATTTGTCTGGTATCCTCTTGTCTGTATGCAAGCGCACTGCAGTTTCATATTTGGAGGGAAAACTGTATTTCATTCTTTGGATGAAATGGACAATTTCACCAAATTGTGTTGTGGCAGCAAATATTTATTCATTTGCAGAAGCAAAATGCCTAATCAGGGACTCTTCATCTTTGTTGCAGTTCAGCACCATGTAGCGCTGTATCAGTGGCTCCACACGTTTCCTTACATGGAAAGCCTTGTCGGAATGGTGGGACGGTTGTCTGTCAGAATAACGGGATTTCAGAATGGTGGTATGTTGGAATGGCAGGATGTAACCGGGGCTGCGTTCACCATTGAATGGAACTAGAACTTCTAAAGCCTCATGGCGCGTTTGAACTGCTGCTCCAAAGAAAGAGAGACGGCATGGAGAAGATTTAAGTTAAAATGCTGTCCTTTACAATCATGATGATGTTAAAGGCTAAAACTGGTTACACAACAAACAGTAGGTGGTATATTTCAGCAAACTGCTGTTCCCGCTTTCTTCTTTGCGCTGAGCTGCACAGAAAGCCTTTTGACCAACCAATGGATTACATTGTGCCAGGCTCCATGTTTTCCTGCTCAGATTGGACATTCTGGCGTCTTTCTCAGCTTTGCCCGTGAAACCATCAAAAAATGCATCCTGTCCCACCCTGAGCCCGACCGCTTGGTGGAAGCGGAGCTATTGAGCCAAACTGTATAAAAATGGCCATTCTGGAGACGTCACCTGAACGGTCTGAATCTCTGTAGCTCTGTTCTGCAGCTGGCCTTGGCAGGGATAATGTTCACATACTGTTCAATGATTTAATCACGTTATAGGCTACAGCTCAGCCAGCCCAAGACATGAGCCGACTCAGTTGATGCTGAGGGCCCTATTAAGGCTCTGGCTGGCCCTTTAACCAGTACATCATTATTCCAAAACGATGCATATTAATCATATTGACTGTTATTATTGAAAGTGTTTCTACTTTTAGGCTTGTCTGGAATTGTTTTCATTTCTGCTATGTGCCATCTTTACCCACTCTTCAGCAGCAACACATATATTTGTTCTATTACCTCCGCCAAGGAGGTTATGTTTTTGGTAGCGTTGGTTTGTCTGTCTGTCTATCAGCAACTTTACAGAAAAAGTACTGGACAAATTGACCTGAAATTTTCACCAGCAGTCGGCCTCAGCCCAAGGACGAACCCATTAAATGTTGGTGGTGATCCGGATCACCTTCTGGATCCAGGAATGTTTTGAAGGATTCTTTATTATTGTGAGACCGGTCAAGTTTTGGAACTTTTGTATGTAACTCCATACAGTTGGCCCAAGTGTTTGGTAAAAAAAAATGACAAGACAAGATCACAATGAGTTCTATAATGTTTCAAAATTTGATCCGGATCCAGAGAAAATTCTGGATACTATGATCCAGAACACACAAAAATAAGGAAGTGGTTAAACAACATTATGGAAATATGGAGTTTTGGAAATAACGATTGAAGTAATAGTGATGCAAGCGTGTTTCCAGATGCTGTTGGTATGTTTTCATGGTCAAGGAATCCAACGATGGAGATTAAATGAATGCAGGAGTGGAAGATTTTGTTGTAAGTCACAATATGAGGGGACATGAGCTGCTTGGTAGCGGTCTGCTCTCTCCAAGTGCTTGTTTTGTTTATTATTCTCCTTTTATCTAACCAGGACGCGCAATTGACTTTAGAAATCTCTTTTACAAGAGAGACTTGGCCAAGATAGCGGCTAGTCACAAAAAAAATTACACAACAAGAACCACTTTAGTAAACATAGTAAAAATTCCACAATAAAAGGCAACTGTCAAAACATGGTAAAAATATCACAACAGTCACAACACGCACCTCTAAAAAAATCTCCAACGACTAAGACTACAAAAATATCCCAAAAGACGTTGTGATGTCAGAGAAATAATTGCTTCATTTTCATGGTTTGCAAAGGTTAAAAAATAGTCTCAGGGTTCAAAGGGTTAAATGAGGAAACTAATGTGTTTTCTATACAAGGACCTTCATTTGTACAGAATAGTTTCAGGTTTCTATGAATATTGGGTGTAGAATATGCTAAAACATTGCCACATATTGCCACATTTTGTGTCATTAATTGCAATACTTCATCGTTGGGGCTTAAAACCATCCGGACAGCTGCTTTTAGACGCCGCCAAATTTCCACAGGAACCAGCCTGAGGACCTCACATTAGGCTATAAGCACAGTGACATCCAGATCAGTTCCACCGTTTAGTGTTAGGAGCACTATGAAGTCTTCATGTGGAGGGCCGATCGGTGTGTTGATGCTACCCCTCACAGCTGCAGGAGAGGGGGTATGTGGGGGGCTTGGGGAGGTCCAGCCTGTGTCTGCTGCTGATGTAAACTGATGCAACCTTCCGTCAAGACAAAGCAACAGAAAAGAGAGGGATCAGTGTCCACTTTGAGCAGCAATACTCATAGTGCTTGGTGGCGGGTTGCACTGGGGTTTCATAAACCAGACCTAATAATTGATGACGTTGGATAACGATGAAGTGTGAATGTGTTTGGAGAGGAAGGAGAGCGAGGAAGAGAAAGAGAGATGCTGAGAGAGGAATCTGTTTGTATGTAAGAGGTAAAAACACTCAAAGTGGAAGAGGCATTAAGGACATCAGAGCTTTGAAGAAAACTGACTGACAGGAATGTGAAAATGAGAAAGTTTCCAAGAAAAGCTGTCAGTAACGTATGCAGACCAACATCATACGTACGTCAAGCTGGCCGATGTCTTTATGCAGCTAAATTACAGCATACTGACATGTAGAGGAAAACATTTCTGTCCACATACACAGACCAGGGCCGGACCAGGACAAACAGCTGGCCCCGGCTTTTTAACCCAGACCGGCCCATGTACGATCATGCACGCCACACATGCACGCATGCGCTCCCTTTAAGCTACTGTTGGCAATGTTGGAAAAACGTGCCAGCAAGCTACATTAAAAAAAAACCCACACCACCTAAAACCACGCCTTCAGAGCCCAGGGACGTCTGCGCTGATGTTTTACAAGCAGGTTACCGATAACAGCCGAGTTAGCTTGATAGTAAACAGCTGACCAACCACATTTCTAAAAGCTTTAATCCACTCACCTCCAACTCCTTCTGCGGTGTAAAAAGTCCACGCTGAAAACGTCAACGCCTCCAAGACGCAGTCCTTATGTTTTTTTGGTGCAGCAGCAGTCTGTTAGCTATAATTGTTTACAGTGAGCGGCGCACAGGAGGCTCACGGGGGGACGGAGAGAGGGGGGGCAGAGACGAGACGAGACATAAAGGCATCAATTCATTCTTTCTATCTGTTACAAATTACCAATTCCTGCCTTTCAGTGTGAATGGCAGGAATTGGTCAGAGTTTTTACAGACCTGCAGCTCTACAGAGGTCTGACTGTTTTCCTTCCTTTTTATTAATACTTTTTTTTTTTTTTTACTGTCAGGATGGACGGACCATTTCACCCAGTAGAAAAAAAAGTCTTTCTGAGCAGAATTACCAACTCTGGTTTAAATATGAATATCAACTGTGCAACTTCTCAAAGCCACTAAAACCACGCAGAGTTAGCAGGAATCTGTGGGAACGGACACATGAGAAGTGCTGTTTGCTGGTAAAACGACCTTTTATACCCCATCAAGGTGAAAAACATTCGAGCGGCTTCTAGCCTACTGTGTTTGAGGGAGAAATAAAAAAGAAAGAACAGACAAGAGAAATGATGGATCAGATGAGAACTGGTCCTGGACGTGTCTGTGTGCTGCCTGGAGACGTCAGTCTGGACCAGCTTAAACTAAAAACTGGTCTGAGAATTATAATGCAGTCAGATCCAGATTTGGTGAATTCTCTGGTGAAGAGACAAACAGCTGCATCAGAAAGAACTTTTTTTTCTTCACATTTTGACCTGAAAGTGTCCGACGACCAGCCCACAAACAGACTAGTAAATGAAATAAAACTGCTGAGTCACTGTTGAATTTGATGAATGATGGTTAAAAATCATCTTCTCACTTTCAATAAGATCATTTACATCAGGAGGACATAACAGAGAAATTTAGGCTCTGTCCATGACGGGACCCGGAGGTTTCTGAAAAGCTGAATTTAAGCTTTTTTCTTTTTCTTTTCTGTTTTTTGCCAGAGAAGCCTACAGATAAGATAATCACCCAGAAATCCCACTTTTTCATGTCAAACATGTGTACTGGAAGAGGACCTCAGTTAAACGTGCCAGAAACTCCGGAGTGTGAAAGTGGCTTCATCTTTGAGGGCGGGGGCGCTCTGTGTCAGAGACCAGTAAACGGTGGTTGATGAACAGACAAGCTGCTAATGTAGCTACAGAAGCTAACAGTGTTTGGTTAACTTCACGTCAGACGTCCGCTCCTTATATTCATCAGAGTCCAGCCCTTTTACTCCGGATCTTCTCCATCAGCCGCACCGTTACGGTTTTATCACGTTTTTCTCTGTTGGGACATCATTTCCTTCACCTGCTCTGTCCTGATAAAACTTTGTTTTGGCTTTGACGTTTGCCTCGTGAACGTGCTTGCAGGCAGCTCTAATTTTCGTGCGTATTCTCGGGACAAACAAAAGTTGAGGATAAAAAGAGGTTAAAATGAGCTCATTAAATTTTTGTCCCACCCAACTATAATTAAAAATTCATTTGAAGATAATATAAGAAGGATTTTGTATGTAAAACACTAGGTTATGACACCTTTAAAGAAATTGAGGAAACTGGTTGCCCTAAAAATTTTAAGTAATGCGTGATTTTAAAAAAAGAAAAAGAAAAAAAAATTGAGTGTATTTCACTTCAACTTTTAAGGTCAGTGTCTTAGGAAAATTAAGTTTTCATTAAAGGGAGTGACTAAATAGAACGAACTAGAATTGTTTCAGTTTAACTTCTTTTGGATGTGATAAATGTGACAAAGCTGTAACTGAATGAAGTTGTGGAGGAAACTGTGATTAATTTCACATAATTTAGATGAAATGTGTCACACAAGCTTTTTTTTTTTTTTAAGTTTGTCCCAACATGACAAATTCAAGTTCATCTCACTTGGAATAATTAATGAACTTGAAACGTTTTTGCGTTTTAGCCAGAATTTTGAACGAGTGGGTTTTAGCTGAAACTGTCAGACCACAGATGTTTCTGTCACGGTGCAGCATCTGCTGGATAGTAGGTACAAGAATAAAGAAACAGGTTGAGAGCAGTCACATGACACTAACAGCATTGTTTATAAATCCTTCATTTGTGAATTATCTTAAAAATTTTGTTAAAAGAAGTGTCTGCATTTATGCTGGACTTGATGAAGCTCACAGGTCCATTCCTTATGAAGTCCTCCACACGTCTGAAAGGCCCTTTCCTGACCATCTTCTCCAGGCTGCTGTCAGCCCTCCGGCTTCTACACCATTTTCTTCCACACTTCTTCCTTCCACTTAACTGTCTATTAATGTGCTTTGAGACACTCTGAGAACATCCAGCTTATTTTCTATCACTTTTTGTGTCTTTCCACCTTGTGCAGGGAGTCGATGATGGTTTTCTGCATAACTGTCAGATCAGCATCTTCCCCATGATTGTGAATTCTTCTAAACCAAGACAGAGACTTCTTAAAGGCTCAGGGTACTTATGGAGGTGTTTTGGATTACTTATCTGATTAGACTGAGTCTGAGCCTACAATACTGGAGCTTTTCACAGTATTTCTAATTTTTTGAGTTTTTGAATTTAAGGTTTTCTTAAGCTGCACGTCCTAATCAGCAACATCCAAACAAACAAAAGCTTGAAATATATTGATTCACATATAATTTATTTATGCAATATGTAAATTGCAACTTTTAAGTTGAAGTACAGAAATACATTAACTTTTTCAGGATATTCTAATCTTTTGGGTAGTACCTGTATATTCTATTAAAACCAATGCTTCATTTACATTTTGCGTGGTCATGACCAAAACTTAGACATTTCAGTCAGTCAGTCATTTTCTGTACCACTTACCCAGTTCAAGGTCACGGGGGTTGCTGGAGTCTATCCCAGCTATTATCAGGCAAGAGGCGGGTACACCCTGGACAGGTCTCCAGTCTGTTGCAGGGCCAACAGAGAGACAGACAACCATTCACACTCATACCTAGGGACAATTTAGAGTGACCTAACATCATGTCTTTGGATGGTGCAAGGAAGCTGGAGAACCTGGAGAGAACCTACACATACATGGGAGAACATGCAAACTCCACACAGGAAGGAACTGATGGAATCTCTCCCCAGCAGGGAATTGAACTAGTGACCTTCTTGCTGTGAGGCGGCAGTACTAACCACCATGCCACCGTGCAGCCCACTTAGAAATTTGTGTCCATCAAACTTAAAATTATTCACACATTTAATGTTTTCTACAAATTAGTAGAGTGCACTCAGTTTTTCTTAGTAATGACCTTAAACGTATTTATTTTAGTACATTTTTATCAAGTTCAAGTAAATCTGAAATCCGGGCTAAGAGTGTACTGTACCTCAATCTCACACTTTAAGATGGCCCACATCTTTTTTTAAAAAAAAATATGGCAATGACCAGCATTAAAAACAAAACAAACAAAAACATTATGAAAACAGTGTAATTCCTACCAAAACCACCATTGAGGCCACTTTACTCATAAATATGTGCAGATAACAGACCCGGGAACTATTTATCTGCTTCCCTTCATCACACTGACGTTACTGTACCTTCGTCTTTATTTCCTCTCCTGGGGACTGGACTGTTTTATTCTGATTGACATTTTATCCCGATCAGGATCCATCAATCTGCAGGTGTGATTGTGTCCAGTACAAGGCGAAACCTCCGCTGGAGAAAACTGGAGCCTGCTAGCGTTTACGTGACTGAAGCTTCAACGTAGGACTACACATTTTTTTCATGTGTGTTTTACAAATAAAATTACGTTTAACATTTAAACAACATTGAACTAGAACGGTTGTCATACATTATATAACTTTGTCTCCGAAGAAAATATTTACATTTCGGGATGTTTTTGGACTCAGTAGCAGCCATCTTGCTAGTGATTTGCAAATTTATGATACCCCTCCATTTGAAGGGGTTAATACCCCTACCCCTCTGTCCAAACAGGTCTGAGACACCCCTACCGCCACACGTGAACGTACAAAATGGAGGTGAAGAGCCAAGGGGGAGAAGTGGGACTGACCTTAAACCTTAATCCCCATACACTCCAATGTTAAAATGGACAACTTCACAGCAGAAATAAACATTTTTACAGCAGAAATGAACGTTTACAGTATAAATAAACATGTTCACAGCAGAAATAAATATGTTTACAGCAGAAATAAACATTTTTACAGTAGAAATAAACATGTTTACAGCAGAAATAAACATGCTTACTGCAGAAATAAACATGTTCACAGCAGAAATAAACATGCTTACAGCAGAAATTAACAAGTTCACAGCAGAAAATAAACATGTTTACAGCAGAAATAAACATTTTTACAGCAGAAATGAACGTCTACAGTATAAATAAACATGTTCACAGCAGAAATAAATATGTTTACAGCAGAAATAAACATTTTTACAGCAGAAATGAACGTCTACAGTATAAATAAACATGTTCACAGCAGAAATAAATATGTTTACAGCAGAAATAAACATTTTTACAGCAGAAATGAACGTTGACAGTATAAATAAACATGTTCACAGCAGAAATAAATATGTTTACAGCAGAAATAAACATTTTTACAGCAGAAATGAACGTTGACAGTATAAATAAACATGTTCACAGCAGAAATAAATATGTTTACAGCAGAAATAAACATTTTTACAGTAGAAATAAACATGTTCACAGCAGAAATAAACATGCTTACTGCAGAAATAAACATGTTTACAGCAGAAATTAACAAGTTCACAGCAGAAAATAAACATGTTTACAGCAGAAATTAATGTTCTTACAGTAGAAATAAACATGTTCAGAGCAGAAATAAACTTGTACAGTTGAAATAAACCAACTTAGTAAAATCTCCCGAAATGGGAAATATAATCTCCACGTATGAATGTAACTGGTCTGAAACATGTTAATTCATGTCTGAATCTCAGGGATCACTGACTGAAGCAGGAATACGGTAGAAACGGGGCTTACGAGTCTGACTAAAAGGGACCAGTGGTGAATTCCAGTTCCTGCTTTAACCCCCAATCTCAAAAATGTGCAGTCCCACGAAGTGCAAGAGATGTCCCGATTCTCAGAACGTTAGGTTGAGTTTGAGGCTGAATATCCTCAATACTGAGATTCTCTGACACCACCGTATGAGTAAGGATTACCCAGAATGCAGCAGCAAAGAAGGCGAGCTACAAATCTTAAGTATTTTCTTTGTTAATGGAGATAAAAATATGAGGAAAACCATTGTTTTATCTTAGTTTAGGCCCATGTTATGGATTAGTTACCTCATTGTTGCATCACATTTATTTTTATTTTACGATCTTTTGTCAGTAGCGGCCGGTGCGGTAAAGCCATGTTGTAGTTAACGTTACAAAATGATAATTTTTCTCTGTGCTAATGTTGTTTTATCAAGATAACAGCCTGTATAACGTGCTTGTGCCGATAACAGTATAATATGACCGGGCTGATGTCATCTCCCGTAGCTGCAGAGTTAGCTAACTGTGGCAGGATGAGGTTGTGTATAGGCCAATCAGTGGTCAGCAGTAATCAGCAGCGACTTATATAAGACAGGTAAGATCTTGCTAGAACTCAGTGTCTCCTGACGTCAAGCAACTCACCTGACTTGTTGATCACGTGACTCCCAGCAGTCACGGAAGATCTTCAGTTACAATCACCAGCCTAGACCACACGCTGGAATCAACGTGGTTACTAGCTTGGCTGTGCTAGTGCTGTCAATGAGAACGCCTCCTCCTGCCAAACCCTTTTGCAGTGATCGAAGGACTTATGGGAGCAGTGAAGACTAGCAACTGCGTTTGAGTACTGCGGTCTACGTCGCCGGCAGTGCTGCAACAGTCGTCTGCTCTGAGGACACCAAACACAGGCATACTGCTGCTTTGCCTACTCTTTGTTTATAACAAGGTTTCTATTCACTAGTTCCTGAGTGAGTGGCATCTTGTCCCTCTTTTATTGACTGTTTCCCTCACGGCATTATTCTGTTCACCCGCTGGGGCGGGGGTGTATGTCCGGGCGTCATAGATATGTCCTGGTAAGATGCCTCACTACACCAGAGCTGTGTGAGTCGATCGTATGTCCAAGTACCTGTCAAACCAGGTAGCTTAACGGTTGGGCAGTTGTTGCTCTTGTGCATGTTCTTTTTTTTATTACCCATGATTGTTTTTATAATTTTTTTAAATTCTGTTTCTCTTTCATTTAGAGTGCTGCGAGCTTGGTCCAGTGGAGGTGGTGCCTCTCAGGGTTGGAATCCCTCTTTTTGGTTTGGTGTGAACCCTCTTCTGCATGCTGGTTGTGTCTTCACGTGTGCTGTGGCGTGTGTGTGTGTAGGTGTGGATGTTTGCATGCGTGCCAGGGGTGGCTTCGTGGGATTCCTCCGCCTGTGTTTAGCCCACCGGAACCCGGTAAGCTCCAGCAGCCCTTGTTTTAATTGTGTTTTTAAAATAAAACCTTTTGTACTGCGGAAACCTCGTCTCACGCCTCATCAGTACACGAACCTGATGCCTTCTGAGTAAGGTTAATCTCTGGGTGAAAGTCCCAGAGTGGCGTTGTCGGAGTTTTATAAATAAAAGCTAAGTTAGATTTGTTTTTACGTGCTCTTGCCACATAACCATAGTTCTGTTTCATTCCTTCATGACTGCCAGCGGCAGTAAACAAAGTGGACGTGTCTACTCGCAGGTCGAGTCCTGATGACAACAAAGTCAGTCAGGTGACGTGTCGGCCAGCTGACTGCAGTCATCCAGGAATTCACAGACCCACAGTTACCTACGTAACTTTCCTTATAGCTGCTGTTTGCCTTTCAATAAGCCGTGGTATGCGGTGACAGCTGAATATGTCCATGCTGGTGGTATTTATAGAGAATATTGTTTGATAACTCTGACAGAAGGAATAACTGAAAGATAGTCCAACAATTTCAGAAACATGGAGCTGATGGAGCCGTCAGTGATAGCTGCGTTTGTGGATGATGATTAAACACACAGGGTTAACAGAGCAGATGCATGGAAATAAAGTAAATGCTTCTTCTTCTTCTTCTTCTTCTTCTGAATTGACAGACTGAAGGCTGCTTTGGCGTAATGCTGCCCCCCACAGTTTGAAGACGTATCTGCATTTAAGGGGTGTCTCATTTCTAAGTCACAAAATGGCCCTGAACACTTGGTTTTGAGGGCTGCTCAGATTAAGGGGGTAAAGATATGAACTGGAATTGGCCTCAAAAGTCTCCAGGAATTTCATGCCACTGGCACTTTAAGGTTTAGTTTGGGTTTTTTTCATTTGATATAAAAATAAGTACATTTATTTTATTCTTCAAAAATAGAGAAATTGCAGAACAGCTGGACAGTTTATTTTGGATACTTTTATGCTTTTCTATACTTTATCTAATATTCAAAGTATATTAACTTTATTCACTTAATGTTCATTGCAAACTAGCTGTATGGTTCATAGTTGTAGCCTACAGTTTTTTCAATTTCAAAGTTTTGTGTAAATTATGAAGTGTTTTTGATGGGAGTGAAATGCTAAATAAATGCAACGTTTAACTAAAAAGTAATCGGTAGAAAAATTGCGATTTCAATATTCACCAAAATAATCGTGATAATGACTTTTTCCTAATCAAGCAGCCCTGCTGTGCACGTGTGTGTGCACGTGCATGTTAGGAGGTGTGAACGGGATGTTGACAGCGAGCAGAAGACAGAGTCAGCATTTCCTCAAGCGTACAGACAGACGTATGTGTGATTTATGATGCAAAAACACACCAACTATCTCACCTCAACCAAAACACACTGACAAAAACGCTCATTTACATGACGAGCACACACACACACACACACACACACACACACACAGTTTCTGCCGGCTGATCAGTGAGTATAGCTTACATGGTAAACACATCCTGCAGGTAGAGACCACCTGCCCATGGCAGGTTTTATTCCTGTAAACATATGTTCAAAAGATCATCTTATCGCGCCATCCTGTCTGTTTCTGCATCTCTAATGTTCCCTGCCCCCTCCATTTTTCTTTCTTTTCATTTGATTCTCCTTTTTCTTCTCTCTTGTGCTCTTTTTTTGTTTCTGTATCTTCTTTCTTCTCTCACCGCCTCCCAGCATTCACATAAGGATACAAACATCACCATTTTTCCCCTCCTGCACAAGGCCCACCACATATCCATTTGCATAACAATCTCCACTTGTTTTTCTGCTTAGATGGAATTCACAGCATGGTGCCAGCATGACTGAGACAGGGGTCATTGCTATGTATATCAGAGAGAGATGGAGAGGGACTAGGCGAGAGAGAGAGAGAGAGAGAGAGAGAGAGAGAGAGAGAGAGAGAGAGAGTGTTTATGGCAGTGAGAGGGAGCAGGAGAGGGAGGGAGGTGGCAGTTGCAAAAATACACATGCAGACGCACAAACACGTCCATGAAGAGACTCATCGGCGTGCATGCGCTGGCTGATGGAGAGCAACGGAAATACACCCTGAAAATGCAGACAGGATGCAGATGAAAGCGTCTAAATGCATACTATCGTTCTGATGCACAGCTACATTAAAGGACGAGGGGGCAACAACGGGGGAATCAGCTACAGAATGTGTTTATGTGGAGATCAGGCAGCATGCTCACAACAACAAAATATCTGCTCTTCCAACGTGGAAGGAAAAGCTCGCATTATGAGTTTTCCTTTTTCTAATTATTCCATCAAGCTGATTCTCAAAATATCTCAGTTTCAGAGCCACTGGGAACGGTTTGGTACACGTTCACAGATGGAGTGCACTGCAAAAACTCAAATCTTACCAAGTATATTTTCCTCATTTCTGCTCAAAATATCTCATCACACTCAAAATGAGACAAAATGACCCAGAGAGAAACATTTCAGTGAGATATAGGAACTTGTTTAAAGGCAATGCATTTTTTAGTATTTCAAGAAATCTTATCAAGAAAATTTAGCTTGTTCTGTTGGCAGAATTTCTTTGCTTTTTACAAGCAAAGCAATTCTTGGCCACTCCCAAAATAAGTAAAAAAAATATGTATATATATATATACATATATATATATATATATGTTGGGTTTTTTTTTACTTGTAATAAACAAGTTCCTATATCTCACTAAAATGTTTCTCTCTGGGTCATTTTGTCTTTTTATGAGTGTGATGAGATATTTTGACTAGAAATTAGAACAAATATACTTGGTAAAAGTTGAGTTTTTGCAGTGTGGGTCAGATGTAGAAACATCACCTAAATTAGACAACAAATTTATTGTTTTTAAAAAAGCAAGAAAAAAACTCAATGAATAAATAAATGAAAGAACGAGAATGAGAAAATCTTTATTTGTCCCAATGGGGAAATTTCCAATTTTGCAACAGCACATAAACAGCAGACCCGTCTGGTCAAAGGTAGTGAAAAGACAGAAAAACTTACAGCCAAACATAAACAAAGGATAGATTAAAATAAATTAAGTTAAGTTAAGTAGACTGTGCATGAGTTTTAAAACACAATAATTAAGTAATGAATAAGTAGAGTAATTTGGCCGATGAGTGGGTGTGTACAGTATATAGATATTCATAAATAAATAACAGACTGGTGTATATTGTAAATTTCCGCATAAAGAAATGATTGCACATGGTTGTTATAAAGTATTGCAGATGATCCGGAAGTGACGGTGACAGATAGAAAGACTGCACGGGTGAAACGGGGTCTTTAGACCTGCTGATTGTAAAGTCTGATGGCAGAGAGGTTTCCTCCTCCCTGCTGCAAACAGAACATTTAAAAACATAGAAAAAGATTTTTTAAAAAGAAAAACAGGGTTTCTGCAAATCAGATGTAAACTGTTTCAGATCGGTCTGTTTCACGGTGGCTTTTGTGTGACTCACAATGCAACATTGATTGTGGATGTTAAATACGGATCGAGTAAACATTTCAGCACATAACAAAGCAACATGATGGAGAAGAAGGTATTGGTCCGCAGATGCCAGAATCAATTGTTTGCTGGGATTTTAAGTGGAAATTTCTACACCTGTGATGAATACATTTAATTTTGCTGATAAAAAGGTGTTTTTTGAGGTTATTTTGATTGAATTTATGGCAGAAACAAGTGAAATCAGTGCCGTGTTGTTTATGTGTGTGCATTCACCTCAGCATACACTTCAGAGATGTCTTTGTGTTTAATGTGACGTGTGCACGAGTCCTTGCTGCAGCGCCGAGTGTGACAGCTGGAGTCAGGAAACATGACAAACACACTCAAACACACCCATATGTAGATTCAGACCTGAGTACGGGAGCAGATATGCACACAGCATGCATGCGAGCACAATGGTCGCAATCCAAACAGCGGCACAAAGAAACTGACAGGGTGACAAAGTAGGAAGAATGACAGCAGACAGCAGAAACAAACAAGACAGACGGCGTGGGTGATCAAGGCGAGTGGGAGTCATTTTTTATCCTTTATTTAATCAGGTACCTGCATTCAAATCAGCCTTTTCAGAAAGACCTGAGAACTACAGCAGCAAACACTTCACTAAACATCCACCATATCGATTTATTTATAACAGAAGCAGATTTAAATAAATAAATCACACAGTTTTTATCATCCAGAGAAAGTTTTTAGAAGTCAACAAATCGGAATTATGCTACTTCACACTCCTAAAGCATGACGATTTACAGGAAATTCATTTACTCCATTCATTTAACATGAGTTACAATTTACTCTCATTCTGACAGTTTTGATTCAACATTCAGTAAAATTACCACAAGTTAAAATGACAAACGTGTATCGTGGAATCACGCCTACACATTTAAATCAAAGGAATATCTGAGTAAAGATCATTTCTAAACACCTGATCATCCATGTCACTGACTTCTGTTAACGTCTCGTCACAAGTTGGAGTTTTAAAGAAGAAAATACTGAAACACGCTCAGAAAGGCTGAACTGGCAGACCTGATGATGCCGTGTAATCACAGGAATGGCAGTTTTTTTAAATGAACTGAATTATACTGTATTAATCACTGAAAAGTATTTCCATTGTTGCAGCAAAAGTCAGCTCAGAATTACTACACAAATGTGGAAATGTACACGTATGTACGTTTAGAATATCTTATATCTGGAAAAGTACCTCTGAAATTTTCTGTTCAAGACAAACAAAACTAGAGCATCTTTCCCATGAACATGGAGCAACATACCTGTCAACAGGTGCAGACGTCTGATTGGACGTTACAGAAACACCTGATCTGGAAAACTGGGTCTGGAAAAGTTCCTCTGATTTTTCTGTTTAAGACACCTGAGATTAAATGTTTGTGATTTTGTAGCTCCGTGGCGATCTGGAGGCTGTTGAGCATGAAAAGAAGGAAATATACAATATGTCAAATAAACAGAATATGTAAATAAAATTAAAAGTATTAAAATGTGTAAAAAAAATCTACACTACCGGGCAAAATTTGGGATTTTTTTCCAATTAAAGGTTGAATATGGAATACGGACAGAACAGCAACATCACGTGTGTCTAGGTTGTAGTTGCAACGGCAGAAAAACACCTCCAGCCGCTGGGATGCCAGACTCACTGCTGATGGACAAGTGACCAACAGCTGCAGCATGTCCAACAAGTAACGCAGAGGAGTTTATAACTGACAGCAAACGTTAGCCATGTTAGCAAACAAGCTAGCTTACCGATCCAGCAGGAAAGTCGCCATTTCCGTGTTTTACTCGGTGGAAAACGTTTATGTGGGTCCATTTAGTGAAGTCTTCACCTAAATTTACTCCAGGTTTTGCTCTTGTCAGGTCACTCCTCCTCAGAAACAGATAACAATCTCCAGGGCTCTAAAGCAGCTGCTTCACTGGTCGTCTCTACGGTTTTCCCCTGTACAAGCCTGACTATGACCGAAATATTGTTTCCACACAGAGATCGTATTTGGCAACCCGCAATGGCGGCGTGTATTGGCTTATAGACATAAATAAAATGCCATTATCGAACCCGTAAAAATTTATTTTATAATTATTTTTAGGCTAAATATAATTTTTCTGGGAAATGTTGTACTTTCATTCTGTACACCCCCAAACGACCTGTGGAGGTATTATTTTTGAAAAAATATAGCTTTTAATAAAAATGTTCCATATTCAACCTTTAAATCCAACGGGGCAGTGATCCCAAACTGGCAAAAATGATAATAAGTAAAAATTATATGAAAATCATGACAATGATTTTAGATTGTTTCTCAGCAGAAATATTCCAAACAATCAAAGAAGAAAACAAATGATGGGGCTTCAGAGCTAAAGTGTTGAGCAACACTTTGAGACAATCACTGCAATCAGGTGTTTTCTGAAACGTCCAATCAGACGTCTGCACCTGTTGACAGGTATGTTGCTCCATGTTCATGGGAAAGGTACTGTAATATGTCTGGAACAGTTTTGTTTCTTTGTTTGTTTTTAATTATTCCTTTCAACCACAATTCAAAAACAATATTTTGTTTCACTAAATTATAATTTATAAATTTGTTTGTTTGTTTGTTCCCTTCTTATTTGAATAAATATTGTGAAATTATCTATTTGAGATAGAATTTCCCATTAAAGTGATCCAAAACTTTTCAGGGAGTGTAGAAAAAGAACAAAATGAAAATACCAGGGATTTAATAAAATATGAAATGTATCTAATATATTTAGTGTATTTAATATGTATGAAGTACATAAAACTGATCAATTTAAAAAATGAATTTTAAGTAGAAAACAAAAGTTCTTACTATGTATATATATATTTTAATGAAATATGAATATGTATCATGTTTCATATTTTTATTGATAAAATGCAGATTTACATGAAAATATCAAATACAGCTCAAATACAGATATGTATTGTATATAAATACAATAAAATTAGCTAAATATTTAACAGTGGAAATATTGTTGAAACTTCTTTTATTTTCCTCCAGAAACTTCAGGTTTTTATGTTTTCTGAAGGGAAAGTTTATTCAGTGGAAACATCTTGATGATGTCCTTATTTTCACTAACATCTGAGAAATGTGGAATTTTCATTATTTGTAGGTTATCATGCTGTTTTACTGCTCTGATCCACGTGAGACTCGATTGTGCTGAACATGGCCCCTGAACTAAAACGTACACTGACCCCCTGGTTTAGGGGGGAAAAGCTGAAAAGTTCTCCAGGTGGAACAGTGTTGGAAGAAGGTTTAGACATCCTGAATTCAACGAGAGGCCGTGGTGTCACCTGACCTGTAAGGCCCAAACTTCTCCTCCGACGAGCATTCGCCAACATTCTTGGTTTTTATTACATTTTCTGGTAATCATGTAAACATTAAAGAAACTGAAAAGGATTTCCATTGTTGCAGTAAAAGTGTTTTAGGGAAAATGAAATTAAGTAAAAACAAAATTAACTAAATAAATTTGAATTCTATAAAAAAAAAAAAAAACTTTCCCACCATTCAGCATCTATGCTGCACATCTCCTGAATTTTATCGTTTTAGTAAATTTCACCTGTAATTTTTAGCAGAAATATTCTCACATTTGAGAAGCTAGTCATAAATATGTGTTTTTGCTTATATTTGAATATTTTTTTAGACGCCTAAATTGTCACCAGATCTTCATGGAGATATTTGATAAAAGATAAAACTATCAATTATGATGGGCATAGAAATGAAATGATAAAAAAAAACACATTTCTGAATACTTTTACTTTTGATTTGTGAAGTTAAACAGGACAAACATGTAGAAATGACGTAAGGTTTGATGACGTTCACACAATTTTCTGACATCTTAAAAAAAATGTTTTTGTTTTGTCAAAACACCACAGACAGCACAACAGCTCCCCTTGCAAACATGGGTTTAAGGTTGTCATAGCAACCACATCCAGGATGCAGAGCAACCCTTTTCTCTCATAAGACATAACTTGAGATCGTTTAAACAATTGTGTGACCATGCGAACAGATTATCACATGAAGAGCATGTGAAAGCAAACCTGCGCGCTCCCACTACCTCACACCGAACTGACCTCAAGCATTCAGGCTGCTCATGTTAGCTTTGACATAAGCTGGAAAAACCAGACTGTAGGAATGCTCCACATTGGCTTTTCTACCAATATCTGATACACACATTTCTCTCCAATATCAACCGATACCGATTCCTGCAGACAACTGTGACGTTTTATCTCTCATATTCTGAGAGATACAACTATATTCTGCTCTGAGAACAAAGATCCCAAAATCTCCTTAACTCAGCCAGAGGAGTTCATTTTGGACATCTGGCTGCCAGATATCAGATACTAGCAGGTATTAGATACTAGCATATATCAGATACTAGCAGGTATTAGATACTAGCATATATCAGATACTAGCAGGTATTAGATACTAGCATATATCAGATACTAGCAGGTATTAGATACTACCATATATCAGATACTAGCAGGTATTAGATACTACCATATATCAGATACTAGCAGGTATTAGATACTAGCATATATCAGATACTAGCAGGTATTAGATACTACCATATATCAGATACTAGCAGGTATTAGATACTAGCATATATCAGATACTAGCAGGTATTAGATACTAGCATATATCAGATACTAGCAGGTATTAGATACTACCATATATCAGATACTAGCAGGTATCAGCCAACATGTGTCTAATTCTAATGTTTCTGACAACTTGGTAACTGTCAGTCTGTAGCAGCAGCAGCTGCACCGTGGTCACATGACTCTGAAAGGAATGCTGGGAAATGAAGTTCTTCCAGGATAACAGAGACTTGTATACAGGTACTACCCAAAAAAATTTTATATTGTGAAAAAGTTCATGTATTTCTATAATTCAACTTAAAAGGTGCAATTTGCATATTGTATAGATAAATAATATGCAAATATATATATTTTAAGCTTTTATTTGTTTGGATGTTGCTGATTCGTTTGAATTTGAAACCTGGTACCTGAACAAAAATAATTTGAACAGGATTGACTGACTTTTTTGTTTATTTAAAAAAAAAAGAGAGTGAGCTTTTTTACAATACTGAATTTCCCTTCTGGGATGAATAAAGTATTTTTCATTTCATTTCATTAGGACTTGCAGCTTAAAGGAGTCATCACCCGGAAATCCTACTTTTTCATGTTAAAACATGTGTATTGGGGTAGGAATTGAGTAAAAAAGTGCCAGAAACTCCTGAAAGTGAAAGTGGCTTCGTTCAGCTTGAGCTCTCTCATCATCCCAGAATCGGCCACAAGAGCGCGCACTCCACAGCACGCGATTTGGATCCGCCTCTGGCGTTGACGTCAATCGCATCGGCCTGCTAAGCTAGCCTCTTTAGCGCCACCTAAAAGCCGCTGATTACCTGCCACGGAGGAGTTATAACCAGCTGTTATGACGTGAACTAGAGAGGCTGCGAGCGAGCTGCTAAGCTAGCGTCTTTGTTATGAACTCTGCTTTTCACCGGCTCCTGCGCAGAAGCATGTCCGCCTTACAGATGCTCGTGGTCGGCCTGAGTGTTGCAAGTCACACTGCGTCTTCTGCTGTGGCAAAAGCCAGCAGAGGCCCAGCTTTGTGGATGCCTGTCATAGTGTCTGAGCCCCAGACATGGATCCATCCTCATTCAAGGCGCAAAGGCATGGCTAACTGGCTCCCTGTATTGAAAATGCCCGTATAAGCGTTTCTCGCCGAGATATTGCGTTTGGGGGATTTTCGCTGCTGCTTTCCAGGAAAGACCCAGAGCTGCTTCCAACCCTCGTGCCCTTCATATTTTTGACACTAGCTACCATCTACACTTGGAATGTCCAAGATCGGATGTTCAGAAATAAAGTTATGAGCTCTGCTTTTTCACCGGCTCCTGCGCAGAAGCATGTCCGCCTTACAGATGCTCGTGGTCGGCCTGAGTGGGCAGAAGGGACAGTACGACCAGGGAGCAGTGGATTATATTTATCAGTGAGGATGTGCAGTCGGTAAGTGTTGCTGCTTGTGTAACTTATTATCTTTCGTGTCAGAGACCAGTAAACGGTGGTTGACGAGCGGACAAGCTGCTAATGTAGCTACAGAAGCTAACACTGTTTGGTTAACTTCACGTCAGACGTCCGCTCCTTATATTCATCAGAGTCCAGCCCTTTTACTCCGCGGATCCTCTCTATCAACCGCACCGTTAAGTTTTTATCACATTTTTCTCTGTTGGGACATCATTTCCTTCACCTGCTCTGTCCTGATAAAACTTTGTTTTGGCTTTGACGTTTGCCTCGTGAACACGCTTACAGACAGCTCTAACTCTTGTACGTGTTCTCGCGACAAACAAAAGTTGGGGATAAAAAGAGGTTATAATGAGCTCATTAAATTTTCGTCCACCCAACTATCATTAAAAATTCATTTAAAGGTGCCATGACATCAAATTTCACTTTTCTGGGGTTTTGGGTGTATAATATGATCTATTGTGCACTGATGAGGCCATGTGAATGTCCAGAGTGAGAATCAAAGTTCCTGTTTATGGTCTGTCAGCTTTGTCTCTCTGCTCAGAAACAGTTGAATCAGACAGTAGGCTATCATTCTACGTAGTTCTATTATTCTACGTAGTTCTATTATTCTACGTAATTCTATCATTCTACGTAGTTCCATCATTCTACGTAGTTCTATCATTCTACGTAATTTAATTGCTCCAATAAGAGCACACTATCAAGTTAACAGCGCCCCCCCCCTCTCTCTCTCCTAACGATCTATGCACCGTCCGCTCCCCCCCCCCCCCCCCTCCCTATCTGATTCAGCTTCGTGTATGGAGCTAGTAGTAACTTCTGTGCAGTCAGGTCTGGATTTTCAAACAAATGGATTTAAAAGCAAATTTCTGCAGCAACACTGAGGGAGGGGGCCACAACCTTGTCATTACCTGTAAGTTTATTTATTTTCTAAATGCTGTCTTGTCTGATAAACGTAGCTCACTGTCTGAAGTGCCCATGTTGCTAGCAGTTAGCCTTTAGCAAAGTCCGATCGCAGCTTGACCTAGATTCTCCAAATAAGGTCATAGCCAAATAAGGTGTAGCCAATCAAAATGAAGTCAACGTGGTCTCCGGGTAAAATTCCATATCATCACCGGACCCAACTGTATTACTGAGCGTTTCAAAACAATACTCCGCTGTAAAAAATGCCGTTTTTTTCTTTGGAGTATTTACATATGCAGTAATGCCAACAACATAAACTAGTTTTTAACTGCTATGTCATCACTCCTTTAAAGATAATTTAAGAAGGATCGTGTATGTAAAACACTAGGTTATGACACCTTTAAGAAAACCTTAAATTCTAAAACTCAAAAAATTAGAATATTGCATGAAATTAATTTAAAGTGGACTTTAAAAACAAAAAAGTCAGGCCTCCTAAAGTAAAATGTTGGATCTGTACTTAGTACTTGGTTTGGGCCCTTTTGCATGAATGACTCCTTAACCCGGCGTGGCATGGATGCTAGCAGCTTGTGGCATATCTGTTATGGAAGACCAGCATGCTTCCATCACAGTCCTGAGCTCTTCTTTATTGTTTGCTCTCTTCCCGTTCAGCTTTCTCTTGACAATGTCCCACATGTTTTCGATGGGGTTCAGGTCCGGTGGGTTTGCGGGCCAATCAAACATGGTGATCCCTTCTGAAGGACCCAGCAGACAGCTTCACAATCCACCCATGCAGGTACCAGCCAATACTGAATTACCGCCTTCTGCTGGCTCTGATTGGCTGAAACTACTGTCAATCTTTCCCACGGGGGTCTAGATACGTTCTACTGGCTCTAATGAACTGATTGATGTCTCATTCACCAAAATTAACCAATCCGTTGTGAAGTTATGGGCCTGCATAACCACACACAGCCGGGTATGGAAGCTGTGAGGGCGTGCAGAAACAGAAGTCATAAAGCTGAAGTTTGAGGCTGTTTTTGTTGTTTTTTTAAAGATATTTATTATAGAAGAATAATGATACTGTAGCATGTTGGACAACAACATTGCCAACTGTGCCATATAGTGCCAAAGTGGCCATTTTTGGAAACCTCTCCTGAACGTTTTGTAAAAATAAAATCTGTAATTCTGTTCTGCTTTACTTTCGAAGGGGAGGTCTTAGCAGGAACAATGTCAACATATTTTACTTTGGATTGAAAGAGATTAACAGAAAGCATAATTTCAGACAGTTGTTGATGCTGAAAGTGTGTTTTCAAGGCAAGGTTTGAAATTTTGCTGTGCCATCTTTATTTACTCTTCACCAGTAACAAATATACTCTCACAAGTATTTTCTTTAATTTGACACCAGATTTATTTAAAAAAGGCCTTGTGGTTGCAGAGATACACTCATTTTAATTGGAGTATGCGAATTCAAGAAAAATGGGCTGAGGGTTCAAAGGGTTAAAAACCCAGTATTGATCTATTTGCAGTCTCACAGGATGTCATCATTCTGTTATGATATGTCGCAAGGTTTTGTTCTATCAGCAGCGGTCCAGCATGTAGAAAAGTTAACGCGAGTCCAGGTTTTCATCGACCACCTACACTGTAAAGAATTTCACTGTAAAATAACAGTAAATTACTGGCAGCAGGGACGCCAGTAATTTACTGTTATTTTACAGTGCACCTACTGTAAAATTTTTTAACAGTATGGTACTGTATTTTGAATTACAGTATATTACTGTAGGATAACATTGGATGGTGTGGTAATTTTACAGCACATTTACTGTTATTTTAACAGTATACAACTGTATTTTGGAGTACAGTACATGACAGTAGAATAATTGTGTTATGGTATATTTTACAGTACACAGCAGTTTATTCTCAGTGCTTAATACATCTGCTAATTTGCATTAATTTCCTATAAATCCCCACAAATTAACTTATAACATCATACAGGGCTTTTGAAATTCTGGACTGAACAGCAAGTCAGTCTGGACCATTTTCCATTTATTCCTCCTTTTATTGTGACAGCAGGTAACATCCTCAAGTCCTAATATGCAAGTAATGACTTTTCTTGTATTTTTCTTAAATTGTGTACCTTATTGTGCTTTTGCTTTGCTTTGTGCTAGCTGAAGAAAAGAATCAAGAATCAAGAACTGACAGTTTATGGAGCTCTCCCACTAACACCATTTTCCAAAATAATCATAAGATTTAATGTTGATTTAATGTTATTGCCAGTCATTCCTGAACTCTGACCTTGAATAAAAAAGTAAAGACAAAAGTAAGGTAACGAAGATGCTACTTCTGCACATAGCAATTGAGCTGGCAACTCCAGAGCTAATGCTAACAGTGAAGAATCATGACATTGACATGGTCATCAGATGTAAATATTTATTTTTGGGACCCATCAAATTTATAAAACAATAATTCATATGCTATAAAAAAATTGGGGATAAACTTAACACTTTTATTCTTCACCCCACTAGACGTTCTGTGGGTGTATTACTTTTAAAAAAAAATATTGTTTTGATGAAAAAGTTGTAGCTATCACCTTTAAAATAGCTTCAAGAACAGTATAACATTTAATTAAAATAGCATCAAGAGCAGTGTAACAGAACAGTCTAGCTTGTCAGCAAGTCTTTTGTACATGTAGATGTGAACAATGTGAACAGTGAAATTAGAGAAAGAGAAGTAAAGGGGGAAGACAGTGTACAGTGGGAGTACTTGACTGCAGCATTGGTGGTATCCTCAATCGCTGATGACTAGTGCCTGCCAAACAAACAGACGTACAAAAATTTAGTAACACAACGTCACCTAAATATAAAAATGTGAAATAGACTAATGGAGGGATGCAAAAAAAATAAAAGACATAAGGGGAAAGAAAAGGGCCAGAGCAATAAACTGTTGCAGGGAGATGTAAAATATAAATAGTTAAGAAGAGAGAACAGCAAGAGACAGAAAAAAAAGAGCGGTTAGTTGTTATAGATTAGGGAGGGAGGTTACCTCTTACGAGGGCTAAGTCAGTAGGCTGGTGGCATGTTGTTAGAAAGTTAAAAATACCGGGCTATTATGAAAAATACAGTTTAAATGAACAGATTTGCCTACAGTATGTGATTATCTAATTAACATGAAGTTAAAAGCTTATTTGTTTTTAATTTATAAACTGAATGAGAAAGACTGGTATTACTACTATGGAGTATAATAAAATGTGTTTAACATAAATTTAATGTTGCGTCTGAGAAGAACACACCTCACCTTTACATCTGATGAAATAATGGCACGTCCAGGTCCTCTCTCCCTTTTGATGATCCTTCCATTCCTTCCCATTTTTGGTTGTACAGACAGCTCTATAATTGCACAAATAATCACAAGTTAGTCTTCACACTGTTATTGGTGATTAACTAACACATGTTCATTTAAATAAATGCCAGTTTAAGTGATTTCTTTTGCTGAATGGAGTAAAACATAAGTGAAAGCCCTTGCATTTCGGCCAAGAAGCCTATTCATAACATGGTTTTAGTGACAATTTTCCTGGGAATTTTTTAGAGACTGCGCACAGGTAGTGCATTTTAACTTTACCCACAGATATATAAATGTAGAACAGTTCTATCTCACTCAGCATTTGGTCTGCAAAACAAAGCAGATAGAGCAGACGCAACAGACTTCAATTTTCTGTGTGAAGGTGAAGCAGTCTGGCCTACTGTTTTGTTTTTTTTGTTTGTTTGTTTGTCCTGCAAGCACTATATCACAGAGGCAACACTGTTTAAATCATCAGGTCAAGTGAGGTCAGAAATTACTGTTTATCATCACAGGTGGCATCGCAGAAAATGAAATGCAGATTGAAATAGTTACCTTTACTGTCTATTTTTTAGCTAGCTTCTATTGAGTCTAAGGATGCCCAAACATTACCTGATCTCCAGAACTACTCCAAACCTGATGTACTGTTGATAAACTTGCCTGTATTTGAAAGGACTTTTGAATAAAGTTAGATGAGAAAGTGATAAGTTACACCTTACAAAGGTCAGAAGCAATGCCAGCTTGCTAACATTAGCTAACTGAGTTCAGAGCTTGCTTTGCCAAGCTAAGCAGCCTGACCAGCTGAAACAGACCTAATGCTCTTTTTTTTTTTTTAATAATGTCAGTTTAATAATCTTCACACTGTAAGTTTATGGAGATAAAAATCATTTTACCTCTTTGGATGAAGTCCACATGTGCTGCTCTGAATGATGAAGAAGCTGTGATGTTCAAAGTCAGGTCCAGGAATATCCCATCACATCTCATCACTCAAAAATGACTTGAGTAATGTTAAAAGTATGATCAACAAGAAGTAAAATCATCAAAACAGAAACATAAGCCTACAATTATCAGTGAGATGCTGATGGATAGTGACAAGACTTGTGAAGGAATGTGGGTCCAATTCCACCGCGTGACAGAAAATACTGTATTATACTGTTAAATTACAGTTTGTTAGCATTAACTGTTAATTTACAGTTTGTTTACATTAACTGTTTATTTACATGCAGGGATGAATATTTAACAGTATTTTACAATTATTTTGAAAAACGGTAAGATACTGTTGTAAATTCACCGTAAATTTACAGAAATTCGTTACAGTGTAGCTGTTGGAGGTTAGAATTGAAATGTTTTTTTTTTTTTTTGTTTGTTTACAGGTATTGTTTATTGTTACAGGTAAATGCTTACAGGTATTTCTCATATACACTAATATGATTTTTCATATACTCATATACTGCTTTGCTTTACCGTTTTACTAATTTCACATGAATTCATGTACATTTCTACTATTCCAGCTCAGCTGTGGTAATATTGCTTTCAAAAGTACTTTATTTTTATTCTATTGTGACATTCATCCAGTTGGGTTTTCCAAAGTGAGAAATATCCATGTTCAGGGGGACGATTGTAAATGGTTTTATTATGAGATCTAAGTGGCAAGGAAACCGGTCCAAGTTTAACTCATTGCCTGCCAGACCTTTTCTGAGCAGAGCTCCATATTGCCAGGATTTTTAAGCATTTTCACAGAATTTGGAGATCCACAGAATATTGTGTACTATGCCAATACAAACACTGAATGTACCAAAGGAAAGCTTAGACTCTCTACTTTTATCAGAAAAAAAACATTTGTTTCTAGCTTTTTCCATTCTTTAGTAATCTGCAGTAGAACATGAGTTTGTTGCAGCGAAAATGCCTGTTTCTGACCAAAAAATCTGAGAAAACGAGCTTTAAATGCTGCAATGCGCTTCAAGTGGAAAAGTGTCTTTGATGCCAATAATTTTTTACTTTAGTAACACCTTCATCATCTGAACAGCTGTTTATGAAACTATGAAGCAACAAATACAACACTGAAAAAAGAGTTTTGGAGGCAAAATAATTATTTACTAGCTGAATAAGCCACAAGTTTGTTTCACAGCATAACATTTGGCAGAAACATCTACCTCTATTCCTCCCTCCTCCTATTCAGACACCGCAGCTTAGGTGCACAAGCACAGCCCCCCCCCCTCGCGGAAAACACCCGCCGTGCTGCTTGCCTTACTTTCTTTTTCAGCTGCTGCACTTCGCTGCTGTATTTCCATCATCGATCGTGTCTGTCACCGATCACTTTTCCACAAACTTTCCTCCTTCATCCATCTCCTAAGCTGCTTCGATTACGACCGTCCGCCATGTTCTCTCCCTCTCGCAACAGAATCGAGGTCACATCTTGGGCTAACAACCGCTAACAACACTGGCACCGTAGAAGCACACCACTTCCTGGTAGGTTTTTTAAGCTTGTCGGACACCGCCATCTGCTGGATCGGATGAAAATTACAGAAATAAAGACGATCAGCACTTGTTTCTCTCTGACAAGCTCCACCAGAGATAAAAACAGCTCCCCCAATTAAAGCAACTCTTACCGATCTTGCATTTCAGAAAGCACAGCAAGATTATTTGAATATAAACAGTCCCGCCTCACTCCTAAGACACCCCCCCTCATTCCTTCTGCCTCCCAATGCAGAATCAAAGGTCTGACAGGCAGGTCCGTTGGACAATCCTAGAGGTGCACCCCACTTCAAGGATTGGTTGGAGTTTTCATTGAATATTTACAGATTGGAATAATATTTTATTTTGATTAATGGTGGGTCTGTCTTGTATTTCAGAGTTCCATTACCTCATTCATAGCATTTTACCCTGTTAGAAAAATAGTGTAAGAATGCAACATTGGTAAGGGTTGCTTTAAAACCCATAATTAACGTGTAAACACGTGATTGACAGTTAACGTTCGGATTTGAATTAACATGTTTACACGTTAATGGCAGCCACAGAGTTAATAAACAGGACAGGGAGGAACTGGATTTCACTGATTTTGACTCATTTTGTTGTTTCAGTCGTCCGATGTTTGTACATAGCTACAGCTTTCATTTCAAGCTGCATTTTGAATCTTTCTGAAGTGCCTAGAATATTACTACATACACTACCAGTCAAAAGTTTGGGCTCACTTTCTCATTAAATGTATTTTTGTGTTGTACAGTTGCTTCCATACCACATTATGGTGGTAGCCAATCAGATTCTAGCTTCTGTACCACATGATGGTGGTAGCCAATCAGATTCTAGCTTCTGTACCACATGATGGTGGTAGCCTATCAGATGTCATGATGACGCTGCTGTTAGTGATGATGATGATGATGATAATGATGATGATGATGATGATGATGATGATGATGATGTGTGTGTTCTGTTGTCTTTTAGTGGTTTAATGCAGGTTATTGTACTATATGTTTTGGTAAATTTGTAGTATTAGTATTACATTTTCTATTTTAATATTTTCCACTCAATAAATTTGATTATTTTATTCAGTATATATTATGTTATTTGATAATTGAAAGATGTTTTTAATCTATTTTTGTCTAATTTTATCATCACTATAATTAATTATTGTTTTAAGTGTTTCTTTCCAGTACTTCTGTTGTCAGGTTTTACTAATATCTAAAATTGCTCTTGCATTCAAGATATTAAAACATAATGTACAATCATGTGATTTTCTTTTAAAGGACAAAAAGTATTGGTCTCGATATCGGTAGCGCTGAAAAAGTGCCATAAACTGCTGGTATTGTATGGACATGAAAAATTTCGTCATCGCCCATCCCTACGGACAACTCCTGTTGCATGGATGTGGTTCGGATATGAAATGGCCCAGTGTCAGCTCGGCCTTACTCTGGAAAGCAGTAATGGTGGACTTTGTCTTTTATACGTTTGCATCAAGGGGCAAACTCCGCCTCAGAACAGTGAAGCTCTCTTCCTTGTTGTAAATAGTGTAATCCTCCCTTCATCCACTAGGGGCTGGCTCCAAGAGCGAGCAAATCCCCATAGACTCCCATGTTAAAAACGCCAACTTCACAGCAGAAATAAACAGGTTTACAGCCTGGTTCAAAAAATCATTTTAGGTTTATTAGGTCAAGTTTGCCTTCATGTCAACTGTGAGGGGGGTGAATTTTTTTATAACTCATTCGTTTAGATGGTATTTATTCTTCAAATTACACATAATTAAGGGCGTGTCCCCATTATTGACATGCGGCAGACCGGAAGCTCCGCCTGCCGACCGGAGGCTCCTAGTTAGCTCCTTCTTTGCTCTTAATAAGGTCTCAGTTTGTTACAGAGTCGCACAACGGCGGTGTTTAGTCAGCGAATTGCAAGTCTAAGCATGTCTTACCTTAACCATGCCGCTTAGGAGCCTTATCTTTGTTAGCTCCTCTTAGTTTCGTGTTAGCTCAGTTAGCGTTTAGCCCACAGTACGTCAGCTGTCAATCATTTGCCCCACGGCCGCGCTGTGCCCATTTTAGGATTTTCCTGGAGTGACGACGTACGTGACACGGCAAGATGGCGACGGTAAGACACGCCCACCTGGCTTCACATTTCTCTATTCAGAAGAGACCGGAAGCTACGTCCAGTAATTATATACAGTCTATGGTTTGCATTCAGTCAAACGTTTGGCTCTTTTACCTCGGAGCCGTAGTGGACATGAAGTGGCCTCCATATCATAGTAGCAGAAATGTTGCAGCACGTCGTTTTGGCTGAACCCACAAGAAAATGTTCCGAACAGGGATGAAAGGACGTCTGTCGCTACGCGCGGAACTATCGACCGATCTGCAACATTTCCTGATGTCTGAACGTGGCCGGGACGTGAAACTCCACGGGGAAGCGACATGTTTGAAAAGACAACCCCGGTTAAAGAGCGGATGGACCTAACCACAAATATCCCACAATGCAGGTGTGAAAGCGGCTTCTGTAACACGGGAACAGATGAAAAGATGACAGATTCCTCTAACTCACTTTCTGGTGATTACGTGAAGCACACATCTTTAGTCTCCAGCTAAACACAATAAACATGAAGCTGTCTCACTGTCAGTCTGTGCACAAACATCACACTGCTTTCACTCACACACACTTAAAAATGCTAAAAGGTGCATTCTGTGTACTGGTTGTATCAAAGTTCTTCCATTTCCATTTCTGCCTCTGAAGCTGAGCGTCGCAGGAATAATGTTATAATTATAATTTAATCAGTCTGCTTGCTGCCCACGTGGCAATAAATTGTTAACTAGCAATTCTTATAAATAGGTCTCATTAATTTCTGGGAGATGCCCGTGTACGTTTCTATTAGGAAGTGGTGGGGGATTGTGCATTTAAACAACAGGATTAGTGGAACATGCAGCGAGTGAAATATATTAGCTCTGATTTAGACGCTTGTTTCTGAAATGATGACACTTTTCCGAGGAGCAGCAGAATCTACTGGCATGAGCACAGCTGTCCTTGGAATTAAAATTTAATGTATCGTTGACAAACTGCTTGAAACTCCTCGGGTGCAGCGGTGAACGGTGGTGGAGGGGGGGTCCAGAGGTTACGGAGAGGAACCAGAGGACTGCAGATCACCTTGAGCAGCAGGCTGCTGCCCAGAACCTGTGATTGTGTTGCCTTTTTACTCTGATTACAGGGCAGATTGTCGTATTTTGCTCAGATGAAAGCAGGAGTTGCTGCATGTCATTGTGATGGTCAAACGGGGGAATCTGTGGAGGAAAGCTGGACAGTTGAACTTAGATGCATCCGCGTAGATCTATGCCAGAGTGTCTGCAGGAAAATCATTTGCAATCTGAATAATTAACAAGATAAATTTAAGTCTGAGCTGAGCTCATTCTCTCCTGCTACTCTTGAGACTTTTTAAAAACTACATTTGTATTTATGTTTTATAATCGTTTGGGCTTTCTTAAATCTTTATTTTATCTAATTAACTTGTTCATGTTGTTATTTCACTAAATAATAATTTTGTAAAATTTTATTTTTTATTAGTTTATTTAGTTTCTTGTTATTTGAATTACTGTTGTGCCTTTTCATTAATTGGAGGGTATGAATAATTTGGAGGATAGTTGTAGATATTGTATAGACTGTAAATTTTAGTAAATGTTTTGGAACCAACAGTTTCTGATGTGTTCACATGAAGGAAGCATGTTGGACATCAGGCTCCGATGATGGCACACGCGTGTCAGGTGAAGTCGGGGTGAACAATTCAGATAAGTAAGAACGGCTCACAAGTGAGATCCGATTCTCATGGTTCATTTAAATGAGCTGTTCAAAAGAATCGATTCGTTCATGAATGTCACATCTCTACCACAAATATACAGTCATCCTTAAAATTATTCATACCCTCCAATTAAAGAAAAGGCTAAAATCACAACAGAAACTCAAATAACAAGAAACTAATAATAAATAAAAATTCACAAAATTATAATTTAATAAAATAACATGTTGCTTTTAAATTGTGGTTTAAAAATAATGATTTTAAAATACATACAAAGCTGTCCCAGATACATTAGAGCAGCTTTCCCATGAACGTGGACCAACATACCTGTCAACAGGTGCAGACGTCTGATTGGACGTTACAGAAAACACCTGATTGCAGTGATTGTCTCAAAGTGTTGCTCAACATTTTAGCTTCGGAGCCCCATCATGCTTGTTTATTTGTTTTATTTTTGTGTTTTTTTAATATTTCTGTTGAACCACAATTTAAAATCAGTGTCATGATTTTCATAAAATTTTTATTTGTTATAACTTTTATCAATTCCAACTTATGAAATGAAATGAAATAAAAAATACTTTATTTATCCCAGAATGGAAATTCAGTATTGTAATAGACTCACTCTTTTTTTGTTTTTATTTTTGTTTGTTTTTATTTCACTGACGGCTGATTTTTTTCCTTCTTTAATTGGAGGGTATGAATAATTTTGAAGACAACTGTACTGAACGTGCAGCGGGCCAGACACAGATCTTACCGAGACCAGGCCTCTCAGGTCAAACCTGGACGTACATCCGTAACAGGTGGAGGAGCGGAGCAGTTCCCAGCGCCGGCGGAGAGAAAGGCCGTTTAATGGAGATACACTCCGAGCTGATTGCAGGTCATTACACCACCACACACCAGAGGAAGGAGCTTAACGGCTGGCGGATAAGAACACTTGGAAACCTTTACATTCACACACACACACATCTACACACTCTCCACCTCCTAACACACACGCAGAGGCGGGCGCACACTCATCACACACTCCTGCAGTGATTCTTTTATGATTATTCTATCATGGCAGAGTTTGTTTAAGACCCCATCAGAATCAAAAGGGCGACAATCTTCTTAATCAAGCTTAATTTATTAAAACACCAGCCAGCACATTAACATGAACAGGATGAGGCAGGAGGGCTGCAGAGCGGAGACAGTCACGGAGACATCGCTCAGACAGACGGACGGCAGCATTTATGTTCAGCCGACAACCCACAGGCAGCGTTTTCCTCTGCACTTACAACCAAACATGCTGCTCGTTTATGCATTTATTATTCTGTTGTTTTGCATCACATTTTCTCACACACGGGAAACATATTCAACATTTCTAGATCAGTATGACTTTGTGTCTGTAGACTAATTCTTTATATTTTCAAGGGAAATATGTCAAAGTAGATGTTTTCTAATAATAAACACGAATTAAATCTGTTCTTATTTATTTTGAAAAACCTGCATTATTCATAATTTCATGATAAACATATGAACAGCATCACCGGAATAAGAATTTTCCAGTCTGATTCTAACAAATTTCATTTCAGGAAGCGTCTCCGGTTGAGACTTCTTGAACTAGTGCGGCTCCCTGCAGGCAGAATGCCCTCGGATATACGACAGGACTGTGTCCCTAAACCCTGGTTATGAAAGCACACAGCAAACTTATTAACTAACACTTCCAGATGAGCGCCGTATAATGATATATGTCTACATTTAATTGACACAGTCCCACTGAGACCGTGCATAATAAGTCAAAGCGTAGAATGAAGTGAGATGACTTTGTTAAAGAGACACGAGTTTCCACGAGAAGGTCAGGACGAATGCAGGAGGCAGCTCTTCCTTCCCATCCTCAAACACCAGCCTTCTGTCCTGGCTTACTGACCTCTAACAAAAGACTGCTTAACAATATTTGTATTTTAAAAGGGTTGAGTTTTCCTTAAAATGCCAAATGTGTTATTTAACACAGGGGTTCTCAACCTTTGTCATGATGGGGCCCAAATTTTCAGTCCAAACTGGCCCAGGGCCCATTCGTATTTTAACACTGTAATTGTGTAATGTTAACGCTGACGTCAGTCATGTGAAGAGCAACTAAAGCAGCAAAAATGGCAAAAATTTTGGCCGTCTTACTCCGGCGCTGGTGCCGGTGTAGTGCTGAAAAAAGTCCCCCTGCTGTGGGGACCGGTCAGACTCCAGTTTGTTTCTCTTTGTCTCACGAGACCAAACTTTTCTTCTTCATCTTCCTGAAGTCTGAGTTGGTGTTTGAGAGGCACCTGCTCTCCATCTTTTAGCAGCAGCAGTGTTGTCTCAAGATGTGGACCTGCGGTGGCAGAATACATGACACCGGTGCAGCCAGACGAACAAGAACGCGGAGCTCGTTTCCCCCACAAGCCCCCCCTTGAGCATGCAGAAACTAACCTGACTCCCGCCACCTGGTATTTGCAATACCATCTGGGGAGGGAGTTAACCCGATGTCATTTCAAATTAGTCTTTTTTTTCTAAAACTCTTGCATGTGATTGGATAGAAGATCTGTCCGTCATCTTGACTGACACGCTACTTCAGCCACTCACGTTGAACCGAATGACGCAACCCGTGACGCAACTCAGAGCGACACCAGAGCCACCACGCATAGAGGATCGAGTTATCAAAACATGTTATCAAGCTCAAAAAGCTTCAGTCAAACAACATGGCGGCGGCGGCGACAGCTAGTACGAGCGGTGACAATCATGGCAAGCCGCCATGATTGTTGTTGTCTGAAATAACTGACTGACTACACTGCTGTCGCCTGTGCTTCTACATCACATCCGGCCAAAACGCCGCCCATCCTTCAAAAGTCCCACCCGCGATTAGTGATTGGCTCCTATTATTCTCTAACCAGACGAAATCACCTATAACTGTCGCCTTACTCAGATGGAGTGCGTGAGGAAAGGGAACGCCCCCGCGTGTACTTGTTGAACGCACCCAGATGATGTAAATCAGGTTATGCAGAAACAGTATCACAGACCACCGCACTGAAAAGAGATCAGCTCATTCTACAAATCAGAAAGCTGTTAGAGTATGTGGAGCAAAGAAATGATAGTAGTTGACATTTAAACTTGCACAATGCACCTTTCAGGGGGGGCCACCTGATCAGGGACCAAATAAAATAA
Organism: Atherinomorus stipes; assembly: GCA_023101725.1. NCBI lineage: Eukaryota > Metazoa > Chordata > Actinopteri > Atheriniformes > Atherinidae > Atherinomorus > Atherinomorus stipes. Next base: position 259,698 of record JALJCO010010517.1, on the reverse strand, counting down.
CTTATTAACCACTCAGTGTCCACAATATCCACAGTTAAGTTGATCATGCATTAGTGCATGTTAGGGCGCATTCAGAAAGCATAGTCCAGAAGACTCGGTCCGTTTGGGGATTTGGTTCGGCTGGGGGTGGGGGTGGTCTTTCGGGCCAAGATGGCGTTCACATTGTACCATAGCCAAATGAGCCAAACGGGTCAAGAATCTCAGGTGGCGCTGTATTCAGATTCACCGTAGACAAGGAAAAAACGTACAATGAACGAGAACGTTCTCACAACTTACGTTTCCTCCACAAAACATTATTTTGTGCGTACTTAGGAGGAGATGGATATGCTTTCATCAGACCAAATATCCAATAAAGCTTTTACTTTCTTGTCACCTCACATCTGACCACGAGCCATCTTTATAAGTAGGCTCCTGCAGTCCCAAACGCGTTTGTTGTGATAGCGTTTACCCACATTGACAATGCAATTCTGTAGTCCACTTCAGTATTTGGTCCACTTGAATTGGACTGAGTCCGCTTGTTTGTTCTCGATCAGAGCCAACGGCTCTGATTCCAATCAAAACAGCTTTGTGAATGCACCCAAAGCAAGTAGAAAACATGGCAGAGGAATCAGGCTCTATAATCCGCCTGTAGCACACAGCTGGAGACATCACATCCAAATCTAAACATAGGACAAACAAGGCAGGACTATGGTCTGAAAACACAGCATCCTCAATGCAAACATTAGTAACTGGAAACCCATAAGACAGAGCGAGGTTGAGAGTGTTCATGTATGCGTCTGGCCCAATACATGCTGAGTAAGATTAAAGGCTTCAACTGGATCCAAAAAAATCACCCATCATGGGTTTGGTGGGACAACATGACCGACGACACGACCGTGGTGGGTCTCATCAACAACAACAATGAGACAAACTACAGGAGTGAGGTGAGTCGCCTGGCCACGTGGTGCAAGGACAACCATGTCCATGTGAACGTGGAGAAGACGAAGGAGATGGGGGTAGACTCCAGTAGAGAGCCTGTCCAGCATGCTCCACTGATCATCAACGGTGCTGAGGTGGAGTGGGTGAGCAGCACCAAGCTCCTGGGTGTCCACATCTCCCAAAACCTGTCCTGGAACACCAACACTACGTCCCTGGCCAAGAAAGCCCAACAGCGACTCTACCTTCTGCGGAAACTGAGGAGAGCATGAGCCCTGTCCCCCATCATGCACTCCTTCTACAGGGGCACCGTGGAGAGCATCCTGACCAGTAGCATCACCGTGTGGTACGGAGATGCCGCATGACCCTGCAGCGCACCGTGAAAGCAGCTGGGAAGATCGTTGGTGTCCCCCTCCCCTCTCTATTGGACATTTAACACTCCTGCCTCACCTGCAGAGCCATTAGGATCGCAGGTGACCCCACTCACCCCGTCCACAGTGTCTTCACCCTGCTGCCATCGGGGAGGAGGCAGAGTCTCCGGGCCAGAACCAGAACCAGCAGGCTCAGAGACAGCTTTTTCCACCAGGCAGTGAGGACGCTAAACTCCCCCCCTGCCCTGCCCCCACTGTTACATTGTCAAACTTCACCGTTACATGCTACAGTTGCATTGTTTACATTATCATTGCACTGTAATATCTGCAGTACTTCCTACATTAGGATTGCAATACCGTTCACATTGTTGACTGTCAACCCATTTGTAAATTTGTATAATCGTCTTTAGTTTTTAAACTTGGGTTTCGTGTTTAGAGTTCTAGGCTATCTGAGCTGACTAGTTGACTTTGAAAATGAGCTAAAATTCCCATCCCTGATATATATATATATATATATATATATATACACTCATCAGCCACTTTATTAGGTACATCTTGCTAGTACCAGGTTGGACCCCTTTTGCCTTCAGAACTGTCTTAATCCTTTGGTGGCATGGATTCAACAAGGTCCTGGAAACATTCCTCAGAGATTTTGCTCCATATTGACATGACAGCATCACGCAGTTGCTGCAGATTTGTCGGCTGCACATCCATGATGAGAAGCTCCCGTTCCACCACATCCCAAAGCTGCTCTGTTGGATTGAGATCTGGTGACTGTGGAGGTCATTTGAACTCATTGTCATGTTCATGAAACCAGTCTGAGATTAATCCTGCTTAATGACATGACGCGTTATCCTGCTGGAAGCAGCATCAGAGGATGCTACACTGTGGTCATAAAGGGATGGACATGGTCAGCAACAATACTCAGGTAGGCTGTGGTGGTTTAACCTCCATGTTGGTACTGAGGGGCCCAAAGGCTGCAAAGAAAATCTCTCCCACACCATTACACCACCACCACCAACCTGAACCGTTGATAAAAGGCAGGATGGATCCATGCTTTCATGTTGTTGACACCAAATTCTGAGCCTACCATCCGAATTTGGTAGCAGAAATGGAGACTCATCAGACAAGGCAACATTTCTCCATCTTCTATTGTCCAATGTTGGTGAGTCTGTGTGAATTGTAGCCTCAGTTCTTAGCTGACAGGAGCGGCACCCGGTGTGGTCTTCTGCTGCTGTAGCCCATCTGCTTCCAGGTTGGATGTGTTGTTCATTCAGAGATGCTCTTCTGCATACTTCAGTTGGAACAAGTGGTTATTTGAATAACTGTTGCCTTGCTATCAGCTGGAACGAGTCTGGTCATTCTCCTCTGACCTCTAGCATCAACAAGGCATTTGCGCCCACAGAACTGCTGCTCACTGGATATTTTCTCTTTTTCGGACCATTCTCTGTAAATCCTGGAGATGGTTGTGCAGGAAAATCCCAGTAGATCAGCAGTTTCTGAAATACTCAGACCAGCCCGTCTGGCACTAACAACTATGACACGTTCAAAGTCACGTAAATCCCCTTTCTTCCCCATTCTGATGCTGGTTTGAACTGCAGCAGATTGTCTTCACCATGTCTACATGCCTAAATGCATTGAGTTGCTGCCATGTGATTGGCTGATTAGAAATTTGCATTAACGGGCAGTTGGACAGGTGTACCTAATAAAGTGGCCAGTGTATATATAATTGTCTGACCAAATGCTTTTCATTGTATTTTTTACTTTTAAAAGGTCTTTAAAAGTCTCCATTAGCACCAGAAAATCTCACTAAACTTTTCGCTACCTCTTCATACAAAACAACGTTATCAGAGGGTCTGAAAGGTCACTCAGCATAATCGGGTGTACCAGAAAATCAGCCCTGACAAAGGTTCCGCTTTGGTTATAATGCAAACTGCGATTAAATGTGTTAAAATTGTAACACATCAGCCAGTATGTGAGTAAAAATGGGACGCACCAGCTGGACGCTGTTTTACTGGAGCACTCTTCAGTATTTTTCCAACCTGGACCAGTTCAGCGCATTTAGACTGAGACTGCGTCTAAACAGGGCATTAATACCAACTGCCATCAGACAGAGAAAATGCAAGTATTTAAGAATAGAACTGGTGTGTGTGTGTGATGGTGTGAATTTGGTTTTCCTTTGCTTTGACAGAGAAGTGGTATTTGGGCAAACCAAGTCTGGTGGCTCATAATCAAAGACATCCGGGTGTCTGCAGGTCTCTGAATAGAAAACATTCACGGAGCTTCTGGAGGAAAACCAGCTCTTAAATGATGAGACATGATAATCTGTGAAGCATTTTACCGACACCCCGGTACGTTTAACACTCTTCCCACAAAGTACTAGAGCTTCTTATGATGTGCTGATGTACACCATTGACAAGTCAATTCAATTTACCTTCGGATAATGGTTGGCGTTTTTATTAGGTTAATTAGCTGGCACCCTGCGGGAGCCACGGGACCAGATCAGGAATGAATTCAGAGCTCTTCTGTTGCTCTTAGAAGGTAAAGACTCTCAGAAAGGCAATTACACGCCATCATTTATGCCATCATACAAAAGTACAATGTGTTGACAATTTATATAAACATAAAACTACCAATGTTTCAAATGTTTCAAGCTTATAATTGAAACTGAACTATGCCTGTTTTCTGGAAGTGGTAGTCAACATTGGAAAAAGCTCTCTGTCGATTTTCTGATGAACTTATGAATAATAAATGGTGGTCAATGACCTCTAAACCACTTTGTAATAGAAAGCAATAAAATGTGCTGTTTGTTTAATTTTGGGAATAATAGAGATTCCTTTAACTGTGCTTATTTATTATAATTATCATTATTATTATTTAAAATTGTTAATGGCAGGGCTAGTTCATGTGTATCACACATTTCATTACAAGACAATCCAATGTGCAGTATGTGCTTATACTTCGATGGTAACATTTATTGTTTTAATAATAATAATAATAATAATAATAATACATTTTATTTGAAAGCGCCTTTCAAAACACTCAAGGACACTGTACAGGCAGATAAAACATTGTAATTTTCCAAGATGCAAGGGGTGGCTCAAGTTTTTGCACAGCACTGAGTTGTAAAATGGTAAATGGACTGTACTTATATAGCACTTTCTCCAGTCGTACTGACCCCCAAAAGTGCTTTACACTGCATGTCACATTCACCAATCACACACACACATACACGTATTCATACCCTGGGCAACATGGGGTTCAGAGTCTTGCCCAAGGACGTTTCACCATGTAGCCCTGGGAAGCCTGGGATCAATCCCCCCAATCCTCCTCTCCAAACTATAACATTCCCTCAAGTGTGTCTGTTTAAGATCCATAATCTAGTCTTAGTAGAAGTACAGCTTATGAGCCAATATTTACCAGTACAGGCTTTCTGGGAAAATAACAGTTTATCATAACCCGTCTCTCCAACCTTACGGCCAGTTCTTGATTTCTGTAGAAGCATGAAGAAGCAAAGAAATCTCTTAAATATCAATACATCAGTGTCAGTGTTAGGGTGCATTCACACCAGGATAGTCCAGAACTCATCTGATTGAGCGGGGGTTTCTGAAAAATTTCCCAACGTTCTTTATTTCAGTCTGCAGTAACCGAAGCGGACCAAAGTGCCTTGTTAAACCATTGTAGTTACAACACCTGCTCACTAGGGGGCGGCGCTCCCCAATACAACCACTGATGATGAAGAAGCAGGAAGAAGAACAAAACCGGAGAAATCTTTCTGCTTTTTAGTATTCCTCCATGGTTTTTGTTGTATTGACCTCGGCTTCTTCCAACACACTCTTTGCTTTGTTTTTCCTCCGACCCAAACAATTATCTACCCCACTTCAACCTACTCCTTCCTTTCGATGCTTAATCATGGTCGAAAAACGGGACTTCCATCAGGTCCGCTGGATAGTCGGTGACACTTTGTACAGTTGGAGATAAAGATATAATGATCCCGCTTACGAACAAGCCCTGTCCCCGCTGGAAAATGTGAAGAAGAGGAGAAACATCATGTCTTCAAAAGCATAAGCAGCTCTTGTTGAGCTCAGCAGCTACACAAGCTCGCCATCAAGCAATTGTCGGAAAACTGTGAAGGTAAAAGCTTTATCAGCATGTTTGGGTGGACGTCAAACAACACAAAAGACTATTTGCACCACCCGCTGGACTGGAATGAAGCAGGTGCTGTCACCAAGCAAATGCGGTCACATGACATGGAGGCACACTGGCACTTTTTACCGGAGGCCGTTTGTATGAGACTTATGACACCTGGTGAGTTGAAACGGGATTAAACCAATCGTGCCCAGTGTGACCCTGAGCTTAGATTCTTTCTTATTGATGAGGCAACATGAAATAACTTTGTTGAACTTCGGCAGAAAAGTTCTGTTTTGTCATCCAAAAGGACTGACATACAAACATATGGTAATAACAACTAAAACTTAGATAGGGTGGACGGAGTAAGAGAGAAGGTGGGGTGTGGCCTGACAGTATAGCTAGCATACCTTTGGTGTGTGATCCTTATATTTTTCATGCTTGGATCCATCTATGACAAACAAGCACAAACACCGATGCACTCTCGATCCATCAGAGGTGAAACAAAAACAAACTGTCAAACTCATGCACACTTGAACTTGACATGCATATGCACAAACATCAACACTGAGAACAGAAAAATAAGTAACATCCAGCCTTATTAGTGTAAAGCCTCAAAAGAAAACCTTACATCCGACGTGCACAATGCGCACACACCACTATATCCCCTGCTGAGCGTGCACACAGAGACACGGAGGTGGGAACTGTGGACAGGCTGCACAGAGCTCCCTTGCCGAAAGCCTTATTGATTGGGATAAAGGTCTTTTGATGAGGCAGATTGCTCATCAGGCTGGAACGACATGCTTCTCAGATGTGACGCCTTTTCAGACCAACCCAGGGGCCCATCGACCAAGTCACGGCCATCCTATCTGTGTATATGTGTGGGTTTATTATGTGTGTTTGTCTGTCTTCGGTGATCACACTTAAGACGAGCCAGCATTGATTGGAGAGAGGTCCATCTGGGTCACCCTGGCCCCACCCTGATATGTCCTCTGTATGGGGGAAGGATGTGTGTGGTGGTGGGCAGTGAACTTCATGCTCCAGCCATGATGCACTTCAGACAAAATGTCAAACTGCTCATTCACAAAGCATTCTAAAAGTATTTTTACTTGGAGGTAAGGTACAAGGATAGTTTGAGGAGTGTATTTAAAAGTGCTGCATCTCATACTGGCTGTTTGGCTCATTTTATCAAGAATGGGGTGAACACAGGGCAACATTATTTTAACCTCACTAAGTCTCCAAAATAGTTTTAAATTTAAGAGATTTTAAACAAAATATTCTCCTAAAATTCTATGAAATGTGACAGGAATCATGAACTGACCATGCAGTTTCATCCGACACTTGTTTACAATCTGTGAGGACATTGTTTTGGTTTCTACAGTTTTACACTTCCACTTTGAAGAAAGTTGGAGAACGGGTTAAAAGGTGATTTTTATTTTTCTCTCCACTGTTCAGGATGGAGGATTGGTTCAAGCTTCAGAGCATTGAACTTGTGGTGGGGAACCATGAATACTAGTGGTGGGGAATGTTAAATAGCAGTGGTGGAGAACCATGTATAGCAGCAGTGGAGAACCATGTATAGCAGTGGTGGAGAACCATGTATAGCAGCGGTGGAGAACCATGTATAGCAGCGGTGGAGAACCATGTACAGCAGCAGTGGAGAACCATGTAAAGCAGTGATGGAGAACCATGTATAGCAGTGATGGAGAACCATGTATAGCAGCAGTGGAGAACCATGTATAGCAGTGGTGGAGAACCATCTATAGCAGCAGTGGAGAACCATGTAAGGCATCAGTGGAGAACTATGTATAGCAGAGGTGGAAAACCATGTAAAGCAGTGATGGAGAACCACATAAAGCAGTGATGGAGAACCATGTATACCAGTGATGGAGAACAATGTATAGCAGCAGTGGAGAACTATGAATAGCAGCGGTGGAGAACCATCTAAAGCAGCAGTGGAGAACCATGTATAGCAGCGGTGGAGAACCATGTATAGCAGCGGTGGAGAACCATGTATAGCAGTGGTGGAGAACCATCTATAGCAGCAGTGGGGAACCATGTATAGCAGCAGTGGAGAACCATGTATAGCAGCGGTGGAGAACCATGTATAGCAGTGGTGGAAAACCATGTATAGCAGCGGTGGAGAACCATGTATAGCAGCGGTGGAAAACCATGTATAGCAGCGGTGGAGAACCATGTATAGCAGTTGTGGAGAACCTTATATAGCAGTGATGGACAACAATGTATAGCAGCAGTGGAGAACCATGTATAGCAGCGGTGGAGAACCATGTAAAGCAGTGATGGAGAACCATATACAGCAGTGATGGAGGACCATGTGTAGCAGTGATGGAGAACCACTTAAGAAGTGATGGAGAACCATGTATAGCAGCGGTGGAGAACCATGTATAGTTGTGGTGGAGAACCATGTAAAGCAGTGATGGAAAACCGTGTGTAGCAGTGATGGAGAACCACTTAAGAAGTGATGGAGAACCATGTATAGCAGCAGTGGAGAACCATGTAAAGCAGCGGTGGAGAACCACGTGAAGCAGTGATGGAGAACCATGTACAGCAGTGATGGAGGACCATGTGTAGCAGTGATGGAGAACCACTTAAGAAGTGATTGACAACCATGTAAAGCAGTGATGGAGAACCATGTATAGCAGTGGTGGAGAACCTTATATAGCAGTGATGGAGAACCATGTATAGCAGTGATGGTGAACCATGTATAGCAGTGGTGGAGAACCATGTAAAGCAGTGATGGAAAACCATGCGTAGCAGTGATGGAGAACCACTTAAGAAGTGATGGAGACCCATGTATAGCAGTGGTGGAGAACCATGTAAAGCAGTGATGGAGAACCATGAATAGCAGTGATGTAGAACCATGTGTAGCAGAGGTGGAGAACCATGTAAAGCAGTGATGGAGAACCATGTATAGCAGTGGTGGACAACCATGTATAGGAGTGGTGGAGAACCATGTATAGCAGTGATGGACAACCATGTATAGCAGTGGTGGAGATCGATGTAAAGCAGTGATGGAGAACCATGTAAAGCAGTGATGGAGAACCATGTATAGCAGTGATGGAGAACCCTGTATAGCAGTGATAGAGAACCATGTATAGCAGTGATAGAGAACCATGTATAGCAGAGGTGGAGAACCATGTAAAGCAGTGATGGAGAACCATGTATACCAGTGATGGAGAACCATGTATAGCAGTGATAGAGAATCATGTATAGCAGTGATGGAGAACCATGTATAGCAGTGATAGAGAACCATGTATAGCAGTGATGGAGAACCATGTATAGCAGTGATAGAGAACCATGTATAGCAGTGATGGAGAACCATGTATAGCAGTGATAGAGAACCATGTATAGCAGTGATGGAGAACCATGTAAAGCAGTGATGGAGAACCATGTATAGCAGTGATGGAGAACCATGTATAGCAGTGATAGAGAACCATGTATAGCAGTGATGGAGAACCATGTATAGCAGTGATAGAGAACCATGTATAGCAGTGATGGAGAACCATGTATAGCAGTGATAGAGAACCATGTATAGCAGAGGTGGAGAACCATGTAAAGCAGTGATGGAGAACCATGTATAGCAGTGATGGAGAACCATGTATAGCAGTGATAGAGAACCATGTATAGCAGAGGTGGAGAACCATGTAAAGCAGTGATGGAGAACCATGTATAGCAGTGATGGAGAACCATGTATAGCAGTGATAGAGAACCATGTACAGCAGAGGTGGAGAACCATGTAAAGCAGTGATGGAGAACCATGTATAGCAGTGATGGAGAACCATGTATAGCAGTGATAGAGAACCATGTATAGCAGTGATGGAGAACCATGTATAGCAGTGATGGAGAACCATGTATAGCAGTGATGGAGAACCATGTATAGCAGTGATAGAGAACCATGTATAGCAGAGGTGGAGAACCATGTAAAGCAGTGATGGAGAACCATGTATAGCAGTGATGGAGAACCATGTATAGCAGTGATAGAGAACCATGTATAGCAGAGGTGGAGAACCATGTAAAGCAGTGATGGAGAACCATGTATAGCAGTGATGGAGAACCATGTATAGCGGTGATAGAGAACCATGTATAGCAGAGGTGGAGAACCATGTATAGCAGTGATGGAGAACCATCTATAGCAGTGATAGAGAACCATGTATAGCAGAGGTGGAGAACCATGTAAAGCAGTGATGGAGAACCATGTATAGCAGTGATGGAGAACCATGTATAGCAGTGATAGAGAACCATGTATAGCAGAGGTGGAGAACCATGTAAAGCAGTGATGGAGAACCATGTATAGCAGTGATGGAGAACCATGTATAGCGGTGATAGAGAACCATGTATAGCAGAGGTGGAGAACCATGTATAGCAGTGATGGAGAACCATGTACAGCAGTGATGGAGGACCATGTGTAGCAGTGATGGAGAACCACTTAAGAAGTGATTGACAACCATGTAAAGCAGTGATGGAGAACCATGTATAGCAGTGGTGGAGAACCTTATATAGCAGTGATGGAGAACCATGTATAGCAGTGATGGTGAACCATGTATAGCAGTGGTGGAGAACCATGTAAAGCAGTGATGGAAAACCATGTGTAGCAGTGATGGAGAACCACTTAAGAAGTGATGGAGACCCATGTATAGCAGTGGTGGAGAACCATGTAAAGCAGTGATGGAGAACCATGAATAGCAGTGATGTAGAACCATGTGTAGCAGTGATGGAGAACCACTTAAGAAGTGATGGAGAACCATGTATAGCAGTGGTGGACAACCATGTATAGGAGTGGTGGAGAACCATGTATAGCAGTGATGGACAACCATGTATAGCAGTGGTGGAGATCGATGTAAAGCAGTGATGGAGAACCATGTAAAGCAGTGATGGAGAACCATGTATAGCAGTGATGGAGAACCCTGTATAGCAGTGATAGAGAACCATGTATAGCAGTGATAGAGAACCATGTATAGCAGAGGTGGAGAACCATGTAAAGCAGTGATGGAGAACCATGTATACCAGTGATGGAGAACCATGTATAGCAGTGATAGAGAATCATGTATAGCAGTGATGGAGAACCATGTATAGCAGTGATAGAGAACCATGTATAGCAGTGATGGAGAACCATGTATAGCAGTGATAGAGAACCATGTATAGCAGTGATGGAGAACCATGTATAGCAGTGATAGAGAACCATGTATAGCAGTGATGGAGAACCATGTAAAGCAGTGATGGAGAACCATGTATAGCAGTGATGGAGAACCATGTATAGCAGTGATAGAGAACCATGTATAGCAGTGATGGAGAACCATGTATAGCAGTGATAGAGAACCATGTATAGCAGTGATGGAGAACCATGTATAGCAGTGATAGAGAACCATGTATAGCAGAGGTGGAGAACCATGTAAAGCAGTGATGGAGAACCATGTATAGCAGTGATGGAGAACCATGTATAGCAGTGATAGAGAACCATGTATAGCAGAGGTGGAGAACCATGTAAAGCAGTGATGGAGAACCATGTATAGCAGTGATGGAGAACCATGTATAGCAGTGATAGAGAGCCATGTACAGCAGAGGTGGAGAACCATGTAAAGCAGTGATGGAGAACCATGTATAGCAGTGATGGAGAACCATGTATAGCAGTGATAGAGAACCATGTATAGCAGTGATGGAGAACCATGTATAGCAGTGATGGAGAACCATGTATAGCAGTGATGGAGAACCATGTATAGCAGTGATAGAGAACCATGTATAGCAGAGGTGGAGAACCATGTAAAGCAGTGATGGAGAACCATGTATAGCAGTGATGGAGAACCATGTATAGCAGTGATAGAGAACCATGTATAGCAGAGGTGGAGAACCATGTAAAGCAGTGATGGAGAACCATGAATAGCAGTGATGTAGAACCATGTGTAGCAGTGATGGAGAACCACTTAAGAAGTGATGGAGAACCATGTATAGCAGTGGTGGACAACCATGTATAGGAGTGATGGAGAACCATGTATAGCAGTGATGGACAACCATGTATAGCAGTGGTGGAGATCGATGTAAAGCAGTGATGGAGAACCATGTAAAGCAGTGATGGAGAACCATGTATAGCAGTGATGGAGAACCCTGTATAGCAGTGATAGAGAACCATGTATAGCAGTGATAGAGAACCATGTATAGCAGAGGTGGAGAACCATGTAAAGCAGTGATGGAGAACCATGTATACCAGTGATGGAGAACCATGTATAGCAGTGATAGAGAATCATGTATAGCAGTGATGGAGAACCATGTATAGCAGTGATAGAGAACCATGTATAGCAGTGATGGAGAACCATGTATAGCAGTGATAGAGAACCATGTATAGCAGTGATGGAGAACCATGTATAGCAGTGATAGAGAACCATGTATAGCAGTGATGGAGAACCATGTAAAGCAGTGATGGAGAACCATGTATAGCAGTGATGGAGAACCATGTATAGCAGTGATAGAGAACCATGTATAGCAGTGATGGAGAACCATGTATAGCAGTGATAGAGAACCATGTATAGCAGTGATGGAGAACCATGTATAGCAGTGATAGAGAACCATGTATAGCAGAGGTGGAGAACCATGTAAAGCAGTGATGGAGAACCATGTATAGCAGTGATGGAGAACCATGTATAGCAGTGATAGAGAACCATGTATAGCAGAGGTGGAGAACCATGTAAAGCAGTGATGGAGAACCATGTATAGCAGTGATGGAGAACCATGTATAGCAGTGATAGAGAACCATGTACAGCAGAGGTGGAGAACCATGTAAAGCAGTGATGGAGAACCATGTATAGCAGTGATGGAGAACCATGTATAGCAGTGATAGAGAACCATGTATAGCAGTGATGGAGAACCATGTATAGCAGTGATGGAGAACCATGTATAGCAGTGATGGAGAACCATGTATAGCAGTGATAGAGAACCATGTATAGCAGAGGTGGAGAACCATGTAAAGCAGTGATGGAGAACCATGTATAGCAGTGATGGAGAACCATGTATAGCAGTGATAGAGAACCATGTATAGCAGAGGTGGAGAACCATGTAAAGCAGTGATGGAGAACCATGTATAGCAGTGATGGAGAACCATGTATAGCGGTGATAGAGAACCATGTATAGCAGAGGTGGAGAACCATGTATAGCAGTGATGGAGAACCATCTATAGCAGTGATAGAGAACCATGTATAGCAGAGGTGGAGAACCATGTAAAGCAGTGATGGAGAACCATGTATAGCAGTGATGGAGAACCATGTATAGCAGTGATAGAGAACCATGTATAGCAGAGGTGGAGAACCATGTAAAGCAGTGATGGAGAACCATGTATAGCAGTGATGGAGAACCATGTATAGCGGTGATAGAGAACCATGTATAGCAGAGGTGGAGAACCATGTATAGCAGTGATGGAGAACCATGTACAGCAGTGATGGAGGACCATGTGTAGCAGTGATGGAGAACCACTTAAGAAGTGATTGACAACCATGTAAAGCAGTGATGGAGAACCATGTATAGCAGTGGTGGAGAACCTTATATAGCAGTGATGGAGAACCATGTATAGCAGTGATGGTGAACCATGTATAGCAGTGGTGGAGAACCATGTAAAGCAGTGATGGAAAACCATGTGTAGCAGTGATGGAGAACCACTTAAGAAGTGATGGAGACCCATGTATAGCAGTGGTGGAGAACCATGTAAAGCAGTGATGGAGAACCATGAATAGCAGTGATGTAGAACCATGTGTAGCAGTGATGGAGAACCACTTAAGAAGTGATGGAGAACCATGTATAGCAGTGGTGGACAACCATGTATAGGAGTGGTGGAGAACCATGTATAGCAGTGATGGACAACCATGTATAGCAGTGGTGGAGATCGATGTAAAGCAGTGATGGAGAACCATGTAAAGCAGTGATGGAGAACCATGTATAGCAGTGATGGAGAACCCTGTATAGCAGTGATAGAGAACCATGTATAGCAGTGATAGAGAACCATGTATAGCAGAGGTGGAGAACCATGTAAAGCAGTGATGGAGAACCATGTATACCAGTGATGGAGAACCATGTATAGCAGTGATAGAGAATCATGTATAGCAGTGATGGAGAACCATGTATAGCAGTGATAGAGAACCATGTATAGCAGTGATGGAGAACCATGTATAGCAGTGATAGAGAACCATGTATAGCAGTGATGGAGAACCATGTATAGCAGTGATAGAGAACCATGTATAGCAGTGATGGAGAACCATGTAAAGCAGTGATGGAGAACCATGTATAGCAGTGATGGAGAACCATGTATAGCAGTGATAGAGAACCATGTATAGCAGTGATGGAGAACCATGTATAGCAGTGATAGAGAACCATGTATAGCAGTGATGGAGAACCATGTATAGCAGTGATAGAGAACCATGTATAGCAGAGGTGGAGAACCATGTAAAGCAGTGATGGAGAACCATGTATAGCAGTGATGGAGAACCATGTATAGCAGTGATAGAGAACCATGTATAGCAGAGGTGGAGAACCATGTAAAGCAGTGATGGAGAACCATGTATAGCAGTGATGGAGAACCATGTATAGCAGTGATAGAGAACCATGTACAGCAGAGGTGGAGAACCATGTAAAGCAGTGATGGAGAACCATGTATAGCAGTGATGGAGAACCATGTATAGCAGTGATAGAGAACCATGTATAGCAGTGATGGAGAACCATGTATAGCAGTGATGGAGAACCATGTATAGCAGTGATGGAGAACCATGTATAGCAGTGATAGAGAACCATGTATAGCAGAGGTGGAGAACCATGTAAAGCAGTGATGGAGAACCATGTATAGCAGTGATGGAGAACCATGTATAGCAGTGATAGAGAACCATGTATAGCAGAGGTGGAGAACCATGTAAAGCAGTGATGGAGAACCATGTATAGCAGTGATGGAGAACCATGTATAGCGGTGATAGAGAACCATGTATAGCAGAGGTGGAGAACCATGTATAGCAGTGATGGAGAACCATCTATAGCAGTGATAGAGAACCATGTATAGCAGAGGTGGAGAACCATGTAAAGCAGTGATGGAGAACCATGTATAGCAGTGATGGAGAACCATGTATAGCAGTGATAGAGAACCATGTATAGCAGAGGTGGAGAACCATGTAAAGCAGTGATGGAGAACCATGTATAGCAGTGATGGAGAACCATGTATAGCGGTGATAGAGAACCATGTATAGCAGAGGTGGAGAACCATGTATAGCAGTGATGGAGAACCATGTATAGCAGTGATAGAGAACCATGTATAGCAGAGGTGGAGAACCATGTAAAGCAGTGATGGAGAACCATGTAAAGCAGTGATGGAGAACCATTGCCACCATCTTCCATTCATTAGGTTCTTTGTTCAAACACACTTTATTGAAAATAATGACTGAGCAGATTGGATTATATTTATATGAGCAGATCTTTCTTTTCATGGGGTTCTGGGAAAAGTATATTGTGATTGGTCGGACATTATAGGTGGGCGGGGCTAACACGGACAAGCTTGAAGCAGAAAGCTTCCAGATTTCTAAAGATTTGCAGTTAAACGGGAATCTTACATAACCAGCTAAGATACAAAAATAAATACATGTGCCATTTAAATACATGGACACCACTGCGTGCACAACCTCGCCCACCTGCCATGAACAAAGTTTGTCAGTCATGAAATGATAACGGCAGAGAGCATGCAGGTTTCATCCAAATTCTATCATAATACATGATATTGCCAAAAGTATTGTCTCACCTGCCTTGACTCACATATGAGCTTCAGTAACATCCCATTCCTGATCCAGAGGGTTCAGTATGACGTTGGTCCATCTTTGCAGCTAGAACAGCTTCATCTTTAGGCTGTCCACAAGGTTTAGGAGTGTTTCTGGGAATCTTTGACCATTCTTCCAGAAGCACATTTGTGAGGTCACACTGATGTTGGACCAGAAGGTCTGGCTCTCAGTCTCCGCTCTAATTCATCCCAAAGGTGTTCTATGGGGTTGAGGTCAGGACTCTGTGCAGGCCAGTCCAGTTCCTCCACACCAGACTCTGCATCCAGGTCTTCATGGACCTGCTTTGTGCACTGGTGCACAGTCATGTTGGAAGAGGAAGGGGCCAGCTCCAAACTGTTCCCACAAAGTTGGGAGCATGGAGTTGTCCAGAATGTCTTGGTATGCTGAAGCATTCAGAGTTCCTTTCACTGGAACTAAGGGGCCAACCCCACACCATAATACCCCCTCCACCAAACTTTACACTTGGTACAATGCAGTCAGACAAGTACTGTTGTACATTCTTTCACATATGTTTGTAGAAACAGTCTTTATGCCTAGTTGCTTCATTTATACACCTGTGGACATGGAAGTGATTGGAACACCTGATTCTCAGAATTTGGATTAGTGAATGCTTTTGGCAATATAGTGAATTTGATCATTTTACCATTTCCTAACGTTACACTGGTATTACCGTGAAAGCTATGGCCCAGCCCTAAAAGGAACACCTGCGTACTGAGAATTGAATATTTCACATTAATAGTTCTCAGTTCTTTCTCTGCTGCAGCGTTTCTGTGTGAAGTTTGCATTTCTCGTCCAGCAGGAACAGCCTCCAGCCCCACATCAGTTGAGGATTTTTCTATTCCCCAAACCAAAGCACGACATGCCAAAGTACACATGGAGCCTCTCAGGTATGGGGCTCTACCGTTTGGCTTTGCCTGATAAAATTTTTGTTAAATGATCAAATATTTCTCATTTTTTTGGAAGTTCAAGCAGCAAATCAGTGATGCCAAGAGTGGTTCGGAGCTTTAAAATCACAACTTAGCCGACAGCAAGAGTTGGTGGGCATTTGATGTTCAGAGCAAGCACCTGCCCTGCAGACGTGTCTCTGAGCAAGACAAGAAGTTCCTCCATCTCCGTCTTCTCCTCCCGCCTCTGTTTGAATGATTTATTACTTCTTAAACAGCCTTCCATCCAGATGACAAAGCAACAACAATGCAGGACTACAGCTTACCCGGATGAGCAGATTTTAGGGAGTCTTGCCTTCATAAATTTGAGTTGAGATTTTCAGAGGTGTGCTGGTTATTCAGGGATGGAGAGAGCGGACTCTACCGCATCCTTATTTTAGCCTTGCTGAGATAGCTGAGCTCTTAATAATTGATTAGAATTGATTTTAACCTCGGCCTGACCTGAGCCAGGATGGACAGGCAGTGCTGTCCAAGCATGAACATGTGTGTTCATGCGTGTCCAAGTTAGTTTGTGTGGATTTCTTCTTTCGTTAATATGCAGCTGAGCTTTCTGGGTTTGTGGTTGAACAGCCGTTCAGAACAAAGCCCTCAGAAAGAAAGCATGTGTTTGTGTTTGCATCCCCTCATCGCAAGAGAAAAAGAGGGCAGTGCGGTGATCTTTAAAAGCTTCTGACGTGTTCCCAGAATTAAATATTTAGGCAGACGAAGCCTTGACCTCCATGTGCTGGCAGAGACTCCTGGTTCCCATTGATTTCTGACAAGACAACCGAGACACCATTACAACGAAATGCACTATAGCTGGCCACACATACCCTCTGACACTCTCACCAGTTTACCACCATCACTGTCCACCGTGTCTCTGTGTGTGTGTGTGTGCGCCAACTGCAAATGGGCAACATTCAAGGTCTTCCCTCTGCATCTTCTCCCAAACAGGATTTCACCTTTCCACACACTTGACGAGTGAATCTTTCAGTGATAGGTGGGACGTCGCCATCTCGGCGTCCTCCAACCACGTGACCACCTCCAAGCACCTCAGAGACAGGAAGCCGCACAGAACTAGGCGGCCACACACCCGGTTTCTTCCACCTGGGACAAAACATGAAGATACATCTAGAGTTTAACTATAGCTGTGATGAAATGGGAATGAAGAGAGAATGCAAAGATTTGCAGATCTCACAAACATATTTTCTGTTTCCAGTAGAAGATAAAGCAGATGTGACTGCGACGAGTATTAGACCAGACTGGATATAGTCCCGTTCTGGTCTGATAGCTTATAAAGAGGGAAAAATCAGGAGTCACCGCAAAAATTGCAGAAGGAATATATTTAAAATGTCTAATCAATCAAAACTCTTGGGACCCCCCTGTAGTACCTCTGCAGACCCCCTGTTGAAGATCTCTGGCATAATGTATGTTTGTTTTGTCCTTACATATAACTGCTGTCTTTACTAGGATTGGTCATATTTAACTCTTTTGTAATGTTGGTTATTTGTATCTGTGGATTTTTTAAATAGTTATAAAGTATTTATGTTACTTTATGTCACTACACAGATACTTTGACTGTGACTAAACATCTGCTCTCAGTTTGTCATAAAAATATCGGGTTATATAGCGTATATCGATATTAACCCTGAATATATTGGGAAATTACTTTTGGTCCATATCACCCTGCCATATTTTGGTCCGGAGAAAAGCACGGATGATATGAAGCAGCCAGTGATGGTCAGGGAATGTCCAACCCGGACAGTAGTTCATTCAGCTTTGCAAGTTTCTAACTAAGGAAGCTTTCGCCTTTTTTCAGAAGATTACTAATGGAGTGTTATTATTTTGATCAAATGCTGTGATGGATCCAGTACGTGGGCCAGGTCTCGCTGTGATGGATCCAGTATGCGGTCCAGGTCTGGCTGTGATGGATCCAGTATGTTGTCCAGGTCTGGCTGTAATGGATCCAGTATGCGGTCCAGGTCTGGCTGTGATGGATCCAGTATGTGGGCCAGGTCTGGCTGTGATGGATCCAGTATGTGGGCCAGGTCTGGCTGTGATGGATCCAGTATGTGGTCCAGGTCTTGCTGTGATGGATCCAGTATGCGGTCCAGGTCTGGCTGTGGTGGATCCAGTATGTGGTCCAGGTCTTGCTGTGATGGATCCAGTATGTGGTCCAGGTCTGGCTGTGATGGATCCACTATGTGGTCCAGGTGTTGCTGTGATGGATCCAGTTCATGGTCCAGGTCTGGCTGTGATGGATCCAGTATGTGGTCCAGGTCTGGCTGTGGTGGATCCAGTATGTGGTCCAGGTCTTGCTGTGATGGATCCAGTATGTGGTCCAGGTCTGGCTGTGATGGATCCAGTATGTGGTCCAGGTCTGGCTGTGGTGGATCCAGTATGTGGTCCAGGTCTGGCTGTGATGGATCCAGTATGTGGGCCAGGTCTGGCTGTGATGGATCCAGTATGAGGTCCAGGTCTGGCTGTGATGGATCCAGTATGTTGTCCAGGTCTTGCTGTGATGGATCCAGTATGTTGTCCAGGTCTGGCTGTGATGGATCCAGTATGTGGTCCAGGTCTGGCTGTGGTGGATCCAGTATGTGGTCCAGGTCTTGCTGTGATGGATCCAGTATGTTGTCCAGGTCTGGCTGTGATGGATCCAGTATATGGTCCAGGTCTTGCTGTGATGGATCCAGTATGTGGTCCAGGTCTGGCTGTGATGGATCCAGTATGCGGTCCAGGTCTGGCTGTGATGGATCCAGTATATGGTCCAGGTCTTGCTGCGATGGATCCAGTATGTGGTCCAGGTCTGGCTGTGATGGATCCAGTATGTGGTCCAGGTCTTGCTGTGATGGATCCAGTATGTGGTCCAGGTCTGGCTGTGATGGATCCAGTATGTGGGCCAGGTCTGGCTGTGATGGATCCAGTATGTGGGCCAGGTCTGGCTGTGATGGATCCAGTATGCGGGCCAGGTCTGGCTGTGATGGATCTAGTATGTGGTCCAGGTCTGGCTGTGATGGATCCAGTATGTGGTCCAGGTCTTGCTGTGATGGATCCAGTATGTTGTCCAGGTCTGGCTTTGATGGATCCAGTATGTTGTCCAGGTCTGGCTGTGGTGGATCCAGTACGTGGTCCAGGTCTTGCTGTGATGGATCCAGTATGTGGGCCAGGTCTGGCTGTGATGGATCCTGTATGCGGTCCAGGTCTGGCTGTGATGGATCCAGTATGCGGTCCAGGTCTGGCTGTGATGGATCCAGTATGTGGTCCAGGTCTGGCTGTGGTAGATCCAGTATGTGGTCCAGGTCTTGCTGTGATGGATCCAGTATGTGGTTCAGGTCTGGCTGTGATGGATCCAGTATGTGGTCCAGGTCTGGCTGTGATGGATCCAGTATGTGGTCCAGGTCTGGCTGTGATGGATCCAGTATGTGGTCCAGGTCTTGTGGGACCTGCAGGGCCTTCCCTGACGGAGACGTCTGCATGGGAGCAGTCATGTTACTGACCCGTTGTCAGATGTGTCCAGTTATGTTAGATTTGTCTAAGTTTTTGGCTGTAAATCGTTAAAGCATTTCAGTTTTTCAATCTTTTCTAAAACAGACCAGAAATTAAGCAAACCTGCACAAAGAACATGAGATATGAATCTTTAATGTGTCAGCTATTCAGAAGGTGACAGTTGTAAATCTTTACTGATAAAGTACATCACTTTATTATTCTGTTGCTTTGATATTTAGAGTTTTTCATTTGCAAAAATTCAATTTGCGTCCAGAAGCAACTAAAATTGTTCCTGCTTTTAATTAAAAGGACACTGTAGTCTAAAGAGGAAATACGGAATAAACAGGATAAACTTTAAAATGTCAGGCCATCCACGGAACATTTCTCATAAATTGATGATTCCTAGAGACGTCTACGTAGTTTTACTGAGCGGCTTTCAGCAGCATGTAATTTCCTCCCAGTGGGGTGTCCACGCTGAAAGGTTTCACAGGACTGTAAATGTACGACTTATTGCTTTTTACAAACTCATGCATTTGACTTAAAACATAAATAAATAAATTTATAGATTTCGGTGAGCGTGCTGCAGACACTGGTCCTCGGTTAATTTTTTCACCTGTTTCTTGGGAAATACTTTCACTTAAGAAGAAACATAGTTTGCATGTTTAGGCAAACATTAGTTATTAAAGGAAAATATTATACCCTAATATACCCTCACCCTTTAAACCCTTGTCAAATCTGACCCATTCTGACATTTTTCAACTGTAAGCAAGTAGATTGATACCTTTGATATCAGATGGGCTATTTGTGTTCTGAAATTGATCTTTTTAGTAAAATATTGATATTTTAGTAATTTGTGGTAAAAGTGTAGTTCATCTAATGTTAATTCCACATTTATTTAATATCACAGAGGCTGTTCAGACCTTGTCAAGCCTTTGATGCATCGTGTCCACTGCAGTGGAAAAAGATTTAAAAGTTTTTCTCTGAATCCAAGGTCTTTGCTTCAGATTGTGAACTCGTCTTTAACGTTGGGTGTTTTCCAAGACTCACTGAAAACAGCTGTAGTCAAACCTATGCAAAAAAAAAAAAAAAAGGACAATGTAGACAAGACACAGATGAGCAGCTACAGGCCAATCTTCCATTTTAAGCAAGATCATCGAAAAAGCAGGTTTTTTTTATCAGCTAAATGACTTTTTAGGAGAAAACAACTGCTATGATGTCTTCCAGTCAGGTTTTAGACAGCACCACAGCACTGAGACTGCTCTGACCAAAGTCATGAATGCTGATGCTGGAGAAATGTCAGTGTTGGTTTGACTGGATCTCAGTGCTGCATTTGATACAGTTGACCACATTATATTACTCCAACAACTGGAGAACTGGGTGGGTCTCTCTGGTTCTGTACAAAACTGGTTCAAAACGTACTTGGAGAACAGGAAGTACTTTGTGTCAGTAGGTAACTTTACATCTGAGCAGACAAAAATTACCTGTGCAGTTCCCCAACTCTCTATACTGGGACCTCTTCTGTTCAACATCTACATGCTCCCACCTGCCCAGGTTATAAAGAGCAAAAATATTAGTTACCGTAGCTACGCAGATGACACACAGCTATATCTTATAGTGTCACCAGGAGACCAGGACTGTGTACAGGCTCTTTGTAAATGTATTGAGGAGATTGATGACTGGATGTGCCTCAACTTTCTACAGCTGAACAAAAACAAAACTGAGGTGATTGTTTTTGGAGCCAAAGAAAAACAACAGCAGGACGTCACAAATCTTCAATCCATTCACCTAAAAACCACCAACCAGACCAGAAATCTGGATGTAGAGATGGACTCAGACCTAAAAACCACCAACCAGGCCAGAAATCTGGATGTAGTGATGGACTTAGACCTAAAAACCACCAACCAGGCAAGAAATCTGTCTGTAGTGATGGATTCAAACCTAAAAATCACCAACCAGGACAGAAATCTGAATGTAGTGATGGACTCAAACCTAAAAATCCACCAACCAGACCAGAAATCTGGATGTAGTGATGGACTCAGACCTAAAAACCACCAACCAGGCCAGAAATCTGGATGTAGTGATGGACTCAGACCTAAAAACCACCAACCAGGCCAGAAATCTGGATGTAGTGATGGACTCAAACCTAAAAATCACCAACCAGGCCAGAAATCTGGATGTAGTGATGGACTCAGAACTAAAAACCATCAACCAGGCCAGAAATCTGGATGTGGTGATGGACTCAGACCTAAAAACCACCAACCAGGCCAGAAATCTGGATGTGGTGATGGACTCAGACCTAAAAACCACCAACCAGGACAGAAATCTGGGTGTAGTGATGGATTCAGAACTAAAAACCACCAACCAGACCAGAAATCTGGATGTAGTGATGTGATAGAGTGATACAGCGTTATTTTTATCAATCTAGAAATATATTTCATAAATACTGATGCCTGCAGTCTTTGCTGCCTTAAACAAAATTCCCCGCTGAGCATCCCTGTACTGCAATAACATGTCTTGCAAACTGTTGGATGTTGTAGTCTGTGCGGTAATGTTATTTTGTCTGTAAACCCTTATGTGGGATTCTGTGCAGCTTGTATTGTCATGTCATGAGAGGAAAGTCAAAGGTGAAAAAGAATTTCCCCCTTGGGGACAATAAAGTCTAAGTCTATATCTTTGTAGAATAGATAAAAATGAATTGGATATAAATAAATGTAAAAATATGGTACAGAAATAAAAAGGCGTCAATGAACATGTCTGTAGAAGTAAACCATTGTGTGTATTAAACATGTCTTATTCAAAAATTCATGCCTGAAAGGGTTAATAGATCTGTGGTAATGACATGTCAGGAAATTCATTGGTTTGAGTGAAAATCAGCTGACACAAGCTCTTGATTCGATGAACAAACATTTTCCTCAACAAAACTAGATTTTATCGGAACATGTTTAGAAAAGAAAAGCTGGAATAATAATGTAAAAGTGTAAAATCACTTTTACGTTACAGATGTAAACATCTGGAAGACGGTCCTGATCACAGCGCTGTACATCTCATCAGAAGCAGACTCATAATGTTTTATAATATTACCAACACAACAGAGAAAATCCTTTTTTTCATATAAAGCGTTACCTAACTGCTGTATCCATGGTAACCGGATGCCACAGATAGCTGGCCGCGCCAGCATCCCTGAGTGTGTCTGTAAGCAGACCACATTTAGGACATAATCCGTGTTCGGTACAGAAGGTTAATCACCGTTTGGATTGAAAAGCCAGTTGATGCTCTGCAGGACGGCGTGTTCCCCCCTCTCGTCTGACAATGACTGTGGCACTTTAATCCCATCCTACTTCCCATGCTGCCTGCCCTGCCCGCAGACGTAACCCGGCTGGGCCGCTCCGTCACATGGCTTTCTGCAGCTTTGTTTTCATTTGTTTATTCCTGTTATCCATCTGTCAGATGTGGCTGTAGTTTACTGACACTGATCTTTTCAATGTGTGGCCAAAATTTCTTCAATGTGCAAGTAGGGATGTTCAATCATGGCTTTTTTACCGATATCCAAAATACAAATATCGTCCAACTCTTAGTTTCCATATCCGTTATCAACTGATACGGATCTCTGCTGACAACTGAGGGTGTATCGCTCATACCGCAGAGGTCGTGACATGGGGCTTCGTTTTCCAGGTAGCCAGGGTGAGAGGTGGGCGGATCGATCCTTATATCGATAAAATCGATACCAAAGTTGGCATTGATATTGAACAATACTTGTGTAAAAAGATCGACACTCAAGATTTTTTTGTCTCCTGCACGCACTAACTGCTGCGCACGCAGATTCATCAAAGTCAACTGTCTGTAAGAGTAGTGTGGCGCTGTCACACACCACGCAGCAGCGCCCAGCACCCCACCCCCTTCTTTTAAGTTGTGTTGAATGATCATTTTTTTACTTAAGAAAAGCAGAATTGCCCTGAAAGGAAGAAAATCAATTTTTAAATTCTTTTCCGAAAAACAATTCTATTTGAAAAAAAAAAAAAAAAAAAAAAAGAAAGAAAGAAAGAAAGAAAGAAAGAAAGAAAGAAAGAAAGAAAGAAAGAAAGAAAGAAAGAAAGAAAGAAAGAAAACATATCTAGTTAAGGAGAATTTTATACATTTTTATTGTCTCTCCTTTTCTAAATAATTTTTTTTTCTCTTTAAGGAAACTTAAAGCATTGCACAAGTCTAAATGTTAACTTCTATCTTTTCTTTCCTCCACATGCTCTAACAGCTGCTGATGTGTAGAATGAGCTGATCTTTCTTCACTACGGTGGTCTGTCATACTGCTTTTGCTCAATGCGAGAGTTTCAGGTACGAAACCTCAAGGGGGCGCTTGTGGGGGAGACGAGCTGCGTGTTCTCGTTCGTCTGGCTACATCGGTGTCGTGCATTCCACCACCGCAGGTCCGCACATGTTGAGACAACACTGCTGCTGCTAAAAGATGGAGAGCAGGTGCCTCTCAGACCCCAACTCAGACTCCAGGAAGATGAAGAAGAAAAGTCTTGTCTTATGAGACGAAGAGAGACAAACTGGAGTCTGACCGGTCCCCACAGCAGGGGGGCTTTTTTCGGCACAACACCGGCACCGGAGTAAGACGGGAGTAAACAACCGAGCAGCCTTTTTTTTTTTTTTTTTTAAATTGGAGGGAGCTCTATCCAGTCTGGGATAAACGGACCCACAGTTGCTTTCTTCTCCTAACAAGGTAAATAAATAATAAATAAATAAGGATGCAAATATTCATCTAAGTTTTTACATTAAATGTACATATGACAGTTACATGCTGTTCCCGGGGAAGATATGAATCATTACGCATTCGTTTATTATAAGATCACACTGCAACTTCTCTTATTAAATATTTAATATCAAAGCCAAAGAAATCAAGGTTCTTTACAGAGCCCCGGTCATAGCAGCACCCTAACTAACCAATAACAGTTCTGCGTGTCAGGCGCAAGTCTACAAAACTATTCTTCTGCCACGGGTTTTATAGCTACACAATGTCCAAACAAGGCCATCAAATTCAAAGCGCTCTTCTTCTAATTGGCTCGTTCATCTACTCCATCGTTTCTTGTCCATCTCCAGGTCAGCATACCAACCGAAGGCCTCCTGTACACACACATACAGATAACACACACACAAGATAGATACACAGAGACAAAAAAATCCTTCTCTCGGAATAAACATACTGACAACCTTCTCCTTGCTCCCCTGTCGCCCATCACAAACACAGTCACCCTCATGTTCTCAGAGGAAACAGATGTCATGTATTAATGATTCGACAAAATAAAAAAGGTACTCGACAAAGGATATTTGGCTACAAACACTCAGCCCGTCGTTAGATTTAGTTGATGCGGTGATTTTATAAGGTAATCGTGGTCTCAGCCTGTAATTTGATATTTATCTACAAGCCAGCGTTAGCCTGCTGTTACCGTTAGCATACAGTCCGTCAGTTACTCACAGTCAAACCATAAACAACGTCAATTTATAACTTTATTACTTCAGTAACATTGTGTCTCTAACTCTGGCTCAGACTAGTGAATGTGTAAATTAGAGACCAACACAGTCCAAGCAGCTCATGCATGTCACCACATTAGCGTCATGTCCACTGTCACCAGAGGGCGAACTTCTAAAAAGCTGAACTTGCACTGTACTCCTTAAAACTAGTGGTAAAAAGTATTTTGTTGTCACGTACAATGCTTGCAAATTCTATCCTAGGTCTTTTGATCCTTTGGATTTGTGAAGCTTACATATGAAAGTATCGGTATCGATATTGGCGATACTGGCCCTGTATTTACTTGATCGGATCAATACTAAAATTCCCAGTATCGCCCACCTCTAGCCAGGGTAGTATTTATCACTGGAGACAGTGTCAACATATTTCATCCCCTTATTCTAGTTGCAGGAGGTTGCCGATGCTAATGCTAGCACAAGCCAGTGGGATCTTTAGCCTGTCATCGTAAACAAGCTTCGCCACTCCTCAGAACAGCCGAGGCAGATCTGTTGTAACACAAGACTGTCTGTGTAAAGGCTGTGTTAATAGAACAACGTTTCATCCCAGATAGCAGCAACTCTGCGGTGGAGCGCTTGTTGACCTCCACCCAACACTCAGCTGAACGTGGAAAAGGCCGACTGTCAAACCACGGACCTGCGGCGGACCCTCTGTGGATCAAATTTTATGAGACAGAAGTTGGTCTGAAAAAAGAGAGCAAGAGATCCAAAAGATGAAAAGTACCAGTAGTCCCAGCTTGTTTATGGGCATCTTGGTCGTAAACATGTATTGTAAACATAGATTTCTCAGCTGGAACTTTTATATTTATAAACACTAAAAAAAAAAAAAAGGCTTCAACAAGAAAGCTGTAAAGTGTGAGAGGACCCTGTACCAATCACCCCTGGCCAGGACCAAGATTAATTAATGATAGTATAAAACTGGAATGCTCTACATGTCAGGGCTGTTGCTTATCACCAACATTGTTTGCAATTCATATTGAGCCATTGGCACAACTTATAAGCCAAAATAAGGATCTCAAGGGTAAAGATACTGTATAAATGATGAATCTCTTAAAACAGGTTTATTTGCAGATGATGTAATCTGCTATTAAACAGATCCAGAAAACTCCCTAACTGGTCTGATCAGACAATTAGAAATGTTTGGCTTCTACGCAGGTAAAGAAAGTATAGGGTATAAAGTATAAAGTAAATCTGGCAAAAACACAGACTTTGACATTCAACTATACACCATCAGAATTTTATGTGAAAATTAAAATTACAAAAGCTCGCCTCCTCTTAAGCACTGTTAACAAAACAAGAAAAATACTGTGTTACTTAAGTAGTATTTGTTTTATATATTTGTACTTTACTACTTCTATTTCTGATGACTTTTACTTTAACTTCACTACATTTTCCCAAAAAATCTATACTTTTACTCCGTTACATTTACCTGAGCATCTTTGTTACTGGTTACAAAATAAGAAGGAACGTGATAGCCAATGGAAAATCTTTGTTTTGTTGTAGTGGGACTCATAGCCAATGATGTTGGAGATACAGACCACAAGACGTTATCATTGGTTTACCCCATTGTGCAGCAGATTAAAGCAGTGGCCAGCAGGTAAATTTCAAATTAATTGTCGCATTGTAGTGTCAGGAGTCTCCGATATTTTTGCAGAAAAAAAAAAAAGTCTCTCCCACACTGCACCGGATGCCGGTGGATACCCTCCGTTATAAAACTTGTCATGTCCAAAAAGATTTAACAGTAATTTATACTTTCTCAGCGACATGTTGGCACCCGCGGGATTTTTACCTATGAAATGTGGAAACCGAACCGCCGCAGGACTGTTGTTGAAGCAGCGACAGAACACACGGCAGCCTGCTAGCTGCTAGCAGCTAACAGCTGTGACTCTGGCCTTGTAAACAAACAGCCTCCACATGCTGCGTCGGCAACGCGTGATGTCACTTAAAGGGGCAGCATAGAAATACACTGAATAGATCTGCACCTACGGATCGGCTCATGTTTACCCCTATCGATTTTTACCGATCTAGGATTTTTTTCTATATTGGAGCCGATCCCGATCTGAAGACTGGATCGGTGCATCCCTACTTGTTGGGGGGTGCTCAAGCATGGCTTTTAGGTACTTTATACAACACTGCTCTTAAGACTGCAGCGCATGTCCGGATGAATGAGTGACGGTCCGGAGTGAAGAGTGTGACAGGCTGCTCCAGAGAAGCTGGCTGAGAGAAAGACTGAACTGCATCTCTGTTTGGAAGTTTGGTCAGGAGATTATTGACGTCTGCAGTCAGGTCTCCCATGTTGGCTCCGTTTATGTAGCAGTTTGTCATTTAGACAACAGGCTGTTAACAGAGCAACGTTAACGTTCGGTTAAAGAGACTAAAGCGAAGCTTGTACCCAGCCAGCATTTCCATGTGGGGCCCATACGGCCTAAATCTGGCAGCAAATGAAGGACCCAAGTGGGTTTGTCCACAGTTTCCATGGTGGCCTTGGGCTTGGCCTTCATTCTAACACCCCCAAATAACAAGTTGGCCCTTGAAAGTTTAGCCCTTTGATATCCCGCCATATACAGGGAAATTCAATGTATTATTTTCATTATTTTTTCATTATTTTGACTTCACAACATAAACACCAGCACATCGTCACAGACATGCTCTGCCTCTGCAAGTCACTTTCAATCACTTCACGATCTGCAAATTTGCCCGGTTCAAGCAAACTTGACATCAATTAGAAGTGCAACGCAAAAAAAAAGTATTTTTACGCCAATTTTAAATTTTACTCGAATACAAATACAAATACTTTTCTCCCCTCAACAAATACAAATACAGATACACATACTGGCTGCTGTGCACACCCCTACTAGGCATCATGTTAACAAAAAGATTAGATGACTTATATAAAGCTAACTTTATTAGGGTGGACCAAGAAATTAGGAGAATTATTGGAAGGTGGGATGCCCTACTAGATTTTACCTCTACAAAGTCATAAAAATGAATATTTTACTGAGGCTTCTTTACCTCTTTCTATCGCTACCTATAAAAATTCCAGACAAAGAGTTCAAAACATGGAACCAGATTACATCTAGATTCATATGGCAAGGTAAAAAACCCAGAACAAAATCTGAAAAATTACAATTCGAAAAAGAGGAAGGAGGTATGGCAATACCTGATTTTTAAGAATACTGTCATGCTGCCAAAATGGCTCCCACAATTCATCTAAGTGCTGCTTATTATGAAGCAAAATGGAAAAATAGTGCAGAGAAGAGAACTGCGGAGTATCCTGAGGGTGCGGAGGGGGACAAACGGCAGTCAAGTTTGATGGACATATAATCATTCAATCAATAAGCACGGACCGTTAGCAGCCCCAGGGTGTTTTTAGTCCTGTCCGTTCCACAGGTGTTTTTGTTCTGATTGGGTTTTTTGTGTGTCAGAACATTTACAGTTTTTCTCAATTGCTAAAACACTATTTTTGAAATGTCCCCTCACTTTTTCACAACTTTAAACACTAATCTCAAAATTCAAACTACTTTCCCAAGAGCTCTGCTTCTTGCTGCAAAAGGAAGTTTTTGACTCAAAACAGCATCATTTGGCCTTAAAAAGCGACACTATTGTCCAACCCCAACCACGGCAAAATGTAGAACACTACAGAGCAATCAGGAAACACTAGAAGGAAAAAAGGAAAACAGAGTTCTCAGAACATCATGCTGTCAAAATATATATATTTTTTATTTTCAACAGGCCAAATGCATGATGTCACAACACAGAGAACTCATAAAGTACTAGAAAAGCACTTGGAGAGCACAGACCTCCGCCAAGCAGCTTTCCCAGTGATAAAGATCTGGATTCTTCCTGGATCCAGAAGGTGATCCGGATCACCACCAAAATA
Organism: Atherinomorus stipes; assembly: GCA_023101725.1. Lineage (NCBI taxonomy): Eukaryota > Metazoa > Chordata > Actinopteri > Atheriniformes > Atherinidae > Atherinomorus > Atherinomorus stipes. The sequence goes on along the minus strand of JALJCO010010517.1, from coordinate 230,657 downwards.
TAACGGTGACATGACTGGTGAAAATTTCAGGTCAATCCGTCCAGAACATTTTCCGTAAAGTTGTTGACAGACAGACAGATAAACAAACCGCTACCAAAAACATGACTTCCTTGGTGGAGGTAATACTGTAACGTGGTCAATCACAGTTGCACAGATTTCCCCTGAAATGAAGGCTCTGCATCGGACCCGATTTTGCCCCCTCATGTCCCCATCCTCACCCACCTCTGAGACCACCTCTGAGACCACCTCTTATGCGTACTCTTCCTCTCTGATTTCCTCTATCCATTTCTCTGATTTCTCTTTTCCCTCTATCCATTGCAAAATCTTGACCTCCCACAGCTTCCTCACCTGTTGGTTCTCTCATCATCAGCCAAAGGTGAAATCAATTTTGAGTCACTGTGTTTACCTGGTGACCGTAACACCTGTGTCTTAGTTGTGATCAAAGTGTGCAGCATGTGTTCACCATTTTGCACAGTAAGTGCATCACAATGTAAATGTGTTTGCAAACAGAGTCAATGATGTGAAACCTGCTTTAGGTTTTGATCACAAGGAGACTGATTTGATACCTTGGTTTAAGCTTCCAAAAATTGGATTTGAAAATGGGATTTAGTGTTTTAGCAATTGAGAAAAACTGTAATTAATTGGCTGCAATCGGTGTGTGATGAAGATTTCAAGCAACAAAGTAAAAAATGCTCCTGGAAAACATCATCCACCCTGCCTTTAAGACCGTTCTTAAGCATGTTGATTTTATTTCACTGGAAAACTGGTTATATATAATCCAGAAATACAAATTAGATAGAGAATTATGCTTCACACAGTGGCCAGCTTGGAATAAGTCTTTTATCCAAGATCCACAATTGTGTGTAGTCCTTACAGATGGTCACTCCAAAAGTTTTCAGGAACTAAAACAAGAGTTTGCTCTAGAAACTCGGGATCATTTTAGATACTTACTATTAAGGGACTTCTTTAACAAAGACATTAAACACAAAATGGCACTTAGTAAAAATGGGATATTCGGGATGATAGTTGATACCTAGTTGATACCCCTTCGGCTGATTCAAGTGGAGCTGAGTAACTGCTGTGCAGTCAGGTCTGGGTTTTCAAACAAATGGATTTAAAAGCAGACTTCTGCAGCAACACTGAGGGAGGGGGCCACAACCTTGTTATTACCTGTAAGTTTATTTATTTTCTAAATGCTGTCTTGTCTGATAAACGTAGCTCACTGTCTGATGTAGATGGTGTAGCCAATCAAAATGAAGTCGACTTGGTCTCCGGGTAAAGCTGCATATCATTACAGCACCCAACTCTTTTACTGAGGAAGGGAGGTCTGGCATTTCAAAACAATCCCCCGCTGTAAAAAATGTCTTTTTTTTTGGGGGGGGGGGGGGGGGGGTTGACATATGCAGCAATGCCAACAACATCAACTAGTTTTTACTGCTATGTCATCACTCCTTTAATAACAAGCCACACTGGAATAACACACACATCCCGTGATTACTTATCAAAGTTTAAAAAACTAAACTCTTTCAAAGGTGGTTACTTTTCTATTTTCTCCCATATGTGGCTTTTGGTATTGTTTCAGGACTGTACAGACCGCGTAGCCTTCACATGTCCTGCAGATGAAACTAAAGGCTGCAGGACACCGTCTTCCTGATCCGTTTGTGTTTCTGACTGAACTGGTTTTATTTTCTGGTCCCAACGTTGCCCTGATCAGAGCAAATAACCTGATATTTCACAATATTTCCCAGATTAGTCATTAACTCTCAGCAACACCACAGCTGTCTCTGCTAGCATTAGCTAGCATAAGAACGTTATGCGGTGCGTCATTTTCAGGAGCATAGATACGTGAAATAAATTATCAGATTAATGAGTGTTCACCATAATTTACTGTGTTTTTGTTGTTGGGGATTAAATCCAGTGTTTTCTCCACCGTGGCAGCAAGTTATTCCTCCTCTGCTCTGATTGGCCGATATTCCTCCCGATACAAACACACTGACATCAGTGGACTGAGCAGCACCGTCCACTTTTGTCACAGACAGCAGAAATCTTCATGAAATAAATGTCCTTGATCTTCTTCTTCACGTATTACCACATTAAAGTTTTCCTCTGATGTTCCAACAACCAGGAATGTGACGTCCTTCCAGATTTCCTCCATGTTGTTCAGAAAAAAGTCTGATTCTCATCTGTTCTAATTACACATGTACAGAAATGCCCCCACTGCAATGGCGGCCGGTCTAGTTGTGGCGTTCGGCCTTTTTGTCTATGTAAGCTAATAAAAATAAAAATATTACACTAGAACTGTCATTTTCTGCCATTGATCTTTTGCCGTACTCCCCCACAGGTCTGTCATGTCTAAATAACTCGGCCTTTCTTATGTACATTTATCCAGGAAGGCTCCACCCAGAACTGCCCCAACCAGTTTCTAATGCCCCTTTAACATCAGCACCTACTTAGCCCTCATTGGACCGACACCACACTACCCCAGTTTAGTTTGTTCACATTACAATTGAGGGCAACTGTGGCCGTGTGAGTGAGGTCGTCATAGTGAAGTTTTGTGAAGTCATTTCTTTGCCACACACACACATTGAACTGCTTATTACAAGCAAAAAAATATATATACTGTATATTTTCCATTTGAAATAAGTAAAAAAATATTTTTAAAAACTTTTTTTTTTTTTGCTTGTAATAAGCATTAAAAAAATTCTACCAATGGAACAAGCAAAATTTTCTTGAGAATATTTCTTAAAACAAGTTCCTATATCTCACTGAAACGTTTCTCTTTAGGGTATTTTGTCTTATTTTGAGTGTGATGAGATATTTTGACTAGAAATGAGGAAAATATACTTGCTAAGATTTGAGGTTTTGCAGTGTATTGGTGAAATTAAGGAGGTTGCTGCAGATAATGCCTTATAGAGAGACCCATTCATTCTGCCCCCTTCACATCCATTATATGGATCCAGATCTACAACTAATCTAAACACTGTAGCATCCAAAGGAGTCAGAGTGATGCAGAAATGTTACTGGTGAGTAAATGCATGTATAAAAAATTCTAGAAATAAGGTCCAGGGTAAAAGAAACAAAAGTTATTCTTTAATAACCCTTGGCCACTTTGATATTTTCTCTGGCCACCCCTAAAAAAATCTCTGCAGGCACCCCTGAGTCTAAACCTCCAACGACTACTCCCTCCACTCCCTGGTGATCCTCATCCGGATCAGTGGTGGTCCAGATGGCAGGACGGTGATACAGCAAAGATGTTTGCAGTACACGCTGTCCTCAGGAGAGCTCTGGCCAACATTATGGAGGGAGAGATGACTTTTTAATCGGCCGTGCAGCTGATTCTGCTGCTGCGTCGTGTTGCAGACAGCTAGCCCGTTTATCGGGAACGTAAAGCACCAGTTTCTTGTCCTGAGATCCCGGTATTACGTATGCTGACGCTGAACATGGATTTGATATCGCATCTCCTGCAAGCACGCCGATGCCAGCTCAGGAAACTACAGCAGCCAGGGCAGACGAGATCGCCTTTTTTTTTTCTTTCTTTGTTTTAAATCAATATCCAACCCCTCTTGGACCCTCTTGTGTTTGTCCCGGTTTGTCTGCAGCTCAGTCTCTCTTAGCACAATGTAAACAGTGAATTTCTTCTTCTACGCTTGCTTTATTGGCAGAGTAGGCTCTGAACGCCGAGGCTTCTGTAGTTTCGTGAACGTGCATTTGTGGCTTCACGGAACTAAAATGTAGTTCTGTGTAGACTCTAAAAATATACTAAATGAAGTTGTTTCGAGTAAATTCTGGACGATACCCACTCAGGACACTTGGATTACATTGGACGAGCAGTATGGAGGAATACTGACAAGTTTTTGTGGACTTTTATGGACCTTTTTGGCTCGGACCCCGGCGGACTCCATTATATGAAAGTTGGGGGAAAACGAGAAGCCTTCCTGATCGCTGGCTGCATTTGAGATATTAAAAAAGTGCTCCAGAGTCTTGCTCACCATGAGGGGAAGTGGAAAATTAAAGGAAAAGTACACCCGCAGAATGATGTAACTTTAGTCTAAAAAAGGGACAGAGATTTACCAGGAGACTTTATTTACAGAGACAAGAAACCGTTGCAACAAAAATGGCAATAACTAACAACCAAGATCCATATTTAATAAAGCAAAGCAGTTACAGCCACGACATGGACTCACTCCCACCCCTGCGTTTTCCTGAGATATTTTCCCATCTAGTTTGCGATGTAAGTGGCTACAAATCACACCAGTTTCAGAATTACAAATCCCACAAAGCTTGTTAACAGTTAACCAGCAGATGAATGAAGCAGCTCCAGGTCTTCAAGCCTCTGAACAACAGCAATGATTTACTCCGAGGAAAGTGAAATTCAACTTGGAAAGCTAAAGCACGATCTGCGTCATCTGAATGCTGTCATCACTGATGACTAGTTTGTCCTGAACTTTAGATGAGTTTACAGACACTAATAATCAGGAATTATGTAAGTAATAATGCCTGATGGTATGTCCGCTATGATAAAATTAATCTGGTAATGGACATTTCGAAGGGGACTATCTCGCTTATACCACGGTCACATACGAAAGAAATAAATGTTAGGTCAGTTAATAGTACAATAATGCTGTTTTGCTGCTAAAATCACAAGTTTTCCACAGAAGCGGCTGAGCGGATTATTTATTATCTCGTTGTGACGCGTTGCCATGGTAACCGGCTGTGGCCTCAGAACCAACCTGCAGCTCGGTCGCTCTCAGCTTCGGGATTTGTTTTTTTTCTTTCTGCTTTCAAGCTGGAAATCTATGAAAAAGTTTTCCATTTACTTTCTGGCCTTTGTTGTTTCTCGCGGCAGTGGAACAACAGGTGACACAGCAGCACCACCTCTAAGCAGCACAGATGTACCGACAGAAAGCACAGACAGAACTACGTCCATTCACTACTTTTTCATGCAACATGGCAACGCTATCCCAGAATTCCAGAGTGATGACTAATTCCCTCCATTCTCTATATGTAAATTCACATCAAATCCAGATTTTTTGATTGTTTTCTTGCAATATATCTGGATTTCTAATCCCACTCATCCTTTATGTCTTACAATTAACCAAAAGTCAAAGGACTAGAGTCCACCACTCACAAACCAAAGAGTTTTAATTAAATTCCACATCCAGAGCAGTTTGGAAGCAGTTTTAGATGGACTTTCCAACTTTTCTTTTCCCTCTCTCTTTTACCTCTTAGCATCAATCCCTCACTCCTGATGTAACACTCTGGGCCTCCAACAGCTCACATTCCCTGGACTAATCTCCACCGGTTCAATGTTGTTCAATTAGATTCCAGTTGACATGCATTGGAAGTAGGCACTCCTCCATGTAATTCAGCCCTCTTTATAGCCAATCTATTTTTTAATAAAGGTTCAGAGGAAAACATTAAAGTATTGATCTTTATTTATCGACCTCGGCCCAAAGCATAGTTAAAGCTGACACAAATCAATCAAAATAAATTTAAAATGATGATAGCACATATGAGGAGCCTGGCCGCCTGGTTGGAGGAGTAATTAGGGGGCTAGGCTGAGGGAACCTAAGGCAATAAGAGTAACAGTAACATACACACATGCACGCTGGCTGCAGGAGAATGAGTTGCAGGACTGTTTAGTTGACTGCAGATTAGAAATTTGTTTTGCATTAAATGAAACAACTAAGAGGCAAGGTTAATGAAAGGGCACAGCACTTTGGGGCCGGGGTAATCCACTGAAACCCTCGCTTTACTGAGTCTAATGTGCAGCCCATTCACAAATACACACACACAACCCTGGGAGGCAGCCTCCGGGACATCCTCGGCTTAGCAAAAACAATGGGTATTAATTTAAAAAGTGAGTGAGAAAAAGCTGGTTGATAGTCGAGTGTGAGGCGGAGAGTCAACCGGCCCCCGGTGCTTTAAATGCTTTAATCTGCCTGATGATGTCCGTTCAGAGAGGGCAGAGAACGTGCTCAGACAGCCAGGGGACGTCCGGGATAGCAGAGCCTTCTTGGATGACCCTGGTCTTTCAGGGGTTTCGTTTCAGGTCCAGTCCTGACGCGTGCATGCACAGAGAAGGTCTGGTGTGAAACAGCTGCAGAGATGGTGAAGCAGGAGCGTGTAGTGGGTGCACATAATCCTGCAGAACACCCGTAACAGCCCACTCCCAACAATCTCTTATGCTTCTGTAGGGAGTGTGGACAGTGATTTATGAGGTGAGGGAAATCTGGAAGTTCCCTCACGCCACACTTCCTGGGAGTGAGTCATGCTGTTAGTGAGCTGCATCTGCATCGTCTCTGCATGTGTGGCTACGTTGGCGTGTGATTTTAGTGGATTATATTCCCTAATCGCAGTGCCTATAATCTATTTCTGAATTCAAACACATCCTGAGTCATGACGACACTCTGTGCAGCATCAGCATGGATGTACCTGAACGCACCTTTGCCTTTGCAGCTGAGCTTGATGTGAACTGTTGATTGCACATCTTTGACTATGTCGTGTTTATGTGTTTACCAGTTCTCTTTATCATACTGGTCACGTTTTAACATCATGACACCAAAACGACTCCGAACACACGGCGGCTTACTGAGACGCTGTTATTTACAGTGTGGTGGACCCACTGCTGTAGCTTCTGTTTAGGGCTGCACAGTTAATCGGATTGTGATGTAATTATGATTTGTGTGGCCACAATTAAAGTTGTAATAGAAGATGTTTCTTTCAACAATTTTTGCAATTTTGGGTAAAACTGGGTTCACTTCCCCATACGCTGATTAATTAAAAGCTTTAAATATATGTAGTGATCTCAAGCCCAAAGGTCTCAGCAAAAGGACACACACATCTAACCAAAATACTTTGACACACTATTACCACATTTGAGCACTCCCAGGTTTGCTCAGACCCTCTAGCAACCCTTCGTCCTAGGCCTCGAGCCGCATTTTGGAAACACAGCCATTGGAACTTTAACCCAGCCTCCATCTTGACTCCTTCGATTACCCTCATTTCCTTACCTTTTATTGTTCTAACATCCACTGTTTTTATTATCACCATTAATCTCATACTTTTCTTTTATCACATACACTTTATTACTATTTCGTCCCCAGTCACATCACATCCTTCCTTTCCGACCTTTACCCCTCACCACTTTATAACCCTCACATCACCTATTTTCTTTCCTAAATCACAAAAATCCTTATCTTTACTTTTTATTCATTCTCCTTATTCTATAATTCACTTCATTTTATTTTATTTTCATTTTATTTCATCATTCAATTACCATTTTACATCCTCACTTAAATTCACATTTTAACCAAAAACAATAAAATCATCCTTCTCACTATTAAAACCTACTCTGTCCCCTTCTCCTCACCACTCCCTCGCAGCGCCCGAATTCAACTATCCTCGACTGGGGCTGAGGGAGAGACAGACGGAACTGACAGGGGAGAGAGAGAAACCTGCTCTGACTCACAGAGTTCAGACCAGGACCTCAGGGAGTGAGGAAGAAGACGACTTTAACCCGATCATCTTTACTATCCCTCCCGTCTCATCCCTCCCTCGCGGGAGAGAGAGGGACGAACCAGATCCCCCTAGCGCGCCCACAAACCGCGACTTCCGACGGGGTTGGCCTCCCCCCATCTTCCAGTTGAGCAGCCAGCAGACCAGCGGGGGCCCTCAGCACGGACCCTGGGCCCATTTGCTAACTGCCAGGAGGTAATCCACCCGGCCCCAACAACCCCCCCTTTTTTTTTTTTTTTTTTTTTTTTTTTTTACCCCTTATTTATTTTTTTTTTTTTTTTCCCTCCTTTATATAATTTTGTGCTCCCCCTTATTTTTTTTTTTTTAAATATTATTATTATTATTTACAAAATGACGCTATATTTTGTTCCCAACTAAATCCAACATATATAAATAAATATTATTATACACTAGCTGTGAAAGTAATGGGGCCGAAAAATCATCCTCCAATCATCTCTGCATTCCGTAACTTTTTCATTTGGCTACTGGTTTGTCAATCACATTTGCTACCGTAGTAAGAGTGATTGACGGTTCAACGGGTAATAGGTTGGTTGCGCTATACGTCACGTTCATAAGACGCTAGCGCGCAAAATGCAGACGGAGGGCCAGAAGGAAAGTCGTCTGTAATACCTATGTGGAAAACGCCTCTGTGTCTGCAGTTTATGGCTGCTCCAATCACGCTATCAGAGAAAAGGATCCTTTTTTTTTTTGTTTTTTTGGAGTACCTAAAACTGTCGTTAACAAAGTTGAAAAATGTCGAAAACTGACAGAGCAACGCTGCAAAATGTGGATTTTAAACCTCCGCCTTCGGTTAGGAGGAGCAGAGTCTACCAATGCCAGAGTTTACAGCAACCACTTTCTAAAACAGGTAAGATAGTTTATTATTATTTTATTATTATTTAAGGCTATTTCCCCACTGTCTCTGGCAGCAAACCAGTTTTAGGGGGTTTCTGTGGATCTCTGTGACTGGTAGACCTGGTTTGGAGAAATGCGGTTTGACTTATGCACAGCCTACAATTCGATTAGGAATTTGGGATAAGTAAAATAAATTACTATACAACACAAAAAACACCACCGTTAGCAATATTTTGAGCTAGGTTATTTATTTAAAATAGCATAACTCACTATTACCCGCAGAAACAAGACGACAGCCATTCAAAGCTTATTTGGATCCTGGTTGACCCGACATGAAACAGAATAATGTCGGCTTCTCGGCTGCTGAAGGCTTCATTCATCGGACAGACAGAGGGAAAGTCACGAGCGTTGCTTTCTTTCCTTCTTTCATTCTGGGCTTTGCAGCACATGTGTCTCCTGATGAAGCAAATTATGGTTTAAAAAACCAAAACAGCTGATCATCCTCGTGTGTGATGGGGGCCGAGCCTCACACATCCTCCACTGCTCACAAACAAGTTAACACCGCGACAGTGTGGAAAATCCATATAGCGTCCTCTTCCGGCTGGAATATACTTGCTGCTGGCGACGCATCCGCATCATGGCGTCCACGCGTTTCCAGCGTACCTAAGGCACGTAGGTTGCTCGCGTTGACGCAAGGTAACGTGCCGTGTGCGCATGGTGCAATACGAATGCTTGAACGCTAGAGGTGCTCGTGTGACTTTCTCTGCGACTTTGGTAAAGTCGCACATACCACCTCCGCTGCCAACGAGACCTCTTCTTCTTTTGCAGCAGCAAAAGTAACTTCTTCCTTGAAGAAGTTGTCCACATTGTCCGATTTCCACATACACCTGGGTCGTTCACGTATGCCCTGGAAATACAATCTGACCGGCAGATTGACCTTTTCACATTCTCAGGGTCCAAGTGCTGTGTCCTGCTCCTAGCTGTGGCCTCTGGTTTTGGCCGCGACGTGTTGCAGCAAGTATATTCACAGATGATGCAGACCGCTTGCATGAACGTTTGCGCCCACAGCGAGTAAAGCTGTGTAAAAAAGTTTTTGCCCCCTTCCTAATTTCTTACTTTTTTGCATGTTAGTCACATTTAAATGTTTCAGATCATCAAACAAATTTAAATGTGAGACAAAGATAACACAAGTAAACAGAAAATGCAGTTTTCAAATGAAGGTTTTTATTTTAAGGGGGGGGGGGGGGATCCAAACTTAAATTACCCTGCATGAAAAAGTGTTGGCCCCCTAAACCTAATAACTGGTTGTTCCACCTTAGCAGCAACAACTGCATCAAGCGTTTGTGATAACTGGCAGTGAGTCTTCTTCAGCGCTGTGGAGGAATTTTGTTCCACTCATCTTTGCAGAATTGTTGTAATTCAGCCACATTGGAGGCTTTTCCAGCATGAACCGCCTTTTTAAGGTCATGCCACAGCATCTCAATGGGATTCAGGTGGGGGCTTTGACTAGGCCACTCCAAAGTCTTCATGTTGTTGTTCTTAAGCCATTCAGAGGTGGACTTGCTGGTGTGTTCTGGATCATTGTTCTGCTGCAGAACCCAAGTGTGCTTCAGCTTGAGGTCATGAACAGATGGCCGGACTTCAGGATTTTTTGGTAGACAGCAGAATTCATGGTTCCATTTACCACAGCAAGTCTTCCAGGTCCTGAAGCAGCAAAACAGCCCCAGACCATCACACTACCACCACCATATTTTACTGTTGCTATTATGATGTTCCTTTTCTGAAATGCCGTGTTACTTTTACGCCAGATGTAATGGGACCTCCACCTTCCAAAAGTTCCACTTTTGTCTCGTCAGTCCACAGAGTATTTTCCCAAAAGTCTTGGGGATCATCAAGATGCTTTCTGGCATCCTAAGACGACTCTTTATGTTCTTTTTGCTCAGCAGTGGTTTTGGTCTTGGAACTCTGCCATGCAGCCATTTTTGCCCCCCAGTCTCTTTCTGATGGGGGAGTCATGAACACTGACCTTAATTGAGGCAAGTGAGGCCTGCAGTTCTTGGATGTTGTTCTGGGGTCTTTTGTGACCTCTTGGATGAGTCGTCGCTGTGCTCTTGGGGTCATTTTGGTCGGCCGGCCCCTCCTGGGAAGGTTCACCACTGTTCCATGTTTTCACCATTTGTGGATAATGGTTCTCACTGTGGTTCTTTGGAGTCCCAAAGCTTTAGAAATGGCTTTGGAACATTTTCCAGACTGATAGATCTCAACGACTTCGTTTCTCATTTTTTTTACAGATTTTTTTTCCGGTTTGCAACATGATGTCTAGCTTTTGAGGATCTTTTTGGTCTACCAAACTTCGTCAGGCAGGTCCTATTTAAGTGATTTCTTGATTGAGAACAGGTGTGGCAGTAAATCCAACTTTGGTGTAGCTAGAGAAATTGAAATCAGCTTTCCAAAGATGTGATCAACCACAGTTAATTTATGTTTTAACAGGGGAGCGTACTCGCGGGCGGGGGGGACAGGGGTAGAGAGGTTTAGTTCCCCCCCTCCCCCCCCCCCCCCCGGGGCACTACACCTTCCCCCCCCCCACTCGCCTCCTCTCCTCTCTCCTCATCATATTTTTTCTTCCCCCCCCTCCCTCTCTTTCTTTCCTCGCCGCTTTCCTCCTTTTTTTTTCCCCCCCCCCTCTCCCTCCCTCTCTTTTCCCCTCCTGGGCAATCACTTTTTCACACAGGACCATGGAGGGTTTGGATCCCCCCCCCCCCCGCAAGTAAATTTTCTTTTTTCTGTTTTTTTTTTTTCTTTTTGTTTTTGTTTTATTTTTAGTTTTTATGAATTAGATTTTGGGGAAAATTTTTTTTTTTTTTTCCGCTTGAGGTTTTGATATGTTTCTTTTCCTTCCCCCTCCCTTTTTTTTTTTTCGAATTTTATTTTTTTTTCTTCATTTTTGTTTATTCCTCCCCTTTTTTTCAGTCTATTGTTTTTCTTCTTTTCTTTTTTATATTTTTTTTTTTTCCCCCCCCCCCCCTCTCTTTCTTTTTTTTTACTTTTTTCCCCTCCTCTTTCCCTACCCCATATTTTTTTGAATTTCTCCCCCCACTCCCCTCTCTATTTTCCAGGTAGCTACATCATTCTCTATCTTTCGTTCAGACGTTTACTTGCGTTTGTGACATGATGGAGAATCTGTACCTGCTGTCTGCTGAACACCAGAGTGGCTCGTGAACGTTCGCAAGCCACGAGTCAGCTGTGACAAGCAGGTTGGTCTTGCACATGCGCTTTTTTCAAAAACTTGCAAACAGTCTCTGCTTTCTGAAATGCAGAAACATCTTCTATAGCACCTTTAAATAAACCTGATTGTCAACGATATTTACATTCTAATCCATCCATCCATTCTCTCTCCCCGCCCACATCCACCAGCTCATCTGGGGGATCCCAAGGCGTTCCCAGGCCAGCCGGGAGACGAAGTCCTTCCAATGTGTCCTAGGTCTCCCCGGGGTCTCGTCCAGGTGGCATCCTGACCAGATGCCCGAGCCTCCTCATCTGGCTCCTCTCTATACGGAGGAGCAGCGGCTCTACTTTGAGTCCCTCCCTGATGACTGAGCTCCTCCCCCTATCTCTAAGGGAGAGCCCGGCCACCCTGCAGAGGAAACCTATAGGGGATTATCACGCTTACTGGAAGTTCCCGGATTTTGGACACTTCCTCTTCCGGGCCATGTTAACGACAGCCATTCCTGCTCTGTTATACTATTTAAATTGGATAAACTCCAAACATATTTAAGTTTTCATTCCAGACCGAAGTGATACTGGATCAAAAGCTGGATCAAAGCGATCGATTCACCGCGGTAAAGGGCCGAACTTTATAATAAAACACACGTTTGTTTGTCGCCGGTGGGGCACAACACCGACACTTCACAGCATGCTAGCATTAGCCAGCTAGCGTTTACTGACGTGCTTAACATTGTGCGTCTTAAAACACACAAACATCTGAAAATCGGGTCTGTACCCCCCCGTTTCCAGTGGAACAACTGGGGACTGCCAAGAAAGGAGACGCTTTCAGATGCTTGTGTGTTTTCAGCCGCACAAAGTTAGGCACGTCATCAAGCTGGCAAATGCTTACAGGCTAACACGACTGTGCAGACTGCCGGCCACAAACAAACGTGTCTTTTTATTATAAAGTTCGGTCCTTCACCGCGGCGAATCGGTCGTTTTAATCCACTTCTTCCTTAGCATCACTCAGTCTGGAATGAAAACTTGGCATCGGCGTTTATCCGATTTACAAAGTTGAACAGAGTCGTAGCTGGCAGACTACTGTTAGCAAGTTAGCATTAGCCAGCTTGATGACATGCCTAACTTTGTGCTGCTGAAAACACACAAGCATCTGAAAGCGTCTTCTTTCTTGGCAGTCCCCCAGTTGTTCCACTGGAAACGGGGGGTACAGACCCGATTTTCAGATGTATGTGTGTTTTAAGACGCACAAAGGGTTAAACACGTCGGTAAAACGCTAGCTGGCTAATGCTAGCATGCCGGTGTTGTGCCCCACCGGCTGCAAACAAACATGCTACGTTGTTTTATTATAAAGTTCGGCCCTTCACTCTGGAGAATCGCTTTGATCCACTTCTTCCTTAGTATCACTTCAGTCTGGAATCCGTGAAAATTTCCGTAGGGTTGGCGTTTATTCACGTTATCTACGAAGTAAAGCAGGGACATTGAACTGGACCGGAAGTGGGCCGTCTAACTGTTTAAAACCGGAAGTTCGGAACACGGAAGCGTGATAATCCCCTATTTCAGCCGCTTGTACCCGCGATTTCGTTCTTTCGGTTACGACCCAGAGCTGGTGACCATAGGTGGGGGTAGGAACGTAGATGGACCGGTAAATCAAGGGCTTCTTCTTCTGGCTCAGCTCCTTCTTCACCACGGCAGACCGATGCAGAGTCTTCATCACTGCAGATGCCGCACCGATCCGTCTGTCCATCTCCCGCTTCATCCTTCTCTCCAACACAGGCCCACTCCAAAACGTGACAGTCCAACGTTGGTCCACAGCACAATACGTACCTATTTCACAATTTGGCCTCTGAAAACGTAGACTTACTACGTTTGATTTTCCCATTCATTTCTGTAGGTCATGTGACTGCAGAGTTTCTCCCAAGAGAACATGGCGGATATCCCTTCAGTTTGGATGGAAATTGTCATATTTTAAGATAGATTGCGACTCTACAATTTTTTTGATCACTTTTCTAGCGAGAAATATACACTTTATTTTCAAATTATCCATTCATTTTATGTATACAATCCATAGTTTTTTCGTTTCGACGGACATTTTGTCAGGTCTCTCAACAAAATTGTAGAAATACTATGTTTTTTCACTTGATGGCGAAAACAACACACACACACGCAAGATAGCAGAGAAGATCAAAACTTTAATAGTCTACCGCAATTTGATAAGTGAAATTACAATGGAGATATTACAAAAAACATTGCAGTGAACCACCACATCAGCAGTCACAAAAACGTAACTTGTGCTTTTATTTGTTCCAGAAACAGGAAAGTTGTGTAGACAACTGGCTCCGCTATTGACTATATTGATCTAATTTCCGACGTGCCTGGACCTGAAATAAGTGTTGAAACATCATTATAATCCATGTATTTCTTGTACTTCTGTGAAATCGAGTTGTATTTGGGCCTGATTACAAGAACAACAGCTTATTCCAGTATATTGTTTAAAGCATTGTAACCACTGAAGTGAAAAAGTGAATTAACGTAGTATTTCTACAATTTTGTTGAGAGACTGGACAAAATGTCTGTCTAAACAGAAAAAACTATGGATTGTATACATAAAATGAATGGATAATATGAGAATAAAGTGTATATTTCTTGCTAGAAAAGTGATTATAAACAATGGTAGAGTCGCAATTTATCTTAACATATGACAATTTCCACCCAAAATTGAAGGGATATCCACCATGTTCTCTTGGGAGAAACTCTGCAGTCACGTGACCTAGAGAAATGAATGGGAAAAATTTAAACGTAGTAAGTCTACGTTTTCAGAGGCCAAATTGTGAAATAGGTACGTATTGTGCTGTGGACCAACGGAGGACTGACACGTTTTGGAGTGAGACTGGGTTGTTCCCTCACTCCTGAACAAGACCAGAGATACTTGAACTCCTCCACCTGGGGCAGGACCTCACCCCGACCCGGAGAGGACACTCCCTCCTTTTCCAGGTGAGGACCATGGTCTCAACGTCCAGTCATCTAAAACATAAAAGAAAAGAAAAGCCACTGTTAGCCTACAGTTACTGGTCGTGCCTTTAAATAGCACTGAGGATGGTCAAAGGGCAGAATAACACAAATGCATACAACCACCGAGGACTGTTCTTATTTAAAGCCATAATCACTTAAATTGTCTTACATACAATCTCTGCAGCGAGCAAGACACTCCACATCCCCTTGTGACCAACACCTGAACTTCATTCATCTTACTACCTGTACTTCATATCTCCCTTTTTCCACAAAATCTCTTTGTATTCTTTGCGGAGGATGCACTGGTAAGCCAGCCATTTCAGCCTGGGTGAGATATTAATGAGTTTACAAGGACCTTCCCGGTCTAATTATGTCGAGCAACTGCTGTCTCTTACTGGGCCACAGCTCCCGGGGAGGACACAAATCTACTAGGCAAGCAAAACTTGCCTACTTTTGACAAAACACTCGACATGCGAGGATGCAAATAATACCGGGCATCCTTCATTACCAGCACTGGAACGTCTCTGGTGAGATTAATATCACCGCCCAGCATCGCCACCCCAAATTTAACCTGAAAAATACTCGACTATGGCATTAAGACAACGGCTATTAGTGAGGGGAGGGTTGCTGAGCGCCAGAGAAGGAGCTCAGCATCCGTGAGAGGAGATTGTGTAAGAGACCTCCGAGTACTCTGAGCATCATTAAAGTGATTGGATGTGACCTTTATGCAGCCTGAACTATTTAACATGTTCATGAAAGTTTCTGCACCTTGCTGATATTTGAACGCTGACACTGACGGAAACACAGAAACGAATGTAAGAGCGGATTTGGCTTCTTCTGCTCCTCACAGAGTGAGAAAGGCTAAAACACTGACCTCTATGCATCTTACATTAAAACTGCTGCAAACTTCCAGACTTTGCATGATTTAGGGGATGCTAAACAGAATAAATTAGCATAAGAAGCAAACATTATCCTCACGGTGTCAGATGATTGAGATGCAGGTCTTCTGACCGTAAATAAAATCACGGACCTTTAACTTGAGAACAAAAGGAAAAGGTTCTGCTCTGTTCAAGTCAAGCATTGAAGATCAGAAGTGTGAACATTTTCTCTGTAATTTTAATGACATTTCAGTCACAAAGAAAGTCAGAACTGCAAATGCAGATCAAACCATCGTCAAGGATTAATGATCAACCGGAGTACTGAGCAACGGCCCAAAGGCTTCCTGAGGCCCCAGACCTCGTCTGTAACCTTCATCAGTTCTCTCTTGGTTGGGCTAGGGTTAGAAGAATCAGATGAAAGAAGCATCCTCTTTATTTTCCTTCCAACCACAACTCTGCGATTGAGTTTGTTAAGGTTTTTATAAATTAACAGACAAACGAACGGACGAACCAAAAATCACTGAATCACCAGTTTGGGATGATTCATTCAGATGTTTTAAAATAAAAACATTTAGAAAACTAGTAAAGCACTTGGAGACCTCTGCTAAGCAGCTCACGTCCCCCTCATAGCTCCGTTGCTGTTGAAGATGCGTCATTTCCATTCACATACTCCCGATTCAGCAGAATCTTGGCTAAAGTTTGGTGTTCGTTGCATGTCTGAATCTTCATTTGTTACCTTTCAGCAGTGAAAATTCCAACAACTCCCTTTTTTTGTGTTCTGGGTCATCAACACTCGGGCATGGGTATGGATTAATGTGCAGACATCTGCAGACATCATGATGTCGCTATAGGTTTAGATTGAGTTAGTTGGTACTTGTGGATTTGTTTTGGTAATAGACACAGACTGTTTGGCTTTGCCTTCTATTGGAAAAAGTTCCTCCAACTCCACTCAACAAGGTTTGCAGTTCCATCAGGTCCAGTCCGGCTGAAGCTGCAGATAAAAGTCTGAACAGAAGGAATGAAGTAGTGCTGGTTATTATTTTTTTTTTTTTTTTAATCTTTTTGGGGGCCTCCCCCTCCCCTCTTTTTCGCCTTTTTCCCCCCCCTTTTTTTTTTTTTTCCCTCCCTACTTTATTTTTTGGCTCTTTTTGTGTTCCTTCTCCCTTTTTCCTCTCCCCTCTCCTTGGGTTTTTTCTTCTTCTTTTTTTTTGTTTGATTTTCTCCTCATCTTCCCTCCCCTCTCCTCCCCCCCTTTTTTTCGTGGTTTGTGGGAAGGGGTTCCCTCCTTCCCCAAACATTCACCCCCCTCCTTTCCCTTTTTTTTTTTTATTTTGTGTGTGGGGCCCCCTATTTTGTCTTTCATCAGGATAATATTAATCATAAAAAATAAAAACTCCCTCCCCCTCCATAATGCCCTCTAACATAATGGCTTTTCACCCCCAACCCTTACATATCTCTTTGTGTCTTGTTTTCTTTTTTTGTGGTGAGCCCAAAGTCTCTCCCATTTCTCTTGTATGTGTATGGTTTCTCTCTTTTATATATAAATATTTTTTTATAAGATATTTTTTATATATTTTTAAATATTCTCTTTTCAGAGTGTGTCCACTTTGCTGAGCATCAACTATCACTAAAGTGCAGCTCTGGAAACCCGGTGACATCCCCTCCATACCTTATGCAAATATCCTGGATTAATGTGCAAAATTTCCTAAATTTGGCCAATCTCACAATGATAAAGAATCCTGGATCCAGAAGGTGATCCGGATCACCACCTAAATTTAACCGGTTCGTCCTTGGGCTGAGGCCCACGGCTGGTGAAAACTTCAGGTCAATCTGTCCAGAACTTTTTCCATAAAGTTGCTGACAGACAGACAGACCAATGCTACTGAAAACATTACCTCCTTGGCGGAGGTAATTATTATTTTGTTGCAGCTCTTCCTGCCTCTCTGATTGTTTAATTCCTTCGCTGGGGGCGGAGCTAGAGGGGTGGTCAGCAAGCCAACTTCTTTGAAAGAGGACTTCATTTCTTTTTCTTTTTCTTTCATTACCTCTGTTATCTTTAAAAAAAAAAAAAAAAAGAGGACTTTCATGACAGCAACAGCTGAACAAAGTGCTGTACAGGAACAATAATTAAATTCAAACAATCAAAAACCAAGTGACAATAACACAATAAGAAGCAGTAAAAGAAAATAAAAATAAAATGGCCCAGGATGGATAAAATGCCAGGGAAAAGAGGTGGGTTTTAAAACAAGGCAGAGATGGAGAGATGGAAAAAATCCTCTGCACCTCTGCACCTTTATAGCAAAATAAACATGTTTACAGCAGAAATACTCATGTTTACTGCAGATGAAACATGTTCACGGCAGAAATAAACATGTTCGCTGCAAAAATTAAACATGTCTACAGCAGAAATAAACATGTTCACTGCAAAAATAAACATGTTTACAGCAGAAATAAACATGTTCACTGCAAAAATAAACATGTTTTTATTATGATTGTTTTGAATTTTAACAGCAGAAATAAACATGTTCACTGCAAAAATAAACATGTCTGCAGCAGAAATAAACATGTTCACTCCAGAAATAAACATATTTACAGCAAAAATAAACATGTTCACTGCAGACATAAACATGTTCCCGACAGAAATAAACATGTTTACTGCAAAAATAAACATGTTAACAGCAGAAATAAACATGTTCACTGCAAAAATAAACATGTCTGCAGCAGAAATAAACATGTTCACTGCAGAAATAAACATATTTACAGCAAAAATAAACATGTTCACTGCAGACATAAACATGTTCCCGACAGAAATAAACATGTTTACTGCAAAAATAAACATGTTAACAGCAGAAATAAACATGTTCACTGCAAAAATAAACATGTCTGCAGCAGAAATAAACAAGTTCACTGCAAAAAAAAAATATTTAACAAAAAAAAAAAAATTTTCTACAGACAAAAAAATATTTTCCCCCAAAAAAAAAAAAATTATTTCAAAAAAAAAAAACTTTTCTGCAGAAGAAGAAAAAAAGTTTTTTGAAAAAAAACATGTTTACAGCAAAAATAAACATGTTCATGGCAGAAATAAACATGTTTACAGCAGAAATAAACATGTCTGCAGCAGAAAAAAAACATGTTCACTGCAGAAATAAACATATTTACAGCAAAAATAAACATGTTCAGGCAGAAAAAACATGTTGCCGAGAGAAATAAACATATTTACAGCAAAAATAAACATGTTTACAGCAGAAATAAACATGTTCACGGCAGTAATGAACATGTTTACTGCAGACATAGACATGTTAGTGGCAGAAATAAACATGTTCACTGCAAAAAATAAACATGTCTGCAGCAGAAATAAACATGTTTACAGCAAAAATAAACATGTTAACAGCAGAAATAAACATGTTCACTGCAAAAATAAACATGTCTGCAGCAGAAATAAAACATGTTCACTGCAAAATAAACATGTTTACAACAGAAGTAAACATGTTCATGGCAGAAATAAACATGTTCACTGCAGAAATAAACACGTTTACAGCAAAAATAAACATGTCTGCAGCAGAAATAAACATGTTCACTGCAAAAATAAAAGTTACAGCAGAAATAAACATGTTCACTGCAGAAATAAACATGCACACTGCAAAAATAAACATGCTCACTGGAAAAATAAACATGTTTACAGCATAAACAAACATATTCATGGCAGAAATAAACATGTTTACAGCAGAAAAAAACATGTTCACAGCAGAAATAAACATGCTCACTGCAAAAATAAACATGCTCACTACAAAAATAAACATGTTTACAGCAGAAATAAACATGTTCATGGCTGAAATAAACATGTTTACAGCAAAAATAAAAATCTAAAATAACATGTTCACTGCAAAAATAAAGTCGTTTACAGCTAAAATAAACATGTTTACAGCAGATATAAACTAATTTACAGCAGAAATAAACATTTTTGCAGATGAAATAAACATGTTTACAGCCTGGTTCTAAACATCATTTTAGGTTTAATAGGTCAAGTTTACCTTCATGTCAACTGTGAGGGGTTTTTTTTTTTTTTTTTCTTTTTTTTTTCTTTGTGCCCCCCTTGGGCCCCCCCCCCCCCGGGAGACAGTCAATTTTTTTATAACTCATCTGTTTAGATCTTATTTAATCTTGAAATTACACATAATTAGGGGCGTGTGCTTTTGATTGATAGGTGGCAGACTGGCTGCTGCTGTTAGCGCTAGTACTGTAGCTAGCTCCCTCAGCTTGTAGCACAACGGTTAACAGCAACTCTGAGCGTGCCTTACCTTTAGTCCACCTATCTTTTTTTCAGCTCTGGCTCTGTTAGCAATTAGCTTAGAGCTTGTTGGCTATCAGTTATTAACTCCAAGGCTTTGAGCCCCCCTCTCTTTCCCCAGTTTTGTATTTTCCCGGAGTGATGACACATGCATGACGCAGTGAAGATGGTGACGGTGGGAAACGCCCACCTGGCTTTACTTTTAGCTTTTCAGAAACTAACAGCAAATGTGAGCTGAAGCTTCATCCATCTCTAATATAGATGGATGGAGCTTTATCTACAATATGTCTGTGGTCTCTCACCAGTCTGAAGCAAACTTTAAAGTGATTTCCTAAATAATCCTGTTTTAAAAGTTGACATTTGGCTGCACATTTCTGCAAGATTGTCTCTGTTAACCTAATGTTAGCCTGAAGCTACATAGCCGTGCTAATGTATTTATATAAAAATGTGCAAAAACCAGACAGATCCTGTGTATAAAGATAAAAGAATGAAGAGAAAGGGACTTTTCTGAGCTTTTTGCTCCGATGTCAGCAGCCCAACAGTGTCCATCACCGAGCTGACACAAGATCCGGTTTTCCACCAGAACTGCTCGGGGGAGAATCCACTGATCCCCTACATGCTGCAAAACAACCTACTTACCTTCTTTATGCTTCTTTTTGAACATGTTGAAAATATTTCCCCTTAATCCAGATTATTAATGTGCAGATGTTTAATTTCTCCTGTTTCTCTGATGTAACCACGGTTGTCATCACAGCACTGATCTGGGTCTTAGAGAGGAACTCAGTCCCCCACAATAAAGGTTTTCTCCTGCTTTAACTGTAGATTTCCATCAGATCAAGTACATCAGTAGTGTCCTTAAGCCTCCTTAGCACTAACTGTGGTAATGACTGCCACTCCCCCTCGGCCCTTTACCCCACATCACTGAGGTTTTTAACATCTTTACATGTCTGATTGGAATTCATTTATGCTCCTTACCAGATGCTGACTGATGATTTATCTCTGAGTATCACATATCTGATCATCCTGGGTGATGGAAGCCTGTTTTCATCTGTTCAGGCATTAATGATGGTTTACGTTTGACTCAGTTTGATCAGAAAGATCAACTCCTGTTCAGGTCAGTTTGCTTTTCTTTTTTTGTCCATTTTCTATTTTCAGGCTCATTGATGGCAGTTTCTTTGGTCGCCCTGTAATGTTTCCCTTTAACGAGCTTCCAACTTTGTCCTTGCTCCAGATTTTAGACACGCCTGACTGCGAGCAACCAGCATGCTCTGAGTTAGACGTCCCTCCTGAAAGATGCGTCCTGAGCTTCAGCAGGTACGACAGTTCAGCAACACTGCAGGTATCCTTCTTATCTGACTGAGGAAGTTGACTAACAGTGGAAGGCAGAGGAGGATGACGAGCACCGCAGCCTCTGCTAATACAGCACATACATTAGCATCTGGTCGGCAGACGTGTTTCAGCTGATTTCTGTTCAATCTCGTCATGGTTCAAAGGCCCGGTCTTCCCAGACATTGACAAGGTGTCGGTATAAGGGTACTGCTCAGCTCCCTGCGAGGGATTAAAAACTGCAGAGGGACACAATTAAGGGTAAGCAAGTAACTTTATTTGTACAGCACTTTTCACAGACGGGTCACAAAATGCTTCACGTGATAATGCATAACAATGCAAGTAAAAATAAGTAAAATTCAAGAAAAACTGAATAAATAAATGAATAAAATTACTAGCTATGTGCTGTGAAAAGCTGTGTAAACAGTCAAGTTTTTAAGCTGCTTTTTTAAAGTGTTTTTTAAAGAGTCCAGAGAGCGCAGGGACAGAAGGAGTTTGTTCCAGGGACGGCGCGCCACTGCTTGAAAAGACTCGTCTCCTCTGGTTCCATAACAGGTCCAAGGGACCATTAACAGGTTTTGACCTGAAAATCTCAGGCTATGGGCCAAAGTCTAGGGCTGGATCAGACCAGTAATGCAGTCTGGCTCCTGTCCATGACGGGCCCTGAAAGCAAGGACCAGGATTTTTTAATGTATCCTGGAAGCAACAGGAAGCCGATGAAGGAACTTCAGGAGAGGAGTGATGTGGGTCCTCCTGTTTGAGTGGGTCAGGAGCCTTGCAGCAGAGTTCTGGAAATAAAAGCATGGACAGTTTTCTCCAAATCACCCTGTGAGACGATATTCATCACCTTGGAGATGTTACACAGTTGAAAATAACAGTTCCTGATGAATTTTTTAGAATGTTCGCTAGAGACATCCCATCAAAAACTATTCCAAGGTTACGCAGACTTGATTTGGCTGAGGAGCACAGATCATCCAGGTGCTGTTTAATGTCGGGGATTGCACTGTCAGGGGCAATAATGAGCATATCCGTCCTCTCAGTATTCAGTGTGAGATGGTTGTCATTTAACCACTGCTGAATCTGAGGCAGTTAATCAGAGAATGGAGTTTGCGGACCTCACAGATTTTAAAGGAGCAGTACAATTGTATGTCATCAGCGAAGAAATGATGCGCCACATCATCTGACCAAGAGGAAGGAGATATAGCAAGAAGAGAAGAGGTCCCAGGATGGAGCCCTGTGGAACACCACACTGTAGATCTGCCTGCTAAGACATCATATCATTGACTGACACACTGAAGCTCCTCCCTGCCAAGAAGGAGGTAAACCACTCCTGTCATTCCCATCCAATCCCGCTGCCCATTTATTGTGATGGTATGATCGACCATATCAAAGGCTGATGATGGTCTAACAGGTCCAGTACTGTACAACTTCCTTAGTCTGCAGACATCATGATGTCGCTATAGGTTTAGATTGAGCTAGTTGGTACTTGTGGATTTGCTTTAACAGTTTTGGTAATAGACACAGACTGTTTGGCTTTGCCTTCTATTGGAAAAAGTTCCTCCAACTCCACTCAACAAGGTTAGCAGTTCCATCAGGTCCAGTCCGGCTGAAGCTGCAGATAAAAGTCTGAACAGAAGGAATGAAGTAGTGCTGGTTATTCAGAGTGTGTCCACTTTGCTGAGCATCAACTATCACTAAAGTGCAGCTCTGGAAACCCGGTGACATCACCTCCATACCTTATGCAAATATCCTGTAGGATCCATTACACAGCAGGAGAGATAAGTGCGTCCAGAGCAGAGCAAGGCCCACTCATGCTCACCACTAACCTCTCCTATAGTATATTTCACTCTCTCACACACACACACACACAGCTGAGAGCGCATTAGGCGAAAGTTTGCTCACTCACATGTACACACACACACTTATCTTTCCTGCTCTAATACAGAAATAAGACACTTGACACAGCAGCGATGGCAGTGACACTGGAGGTGATGGAGTATAATGGCCTTTTAAATCTGTATTCCCAAAGAGACGGAGCAAAAGAGAGAGAGAAGTTAGCATTAAGCTACCTCTGACTTCATCGCACTCACGGCTCGTATTTACATCCAGTCCCGTCTCACCGGGGCGACGGTGGCTACACGCATGTCAAGTGCTTTCAGCTTTCCTTTTCCAGATACAACCAGTGTTTTTCAAAGCAAATCATCTTTATTTTTTCTCTTAGATGAGTGGATAGATGAGCTGATTTAGTTCAGCTCTAGATGACGTTAGACCCCTGCTGCTCACTTCATCTGTGGGAGGAGCCAAGATCAGTCACTGCTCTGATAGGCTGACAGGAGCCAGCTGAGGGGAAGACATGATGGATGGATGGATGGACGGACAGATAGAAGGAACGAAGGAAAGAAACTGGACTTTGACTCAAATTCCATGCCACCATCGCTCTGTAATGCATTGACCTGTTTTAAATTAGTTCTACATTTCGATAACACAAATCGGCCGAACGATGACTGCCTCATAAAGTGGCTATGCATGTCTGAAAAAAGGATAATCTTTTATATAATCATTTTGGTATTCTGTTTAAAATTACTTTTTTGATTATATATATCAGTGAATATTGCATTCTCGATTCTACACTTTACGCTTACACTAATCCTGGTCCGATAAGGACACTGAAGAGCTAGGCAAGCTGCCTTATTCTGTGCTGCCTGTAACCTGGCAAAGTTATGTCTACTTGTACCAGACCAAATCCCAGAGCAATAGTCTAAACAGGACAAAACCAAAGCTTGCAACACTTGTTTAATTAAATGTTTAGGCATTACTTTCTTGCAGTGTTTAATCTATACCTCTACCCATCTTCCGTACTGATCGTCTTGTTTGTTCCAAGACATTTCACCATCTACTATCACCCCCCAATAATGTCACATCAGTTTGTTGTTTGATCATTGTATCACCCATGGTTAAGCATAACTTAGGCCTACAGTATGTCTCAATGATTACTTTGAACCTAGAATAATACACTTCGTTTTTCCTTTATTTCATTAATTTATTTGCCATTATCCACTTTTCTATTAATGCCAGTTCTTCATTTAAAATCTTTGATAATTCGGGAGGTGTATGTGGTGATGTGTAAACGTGTGACCTAAATCTTCCAACAGCTGTCTGTCTCCAAGTTTCCGGTATGAAGGTAACGGCATGAGAGAAGGAGGTCACAGTGGCCAGTCTGATTCTTTCTCACGCCTCCATAATAGATGTTTTAAAGTGTAAGTGCTGCCAGGGGGCTGCGAGCCCTGCTGTTCATTAAGTCAGCCGCTGCCATGAAGCAGCATTTACATCCACAGAGCCCCAACGCCGGCTCTATCGCAGCAATTACATCTCCTCTACACTGCAGGACTACAGGGAGAGAGAGGAGAATACAGGCAAGACAGCACTGAGGTAGACACGCCAGCTTTAAAACGAAGAATGCAAAAACCAGAGAACGATGCACACAAACGTATACTTACTGCTCCAGGCAACGGTGAAGCTCCAGCTCACACACACACACACACACACAACATGCATTATCAACACACACTTGCTCTGAAATACAATCAGTGCTGCAGCCATGATAGGAGAGGCAGGGAGGATCGCCCACGGCGACATATGTACTCCATCATGCATGTCACAACAACACGTTTCATCCACTAAATACAGACAACAGATCCACCTCTCAAACACACCGGTACAGTCTCACAAAGACGTGCAGAGGCAGAACACGGAGACCGATAATAACAGGAACTCTTCCTGGCAACTATTTAAGGCATAGAGCAGGATCCAACTGCAGGCTTTATTCAGCAGAAACCGCAGATGCTTTCTGGAGCAACAGCAGGATTTTCCAGGCTTATAAAGGAGGTGAAAATTCAGCAACTCAAACGCACACCTAGTCTCTGTTCACACATGCAGACACGAAGCTTGGAAATGATCCACTTTCTGGAGACGGGTCAGATCAAGCATTATTTTCTCCATCACAGGATGCACTTCTGTTATGGACGGCACGAACGCAGCATCCAACCACCGTGTCACTGATCTGCAGGGTCCTGGCACTCATGCAGATGCTGCAGACCGAGCACACCCCCACATGGCAACAGCACTCCCTGACGGCAGCAGCCTCCTCCAGCAGGACACTGCAGCACAGCAACCCCACAGCAGCACTAACGCACCTTTCACATGCGACCCCATGCACATGTGGAGCATGCTCAGACAGAAAATGTGAAGACGATATTATCATATGTTAAACCCACATAGGAACCAGTGTGGGGCACTTTACTTTATCTAGTGAATACTTATACGTACTAGTCACTTCTGCAAAAAGCTTCCAGCATGATCAGAATAACCAGATATTCAGACAAGTAACTGTATTGTTACTTTTTAAAAATGATCAAATATGTTCCCTCTGATGGAAATCTGGATGTTTATTACAGGTGAAAATTAGATCTGACTAATGACTGACAGGAAAACCAAACAGGAGAAATGACTTAGAGATCAGTCAGATGAGGACAGCAGTTATCTTATCATCAGTTACAGTGTTACAGTAGCAGCTGCGTTACAATGGGAAGAGGAATTAGTTGGATTATAGTATACAGTATGTATATATATATATATATATATATATATATATAACACTCAAAATTATTCATACCCTCCCATTAAAGAAACGGTTAAATTCACAACAGTAATTCAAATAACAAGAAACTAAAAAACCAAATAATAACTAAAAATGTACAAAATTATAATTTTAGTGAAATAAAATATTGCTTTTGAATTGTGGTTGGAAATACTAATAATTTTAATAATCAAAAAACAAACCTGTCCCAGACACATTAGAGCAGCTTTCCCATGAACATGGACCAACATACCTGTCAGCAGGTGCAGACGTCTGATTGGACGTTACAGAAAACACCTGATTGCAGTGATTGAATCAAAGTGTTGCTCAACAACACTTTAGCTTCTGAGCCCCATCATGCTTGTTGGTTTTATTTTTTGTGTGTTTGTTTTTAATATTTCTTTCAAATCACAATTAAAAATCAATGTCATGATTTTCATGGAAATTTTTTATTTGTTGCTTTTGTAACAATTTCATTTTATTTCACTGACAGATTTTGTCCATCTAATTTTGAGGATGACTTCATATACAGTTGGTACAGAAAGTATTCAGACCCCTTTAAACTTTTCACTCTTTGTTTCATTGCAGCCATTTGCTAAAATCAAAAAAGTTCATTTTATTCCTCATTAATGTCACTCAGCACCCCATCTACACAGAAAAAAACAGAAATGTAGAAATTTTTTGCAAATTTATCAAAAAAGAAAAAGTGAAGTATCACCTGATCATAAGTATTCAGTACTTTGCTCAGTACTGAGTAGAAATACTTCTGAGCTGGTACAGCCATGAGTCTTCTTGGGAATGATGCAACAAGTGTTCCACACCTGGATTTAGGATCTTCTGGTTCTTCTTGCTGATCCTCTCCAGTTCTGTCAGGTTGGATGGTGAACGGTGGTGTTCAGCCATTTTCAGGTCTCTCAGAGATGCTCAGTTGGGTTTAAGTCAGGGTTCTGGCTGGGCCGGTCCAGAATGGTCCAGAGTGGTTCTGATCCACTCCTTTGTTATTTCAGCTGTGTGTGAGGGTCATTGTCTTGTTGGAAGGTGAACCTTCGGCCCAGTCTGAGCTCCTGAACTCTGGAAGAGCTTTTCTTCCAGGATCTCTGTACTTGGCTGCATTCATCTTTCCTTCAGCTGCAACCAGTCGTCCTGTCCCTACAGCTGAAAAACACCCCCATACCATGATGCTGCCACCACCGTGCTTCACTGTTGGGATGGTATTGGGCAGGTGATGAGCAGTGCCTGGTTTTCTCCACACATACCGCTTAGAATGAACTCCAAAAAGTTCAATCTTGGTCTCATCAGACCAGAGAATCTTATTTCTCTCAGTCTGGGAGTCCTTCATGTGTTTTTGGCAAACTCTATGCGGGCTTTCATATGTCTGCACTGAGGAGAGGCTTCCATCGGGCCACTCTGCCATAAAGCCCCGACTGGTGGAGGCTGCAGTGATAGATGACTTTGTGGAACTTTCTCCATCTCCCTACTGCATCTCTGGAGCTCAGCCACAGTGATCTTTGGCTTCTTCTTTACTCTCTCACCAAGGCTCTTCTCCCACCATTGCTCAGTTTGGCTGGACGGCCGGGTCTAGGAAGAGTTCTGGTCGTCCCAAACTTCTTCCATGTAAGGACTATGGAGGCCACCATGCTCTTAGGAACCTTTAGTGCTGCAGAAACTCTTTTGTAACCTTGTCCAGATCTGTGTCTCACCACAATTCTGTCTCTGAGCTCCTTGGACAGTTCCTTCCACCTCATGATCCTCATTTGCTCTGAGATGCACTGTGAGCTGGAAGCTCTTATATAGACAGGTGTGTGCCTTTCTTAATCAAGTCCAATCAGTTTAATTAAACACAGCTGGACTCCAAATGAAGGAGTAGAACCATCTCAAGGAGGATCAGAAGAAATGGACAGAATATGAGTTAAATATGAGTCTTTCTTTTTTAATAAATCTGCAAAAATTTCTACATTTCTGTTTTTTTTCTTATGGGTTGCTGAGCGACATTAATGAGAAATAAAATGAACTTTTTCGGTTTTAGCAAATGGCTACAATGAAACAAAGAGTGAAAAGTTTAAAGGGGTCTGAATACTTTCCATACCCACTGTATATATACAGAGAGATATAGATGGGGAATATATATATATATATATATATATATGTATCCTAAGTGATGGTATCCTGTTCTGGTCTGAGATCAACATTTTGTTTTTATCTTACTATCTTTATTATTGTACACCTTGATCTCCTTCCATTATTATTTGTAATGTTTCTTATCTTATCATTGCTCTTATTTTATTGTGCTCATCTGTAAAGGGACTAAGAATGGAAATGAGCTTTGCTATAATAATGCATATTATTTAGAATCACCGTTCTATATAATGTAGTCCTGCATACAGTAGTTATATTATCTACTGTATGTAAGTTTATATGCACTGTCCCTTTTTAAATAAATTAACTCAAACTAATAACTACACGTGCAAACCTGTAGGACTACATGCGGCCTTGTTGCCATGCTTCATGTTAGTTTAACATGTACACAGAATCCACATGTAATCCCACAGCATGGGCTGCACATGTGTTTCACGTGTTCCACAAACGTCTCACGTAGTTCACATGTGCAAAAGCACATGAATCACCTGTTGTTTTAGAGAAGTTGTAAAGCTGTATTTCCTGAGCATAGCTGTTCGGGATGTTTGCACATCATTCCAGGATCAAACGTTGGCCTCGGCCTCCTCATGCTGCCTAACGCCTGACTGAGATAAGGCGTTACAAATGCGACGTTCATGAATGAATCAGTTCTTTTAAACGGCTCGTTTAAATGAACAATGAGAATTGAATCTCAGTTCATTTTAGAGCCACTCTTCTTTTATAGCCAAACTGCCCATGCTGCCTTCAGGTGATACGGTACCTGTGTGCATCATGGGAGTCTGATGTCCAACATTCATGCGAACACATCTATGAGCAGAAAGAAAGAAAACTCACAAATACTGTCGGTTCCAAAACAGTAACTAAAATTTGCACTGATTTTTTATTTCGATTTTTCTTGTCACTGCATTTTTCCTACGTAAAAAATAATGCATGAAATATAGTATATAGTATGAATTTCCCCCTCGGGGATCAATAAAGTATCTTTATCTAATCTTATCTTTATATAGTAGGACTTTACTTCTTATAGATATGTATATTTTTTATTGGCCGTTATCTTATACAGTATATTGTGAGTCTTTTGCATTTCTTTAATGTTCTTGTGTGGAAAATGTTTGAGTAAAGTTGTTTTAGTGAATGTTCATAGATGCCAGTTAAGTTTTGTTTTTTCGGTGAGTAAAAATCCAAAATAGTGATCTTACTATCAAAGCACGGGGACATAGAGCCACATTATAAAACACTCTTAATGAACCCCCCCAACCCCCCCCCCCCCCCCGATCCAAAACTGAGGCTTCTCATCTCTTTTATTAAAAGCTATGATAAAATCTAGCTTACCAGTTTTCCATCATCACAGTCATTTGTATCATGTAACATGTTAGTATTACAAAACTAACTAAAACTAACTAAAATGATTAAAACATCCTTAGTTTCAGTCTTTGTAAATTTATTTAATACATCGGTCTTTTGGGTTGATATGAAATCTATTTCTGTTTAATCTATTTATTTTGCTCTACTGGTTTTACTCAGAGTGACTTTCTGATGATTTTAAATGTCTTACCAGACAAATAAGTATAATTTACAGAAAAAAAGCCAAAACTAAACACTTAAACTAATAAAAACTAAACTAAAACTGAGCATTTTCTAAAAAATAAAAACTATTAAAAACTAGCAAACCTTTTAAAAAAACTCACTAAAACTGACTGACTTGAAAAACAAAAAGTCAAAACTAAATAAAAACTGAAACTAATTAAAAATCCAAAAGTGTTGTAACTTTCTGGGTTGGTATCAGGATACAGGCACAGGTCTCGGTACTGGATTACTGTACCGAATGAATACCGACTCATTAAAGTCAATGTTTTCTTCTGTGTGTTTGGTAAATTGGTTTTACTGACTTAGCCTGGTCCACCAGCCTGACCAACCCCATGTATGAGATACACGGTAACCCCCAGATTCCACATACTCCGTTCCGCTCTGCTTCGCTGGCAGGGCGCAGCGAACACGTTGCTGTTATTCAATGAGCTGCAGTCCACATGCTGCGTGCGGCTCCATTAACGTACGGCCTCTGCTTTGCACTGCGCCCAAATTGCAGAGCCAGTCCAATTTTCTGCTCCGTGGACGCAGGCCGGATCAATCCCCACAGCGCAGATCGCACCAAACAGGAACATGGACATGGACTACATCCGGATTATCAAAGTAAACACATTGATCCAAACGTAAAATACATAAAAAAGCACAGTTTGATCAAAAATCACCTCCAAAATGGGAGTTTTCCATACCATACGCATTTTACATTGGCCTACATACATTATAGAGTACAGATCAGGATATTGATATGAACAAAAATGGAAAACATGACATTCCCCAAGCTAAAACACCTGTTTCTGCTGATCGGGACATTTTAAAAAAAGGCTGAACTCGGTACTGTCTGCGTCCTTGTGTGTGTGCTGGGTTTGCTATTCACCAAATTGTACGCATGTTGGTCATTGTCGAACATGCCTCGCGCATGCTCTCCCCGGGCTCCGAGACCTGGAGGAGCCGGGTGCATGCAGCGGGCGTTGCACTTCCCAACGTGTTTGCCGCGCCATGCGCAGCGGAACGGAACGGTGCGGAGCGGAGGATGTGGAATCTGGGGGGAGGTCAGTCTGGGTTCCCTCCGCTGGAGACTGATTTCCACTCTGGTAAAAAACTGACCGGACCAATCACAGCGCAGGAGGCGGGACTTTACGACACGTCTTTTTCGGAGACTCAGTTCTCTAACCATAAACAGTCAGAATGGCTGCAGAGGAGTGATGATGTAACGATGCTCTGTCTGATGTCATAATGAGCTGCAACAGCTTGCTGCTCTGAGGACTTTACGTTTGTGTCAGTGCCGTGTATCTCGGACTGTACGTGGCGATAGTCTGGCTGGTGTTCCAGCTAGAACCGACCCTTTCAGAGACGTAAGATACACAAATGCAGATATGATATCAGGAGCCGACAGGTTAATTGGTCACGTCATGTTGATTCTCTTTATATGAGTAAAACAACCACTTCTGGAGTCCTGTCTCATATGGGGGGGGGGCTCTCCATAGCACCACACAGATTCACCACACTACAAAACTCATTTGTCCGTGCTGTCTCAACTTGGCTGTAAGCCTGAACGCATCTGAAAAGCCCATTTGGAGATGTTCTCAGAGCTAAAATAGTACAAGAAAAAAATCCTATTTAGTGAGAGTTTGTCTTTGTGAGCGGAGCGTCATGCTAAAAAGCCTATTTTCACCGGGAACGGCCACCCTATCACAAACTCTGCAGGGGAGCCACATTAGAGGTAATGTCATCCACAGTTTAGTCCTCCTCTCCTCATTCCTCCGTCTCTCCCCTAATGAACTCCCTCAGAATTACCACTTCACCAGCGCCCTGCCTTTTTATGATTCTATTTGTTTATCTATCTCTAATTTCCCCCCTCGTCTTCCTCCGCCGCCCGGGCACGCACCGGCTCTTTAATTTTATTGGCCATCGTTAGGAAGCGGTGAGTCAAGCCGTTTGGCTCGTCAGATAAAGCCGGCTCCACCCTGACGGCTGAGATTAGCAGCAGCAGAACCGGGGGGGCAGCTCCAGCATCTCTGGGCTGGGAGGCTTCCTGTCCTAATTGATAGTACAATATTACAATACTCCCCCCACATGGATGAATTTCCACGTTTCTGCTGCTGCAGTAAAAGTGAGCATGTGCAGAAACCTCCGGAGTTTTCATTCATCTGCTACATGTGAGAAAAAAGATGACATCTGCGTCCGTCCTGGAACGGCTGCCAACCCTGCGGAGGTCTACGTACGGGGGCCGAGGGCTACGTACGGGGGCCGAGGGCTACGTACGGGGGCCGAGGGCACCGTACTCATCACCGATGAAGGCTTCATGCTCAGGAAAAACTGCTTTTTCATTTTCATGTGTTTTCAATGCTGCAGCATTTCACACACGGGCCATGTAGGTTTGACATTTCCTCCCCCCTTACTAATAAAAACCTTCATTTAAAAACTGCATTTTGTGTTTACATGTGTCATCTTTGTCTAATATGTAAAATTGTTTTAATGACCTGAAATATATGAGTGTGACAAATGTGCAAAAAAAAAAAAAATCAGGACACTTTTTCACACAACTGTATACATATATATATATGTATATGTATATATATATATATATATACATATATATATATATATATGTATATGTATGTATGTATGTATATATACATATATATATATATATATATATATGTATGTATGTATGTATATATACATATATGTGCCAATTAAAGAAGGAAAAAAATCAGCTGCCAGTGAAATAAGTTGAATTTGACAAAAGTAATAAAACATGAAAAAATTTATTTAAAAATGATGGCACTGATTTTAAATTGTGGTTCAACAGAATATTAAAAACAAACAAATAAAACAAATAAACAAGCATGATGGGGCTTCCTAAATTAAAATGTTATTGAGCAAAACTTTGAGACAATCACTGCAGTCAGGTGTTTTCTGTAACGTCCAATCAGACGTCTGCACCTGTTGACAGATATGTTGGTCCACCGTTCATGAGAAAAGTGCGCTAATGTTGCTGGGATACTTTTGTTTGTTTGTTTTTTTAATTATTTTTATTTATATTTACTCGAATTTGCCTCCATAAAATGTTTTTGTATTTTCCTGAAAAAGCATTAAATAGATTTACTTCAGTTAATCTTCTGAAAATAAAAACTGTAAAGGCTTTCATGTGTTAATAAACACGATTGTTGAGGGTTCCCTTCTTCGTCTACCGCGCACTCCAACATCCAATCATTAAATAATATGTAAATGTCAGAACATCTTTCTGTTTTCTTCCAGATGGACGTGTTGACGTTCTCATCAGTTGTGAGTGGTTATAATTGTGCTGCTGCATTTCCAGGTAAGATGCAGCGCTGCAGCCGTGGGCAGACATGCTGTTTTATGTTGGTTATCCACGACAGAGCTGCTGGTATGAAGGAAAATTATGAGATCTTAATATTTTAAAAAGAACATTTATGATATTTTATAGTTTGTCTTTTAAATAAGAGCATGTTTTACTGTTCCTGTGAAATAAATAGTGCTTTGATCAGATTTGCTTTCATTATGACCGTTATTATTATTACTGATGTTGTAAACCAAGTTTAAAGGGGAAAAGATGCAAGGTTTTTCTGCACAGCTTACCTGGCTGGATCATGAGTGTGTGTAACGTGAAACAAGCGTGGCTGCAGCTGTCTTCTGGCCTCCGCTCCGTGGCCAACTTCGTTATTGTGCTAAGTTATCTACAGTCTCCATGCTTCAACGTACTCAGGAACACTCACAGCAGAGTAAACTGGAATCTCACAGTTGCCACTCAGGCTTGATCCGCTAAATGTTGCCATGGCGTTGCAGCCTAGCGACCTGCGTGTGTGTGTGTGTGTGTTTGTGAATGACTTGCACACACACTCACCTTTAATTCTTCCCATCGGCAGCCTGCAAACACTCAGGGATAAGTGCTTGACGTGCTGACCGAACAATAGACATATTAACTCTGGCAGTTACGGCTGGTGGGAGTGTTGGCGTACTTGTGTGTATACAATGTGAGCATGTGTGCAGAGGACAAATATAAAACTGGAACACCGGTGGGATGTATGAGAGCTCGGGAAGGGGTAAAGAGGGGAACTTATTTTGCAAAGTCAAACATTTTCTTGTTTTTAAATCCGTTAGTTTTTCCCACCGCGGCTCCAGCTGGAGCTTTAATAATACTCAAGTCTGTTTAATTAAAGGTCAAACAAAAAATATGCATGTTTTAGATTTCGGTTTGTTTTATGTTTGCATGGCTCAGATTATGTTTGGAGCAATCATCACCACACCAGTTTCTCTATATCTCTGTGGTCTCAGCAGATTTGTGCAGTAGTAGCTGTACCGACCGAACAAGATTTCACTAAAGGAAGCCAGAAAAAACAGCTTCCAAATCTAGCAACGAAAAACATTTTTATTTTGACAGCCTAAATTTTGGGGGTCACAGAAAACATGACTGATGATTGGACGCCGCTATATGAGCATTAGCTAAGAAAAATATGTTTAAAAACTCTGAATGAAAAGGTCTGAGACTCATTTGAAGGAAAAAAAGTACAAACATTCTACAATTAGCCTTAAAATGTAATGAAAGGTTAAAGAAAATACTTTCTGTGTCACTCAGAATGTACGAGGATGCGGAGCGTTATGTGACAGAAGTGGGGGCAGAAGTACCGGGTACATGGCAGGAGAAGTACCGGGTACATGGCAGGAGAAGTACCAGGTACATGGCAGGAGAAGTACCGGGTACATGGCAGGAGAAGTACCGGGACATGGCAGGAGAAGTACCGGGTACTGGCAGGAGAGACGGGACATGGCAGGAGAAGTACCGGGTACATGGCAGGTACACGGACTCACAGAGGGAGAAGGGAAGGATTTTAAATGCCAGCACGAGGAATGAGTGTAAACTGAAAAGCAGCATCTCTGATGTAATGGAGACGAAAAGCTGCGGCCAGCATTTGTAAAATGAAAGATGTGATGATGACTGTACACTGCATCACGTTGAAGGGATGCTGTGTAACGTCTGACCCAAATATTAGCCAAATATTCCAATACATTATATTCTAATATTATTATTAATAATGTAAGTAATGGGCTGGTTTCTGGGGTCAGTATACAGCACGTCGTGCATGTCTGAGGGCTGCCCTCCTCAAAACACCAGACGTTGTAATTAAGGGAGTAAGAAAATGTCGATACACTAAAATATCTCAATATTTTGTGTTGCAATATCCCGTCAAGATTAAAAAA
This sequence comes from Atherinomorus stipes, assembly GCA_023101725.1. Classification (NCBI taxonomy): domain Eukaryota; kingdom Metazoa; phylum Chordata; class Actinopteri; order Atheriniformes; family Atherinidae; genus Atherinomorus; species Atherinomorus stipes. Next base: position 195,979 of record JALJCO010010517.1, on the reverse strand, counting down.
TGTGGTATTGATATTTTTTGTTGCTCCTTCATGGTGCATTCACGTTGTCTGGGAATTCCAGGTGGACGTGAGATGATGACATTGCCAGGTATTTGCCGTTTGCCGAAACAGACGTCTCCAAAACAGCCTCTTTTAATAACACAGACATTGTGACACTAGTTCCGTTTACATGGACAATAATTCATCTGTCCGACTGAAATCTTCCCGATCAGAGCTGACGTGTTTACATGGACGGGGGGGGAAGTGATCCGATCGTTTGCATTTACTTGATGGAGATATTTTCGTAATGCTGACATGCGCAATGGCTCCTAGTTTGTAAGAAGAGGAGTTTTCTTTTTTTTACATTTTGAATCTTTTGACCGTTGCAATGCTCAATAATCGTTAACTCTTTCAGTGGGGATTAATAACACAAGCATATAACAGGTCTGTACTGGACCCGCAGCTAAAGTACATGATCATGAACAGATCCTTATGGATCCGGGGCAAAGGTGCAGCTACAGTTTGAGGGCCGCCTAACGTCAGACTTTCCAGTCTTTTTATTCTGATCAAAATTGCGCCATGTAAACACAGCTACTGTTACCGTATATTCGTGCAACGTTTTAAAGAAAAATAGACTGCTGTGAGAAGCTAGTAAACACAATGACACATCTTTGAATCTACAATCTGGGGTCCTCTGCAAAATTATTAGCTTACAGCTCAGAAAAACGAGTTCACGACGCCACTTCTGCCCAAAGTTACCTCAGAAAAAAACGTTTCCAAGACAACTGCAATGCAAGATGAGCATCAGTCCAGTACGTCTGAAAGTCGCTGTTATCCTGGAAGAACTTAATTTCCCAGCATTCCTTTCAGAGTCATGTGACTACAGTGCAGCTGCTGCTGCTACAGACTGACTTGCTTTGATGCTGCTGATAATATGTCTGATTTTAAGTTGTTGGTTCAGTTACCAAGTTGTTAGAAACATTAGAATTAGACACATGTTGGTAATACCTGCTAGTATCTGATATCTGGCAGTATCTAATACCTGCTAGTATCTGATATATGGTAGTATCTAATGCCTGCTAGTATCTGATATATGGTAGTATCTAATACCTGCTAGTATCTGATATATGGTAGTATCTAATACCTGCTAGTATCTGATATATGGTAGTATCTAATACCTGCTAGTATCTAATATGGTAGTATCTAATACCTGCTAGTATCTGACATATGGTAGTATCTAATACCTGCTAGTATCTGACATATGGTAGTATCTAATACCTGCTTGTATCTGATATATGGTAGTATCTAATGCCTGCTAGTATCTGATATATGGTAGTATCTAATACCTGCTAGTATCTGATATATGGTAGTATCTAATACCTGCTAGTATCTAATATGGTAGTATCTAATACCTGCTAGTATCTGACATATGGTAGTATCTAATACCTGCTAGTATATGACATATGCTAGTATCTGATACCTGCTAGTATCTGACATATGGTAGTATCTAATACCTGCTAGTATCTGACATATGGTAGTATCTAATACCTGCTAGTATCTGACATATGGTAGTATCTAATACCTGCTAGTATCTGACATATGGTAGTATCTAATACCTGCTAGTATCTGACATATGGTAGTATCTAATACCTGCTAGTATCTGATATATGGTAGTATCTAATACCTGCTAGTATCTGATAAATGGTAGTATCTAATACCTGCTAGTATCTGATAAATGGTAGTATCTAATACCTGCTCGTATCTGATAAATGGTAGTATCTTATACCTGTTAGTATCTGATATATGGTAGTATCTAATACCTGCTAGTATCTGAATATGGTAGTATCTAATACCTGCTAGTATCTAATATGGTAGTATCTAATACCTGCTAGTATCTGACATATGGTAGTATCTAATACCTGCTAGTATCTGACATATGGTAGTATCTAATACCTGCTAGTATCTGACATATGGTAGTATCTAATACCTGCTAGTATCTGACATATGGTAGTATCTAATACCTGCTAGTATCTGATAAATGGTAGTATCTAATACCTGCTAGTATCTGACATATGGTAGTATCTAATACCTGCTAGTATCTGACATATGGTAGTATCTAATACCTGCTAGTATTTGACATATGGTAGTATCTAATACCTGCTAGTATTTGACATATGGTAGTATCTAATACCTGCTAGTATCTGACATATGGTAGTATCTAATACCTGCTAGTATCTGATAAATGGTAGTATCTAATACCTGCTAGTATCTGATAAATGGTAGTATCTAATACCTGCTCGTATCTGATAAATGGTAGTATCTTATACCTGCTAGTATCTGATAAATGGTAGTATCTAATACCTGCTAGTATCTGATAAATGGTAGTATCTTATACCTGCTAGTATCTGATAAATGGTAGTATCTAATACCTGCTAGTATCTGACATATGGTAGTATCTAATACCTGCTAGTATCTGATAAATGGTAGTATCTAATACCTGCTAGTATCTGATAAATGGTAGTATCTTATACCTGCTAGTATCTGATAAATGGTAGTATCTAATACCTGCTAGTATCTGACATATGGTAGTATCTAATACCTGCTCGTATCTGATAAATGGTAGTATCTTATACCTGCTAGTATCTGATAAATGGTAGTATCTAATACCTGCTAGTATCTGATAAATGGTAGTATCTTATACCTGCTAGTATCTGATAAATGGTAGTATCTAATACCTGCTAGTATCTGACATATGGTAGTATCTAATACCTGCTAGTATCTGATAAATGGTAGTATCTTATACCTGCTAGTATCTGATAAATGGTAGTATCTAATACCTGCTAGTATCTGACATATGGTAGTATCTTATACCTGCTAGTATCTGATAAATGGTAGTATCTAATACCTGCTGGTATCTGATAAATGGTAGTATCTTATACCTGTTAGTATCTGATAAATGGTAGTATGTAATACCTGCTTGTATCTGATATATGCTAGTACAGTATGTAACACACACACACACAATCCCTTCTTACTTCTTCTTCCATACACACCCTGGACACCCTCCCTCCCCACCCTTCTCTTCCTACACATCTCTCCCCTCCTTGCTGAATTTGACAAAAGTAATAAATAATAATATAATAATGATAATAATATAATAATAAATAAAAGTTCCATGAAAATTGTGACATTAGGCGGACAGAGAGGTTCTAAGAACGCAGTTCCTATAACTACGCCTCCAGAGTTTAGTTATAAGAACCTTCACCTTCAGTGTGCGTTCGCACATGAGGGAGGACCTTGTTAGGAACCATGTGTGACGCAATCGTTGCGACAGAGACAAATCTATGCCCCAGATCATCTGATACAAAACTGAGGTTTCTCATCCTTTTTTATTCAAAGCTATTATAAAAGCTAACTTACCAGCTTTCCCTTGTTTATCTTTTGTTGAAGTGCGCCGGGAACTTTAGTGGACGGTCAAAATTGTTATCAATTTGGGACGTGCACCATTGTGATGAATTTAATAATGAATTGGTACACTCATATTGAAAGAGTTCTTGTTGTTATTACGATCTCGGTAAACAGGTAAACAGCTGTGAGACTTTTTAAATATGGCGGGGCTGGAAGAGGCGGCGCTCACACAAGGGGTGGGGCTTGCCAGTTCTATCAATCACCAAACATCTACGTATTTCAGTTCCTATGGAACCCCGAAAAGGCCCTGCCTCAGAGTAGGAGCTGAAAAGGTTCTAGGAAATGAGGTCCGAGGTCCCTAGATCCTATATGTCCGAATGTGCAAAAAAAAAACTGCCTCGTTCCTGAAAAGGTTCAATCCAAAAGCGCCTATTGATTTTGAATTGTGGTTCAACAGAAATAAAAAAAAACAAACACAAAAAACAAGTAAACAGGCATGATGGGGCTCCAAAGCTAAAATTTTGATAAGCAATCACTGCAATCAAGCAATCACTTTCATTCAGAGAATGAATGAAAAGATGGCAGCCGGTGAATTTCCTGCTCCTGATCAGCTGAAATCCTACCGGCAGACGGGTTTATTTCCTGCTGCAGGTCCTGCTGTGTTTGATGTTCCAGGCTTTTTAGCCACTTTTACTGTCCTGTAGTTGGTGTATAAAGATTATCTGCTGCTGGTGGTGTTTATTCTACCAGTAGTGTTACAATGCTAACTGTTTATTTCTGAGCTGCAAGTGAGACTGACCTCTGTTGCAAAACTCTCCTGTTCCTGCAGATGAAGACTCTTTATGTCTCTGGCTGCGTTTGAACCAGTCGGGTGTGCTGCAGGGCGTCAATAATACAGAGAAAACTAAACTGTAAATCACCTCTTACAAAGATAAATGCTAACATGCTTCTGTAGGATGAAAAATCCTCACATCCTCAGAAGCATTGCTGTAGTCTCAACCAGCGCTTTAATTATGAATGACAACATTAAATCTCAGAAAGAAACGAAGGAAAACAGACAGAAAGAAGCTGAAGGCTGCGAGTTGCTGAGAGCACAAGGTTGTCTGGAGCTGCTGCCGACCCGAGCGCTGGATACCTGCAGCTATCGTTAAGGGTGTGATGTGAGAAAAGCACAAAGCTTGCCTTGTGAAAATATCTGACCATCTGCACGCTGCAGCGCAGGATGAAGTGTGAGTCATTCACACTGGCAGCCGCATGCCTGAAACATCAGTGTGAAGTTGCAGAAAACGCAGCCAACATGAGCCCAAAGTGTCGAGTCAAACAGCTGCGAGCACATCTGCCGGCGTGAACTTGCGAAGGCTCCAATTAAAGCGAAAGTCTTGTGAAAGCTGAAGGAGTGCAGGTATGAAGATGTAGTTCTGCTCAGATCAGCGGCCGGCGTTTCCAGGAGGCGTGCTCGCCGTCAGTTTCCCCATGTTCCAACTTCCCCGTGTAAATTATCAGTGTTCATTTCTACATCTGCATGCGTGTTTTTTGTTTTTTCCGTGTGTTTGTGACGCCTTGTGTGTGTGTGTGTGTGTGTGTGTGTGGCCGTGCTCACAAGAGCACACCGCCCCGCGGATGACACTCAGAACGCATTATAACCATTAATGAAAAAGTTAATGGGGCATTTTCTTACATATCAATTTACATTCGACTATTTGGGCGCACAAATGATGTCTGGGCGGTCGCGACCAACGCCACTCGGCACCGAAACAGAGGTCTAATGTGTTTTTGTGGACATCAAATGTTGTGAATAATGATGCGTCCACTGAATGCAAATAAGATGACACTTGATAGGCCATGATCAACAGTGCCTGCACGGAAACTTTCGCCCACAAACAATGAAAAAAGACAGGAAACAGAGAGGGCTGCCATCAGGAAGACAAACTCTTTCCTGCTGCATTACACCTTTCACACATGATGTAAAGCCTTATTTATTAGCGTGCACGAACCCTGCATTCACATATGCAAAACATGCTGATATGCCCGGTTCACAGACAGACGTAGCACACTTGCAAAACACAAACACACACATTGATTTTTTAGAGTAATGCTTTGCCTCCGACAGTGTTGTATTCAGTAAAGTCACATCGTCTCTGTGAGCAGCGCCACCATGCAGGCGCTCCTGTCTGTGTGCAAGCTGCTCACCTGCAAGTTAGTGGAACAAACTCCCAGAAAACTGCAAGCGGAAACTGTCAGTGGTTTAAAATCAAGGTTCAAAACGTTTCCTTTTGGTGCCTTTTATCAAAGCAGCTGCTAATTCCTCACATTATCACCTTTTCTTCCATTGTTTCTGCATTATTGTGTTTTAGATCATCTTCTTGGCATCTGCTTCCAGTCTGGTCTATCTGCTTCTGCAGCTGACAGCTGGAAACAAAAGAGAAGACGAGGTGGTGCAGGAAAGTGACCTTTAGCAGTTCTTTGCCCCGTTTCATTGTCCCGTTTACATCACCTCAATCCCAATCCTACTTTTATCCATGAATGAATGAATGAAATTTATTTTTAAAGCACTTTTCATACCAGAGTAGCACAAAGTGCGTAACATTAAAATCAGCAATATTTGATGATTAGACAAACAATCACACATTCTCTCTCTCCCACACACACACACACACACACCCACACACACACATACCCTCCCTCACTATTTGTTAGAACTGTATGAATAACCTGGTTTGGCGCTGCTGTGAGGAAACCATACAGCATCTTTGGGATCCGTCCAAACTGGGAGCCATCATGGTCTCAGAAGCCACCAGAGGGACCCCCCAGGCCCCGGCCGCCCAGGGCCCACACCACAACCAGAGCAGGACCCCTCAGCCATCCCGACAAGAGGGCCCCCCAGTGGCAATAACCCTGCAGACCAAAAAGCAGAGCTCCCAGTGTGGAGGCCCCCCCATGAGAAAACACTAGAGTTGATGGTAAAAGACTGAGGGTGAATCCCTGTTCCTGTCTTAAAGGAGACCTCAGTAACTTTCTTACCTCAATAAATGCTTTTCGGAATCCCCGTGGGGCTAAACAAAGTGTTTACGGAGCGATTCAATGTTTCCCCCCCCCTCCCGCCGGGGCCTCTGGCCTGCGAGCAGCTAAATACAACTTTGCCTGCGCCGACCCGAGCAGAACTTGCGACAACAGAAACCGCTGTACGGTACTGAGGTCCCCTATCTACCGAGCTGCTTCCAGCTCTGATTTGAACCAGACTACCAGCGCTAATTCGAAGAAAACATTTCTTTAGCTTCACACCACCTAAACACGGCTCCTGGCTCTCATAACCAACTCTTTGCTGGACCAGAGTGATTCACGTAGCTGCGCTGCCTGGGCGCCGGGTGAAGCATCACTGCTTCAGGCTCAATAATCACTTGTCACGTCCGCAAAAAGTAAATAATAGTTTGTATTCTTACCTGCTACTCGCCAACACCAGAGAAAAATATAATCCACGGCATATTTACCCGCAAATCGCGGGTAAAACGTCCCGTTTTAGAAGAGACAGGTCTTTGCTTTGAGCAGAGGGAGACGTGGTGCTGCTACCAACGCAGCAACGTAGCATCAACAAGCTAGTAAACGCTTAGAAATATATCCAGGGATCAAAATAGAGGAAAGACAGGTAGAGAAGCCGTCTGTGTGCTGTGGGGGTGTAGGGGGGGTTGAACTTTACGACAGTGAAAGGACGCCACTAGGGGGAGCCCCGAGCTGAAGTTACTGAGTTCTGCTTTAACCCCCAATCTCAAAAATGTGCACTCCCGCGAAGTGCAAGTGCTGTCCCCATTATCAGAACGTTAAGTTGAGGCTAATTTGAGGCTGAATCGCCCTCAATACTGAGATTCTCTGACACCACCCTTGTGAGTAAGGATTACCCAGAATGCAGCAGCAAAGAAGGCGAGCTACAAATCTTCAGTATTTTCTTTGTTAATGGAGATATAAATATTAGGAAAACCATAGGGGATTATCACGCTTCCGTGTTCCGAACTTCCGGTTTGAAACAGTTAGACGGCCCACTTCCGGTTCAGTTCAATGTCCCTGCTTTACTTCGTAGATAACGTGAATAAACGCCAACCCTACTGAAATTTTCACGGATTCCAGACTGAAGTGATACTAAGGAAGAAGTGGATCAAAGCGATTCTCCAGAGTGAAGGGCCGAACTTTATAATAAAACAACGTAGCATGTTTGTTTGCAGCCGGTGGGGCACAACACCGGCATGCTAGCATTAGCCAGCTAGCGTTTACCGACGCGCTTAACTTTGTGCGTCTTAAAACACACATACATCTGAAAATCGGGTCTGTACCCCCCCTGTTTCCAGTGGAACAACTGGGGACTGTCAAGAAAGGAGACGCTTTCAGATGCTTGTGTGTTTTCAGCCGCACAAAGTTAGGCACGTCATCAAGCTGGCTAATGCTAACCTGCTAACAGTAGTCCGCCAGCTACTACTCTGTTAAACCGATTTGTAAATCGGATAAACGCCAATGCCAAGTTTTCATTCCAGACTGAAGTGATGCTAAGGAAGAAGTGGATCAAAACGACCGATTTGCCGCGGTGAAGGACCAAACTTTATAATAAAACAACACACACGTTTGTTTGTGGCCGGCAGACTATACAGTCGTGTTAGCCTGTAAGCATTAGCCAGCTTGATGACGTGCCTAACTTTGTGCGGCTGAAAACACACAAGCATCTGAAAGCGTCTCCTTTCTTGGCAGTCCCCAGTTGTTCCACTGGAAACGGGGAGGTACAGACCCGATTTTCAGATGTTTGTGTGTTTTAAGACTCACAATGTTAAGCACGTCAGTAAATGCTAGCTGGCTAATGCTAGCATGCTGTGAAGTGCCGGTGTTGTGCACCACAGCGACAAACAAACGTGTGTTTTATTATAAAGTTCGGCCCTTCACCGCGGCGAATCGATCGCTTTGATCCAGCTTTTGATCCAGTATCACTTCGGTCTGGAATGAAAACTTAAGTATGTTTGGAGTTTATCCGATTTAAACAGTATAACAGAGCAGGAACGGCTGATGTTAACATGGCCCGGAAGAGGAAGTGTCAAAATCCGGGAACTTCCGGTAAGCGTGATAATCCCCTATTGTTTTATCTTAGTTTAGGCCCATGTTATGGATTACGGTGTGTTCAGACGAATCGCGCCTGACGCCCAAAGTTCGACGCGTGGTCATTAAAAAGTCAGACGCTTGATTTCCAGCGTCTTGACGCCCTGACGCGCGGCGAGAAATGCCCAGCCAAGCCGCGCTCGCCGCGCCGTGGGAGGAGCCTCTCCTTTCTCTTTTTCCTTTTTGCTCTGTCTGCACCATGGCAGGTGCAGGAGAGAGAGCGGCTCGGCTTTATGTGATAAATAAAGCAGGGAACGTCGTCGTCGGACATCTCTGCTCTGTGTCCGGTCCACAAAATTCCAGGTGTTCTGACAGTGATGATTTTCATCATTTACTCCAGGAGCAGCTGGCGAGCGACACTTTCAGCCGTCTGAAAGTTTAACGTCCCGCTGTCCCGATGCGGGGCAGCATTATCAGCCCAGTACATCCCATCAGGACAGCAGGTCATCAAACCACCGTTCAGAAACCGGGACCGGACACAGATCACAGTTTATTCTCCTCTGTGTTCAGATAGAGGAGATTTCCCTGGTTTTTCTGTGTGTTTCCTCTCCTGTCAGAAAAAGTGTGTCTGCGTCATGACTCGCTCTGATTGGTCGACGCCCCGCGTCAAGACGCCAAAGTTCAGATTTTCCAACTCCGGCGTCTGACGCCCAAACGCTCAAAATCTCAAAACTCGACGCGCGTAACGCACCTCGACGCGCCGCGCCCGACGCGCGAAACGTGCCGCAGGTTTTTCGACGCCTCCTCGACGCGCGTCGGCCATTGACTTTGCATGTAAACCTGACGCCCTTGACGCCCAAATCGCGCTTGGTCTGAACACACCTTAGTTATCTCATTGTTGCATAATATTTACTTTTATTTTACGATCTTTTGTCAGTAGGGGCCGGTGTGGTAAAGCCATGTTGCTATCGTTTAAGTTAGTTAACGTTACATAATGGTTATTTTTCTCAGTGCTAATGTCGTTGTTTTATCAAGATAACAGCCTGTATAACGTGCTTGTGCCGATAACAGTAAGAAGACCGCGCTGACGTCATCTCTCGTAGTCACAGAGTTGTGGAACGATAGTTCCGTTTCATTTCCTCTGTAAACAAAGCTACTCGCGCTCTTCGCAGGTCGAGCATGTTAGATCGTTGCCGTGTCGGCCAGCTGACTGCAGTCATCCAGGAATTCACAGAACAACAGTTACCCACGTAATTTTTGTTATAGCTGGTGTTTACCTTTTAATGAGCCGTGGTATGCGGTGACTATGAATATGTCCATGGTTAGGCAGGTTAACACTGCAAATAAATGTAAATAAAGTAAATTCTTCTTCTGAATTGACAGGCTGAACGCCGCTTTGGCGTAATGCTCCCCCCCACAGTTTGAAGACATATCTGCATTTAAGGGTGTCCCATTTCCAAGTCACAAAATAGCCCTTAACACCTGGTTTTGAGAGTTAATAATATTGAGGGTTAAGATAGGAATTGGAATTGACCCTAAATCACATGAACGTCAATAAGAACAAATAAGAACTATCAGTGTTGAAATATGGACACAAGACAAATAAAAACAACTAATACGACATGCCTTGGTAAAATCAAATCCATAATACCACAGCTAAAAATAAATAAACAAGTAAATAAATGAAAAAAACAGTAAAAAAAATATAAATGACAAATTCATTAAATGCTTTATTAAAAAGGTCTTAAGCCTCCTCATAGAAGCATCCACAGTCTCTGCAGCCCTGAGGCTCTCTGGCAGGCTGGTCCACAGACGAGGACCGTCATGGTGGAACGAGGCCTCGCTGTGGGTTTTGGTCCTGACTTTAGGGACAACTAAAAGTACCAGAGGACCTCAGGGTCCGCACGAACTCCCCTGCTCATCATTATGATTTCAAAGTGTTTGTGCCACAACTAGAGATGAAAAAGCAACACTGAATGGGAAATGTAGTTTTACCACGTGAAAAAGTAGTTTTATTTCATTTTAATGCAGCATCATAGAAAGAAAAAGTAAAAAGTTATAAAAGATTATAAATGAGAGAAAAAAGTCTATCAGCTAAAAAACGTTCTCCTCATCATCATAGAGTTGGTGTGGTCAGTGTAAACCAGTGAGAGTGAACGGCTGTGGAGGGGCCGCTGGTGCGTTTCCCGTCTCACAGATGCCTGCGTTTCTCTGATGGCTTCCTCCACATCCGGCGCTCTCGTTTTCATTACCTCATATCGCTTCTTATTCCTGCACAACCACTCCTGCACCTGATGCTTTACATAAACAATTGCAAATGAAAAAGCCACCCTGCAGTTTCTCCTCTTCCTCCCATCGCTTCCCCTCCTCCCACTGCTTTCAGGCTTAACTCACTCTCATTATCCCATCTTTCCCTCCCCCCCCCCCCCCCCCACAACCCTGTTACTGAAGAATGGGCAAGAAAGATGGGCAATAACCCAGCACGCCTCTTTTGACTTAGCGCTACCTGCTATGCTAATATCATTAATCAATAGAGCCGAGATTGTCTTTGCTGCGATTTGAAGGATCTAAGGGTCCCAGCGGTGCACAGGTACCTTTTGTTTTATTCCCTCCTCCACCTCCCTTCTTCTCATTCTTTCGTTGCCATTAAAAAAAAATAAAAAGAAAAAAGAAAAGCTCATTTGTGAAGGCCCCCAAGATGGCTGACTTAATGATGGCTACAGAAGTTTTTCCAACAAATTTCATGGGGCATGATCCAAAGATAATAGCTTTTCAGCCCCAATGACAATCCAATTACCGTGCCAATCAAAGCCCACGGCATGCTGTCTAATTATGATCAAATCTGGCTGTCAGCTCAAATACTAAAACAGCAGCTTTAAGTCCAACAAATCAGGGTTTAGAGACGGAGCTCGGCCCGTTCCTCCTGCAGCAGGTGAAAGCGGGGCTTAACTTCTGTTTGACAAAAACCAGAAAAGATTCTCTTGATTTTGGTGAGTGGACGAACATTTTAACATTTATATTTCTAACAGACATCACTGATCATTCATCTCCAAAGAAAAGATTTTATTTTAGTCCCTAAATGCGGTGGATTAAACGGTCTGATGTTTGTTCCCCGTTTGCCACAGATGGATACATAACACGCAAAAAATAGACACATAAGACTCGAACCGATGCTCTCACTTTCTAACAAACAAAAAGGCGGCATCAATAACACAAATGATTAAACATTCATGGCCTTTTCAGTGGAACATCTGCTGTGTATGGGGCTCTCGCCTCGGGGACCAGGCAAATCAAGAGGATTTCTCCCAGAGAAGCTCAAGAAAGCAATAAGATGGGGGGGTGAGGGAGGAGATTTACACACACATGCATGGACACACACACTGGCGTGCATATACGCAGGGTAAATACAAGCCAGCGGAGAGCAGCGCCGCGCCGACAGAAGTCTGCTGGAGAACACGTCCTCCTTCCTGATGCTGATCTGACACAAAAACAGTTAAACACCGGTCACCAAACAACATGCAACACCTGCATTCCTTAATCAAACTGTTTTCCACTGTAGACTGCTTGTTTCTATGTGTAATGAATGCAGGAGGACCCCCCCACACACACACACACACACACACACACACACACACACACGCACACCCTGCTGCGGTTTAATAAGAGTTCAAACTGTTAAGTTGTCCTCAGAATGATTCACACCCTCCAACTGAAGAAAAGCTTAAATTCACAATCATAATTCAAATAACAAGAAACTAATAATAAATAAAAATTCACAAAATTATGATAATTTAGAAAAACCAAACAAACAAACCTGTCACAGACACATTAAAGCATCTTTCCCCTGAACATGGACCAACATGCCTGTCAGCAGGTGCAGACGTCTGATTGGACGTTACAGAAACACCTGATTGCACTGATTGCTCATCAAAATTTCAGCTTCGGAGCTCCATCATGCTTGTTTACTTGTTTAAAATTTTTGTATGTTTGTTTTTTAATACTTCTTTCATAGAATTTTTATTTATCATTTTGTAAATTTCATCTTATTTCACTGACAGCTGAATTTTTCCTTCTTTAATTGGAGAGGATGAATCATTTTGGGGACGACTGCATCATAAAAAGCGGTGAAAGATAATCTTTCCCGTCAGGATTTGGCTGCATTTTTTCCGACTAAAATGTCTGATTTTACGAGCAGTTGCAGCAGTTCTGCAGACAGAAGCTGGGAGCACTTCAGTTTTCTTTTGACTTCTCCATATCTGCCGCTGATTTATTAACAGCTGACCTGTTCTTGTTTTGTTTTGCCAATACTGGAGCACACACGCAGAAGACGCCTGTAATCCCAGAATGAACGTGGTAAACTAGATCTCAGTTATCTGGAACAAAGTATTTAATAGTGACTCTTTTAAAGTTGTGGTGGTCATCAGTTTTTTTCTTGCAAAGCTCCCTGGGATTTAGATGAAATATTTTCTTATAAATAATGTTCTTATGAAATTAAATTTCATATATAAGAATAAGACTTTATTCAGTTCAAATTCTTGTTTTCCAGCATTCTTCGTGAAACTGAACCCAGTGGGAGAATCCTTCATCTGGATGGAGGAACACGATCCTGCTTCCTCAGCGTCTCCAGCAGCTCTAACATCCAGCCTGGTCGCAGCAGAACGATGTCTGTCTGCTGTGTGTCTCGTATACATTTGCGTTGCCATGGCAAACTTCTTCTTGATCATCACAATCTGAATTTTATTTATTTCATTTTGATCTTTTTAATTCTGGTTTATGACTGAATTTTAGCTGATATTGCTGGTTATGGCAGGAGGAGAGAGAGGATGAAGAAAAGAAAGTTCTTACTTTTCAGATGTTCTCTGGCAGTTTTCTGGTTAAGAGAAAAAAGAGTTTGTTTACTGACAGCAACACATTACACCAGTTTTAAAGTGGCTTCATTGGCTCCTCGTGCGTTTCAGGGTTGATTTTAAGCTTCTTTTCGAGGTTTAGAAATGTTTTGATGGTCTTGGTCCTTCTTATTCATCTGACATGCTTTTAAATTATGAACCCTTGTGGACCCTGAGGTCCTCTGGTACCGGTCTTTACGTTGTCCCTAAAGTCAGGACCTAAACCCACGACGAGGCCTCGTTCCACCGTCATGGTTCTGGTCTGTGAAACAGCCTGGCAGAGAAACTCAGGGCTGCAGACTGTTGATGCTTTTAGAAAGAGACTCTGGACCTTTTCAGTAAAGCGTTTCATTAATCTGTCATTTATACTGTTTGTTTGTTTTATTCATTTATTTTCATTTTTTTTTATTTTTAACTGTTATGGTTCTGATTTTACCGAAGCGTGTTGTATTAGTTTTTTTATGAACGTTTTTGTCAATACCTTTAAACTTATTGTTCTTTTTTGTTCTTATTGACATTCATTGGTTTACGACTTTTAACATCAACTCCAGTGACATTAACACTGTTGATCATTGTTGATTTTAATATGTAAACAACTTTGTGCTACTGATGTATGAAAAGTGCTTTATAATTAAAATGAACTTCAGCTTTCATAAGTCCTCCAGAACAATGTTGTATCCAGCACACACCGGTTTAGCTCATCCGTGCAGGGCTGGGAGGCGTCACGCGTGGTCCTCGGCTGCCATCTTAGACCTGGCTCGACTCGGCTGTGATGCATCATCCAGGTCACGTGTGCATGTCCAATAAGAAACACAGAGGTGGAGTTAATGACGTATTTATATCAGGTGACACGGGGCAGCGCTCAGATTTGTCAAAGCTTTATGAAAGTTGCAGGTATCAGAAAAAACTGATGGAGATTGGCTGAATTTGTTTTAATAGATTTCATCACATTCCTGCAGGGCCTTGCTGCTGGGAGCTGGAAACATTTTTATTGTCTAACACTGACATTGTACCAAAGAAGAAGTTTTGACCCCCGACTGCCCTGCTGTATCATTTAGTAGAGCACTTTGGACCTTTAATGCCAAGAGTTAGCGTTTGTTTCACGCTCTGTTTCTCTGCAGTTACTGGATTATTAACCGTTGTCTCAACCGTTATTAAATACAAACTCTGATCATTACAGTTTTTTTCAATTGCTTACACACATTTTCAAAGCTCTTTTCCTATTTCTCAAAACTTTTCACACAAATCCAGTTATTGCTCATACAAAATGCAAACACCCCCTATCTACTGCAGAATGAAACATCTCAAAAGCAAGCATTTGTCTCACCTCACAAACACATTTCCCATTTTATCACATATCACATAATCATTTACACACTGTTTCTCTAAATCTAAAGCTCTTTTGCTTTTATTGATTTGCTCCATATATATGATTGCCATATAAGGGCAGAGACACACCGGACAGACTGCCGACCGTTGCGGTCGTCACCAGAAAATGGGTTCAGGCTGATCAATCGGCTTCAGTCTCACCAACACGGTGAGAAAAAGCCCAAGAAAACATCAACCTAACCCCAGACCTGCGTGTACCTTCTGCAGATGCGCAAAATATAATGTCGCCATGACAGCAGGTGGCGCTGATCTATAATGTGGTCCCAAAACGGTAAATGACGGACCATTTCTCAAGACAAAAACACGTAAAAGCTGCTGCTGTTGTTGTTAGCAAAGAGCGAGGACTGCTAGCTAAGGTCCCGATATGATGCCAGACCATGTGTGAGAGTTTGCATTATGTCCGCTCTTCATCTGGTTTGTTTACCTTCACTTCAGGTCTTCTCGTTCACTGATTCGCCAGCAAGGTCAAGCCTCCTCCAACACGATTGGTCGGCCCATCACTGACTGAACGACGCCGATTACACATGTTCAATCGGCTGAAAAGAATGCTGACAGTGTTGGAGACGGCTGCAGACGGCAGACGACACAGAACACACCAAACCAACTCACGACCGACTTCAGACGACTCCACGACAACACAGAATGTGTGGCATTTTAAATGGTTGTTTAAAATAGGAAATCAAGTTACCTCCTTGTAGATTTTAGTGTGTTAGCGAGAACATCGAGTCGAGTTATTTGCAAAAAGTGAATAGCTGCATTGAAAACTGTGTCAAGGCTGAGAATGTGTTTATGGTTTTGCTGATTTGAGGTGAAGTTGTGATTGAATAAGTGTAGAAATAGTGTGATATATAAAGGTTTTGTGTGTAAGCAATTAAAAAAAAACTGTAATGTCCAAGGAAAAATTAAAAAAAAATGCAACAAAAAAAAAAGATTATTTGCTGAACTGCAACAAAAGCACATTTTTAAAGGACCAGCCTTTTTTTCTATGTGAAGGTAAATTGTTACCATTTTATCTTGAAATGCTGCTTATTTAACAACAAAGATCAACATGTTCACTCTATCCTCATTGCAGCTTTGCTGCTTGATATTTCCCAGCATGCAAATGAGCCCACAGAGCTAACCTTTCTGAGTTAGAGGCACCCGCTGACTCCAGAACAGCCCTGTAAATTATTTCAATTCATAAAGTTGCTCATGTCCAGATTTCATTAGCAGCACATTAGCTGCAGTTTTATGCGTTATGTTTATTACAGGCCTGACATGATCTATAAATAACTAGTTAAGCTGCTGCGGACACTGGGGACGGCCTTGGCTCTGTAATGCTAAAGAGATCTATCATTACAGCTGACAATTGCTAATAGCCAGCCCTCTGGGTCAATCTCTACAAATTACAGCGGCTCAATTACACGCCATCATTTCTGAGCATCCACCCAGGAAGGTACGGTGTTGAGCCGTGCAAAAACCACAATGGGATGTGTGAAACAGCAACTCCGTGTTGGAGAGGGTTTAATATTCATCTGCTTGATCAGACTTGTGTCCTGTTCTCTTTAGTGTTAAGCTTCAGTGTCTGTAAGTCTGCAGGGGTCTCTCCCTTTATTTTCCATGAGAGTAAAAAACATTTATGCAAAGACCAAGTTATGTGGAATGATGTGACACAGACGAGTCTACGTTTCTATGATCGCGTGCATCAGAAACATACAAAAGTATTTAAACGGACCCTGTGGTTGCAGATAAAGTGAATTCCAGTTCCTCCTTTGCCCCAGCCCTTGGCCTTAAAGGCAGGGTAAGGGATCCTAGAAAAACAGTTCGAGCAAGTTACATTTTAAATGATACACACCCCGATACCACGCCCCCAGAGAGCAGGACAAGCGAAGATAACGATAACAGCCGAGTGGATAGCTCGTTTTCCAAACAGCTGCGCCACACGAGAGTATGAGGCCCAAAGGTGCAGATTAAAACAGATTTCACTCACACAAGTCCAGCGTTTATTTTCAGGGGGAAAACTCTAGATTCTACCTTTAAGGTCGCTTCAGCGTATTACAGACAGTTTTATTACAAATGTGAAAAAAAATAGCTAGTTTTGTAACGTTAAGTTTTAGTTCCTATACTTTCATTTTTACACTTTTAGGCTCAGAGTTGAAAAAATAATCCAATCACCCAGGAAAGGGAGATTATTGCTGCTGCAGACGACACTGCCAACTCTTCCAGGAACAACCGTGATGTCAGTTTACTGCGCCACAGACGACTGTTGGTGATGCATGAGGATTTTGAAGGATTGTCCCATTTCTCAGGGCAATAATTCAGGGGAAGGGCTAAGGGTAGGGGTGAAAATACGAATTGGAATGGGGCCAAACTCCTTTCATTGTGGGGATGTGGGGAGTCCTCAAGCCGAGGCCTACCAGCAGGACTTTTGAAATAAGACCGAATTGTTTTATAACTAAGTCTGAAATAATCATTAATTGATCATATTATACAAACATTTCCATCTCTTTGCCTCTCCACCAGCTCTAAGTGTAATTTTCATTGCATCAAAATCCACATTTGCATTTTTTCATGCAATTAATTTGGTCAATGAGAACAATATTTAAACAACCTTGATTTAAATAACTTACATGAAATTACTTTAACAGAGGTGAAAGACAGAAACTGCAGATTTACTTTAGATGTTCGTCTTATGTTTTTTATTTTTGAAAACTTCTCAACTGGGTAAAATTTGTCCACATTTTTAAATAACTGAAGAGTGAAATAATCATTTCATTCTCTTATAAATGGGATTATAACGGTTTATAAGGTGCAAGAAGAAAGTCATTACCTTCTTTCTAGATTGGGTTTTGGCTTAAATGTTGAACTGGGTATTTTTACAATGTTCCCTGGGATGAAAGAACAGACAGATAAACAAGCAAATCCTCCATTCAGCAGCGTTTGGCTACAAGCTCACTGGGATTTTATGCCGCGCACATGATAAATGATATTTTATCATTAGGTTTTGATACCATAAAGCATCAGAATGTCATGGGTTGGGATTGTCACATAAATCACTCTTCTATATTTTGACACATGATGTGTATAATATGCAGATTATGAGCTTTCCATTTTAGCTTCTTCTGTGTCTCAGCCATCTGACACAACAAACACCTTTAATAAAGTCACAATCACAAAGGTGAGGGGGCCAAATCCACTCCCCCACACACACACACACACACACACAAACATCCCTAAACACAGTTGTATGTGTGTACACAGTCACCGCTGCTATTGTCAGTGAAGCTACATATAGAGTCAGCTTAAGAGTGAACATGAGTAATCATGAGACACATAACAGACACACACACCTTTTACACACACACACACACACACGTAGTGATAAAAGGCTTGTGTTAAAGTGATTAATGCTGTTTGCTTCAAAATGTGGCCAAGAATCAGCAGCTCTATGCAGAGATCCACCTCTCTGTCCTCTGCCAAGGCTAAAAAAGACGACTTTAACCATCAGCAGAGAGTTTCAGTAAAACTACGACGCTGACAGGAAAACAGCTAAGATCACACATGTTAAGACATAAACGTCTGAAAGGGTCATGAGCAAACACAGAATTTACAAGAACAAGATTCTCATCGGGATGATGTGGAACGAGAAATTCTCATGATGAGGTGGAACAAGAGATTCTAATTATGATGTGGTGGAACGGGAGATTCTCATCGTCATGAGGTGTTACAGGAGATTCTCGTGGAACTGGAGAGTTTTTCATTGAGATGTGGTGGAACGGGAGATTCTCATCATAATCAGGGGGAGCTGTAGATTCTCATTTTTATGTGGTGAAACTTGACATTCTCATCATGATGAGGTGGAACGGGAGATTCTCATCATGATGTGGTGGAATGGGAGATTCTCATCATGATGAGGTGGGAGATTCTCATCATGATGTGGTGGAATGGGAGATTCTCATCATGATGAGGTATAATAGGAGATTCTCATGGAACTGGAAATTCTTATTATAATGTGGTGGAACGAGAAATTCTTATAGTGATTTGGTGGAACGGCAGATTCTCATTGTGAGGTGGAATGGGAGATTCTTTCTTTCTTTCTTTCCACCATAAAATACAAAGAACAGAGCAATCTGTTAAGTAGCCAAGAAATAATGTTCTGACAGAAACAAACAATCCAGACAGAAAGACAGAAAATCCACTGGCCCTAAAAGCTTCAGAGGAATGTGCGATTAAGTGATGAGAGCAGGATGACAGATGACGAGAGGGAGAGAGGGGTGAGAGACAGGTCAGAGATAAGCCAAGATTTAAGCTAACAGGAATTAATAACTCTGATGGAGATTTGTGTAACATCATTTCAATGAAAACAGTTCCCTGACCTCCACAACAGTATACCATGATAACATGGTACCATGATCACTACAAACTAAATTAAACCCACCCAAACAACAGTTTGTGGACTCCAGACATCACTCTTATCAGTTTTCCATGGGAACGCACCTATATTGGTGCCAAGATGTAATACGTTTTAGATTTTTTTTATCCTTACAATGAACCATCAAATTGAAGTTCTCCTGGTAACCTGAGGCCCCGCGCAGCCTGCGTGAAATGCGTGTATTTAGGGGAGGTGTTGCTATAGTTTAGGTCAGTAGATGGCAACAACCTGGTAACTTATCGTTGCTGCTTTGTCGTTGTCATGGTGACCACTGTAGTCCAGAGGAAGTGGTGAGAGAGATGACATAAATTGTGGATAGCTTAATTAAAAAAAAAATCCTGTGAAAATTTATTTTTTAAAAAAGGAAGAAAACTGAATTTATTGATCATTTGTACACACACCAGTCTAAAAAGGCCAAAATAGGTTTATTAATTCCATTCAATTTACTGCAGACAGTGACGCAAGAGGGAGAGAGAGAGAGAGAGAGAGAGCGATGAAAATGAGCAAGCTTTGCGGGAGGGGGGGGGGGTCAGTAGGAAACAACAGGCAGCAACAATCAAACAACAAACACAACACCATTATTTATTGCATCATTACATTTGCGGGATGTTATAAACTTTCCCACAAACGTAATAAATCTGCAAACGTAATAGTTATTACACATGTGGGAAATTGCTATTATGTTTGTAGTAGGCAGCGGCTATTACATTTGTGGGAAATGTATTACATTTGCAGGATTTTTACATTAAAAGCTGCATATTTTTAATACGTTTGCGGGCGTAACAATCCTTTCAAGGGTTTGTGAAGTCCAGACTTCCACAAGGCAAAATGGTTTTAGCAACAAGCTAAACTAGGAAAGACTCACAGGAGACTGTTATGGCTTCAGATGGCTATGTTTGCACGTGTTTTCTGTGTAGGTGGCAGCCAGCAGCAACTGTGCAGCCCGCAGGGTTCAGCTCAGAACAGCTGGCTGGTAAAACTGACCAGGAGCTGGAGGAGAAGGATATCAGCTCTAAGCCTGTTTGGGATTTCACCTGGATTAAGATGGGAAGCCTCAAGTCCTCGCTTTATATTTCTCCTTTTGGTTGTTTTATGTTCAGCAGCTTAAACTGGTAAAAGACAAGTTTGTTGTGAGTTGCCATGACGTGGAATAATATCATTGTGTTATATAGAAGCCATGAGATTATCATGCTTTTATATGAGTAATCATTTCACTGTGGAAGTATGCACACACCAGTCACTTTATTAAGTACTATGTTGGTACTAAGCGGCCCAAAGTGGGCCAAGAACCCCCCCCCACACACACACACACACACACACACACCCTCCCCCCCACCACTCCACCAGCAGCAGCCTGAAGCCCTGATCTAAGGCAGGATGGATCCATGTTCATGATGTTTCCAGCAGATTCTGAGCCGAGCATCTGAATGTGGAGCTGAAATGGTTGTTAAAAACAACCCGAGCTGGGTCGATTTTAACCCAGGATTTTTTAGTTATTATAGTTAACTAAAACTAATTTAAAAAAAAAACAAAAACTAAAATTGAAAAAACATTTTCGTTAACTGAAATAAAAATAAACAGTTTTTTGAAAAACGATAAACTATATTGTGTCTTTACAAAACCAACTAAAGCTACTGCAACAAACATCCTTAGTTTTAGTTCTCGTAAACTTATCTCATACATCAGCCTTTTGGGTTGATATGAAATCTATTTCCATTTCATCTATTTTCTTCAAATCTACTGGTTTTACTCCAACCGTCTGCTCGGTACGGCACTTAACGGTCCGTGAAGTCGCATGCTGACAGTTTGCCTGGATCTGGCTTAGTGTTGGCTGGTGCGAAAGTTGGGAGAAAGCAGCAGTCCTGTTTGGGATTTCTTCGATCATGACCGTGTCACCACCTGCTTCCACTAAGCCCTGTAACCTGTCTCATGAAAGGGTTTATGGTATGTTCATGTGGGTCTTTGGCTATGTTGGTTTTTATCCAGCACACTAGCAACCAGCCTCAGAAGCAGCATTTTGTACTTCGGGTTGCTGCTGTTGTATTTGCTGGCCGTTCATGTGTCCTCTGAATACATTTTTAAGGTTGTGTCTTCTTGGATTTTTATTATATATTACTTTCTGGTGATTTTAAATGTCACACTAGACAAATATCTATAAGTTACTACAGAACAAAACAAAAAAACTAAAATTAACACTGAAATAATAAAAGCTAAACTAAAACTGAGCATTTTCCAAACAAAAGAACTAATAAAAACTAGCAAAGCTGCTCAGAAAACTAACTAAAACTAACTGAATTGAAAAACAAAAAGTCAAAACTAAATAAAAACTGAAACTAATAACCTTGGTTTGAGGATTGTTGAGCAGTTCAACAGTCAAAAGGTAAAACATAAAGACAGAGCGCCCGTCTTCTTCAGAACTAGCAGGCATTGATGTCCAAATCCTCATGATGGTATTAAATCTGTCCGTCATGTACATGCAGCTGATCGGATCACTTTATCCAGCATCTTACTACACCTGCACACAAGTTCAGGACCACCGGACCTGCACGCTTCCTCAGGACCTCTGCCCCTTCAGGACAGAGGTCATACACCAGGTATGACGGGAAATGTGACGGTGTTCATACCGCGACTTTTAAATAGCCAGAAACCGGCACATCCCTGTCAGACATTCAGTTCTGGATCTTAACTTAAAGGGACACCGTTTAACTTTTGACCACCGGGGGCGCTAAACCTGTAACTTCCTCACAGCTGTCGCTGTGGAACCGTCTCTGTCCGTGTTCTGGAATTGTGTTTGCAGCTGCTAATGGTGTCATGGAGCCATGAAGCAAAGCGCTCCAGGTCACATGTTCCAATGAGAGACGGATCCGCTCCTGGAAATGACCATGTCTGGTTTTAGAGGAGGGCAGCCCCCTCAGAGCCCCCACATGTGTCAGTTCTGTTTACTGACCCCAGAAATCATCTGTTATTACTGACATTACGCTGATGTTTGAGTCAGAAGTCACGCGGTGCACCTTTAAATCGGCCAACCTGAGCGCTAACACCAATGAGAAGCAGAGTTGTTGGTAGAGAGGACTGGTTCTGTGGTAAATGACAGACGTCATCTGAGCTGCAGCTTCAGCTGTATGATCACACACAAGCTGCTGCTCACTGATGCTGCTGTGTGACGACTAATGCTCAATACTACGATGATCCTGAGCCAAGCCAGGCTGACTGCGGGGCTGCAGTGTACGGGATAATACTGTAGCTTCAGTGGCGAGTGTTTCCTCAGCAACAACAAGCAACTCAGTTCTTCCTGCTCTGTTCGTAGGTGAGATGGTCTGAGGGTTCTCCAGGGAAAACTCTGCTCCTCTTCCACACCGTTCACACTTTTCACACCAACATCCATATGTTTGGCTTCAACTAAATTCAGTCTTCTCTGTTACTGTGATAAAACAGGAGAAATTCATGCCATCAGATAGGTGTTGTTGAATTCTACGTCTTCTTTGTACAGCTTTTGTTTTTACCCTTTTTCTGGTAGATTGAACTGGTTAAACCAGTGAAAAAAGTTGAGTGGGATGGGTCTGACGCTGGTCTTCCTGCTTCGGAGTCTCGGGACGGACACAAGTCACTTTTCAGCCTTTTCTATGACAATGTAGTATTCCTCTGTAACTGTGACGTGTTCTGACATAAGGTCAGGTTGGATCTGAACGAGACTCACTGATAATGAAGCAGTGAATGCAGAAACACAGACTAAAGCTTAATTTACCCAGGATAATAGAATCTTTTTATCGTCAGCAACCCAGTCATCCAGCAGTACTTCACACCTACGCAGCATTTCTGCCGGCGTCCAGGCTTAAAGGTGGAGTCTGGAGATTTCCCCATTTCTTTTTGTAAACACTATTGAAACCAAACGGCAACGTCCAGTGGCCAACTATGAAGCTACCCGGAAGAAGTCAATATTTGTAGTTCTCCCTTCATCCGCTATGGGGTTCCAAACACTGGAAATCCCCATACCATGTTCAAAAGATCAACTTCACAGCAGAA
The DNA here is from genome assembly GCA_023101725.1 of Atherinomorus stipes. Taxonomy (NCBI): domain Eukaryota; kingdom Metazoa; phylum Chordata; class Actinopteri; order Atheriniformes; family Atherinidae; genus Atherinomorus; species Atherinomorus stipes. The sequence goes on along the minus strand of JALJCO010010517.1, from coordinate 172,813 downwards.
ATAAACATGTTTACAGAAGAAATAAACATGTTTACAGAAGAAATAAACATGTTTACGACAGAAATAAACACGTTTACAGTAGGAATGTATATGTTTAGAGCAGGAATAAACATGTTTACAGCAGAAATAAACACGTTTACTGTAGGAATGTATATGTTTAGAGCAGGAATAAACATGTTTACAGCAGAAAAAACATGTTTACAGCTGAAATAAACATGTTTACAGCCTGGTTCAAACATCATTTTAGATTTAATAGGTCAACTTCACCTTCATGTCAACTGTGACGGGGGTAAAATTTTTTTATAACTCATCCGTTTAGATGTTATTTAAGCTTGAAGTTACACATAATTAGGGGCGTGTCCTTTTGATTGACAGGCGGCAGACCAGAAGGTGGCCTGCTGGCCGGTGGCTAGCAGTTAGCTCCTTGTTTGCTGCAGCAGAGCAGCAACATGGTGGTTTTTAGCAGATAACAGCAAGTCCAAACATGTCTTTTTTATATATATACTGTTAAGATCCCAGAGGGGAAATTCGGGCTCTGCATTTCACCATCTCTGTACAGTAAGTACCAGAGAGCAGTGGGCTGCTACTTAAAGCGCACAGGGAGCAGTTGGTGGGGGTTAAGGACCTTGCTCAGGGGTAGGGATGGGTACCGAAATCGGTACTTTTATTGGTACCTACCGAACTCCGTCGGTACTACCGGGTACCGATTCACGTAAAATCAAACGGTACCATGTTTCGGTACCTAAATGCATCCTTTTTAATGTGAGGTAGTGGAAGAGTTTGTGATTTCTGTGCCGCACGTGAACGTTGCATCGCAGCATGACATCAGCAGCAGCGGCCGCATGTTCAGTCAGAAGCTTTCCTGCTTCACTTCTCTAAAACATCAAGTTCGCTGCATTATTTGTGATGCCAGCGGCGGGAACACGTCTGATCTGAGGAAGCAGCAGATTAAATACAATATTCTTTTCACAATTCCGTTCCCGTCGCGTCATCCGCAGCCCGCAGAAAAAAAGAGGGAGAAGTCCGTCAGCGCCTCGGCGGCTGAACAGTTGTAATCGGGGGCAGATAATAACCAGCAGGTTCACAAACTGCCGTTCAAGAACTTAATACGATGTGAATATTTACTGAGTTTACCATCAACCAAGACAGTAAACCAGTTCTGGAGCGACGCACAGGTCACGTCTCTCCCTCCCTCCCTCCCTCTGTCGCGTCCCACATCTTTATTAAACTCCTCATCACAGCGGAGTTTCCGCACGCGAGTGCACCAGCCACCATACTTATATCTGATAAATAAGAGTCTGCGTCTCTGAAACAGCTTGTTGGTTTAACCAGCACGGCAGAAACTGTCTGCATAAAGTTAGTAACCTGATCCCTGCAGCAGGATTACAGCCTCCAGACCTGCGCAAAACGCCGCCACAAAATCAGTTTAGTGTCGGAGAATATTCCATCTTTTTTCTCATTAAATTATTCTGTCATTATTATTATTTTGTCTGGAACAAAACTCCCAGAAAGTCTCAGATCAGCTGAAACACTTAGTTTGTTTAAATCCAGGTTAAAGACCCACCTGTTCTCAGCTGCATTCACACATAGATTTTACTCTAAAGTTCAAATCTGCACGGCTCTATGCTCTCTTTTTAATCGTAAATATTTTACATTTTTATCATTTTAAAATCAAAATTGTACTTTTTTGTTCTTAATCATTTTCTCTTTTACACCCCGCTGCAATGCTTATGGTTTATCTAAAGCACTTTGAATTTTCCTGTAGGCTACATGAAATGTGCTGTATAAAAAAACTTGCCTTGCCATTAAGTTTCCCTGTTACCAGACCCTCTGACATCATAGAGAAACAGCTGGATTTTGCTTTAATATATTATAAAAAAATTCTATGTTGAGAATGAGAAATGAATCTGTTATTGCCATATAAACACACATAAAAGTACCGAAAACTGGTACCGTTTGGTACCGGTACCGATTCGCAGGTATCGAAAGTTGGTACTCCTACCCCTGAGTAGGACCCCCTACTCAGGGGTCCACAGTGGTTTACCTCGGTGACGTGGCAGGGGCTCGAACCCGGGTCCTCCGCGCCAAAGCCCACCACATTACCACTAGGCTACCCACTCCGCCGCTCAGGAGGATAATCTTCGTTAGCTCTTGTTAGTTTCCACTTAGCTCGGTTAGCGTTTAGCCCAGAATACCTCAGCTGTCAATCATTCGCCCAGAGGCCGCACTTTGCCCATTTTAGTATTTTCCGGGAGTGACACGACAAGATGGCGACGGTGGGACACGCCCACCCGGCTTTACTTTCAGCTCTTCAGAAACCAACGGGTGACGTGAGCAGAAGGTTCGTCCCTCTCTGTTAAGGGAAAAACAACCAAAGTCCAGAGGACGGTAAAGAGCAGAGAGATAGCCATCTGTGAGCCCTCCTCTCCCAGAGACCTTATACCTCCCACATCCACCATCAGAGGGAGGCTACTGGTTCTGAGCTGGGCCCAGAGAGGCCTGTTTTAAATTAAATAAAATGAAAAATACTTTATTCATCCCAGAAGGGAAATTCAGTATTGTAAAAGCTCACTCTTTTTTTTTTTTTTTTTTTAATAAACAAAAAAGTCAGTCAGTCTTGTTCTTTAGGGTGATGGTTGCTGGCAGGAATGAATTCCTGTATCTCTCCGTCCTACAGCGAACCTGACGCAGCCTCCCACTGAACACACTCTGTTGATTCTTCACCGTGTTGTGGAGAGGATGGGAAGTGTCCTCCATCATCTTCATCAGCTTGTGCAGCATTCTTTTTTGAACGATCAGCTCCAGCGGCTCCAGAGTTCTCCCCAGCACAGAACCAGCTTTCTTGATCAGCTTGTTTAGTTTCTTCAAGTCTCTGATTCTGATGCTGCTTCCCCAGCAGATGCTGCAAAGCTAATTGCACTTTCCACAACAGACTTGTAGAAGATCTGCAACATCTTTGTGCAGATGTTGAATGATCTCAGCTTCCTTAAGAAGTAGAGTCTGCTCTGACCTTTCTTGTAGATGTAGTCAGTGTTGCATTTCCAGTCGAGTCTGTTGTCGAGCTGAACTCCAGGTATTTGTAGTTCTCCACCACCTCCACCTCCTCTTCCAGGATGTAGATAGGACTATGCTGCTTATTCTTGCTCCTCCTGAAGTCAACAATCATCTCTTTAGTCTTGCTGGTATTTAAGATGAGCTGATTGTTACCATTTCACAAACTGACTGACCAGTTCCCTGTACTCGGCATCTTGTCCATCACTGATACACCCCACAACTGCAGAGTCATCAGAGTATTTCTGCAGATGACAGGATCAGAGTTGTACTGGAAGTCTGAGGTGTACAGTGTAAAGAGGAATGGTGAGAGTACAGTTCCTTGTGGTGCTCCAGTGCTGCTGATCACCATCTCAGACACACAACCTTTCAGTCTCACAAACTGTGGTCTGTTTGTGAGGTAGTCGTAAATCCAGGTGGTTGTGGAGGATCCACCTGGAAGTTATGGAGCTTCTGACATAGCAAAGCAGGCTGAATAGTATTAAATGCACTTGAAAAATCAAAGAACATGACCCTCAAAGTGCTGCCTGACTGGTCCAGATGAGAGTGGGCTCTCTGAAGCAAGAAGATGATGGCGTCTTCAACCCCAAGCCCATTACGATATGCGAACTGTAATGGGTCCTGAAAGGTATTCACTTGCTTGTTGAGGTGAGCCAGTAAGAGTCTCTCCAGGACTTTCATGATGTGAGATGTCAGAGCAACTGGTCTGTAGTCATTTGGTTCAGCTGGTTGAGGTTTTTTAGGGACTGGAACAAGACAGGATGTTTTCCACAGCACAGGAACTCTGTTCTGTCTCAGGCTGGTGTTAAAAAGGTGCTGGAGAACCGGACATAGTTGTTCTGAGCAGGTCTTGAGAACTCTGGGACTGACACCATCTGGACCTACAGCCTTGTTCCGGTTCAGTTTCTCCAGTTGTTTCTTGACCTGGTCAGAGGAGACAGTCAGGCTGGAGGTGGAGGCAAAAAAGGTCTCAGGATGTCCTGATGTGGAGGGAGATGAAGCTGTGTTCAGGTCCATGACTGAGGTGCAGGGTGACAGAGTGGAGGTGGGACAGGAAAGCTGTGGGCTCATGGAGGGTGCGTGGTGTGTTGGGTTGTCGGCAGGGGGGAACTGAACCTATTGAAGAACATGTTCAGTTCTTTAGCTCTGTCCAGACCTCCATCAGTCTGATCCCCCTTTAACTTGAAGCCAGTGATTTTCTTCATTCCTGACCACACATCCCTCACGTTGTTCTGCTGGAGCTGCTCTCCAACTTCTTCCTGTCGTCCTCCTTGCATTTCTTAGTCTGTGTTTTCAGTTGTTTTTGTGTGGTCTTCAGTAACTCCCTGTCTCCATCCCTGAAAGCTTTCTTTTTGATGTTCAGCAGCTTTTTCAGGTCACTGGTGATCCAGGGTTTGTTATTGGGGAAGCACCTCACTGTTCTTGTTGGAATGATGTTGTCCACACAGAAGTTTATGTAATCTGTCACACACTCAGTCATGGTGTTGATGTCATCTCCATGAGGTTGTGGTTTAATAACAGTCCAGAAGGATCCAAAGGAGGTTCTGGTTCAACTTAGTTTACTGGAAAATAGGAGTACTTTGAGATAGGCCAGCTGGACCATCAGCAGGATGGAGCCAGTTTCCCTAGAGAAATATTAGAAGCCTTATTTCACCATTAGAGTAGAGATAAACACCAGACTTTGTTTGTGCAGCCAAAGACAGATAGCTGATTAATGTAGCTTTAGACGGGAACAGGTCGCCATGACCCATCCAGTGTTTGCAAAGGATAACACATTCCAGACTCGATATTCATGTTCCAGTGAACAACATTGTTTATATGAATATATTTCGCCACATAGCAACTTGCACTTGGATCTGACTTTACCAAACTTGGAGTGTAGTCCCAGAAATAAGGAGTGGTCAGTATTATCTAGGAGTCAGTTACGGTTAAGGACTACATTACCCAGATTGCTTAGCAACAGCCACTGAGGAATAAAATCAGTGCAGCCCACAGCTGAGGAGGAAGCCCCAAGAAAGAAGCACAGAGAAGTTTGGAAGAAGCTCGTGCGTGTCCAGGGACAGTCAGCTCAGCAACTCAGAGTCAGCTAAACATCTCCGTTTGTACTTTTATAGACAAAGTATCTAGCCTGTAATAAACGTGAGTAACCTAAGTCGGTTGTCAGCGTCTTCACTCAACACCGGTCAGTCCGGACCTGAGGTTTTCCACTGCGCAGCTGCTTAACACTCAACAGGTCGGTACAGCTAAGAAACTGTCTTATCACTCGTAAAGGTTAGATGTCTATTGAGCCACAACGAACATGCTCTTCTGAACATTTAGTTGTAAGTTCTTTCTCTTACAACGACAAGGTTCACAGAGGACATTCCAGTCTGTGGCCTCAAAGCACCCTCTCAGAGCATCTTCAGCCTCAGTAGACCAGGTTTTAGTCATCCTAATGACTGGTTGCTGCTGAACGATGGGCTTGTAGGTGGAGGTGAGAAGAACCAGATTATGATCTGTTTGATATGTTTAATATGATATGTTTCCCAGATGAATTTAATTTTTCTCAGGGTTCAGTTTGATTCCCTTCCTTAACTAATTGACTGCCAGACCTTTTCTGAGCAGAGCTCCATATTGCCAGGATTTTTAAGCATTTTCACTGATTTTGGGAGATCCACAGAATATTGTGTACTATGCCAATACAAACACTGAATGTACCAAAGGAAAGCTTAGACTCTTCTTTTATCAGAAAAAAAACATTTGTTTCTAGCTTTTTCCATTCTTTAGTAATCTGCAGTAGAACATGGGTTTGTTGCAGCGAAAATGCCTGTTTCTGACCAAAAAGCTAAGAAAACTAGCTTTGAATGCTGAGGTCCGCTTCAAGTGGAAAAGTGTCTTTGATGCCAATATTTTTTTACTTTAGTAACACCTTCATCATCTGAACAGCTGTTTACTTCTATGAAACAACAAATACAACACTGAGAAAAGAGTTTGAGGCAAAATAATTATTTACTAGCTAAATAAGCCACAACAAGTTTGTTTCACAACATAATATTTGGTAGAAACAAAGAGCAGAAATGTCTCCCTACTCCTCCCTCCCTCCCTCCTTCTCCTTTCACCACAGCATAGGTGCGCACCCTTAATTAACGTGGAAACACGTGATTGGCAGTTAACGTTCTGATTTTAATTAACATGGAAACACGTGATTGGCAGTTAACGTTCGGATTTGAATTAACATGGAAACACGTGAATGGCAGCCAGTGAGTTAAAGAAGCAGTAAGATCAAATTCGTCTGGTCCAGGATTAAAAATCTTCAGTGTGAAGCTCTAGATGTGCAGCTCCATCTGGAACGTAGCGTGATGTCACACACCATCTCTGTGTCAATATCCAGCCTCTTGTTTACAGGGTGGTCTGTCCTCACCTGCACATTGTTGCATGTGAAGCTCCGCCTCCTCCCTGCATTGATAGCAGGTCAGACAGAATCTGCCTTTAATTTAGCAGAACAGAGCCAGATGTACTGCCTCATCATTTTGACTCTCTCTCAAAGTAAATTTATTAAGTTGTTGCAGCTTAAAGGAGTACAGCACAAGTTCCCGCTTATTTCCAGGAGTTCGCCCCCTCTGGTGACAAGTGTCGTCACACACGAGCTGCTTCGACTGTGTTGGTCTTTAACCCATGCTGCACTCAGTCTGAGCCCAGAGTCAGAGACACGATGTCTACTGAAGTAATAAAGTTATAAATCTGAAAGTTGTTTACAGTTTGATCTTTGAGGAAACTGATGAACTGCATGCTAACGGTAGCAACATGCTAACGCTGGGTTGTAGTTCAAATATCTAAATTCACAGGCTGAGACCACAATTACCTTATAAAATTACCACATCAACTAAATGTAACAAGTGTCTAGAGTGTCTGTCTTCCCCGGGAACAGTCATATAACTGTCATACTTCTACATTTACATGCTAAAAACTTAGCATTGCAATATTCTGCATCTTTAATTAGTTATTCGTCACATTTCGCTTGTTAGTTAGAAGAAAGCTAACTGTGGGTCCATTTCATTCCCAGACTGGATCGGAGCTCCCTCCAATTAAAAAAAAGAAAGAAAAAAAGCTTGTTTACTCCCATCTTACTCCAGTTGTTGTGCTGAAAAACGCCCCCCTGCCAAGGGGACCGGTCAGACTCCAGTTTGGTTCTCGTCGTCTCACAAGACAAAACTTTTCTTCTTCATCTTCCTGGAGTCTGAGTTGGGGTCTGAGAGGCTCCTGTTCTCCATCTTTTAGCAGCAGCAGTGTTGTCTCAACATGCGCGGACCTGGGGTGGTGGAATACACGACACCGATGCAGCCAGACGAACGAGAACGTGCAGCTCGTCTCCCCCACAAGCCCCCCCTAGAGGCTTCGTACCCGAAACTCTGGCATTGAGCAGAAACAGTATCAGAGACCACCGCAGTGAAGAAAGATCAGCTCATTCTACACATCAGCAGCTGTTAGAGCATGTGGAGGAAAGAAAAGATAGGACTTAACATTTAAACTTAAAGGTGCATTGCGCAAGTGGCAGGGTAGGAGATCCTGGAAAAACGGTTGAAGCAAGCTACATTTGAAAAAATATACCCCCCCCCCCCAAAAAAAAACACGCCCACGCCTCCTGCTGATGATTGTCGGCGGACATAACCGAGAACAGCCGAGTGGCTAGCTTGTTAGCTTCCCAGTAAACAGCAGAGGAACCACGTTTCCTCACCTCCAATTTCTTCAACATCCTCACTGCAAACACCAACACCTTCATGACTCCATCCTCATCCGTTTTTTCTTTTAAGAGCAAACAGCGGCGTAGATAAGAGCAGCGAGCAGTCATGTTCGTCTCAGTTTGTCTGCACTGAGATGCTCACGGTGAGGAGCGTGTGAGCGCGACAAACGGCAGTCGAGTTTGATGGACAAAATAATCATTCAATCAATCAGCACGGGCCGTTCGCAGCCCCATTGAAATTCATTTCATTGGATGGGGCTTTTCCAGTCGTGTACGTTCCACAGGTGATTATTTTTTTATTTTGTGTCAGATCATTTAATTAATTGTCTGCAATCGGGATGTGAAGAAGACTTTAAGCAATATAGTAAAAAATGCTTCTGGAAAACATCATCCACCCTGCCTTTAAGCAGTTTGTTTAAGCGGTATGTGCAACCCAGTTGTAGTAAAGTTCATGATTTGAAGTGTAAAAGCGAGAGTGCAGGAGGTTGAAAACACAATGACCATCTCTTCTGATGCACTGGACGTCTGGAAACGCTGGACGTCCTAGCGCGGTGCCGTCTGGGAACCTCAGCTGTTTGCTTCAGAGTTCTCCACCGAGTCCTGTAGAAAAGTCTCTTGGTTTGTCCCTTGTGCTGACCCGTAGGCTGCTTCTCACCCGCTCTGCCGCTGTGGAAACATGCAGGTGCATCACCACAACGAACCAGCGGACATTTGCAGCTCTCCACCTAACTCTGATCAGCCCCGCAGTTTTTCTGTCTGCTGTAGAGGATTCATCCCCCATGAATGATGACTGCACCTTTAAACGTAACGTCAGTTTATCTACTCCATCACATCGCCCTCCACTTTAAGAGTGCAGAATTGTGCTTCTTTGTCTCGAATAAGACATTTTTTAAAATTTGGTAAGGGCCATTAAGAGAAAAGCAGCAGTCAGCCTTCACTGTCATTCGTCTCTATCAAACACGAGGGAGCTCAAACAAAACCCTACTCAGGTTGTAAATGGTCGAGATGTCAATTAGAGGGGGGAGAAAATCATCATTAGGTTTATTATTCAAATTAACAGTTCCTTTCAACCATTTAAATCACTGTTGGTGTTCGCTACTGAAAGGGAGCGGATTTTTTCCCTCTCTAGTCGTAGTAGTCAGACACATCTCCCTTTGGACTCTGACGGAGTGATTTTGGAGGTATTATATTCATGAGGGGTTCCAGTAATTGGATTAAATTGGTTCCAGAATGTAGCAATTTATATTATAATATCCCATTACTTCTAATACTGCTCTTAATTAATTAGCCTGATTTTTTTTTTTCTTTTGGTCCGTGTTCCTGATAAGCTAAGTTGGCTCAGGAGGAGATCCATCCAGGGTAATGTCTTGTGAAGCTCCATCAGTCACACACACCTGGACACAAGGCGACGCGTAACCTGCTGGGAAGCTGACCTCTGCCTCGGAGAGATGAAGTCAGCGGAGGAAAACTGGAGGATGATGTGGACACCACCAAACTCCTGAGGTGGGAAGGTGGATACTGATTTATGTCATAAAACACTATTTTCTGCGTGTGTGTGTGTGTGGGTGTGTGTGTGTGTGTGCTGGCAAGCCGGGCCCCGCTGAACAAAGTTCAACACCATCACCTGTCAGCCTTTCTCTGATGCAGCTTTAATATAAGAAGCAATTCTCCTTTGAATAAAACAAATTAATACCATTTTCAAACAATTTCCATATGCAAATATGATTTAATCAAGTAAATGAAAGTGTGATGCGATGCCTGAGGGCTGAAAGTGAGCGCTGTGTGGCTGGGAATCACATAAATGTGTGTGTGCTCGTAATTTGAGTTATGATGGAGACCAGAACCTGAAAGGAGACTGGACGATGGGGCCGTCCTGAGACTGAGCGGGCCCGGAGATATGACATGATACTTTACGTACAGATGCATCGATCCAGTTTTACCGATACCTGGGCTGAGCATATCAGCCAATACCGATCCGATACTACTGTTGAATGAATGAAGCGTATATCTTGCCATGTGAGTGAAGGCGTCAGGCTTGACATAAACATTTAGCCTCGTTAACAGAGGTGACAAATAACACAGATGTAATTGTACTTAATTCTATTTACTAATAAATACAGCGTAAATTTATTACGATATTAATAAAAACAGAAATGGCTGGATCGGTCACATTCATCCGATATCCGATCCAGCTAATCTGACAGTATCTGAGCCGATATCTGATCCAGCTACCATCTTTTCCGGACAAGAAGTCGCTCCAGAGTATAAGTCACACCAGTCAAAGAAAGCATCATGAAGAGGAAAATAACATATACAAGTCTCACTGGACTAGAAGTTGTGGTCATTTGCTGTAAATATCAGCAAAGGAGGGTGATTTGGGGATTTTTCACATCATATTTGTTACTGCTAAAACATCCCAGTCACTCCGATTCCAAAGTTAATGCCTGCAAATGATCATAAACGTCATAATTAAAAAGGATAATCATGGTTTTTGAGGATTTGTTCCAGACAGTACAGTCACATGTCCAAAATGATCTCCTCTCACTGAGATAAGGTTGTTTTGGGATCTTTGCCCTTGGAGCAGAATATAGTTGTCACAAGCCTAGAGCGCCATCGTGCTAGCCTCGTGAGACCATCCTGATCTCTCGAAGCTTCAGGTTTTCACCTGCCGATCAGTCTGGCTACTTTCCATTGAAGAGAATTTGGAGCAGTTCACCAAACGAACGTCTAATCAGCGTTGGCTTTGAGGCAGGTTGAGGTGTGACGCAAACAAGAAGCAACAGTTCAGTCTAAACAACATGGTGACTTCAGCGGACGACACTAGTGTCAGCGTGGTTATCGCTCAAGTTTTATCGGAATTACTGCCCACATGTTTCTTGTTTGCTGAGCTAACGAGTCATTGCTGGCAACAGCAAGAGTAGCCTGGCTTGTGGTTGTGTTTTCGTCGTTGCTCTGTTAGTACGTCATATGCTTCGCTGATCTGATTGGTTGATTTGGCCCGTCTGTCACCAACATAGGTGGTGATGGACAGATGCCTTATCCAATCAGCTAACCATATTTTCACCCCTTCCCAAAACTGCTCTAACGGATTATTTTCAGGTGAAGATGCAGGAGCAAATCCATCTGGCGGAGTCGGGTTACCATCGTGTGACATTAGACGGTAATTTCAGACAATATGAATTAACTCAGATGGTGGGGGAGGTTGCCGGTCAGACCTGGCAGGCCCAAACGTGACGTGAGGGTCTGCTGGGAACGTCTGGCTGAGTCCCCTGTCAAGGAGAGCATTAACTCCCACCTCCGGGAGAGCTTCACCCATGTTCCGAGGGAGGTGGGGGACATCGAGTCGGAATGGGCTATGTTCCGCACCTCTATTGCTGAGGCTGCTAGTCGGAGCTGTGGCCGTAAGGTTGTCGGTGCCTGTCGTGGCGGTAACCTCCGAACTCGCTGGTGGACACCAGCGGTGAGGGATGCCGTCAAGCTGAAGAAGGAGTCCTACCGGGCCTTCCTGGCCTGTGGGACTCCTGAGGCAGCTGACAGGTATCGGCGGGCCAAGCGGAGCGCAGCTCTGGCGGTCGCTGAGGCAAAAACTCGGACGTGGGAGGAGTTTGGCAAGGCCATGGAGAACGACTTCCGGATGGCTTTAAGGCGTTTCTGGTCCACCATCCGGCGGCTCAGGAGGGGGAAGCAGTGCACCGTCCACACTGTGTACAGTGGGGATGGTGGGCTGCTGACCTCGACTTGGCACATCGTGGGCCGGGAGAAGGAATACTTCGAAGACCTCCTCAATCCCACCAACACGTCTTCCGAGGACGAAGCAGAGTTTGGGGACTCAGGGGTGGACTCTTCTGTCACTGGGGCTGAGGTCTCCGAGGTAGTCAAAAAGCTCCTTGGTGGCCGGGCCCCTGGGATGGATGAGATCCGCCCGGAGTTTCTTAAGGCTCTGGATGCTGTGGGGCTGTCTTGGCTGACACGCCTCTGCAGCATCACGTGGACATCGGGGGCAGTACCTCTGGACTGGCAGACTGGGGTGGTGGTCCCCCTTTTCAAATCGGGGGATGGGAGGGTTTGTTCCAACTTTAGGGGGATCACACTTCTCAGCCTCCCTGGTAAAGTCTATTCAGGGGTACTGGAGAGGAGGGTCCGTCGGACAGTCGAACCTCGGATTGAGGAGGAGCAGTGTGGTTTTCGTCCTGGTCGTGGAACAGTGGACCAGCTCTACACCCTCTTCAGGATCCTGGAGGGGGCGTGGGAGTTCGCCCAACCAGTCTACATGTGCTTTGTGGACTTGGAGAAGGCGTTCGATCGTGTCCCCCCGGGAATTCAAGGGGGGGTGCTCCGGGAGTACGGGGTGCCGGACCCCCTTGTTCAAGCTGTCCGGTCCCTGTACGACCGGTGCCAGAGCTTGGTCCGCATTTCCGGCTGTAGGTCGGATCCATTCTCGGTGAGAGTTGGACTCCGCCAAGGCTGCCCTTTATCGCCGATCCTGTTCATAACCTTCATGGACAGGATTTCTAGGCGCAGCTGAGGTGTTGAGGGGATCGGATTTGGTGGCCTCAGGATCGGGTCTCTGCTGTTTGCAGATGATGTGGTTCTGTTGGCGTCATCGGGCCGTGATCTCCAGCTCTTGCTAGGGCGATTTGCGGCCGAGTGTGAAGCGGCCGGGATGAGAATCAGCACCTCCAAATCCGAGACCATGGTCCTCGCCCGGAAAAGGGTGGAGTGTCCTCTCCGGGTCGGGAGTGAGGTCCTGCCCCAGGTGGAGGAGTTTAAGTATCTCGGGGTCTTGTTCAGGAGTGAGGGAAGGATGGAGCGGGTGATGGACAGACGGATCGGTGGGGCGTCTGCAGTGATGTGGCCTCTGCATCGGTCCGTTGTGGTGAAGAAGGAGCTGAGCCAGAAGGCGAAGCTCTCGATTTACCGTCCATCTACGTTCCTACCCTCACCTATGGCCATGAGCTGTGGGTCATGACCGAAAGAACGAGATTGCGGGTACAAGCGGCCGAAATGAGATTCCTCCGCAGGGTGGCCGGGCTCTCCCTTAGAGATAGGGTGAGGAGCTCGGTCATCCGGGAGGGGCTCAGAGTAGAGCCGCTGCTCCTCCGTATAGAGAGGAGCCAGATGAGGAGGCTCGGGCATCTGGTCAGGATGCCTCCTGGACGCCTCCCTGGTGAGGTGTTCCAGGCACGTCCCACCGGGACCAGACCCCGGGGGAGACCCAGGACACGCTGGAGGGACTACGTCTCCCGGCTGGCCTGGGAACGCCTCGGGATCCCCCTGGATGAGCTGGCGGCTGTGGCCGGGGTGAGGGAAGTCTGAGCTTCCCTGCTTAGGCAGCTGCCCCCGCGACCCGATCCCAGATTAGCGGAAGAAGATGGCACCGTATGAATTAACACTCAGAAATATGTTAAATTGTATATATTTTTATATATAAGTTGCACAAGCAGTCAAACTATGAAAAAAGTGTGACTTATAGTCTGGAAAATACGGAAATCTGTTAGTATTTGGAGCCTATATCTGATCCAGGTATCGATCGGTGCATCTTTAACTTCAGGGTTTGGACTTGGTTTTAGGGTTGGAATATGGTCATTTATGCAGGGATGTGAATCCCCACCAAGGAGGCTGATTCGATACGCATCTCGATACGCTACCAGCGATACGATACATTCACGATACAGTGAAGCCTCCTACCGATGTGATGCGATTCACTAATGATTTGACAACGATTTGACTTTATTCAATACGATTCGATTCGATTCGACTCGGTTCGATTTGATTCTGCGATTCAAAACTACCGTATTTTCTGGACTATAAGTCGCTCCTGAGTATAAGTTGCATCAGTCAAAAAATGCATCCTGAACAGGAAAAAAAAAACACATATAAGTCTCACTGGACTGTAAGTCGTATTTATTTATTTAAAATAGGCTGATTTTCGGATTTTTCATATCCTACTTGTTACTGCTAAAGATTACCCAATCAGTCCAATTCCAAAGTTTATGCCTGTAAATGATTATAAACATAATTAAGAGGGTCAAACATGTTTGTTTGTTTTTTGTTCCACCGAATAGACAGATGCCCAAAATGAACTCCTCACTGAGATGAGGCTGTTTTGGGATTTTTGCCATATATAAGTTGCACTGGAGTAACAAGCCGCACAAGCTGCCAAACTATGAAAAAAAGTGTGACTTATTGTCCAGAAAATACGGGTATTCGACACAAAACAAATCATTTCCAAGTCTCCATCTGGTTTCTAAGAATCATCACAATTATTTTACCTTCTCCCTTTCCCTGTGAAGGATGTTTTAATACTTATGTTTGTTAATGTTTTCTATATATCGAACTAATAAATCATCTTAAACCGATGCAGTTCACTCTGGTACAGACAGAGATGCTGTCAGGAAGTCTTAGTTTTGTTAAAGAATAAAACGAGATCATTTTCTCACCAGTTCTGCTTCTGCTCACCTCATATTTATGTTCATCTAAGGACGATGTGGAGGGGGGGGGGGGGGGGGTGTATCCACACACCATGCCGCCCACCACATGTTCGCCATGCTGCTGACGTCTTTTATACAGTCGGTTATACAGTAGCAGCGCGACATTGTTTTCAAACCACAGATTTCTTGTCAAGTTTTCCAAGTGTCGCCAAACTTTAGATTTGTGTCCTCAGAGATGCTGAACATGATCTTCACCTGCTGCCTCCTCCCTCCGTGTTTGCTGTTTATGTGCTGCAGCTGCCCCCGTGTTTTAAAAATGAAACTTAAAAGATAGTGATGGTACCTTCAAGGAGCCTCAGAAATATGTGTGACTATGTAATAATCGGTGTAACCATGGGTTTTTACTGATTCATAAACACCAAGAAAGATACGTTGCGCAATTAGCCGCCAGTTGTATCCTATGCACACTGAAGCTGCCGGTGCAGTCACATCTTATACATCTGTGTCGGACCACCGATTCAGATCGGTGAATCTCTACATCCCTAGTATGCATGGTCGCATGGTCCATGCGAGTGGAGAGAAAAAGAAAGGGAAGCATCTGTGTCCAGTTTTCAGCCTTTCCCGGTCTACGGTAACGTTTCCTGCTGCTGGGCAACAAAGCTTGAAGCTCGTACAGGAGTAAACAAGCATCTAAAGAACCAGCGTAAATCAGGTGGATGATACGTGCACGGCATAATCCCTGGCTCGTTCTGTCATCCAGCGGGTATGACCCACCGCTGCTTTGCTTGCCAACATGCTCATTATTAGCGTGCACGACAGCAGCGTGTCAGAGTTGGGCTGATATAAACCATCACCGCCTTCCTCCAGTCCGATGCAGAGCAGGACGACTCTGACATGAATTTCCGGCTTCTCATCTGCAGCATCTTGAATCCACTGCAACAGGTTTCACCAAGTAAAACTGATGAATGTGGAACTGTGATAAATACTGCATTAAACGCAGCAAGCAAGTTTCCTGCATTCTCTAAAAGCAGTGTGTGTTGGTTAAAGGAGTCGTACACCCACAGAATGATGGTCCTTCATCCAAAAGTGTTCCAGAGTCTTGCTCAGCATGAGGGTGAGTAGAAAATGAGCACACATCATTCTTTGGGTGTATTATTCCTTTAAAGCCATCGTTTTATCTGCATAAATGTCTAAACTCCATCAGCAGGAAGGAAAAGGACATGGGAGGAAGCGTAACCCTGTAGGTGCTGTGCCTCCTTTCTAGACCTCCGCTCTAGAACTGCATACTCATGATGAAATGAATATATTTCTGCAACCACAGAGTCTATGATGGTGCCTTCAGACCGAACGCGTTGTCAGCAGCAAAAACATACTCGACACCCAAAGTTTGATGCTGGTTCACATAAAATCAGATGCTGACATCAGAGACCAAAATGCTGTTGACAGACGGCAAGTGTGTCTAGTGTGGTGGTGGACCGGTCTTTTTTCTTTTGTGTGTTTGTACGATGGAGGATGAAACTGAGCAGCTGCTTGACTTTATTTGCTCCACGAGGCCAGAGAACGACATTGTCGGGCGTCCCTGCACCGTGTCTGGATTCATCAGACTGTTCAGAGGTGTTCTGAGTTTAGTTAGTTTCACCGTTTACTCCAGGAGCTGCATGCCGATGGTGGCCGCTTTCAGCTTTCGTCTGATCCGGTCCAGGTTAACGACCCGCAGTCCCGCATCGGGACGGCAGGTCATTAAAAAACCCGGGACCAGAACGCAGATCACAGTTTATCCTCCACTGTCTCCATGGAGTGAAGAGATTCCTGGGGTATCCTCGGTATTTCCCGTCCTGCCAGAAAATGCTTGTTTGCATTTTTATTTTGATTATCGTTCTAAATGAACCAATATCATCGATAAATCAATTTCATGATACTTTGTCTGATGCACCCAAATCCAGTGAAAATGCAGCCAAAGTTGGTGTTTTTATTTATTTATTTATTTTTTTTAACTTGTCCTGTCCAGCATGGTAGTGGCAGAATGATGATCTGGCTGCTTTATTGTGTTGAACAGTTTTGCTTTGCGAAGGCGAGCTTTATGAACACAAGGCTCCCGCTGATATCCTGTTTATTCATTTTATTTCTTTGGTGTTTTTAAACGGAGCACAGCACTGTGGTGCTCGTCTGAACCCCGCCATGTCTGGTATTGTTGGAAACGTCTCTTTTTCCTGAACAATGTCATCTCAACCAAACTTGATATTTCCAACTGTATTGACTGCTTTACAGTCAGAGAGCATGTTGTTTGGTTGGTTTTTTTTTTAGTGTTTTAGCTTCCTGCTTTTAATGGTTTATCTGTTAATTTACGGTGTCCTTGGGTGTTTTGATAAGGTGCATTTCAATTAAAATGTATTATTAATATTGAAGAAGTCACTCAGGGTATGGTGACAAATACCCACTTGGGTAAAAATAGTCACTTTGTGATTTTTATCTGTGAAAAGCGCTTTATAAATAAATTTTACTTACTTACTTACTTACTTACAAATGGTAATCATGGTTTTCAGATATTTTTCTTAAATCAGCCTCAGACATCCAGCATCTGTGGACATCTCATACTTCTGTCCTGATTGGACATTTTATCATTTCTGTTTTAACTAAAGTGAAATTAAAGGTATAGTCCGAAGTTCCCCCCGTAAAAAATAAACGTCAGACTTGAGGAAGTGAAATCCGTCTCAAACCCCGCCTTTGGGCCTCTACTCCCGTGCGGTGGTGCACTTGAACGCAACTCTCTCTCACCATGCCTGTAATTCGCTTTTTTGTATTGTTTTGGTCTGGTCGGGACGTTTCTGGGTGGAGATTTCTGGTTATATCGGCAGCCAATGACAGAGCTAAGAGCATGAGAATAAGCTGTGGGAATAAGCTCATGATTGGAGCAGATGCCAGTCACTCGAACTCTCGAAGGAAAATAAAGAAAGGAAGGAAACACAGTGGATGCACCGAAGAAAAGGTAAGAGCTTCAGATAATGCAGTCTGGAAAACCAGGGTTAATCATAGTTTGGCTTGTAGCCGCTTCTGAGATCTGAAGGAGAAACTTGAAGTTGAATAGGCTAGCTAGAACGAGGCGGCCACGCCCAAAGTTTGACGCTGGTGCACATAAAATCAGACGCTGACATTCAGAGACCAAAAAGCTGCTGACGCGCTGCAAGAGCGTCTAGAGTTGTGGTGGATCCGGCTGTTTTCCTTGTCTGTGTGGGATGAAACTGAGCAGCTGCTTGGCTTTATTTACTCCACAAAGCCAGAGAAAAATGCTGTCGGGCGTTTTTGCGCCGTGTGGGGATTCAGCAGACTGTTTAGAGATGTTCTGAGTTTAGTTAGTTTCACCGTTTACTCCAGGAACCGCACGCCGACAGTGGGCGCTTTCAGCTTTAATCCTATCCACCCCAGCTTAATGACCTACAGTCCCGCATCGGGGCGGCATTATAAGCTCATTAATGCGATCGGGACGGCAGGTCGTCAACCCGCCGTTTGGGAACCTGGGACCGGACTCAGATCACAGTTTATCCTCCACTGTCTCTGCAGAGGGGAGAGATTCCCCGCTGTCTCCTCTGTATTTCCCGTCCTGTCAGAAAATGTGTGTCTGCATCACGACTGACACATGCGGAGTCTCTGATTAGTTGACGCCCCGCGGCAACGACTTAAGCGTTGACACGCCTGCCGCGCGTCGGGCGCGGCGAACGCCAAAACACTCCAAATGCGCCGAGCCCGACGCGGTCGGTCTGAACGCACCATTATAGATGGGTTTCCCGTTTACAAACATTGGCAGTTGCTAGGCAACCGGAGGCAAAAAGCCTGTTTGTACTGCAGTCTACGGTCAAACACGCACTCATATCATTCGTAAAAATGCAAAGTAACCTGATGAAACAAACAGGGATCGTTTTTAAATTGTATTGTATAAATCTGTATTTTGATGATGAATTTAAAAATGCTGACTCATCGTTGCTGTTTTGTGTTTCTATTATCATTACACTAACTTGGCAAAGGAGTCATCACCCGAAAAACGACATTTTTCTTGTTAAAACACGGATAGCCTATTATTCGTGCTGGACCTCATTTGAAATTTGCCTGAAAAACTTGACTGAGAAAGCGGCTTTCATGTCGACGCTTTGTTGAAACCAAAATGGTCCCAACAGTCTGCTGTCTGCAGCAGGTTCTGCTCCGTGTCGTCCTCACCTCCTCCATACAGGAGCAACTTTCACTAGTCTGGATTAAACCAGGCAAAGAACATCATCACTACGCTTGGAAAGGAGCTGATTCCACGTTAGGGACTCACCTGCATTGCTGTCGGTGAGTCTCGCTGCTTGTGGAACGTTCTGCTTTATTGTGGATGAAATCCTGGTAAACAGTAGACAGGCTATCTAACTGCTAACAAGCTAACCGCAGAAACTCAAACGCCATCTGATTTACGACCCCCCGTACTTCATAAATCCTCTATCCTGACCCCACCCTATTTACCACGGCTCACACACACTACATGCACCTAAACACCCCCATACCGTTCATACCATTCTCCCACTAAAACACAGGAATAATCGCCACACGGGAATCATATTTACCACAGTGGAAGACTAAATAAATCATGTATCTGAACCTGCAGAAGTTATCTGAGAGGGTTTCTGAAGACAGTCACTCCTACTGTCCTGTTATCACCATGGTAACTGTTTACATCATTAACATTATGATTTTTGCAACTAACAAAACCAGGACTCAAACATTATATTTCCCTGACACTTTCACGTCATATCTTACGTCATCTGCATATGAAAAATCTGAAAACGCCTACTTTCTTTATTTACAGAAATGACCCACTTATAGTCCAGCACTTTGTTTTTTTCCTCTTCATCCCAATATTTACTAAACTTTATTCTGAGCAACTTTATCCAGAAAAACGTATAAATTTTATACACATCAATATTCTTAGTAGAGTAAAAAAAAACTTTTGTAAATCAGATGTTTACACTCATTGGCCCTCATTTATCAAACGATCGTACGACGAAAATCTGTGCGTACGACCATTTCCACGCAAGACTCGGCATTTATCAATTTGAACGTGATCGTAGCATACGATCAAATCTCACGACAGCTCTGAGTTTGTGTACGCAAGTTTGAGTCAATGAGGGTTTGCAGCGCAGCAGAACATGAAAATATTTATTAACCAAACCGCAAACTGTCATTTAAACATAAGTATTCACATATCAGCACGAAGAATGAACCCATTTGTAAAGAAAAAGGAAAAAGGGAATGTAGAAAGTATTCCCTAAATTGCAAAAATAGCTGCGACTGAATTTAATTCCTCCATTTATCTCAACAAATTATTAAAATCATTAACATATAGTTCTAGGAGACAAGTGCTTTTCACTCTTCGTGCATCTCTTCACCCCGCTGGTAAAACTGCCGCATCGGAGCGGAAGTAGGCATCAGTACGCACACACGTGCAGGTGCCCAGCTGGAGCGCTGCTTCGGGCTGCAGGAAGGCAGGTGGGTGTCAGACGGTCCGACCCGGCGGGATGAAACGCTGCTTTAGACTCTGAGAAAATCTACAACACTCCTGTCCTGTGCAGTGCTGCACATCGCTCGGACCGCTGGAGAGTTTTGATAAGCAGTCGGAGAAGATGCACCCGGAGCCGCCCTGCAGCCCCCACTGGGCTATACGGAGGAGACCGCAGCTGATCCGTCATTTCTAATAACTAATCTATACATTAAAGTTGTATAAGTGCTCATCAGTAACTCCCTTATTTTGCAAATGCAAGTTATCATTTTTCTTTCCCTTCCGTTCAGCTCGGATCTGACCGGCATCCACCTTCACCTTCACCTTTAGCGCACGGGGGGGGCATCATCTTTTGGTGGTAAGTTTCATATTGGACCACTTTTTCTTGACCCATTGACTAAAGAATTGTGACGTTTCCATCGGATGTGGCCTATTATTAAATTTCATAGCTAATAAAACGAATAAACCATATAATCCAGGCCTTGATTGAGACTTTTATTATTATCTCAGCCGGTCGTTCACACCGGTGAGGCTGACTGATCCTCTTCCGTGCAGCGTTTTTCTGCATGTCTCTGACTCCTTTTAAGCTGCTAAACAGCACCTCTTTAATCTTTCCCACCTCACAAACGAAGAATTCTGTCTTGATCCCCCCCAAAAGTTTCTTTTCTGGCAGAATCTCTCCTCTCCATGGTTCAACCTCGCCGGGTGAAGCCTCATAATCATGCATGTTTAAGGGCATAACCGTGGGCGTGACATTTAAATGACGATGGATTTCAGCTTTGGAAATTATCAAGACTCTTTTGTTCGTACGATGAGATTGGACCGATACGAACGTTTTAATAAATCACACGTGGGTCCAATCGTACGACCATTTTTACGATCAGATGTGCGACCATTTCTACGATCGTTTGATAAATGAGGGCCATTGAGCTTTGCAGCGTCCTCCAAATGGAATCAGGCGGACCAGAAAATAGAGCTGATCCGTATTTTTGGCGGAGGCCGACGGACCTGATCGGACGGGTCGCTGGCAGAGTCGTCGCCTGCTTCTCATTGAACAAAATTGCAACGTATTTGCTGCATCGAGCGGACCGGATCAGAGGCAGTGGACGGAGGGGTCAGATGTGAGGCAAACTGCACCCACGTCCCAGAGTTACCGTCCACATAGAGGCTTCCAGCCTTCCATCAGACCTGTATTACTGACTAGTCTCTACTTAAGGCCTGCAGCAACAGACCCAGACACCACCTAATTACTCCAGCTTGTCATACCTCACTATGAATTATTTGGAGCTATTCTCGGGGCCAGTACCATCACTCTTCTGACCAACTACAGCTTCCAAAGATGCTGTGCGGTGCAGCAGGTCGGGTTCCCCTATTTAGGAAAAAAAACGTCATTAAATTAAACTTCACGGGTGCGTGCGGGTCGCGGGTAACAGAAATTTCATTTACTTCTTTGTGGACATGAGTGTTTTACTTGGTGCTGGTGAGACTTTTTGCGTTGTCCCCAAGTCTGGTCCTCGAGAGCTATTTTGGTTGCATCCTTTCTTCAACAATGAATCTAACAAGTGGCTCGTTGCCAGACCTCTGCAGAGCTAAAGGACGTGCACGGGGGGATTAGACATTTGATTCAGGTGTGTTGGAGAGAGTATGCTCTAAGAATTACAGGATAGTAGCTCTCCAGGACCGGGCTTTGAGACCCCTGCTTTAGACTAAATACTGGCTGAACAAAGTGACATAAAACTACATTTAGCTCACCATGGACGGACGTCCCCACCCCCCAGAGGGAGGCAAGAGCTGGCTTTTAGTCAGCCCTGTGGGTTCTTAGCCTTACCATGCTAATTATCACACGAGTCAATCCATGTGCTAGCATGCTAACAAGGTAAAAACAAAGAAAACTTTGGTCAGGTTTAACAAAAGTGTTTTACTTTCATAAATTTACACAGATATTGGCATGCAGTGACACCAGTGAACACATGGAGAGCAACCCTTACCAAAAAGTAGTACATGCAAGTATACTTTAAGTATACTAATTTTAAACTTTAAATAAGACAGTATACTTTCAGTTTACTATTTATGTACTTATCAGAAATGTACTTAAAGTTTACTTGGCATTTACTAATAAATATACTAGAAGTTGAACATATTTAGCTTATACTTACTGTACATTTAAACTTTTGAACAATATACTTTAATAGTAGTACACTCATAGTACAATTTTTTAAACATACTAGTTTCTTTGATACCAAGAGTTTGAATGTTACTGGACCATTTAGTGGAGTCAAATAAAACACCTGAATCTATTTTTGACATAAATTTTGTAATATTTATTTTACTCAGCATTAAAGGTGGAGTAGAAGTATCATAAGGCAATTTTGAGTGTATTGAAAATGTATTTTTAAACACTAAACAGTGGACTACAAGTGTATTATCAGTAAACTCATAGCAAACCTAAAAGGTTACTTTCTGCATACTTTAAAGTCTACTTCATTGTTGCCAACTTAGCAACTTTGTCACATATTCAGCGACTTTTCAGACCCCTGTAGCGACTTATTTTCAAAAAAGCACCTAGCGACAAATCTAGGGACTTTTCCTGGTGATCATGGAGACAGATAAAGTTTATATGGCTCCCCCCGTTCATCAGGAGCTGCCTGCTATCAGCCCCTCCCTCCCTGTTTCCCGGCACTCACTCACTGCACCCGCTGTCCCTTTACAGACAGCAGCCCTTCTGAGCTGCTGTGAGATGACCACGCCTCCTCATCTACATTATTTCCCATGATGCCTTGTGGCACAACTGGGTCTTCTTTGAACCATGACTCAAATGTGTCTGTCACCACTTCAGTATACTTGTTAATGACCAATGTAGTATGTCATTAAATGATACTGGCCATGCGTGATGTTGACTGTTTCATACAGTGATGTCATTTAGCGACTGCTGGTGACTTTTGGGTCAACCACTAACAATTTCTCTCATTGGAGAACTGGTAACTGTGGTCTATTTTCTTAAATAAAAGGGCATTGAGAAGTTTACTGCTAGAAAACTAACAGTATACATAGAAGAATACTTTTTAGTATACTTAAAAGTGTACTTTGCGGGAGTAAAAGTAAGCTTAAAGTTTTAGTACGAGTAAACTAAAAGTATATCTAGAAGTATACTTTCAGTATACTTTAAAGTGTACTTTCTAAAAGTAAGCTTGAAGTTTTAGTACGAGTACAATCAAACCAGAAGATTGCTTTAAGTATACTTAAAAGTATACTTTTAAAGACTTCAATGTCTGTAAACGGCTCTACCATCAGTTTTTTTTTTTTTATTTAGCGTGTGTGAGCAGAGGACGGCTGTATCACAGCTACAGTGTTGGGATGCAGCCGTGAGCTGATCAATGACTGGTTGCGGCCGTGATACTGGTATTGTTCCAGTTCCAGTCTCCCCACTACAACATGGGAATCATGTCTGCCACCGCGGTGGTTTAATCTGACATGGTGACCATGGTTACCATGGTGACCATGGTGGAAGACGAAGTAAATCATGTATCTGAACCTGCAGAAGTTATCAGAGGGTTTCTGAAGACAGTCCCTCCTACTGTCCTGTTATCACCATGGTAACTGTTTACACGCATTAACATTTAGATTTTTGCAACCGAACAAATACCAGGACTTAAACATGATATTTCTCCAACACTTTCATGTCATCATGACCTCATCTGCATCAAAAGTCGAGTCTTGCATGTAAACACGTCTTCTCATAGTTCAATAACACTTTTCCTGGGTTTTCTTCCCCCTGGTTGCGCACGCATCCTATCTGTGACGTTGCTCAGAAACCCATCTGTACGGCAGTGCTTCTGCTGCGTAAAAATAATATTCATCTATTTCTGTATCTAAAGCAGCTGTAAACCTGTAATGCAGCACCATGCAGGGAAGATTTTACCAGGATTCATATGGATGATGACACATCACATCACATTAGAGCGGATAACACACATTTGTGTCCCCTCAAAACTAGTTAAAAGTTAATTGCTGAAATGAAATTTGAAAGATAATTGACATTAAAACGGTGAGAGGCTGGAAAGCCAGAGAAAAAGAAACTACCTCAGCTCCATGTGCACGTTTGGCGTTGCCTAGGAGAAGCTTATCTATTGTCACGGCGATGAGCAGCAGGAATGTAATTCAACATTACATGAGATCGGACACTGGCGGCTCACTGCTGTGACACATCCGTGACATGCTCCGAATTAACATGCAATGGTGTCAATTAAAAGCATGAAATGCACTTAGAGGAAGCTGGAGCGGCTTCCACGCTCCCGCATCGGCCCCAGACAACGAGAGAGAGGAAGCGTCACCCTGTTTCCATCAGGTTAGAGTCACTGCTGCAGCACGTCTGCAGGACACAGCAGCACCAGTCAGGCTGCGATGAAAATAAAAACTTCACTCTGACAACAAACGTTTAGCCTCAACAACAAAAATCAGCGCAACAGTTTCCATTAGTGTCGGTGAAGGTTCATTCCTCCTGGTGAAAGGCAACACTGGACTTTAAAAACAGACTTAAAAACCACAAGACGTTGGAAGCTACTCTTACCGTAAAATCCTTTTCTTCTTCTTCTTTTTAAAGAAAAAGCATAACTGTGTTCTGTTAGCTAGACAAACAGAAAAAAACTCAGCACAAAAACTGTTGTCAATGAAGGACTGAGCTAAAACTGAGAGGTGGACATGAGGGATAGTTCCATGATCCTCTGCTAGAATGACACAATACCTAAAGATTTTGGCTTGCGGTGATTACACAATGCTACAGGGATTCAAATAACATTCCGACCACCACCCCACCCTCCCCCAATAAAAATTACCTATGTTATAGTTCCGAGTTTGAATTGGCCCAGGCCTACCCCAACCCCCCCCCCCCCATGGCTAATGAATTAAAGAATATAAAATTATTTAAATTATAAAAAAAAATTTAAAAAAATAAATGAAAGTAAATAAGTAAAATGAAATAAATTAAAACTATTAAAAGTTGTTTTTCTTGGATGCGTTTTTTAAGCTCTGACTATTTCTATGAGAAAAAAAAACTTGCTTCATGTGACCTGGTGACATGAAGCAAGTTGGTCCAGTTTGGAAAAGCATGGGTCATGTGACCTGAGTCTGTCAAGCATCTACTTATTGGTCAGACCAGAGCTACGTGAGTCATCAGGGACCATGAACGCAGCATCTCACCCGGACATGTTCTCCAACGTGAAGACTGCAGGATGGAGGATCTCGCAGCTTATACCTTTATTTAGCTCAAAGTTACTGAACGCTGTGCAGATCTGATCAAGTCTAATTTCAGAGTACTGAGACAGCATGTTGTTGACGCTGAGTACATGAACTTGTACTGTACTGTAGTAGAAACGTCTGCAGACAGAATGTTGTTTACCTGTTCAGGTGCAACATGAAGGACAGAAATCTGGGAAATGTCCAAGCTCACATATACAGAACTTTAATGCTTTGCCTTGTCAGGAAAGTAAAACAAATAAAAGAAATGGAAACTTATTTCTTTTCCTTTTTTTTTTTTTAAATGGGGGTAGAAATAAATATTATTACAATAAATACTGTACCAGGAGATAGTTAATTCACATCTACACTGCAGGTTTGCACTTTCATTATCATTGTCATTATTAAGGGTTTGGATGATCATTGCTAACATGAGGGGGGAGTACAAAGGGAGCATGTGGAAAGGTGGATACACACCAATAAGTCCAACAAATCCAAATTAAGAAGAGGATTTGTGAACGTTTTGACATAACCTCCAGATAATCTTCATATTAATCTGAGTAGAATAACTTGTGTCTGCGTTTGTGTTACTTTGTCAGATATCAGCCTGTCCAGGTTTGTGAACATCAGCCTAACTACAGCATGAAACACCGGCTGCTGAAATCATTTGTAGCCTGTTGAAAACAGCTAAATGGATTTATTACTGCAGCATCACATGAAGTCCCGTCAGAAAATCAGAGCTTGCGTCAGTGAGAGGTGAAACCAATCAGGACCAGGTTCCGTCGTCATGGAGACGGGTCCAGAAGCTGCAGGTGCTGAGGTGTAACTGCACAACGACTGCAGTCGGACGGCTTCCATGTTTGATGATAATGTGGTCACATTTTCCAGCGCAGTCTGAAGTCGGACAAAGTTTCTACCCAGCATGCAACACTCCAGGACCACAATCCCTCACCTACAGCCGGGTTGCTGCAGATAGACAAAGTCCAACGAGCCCAATTGTGCTAACGTGCTACTTCATGTTCACCAAACAACTGAGGAAGGTGTTTGGATGAACACCGAAACGTCTTGTGTTTTTCAAGTCTGTTTTTAAAGTCCAGTGTTTTAAATAACATTTTTGGGAAGTTTCCATGAGTCTTTCTTAGTTACAACAACTTCATTTGAAATTGCGTTGAACCAACAAACAATATTACGTTGGATCAATTAGCTTTTCATCTTTAGTCAAAGATTATCTTAAGTACTGCATACTTAATAACTGCTATTAGCACAAGTTTTTAAGTTGGTAACTTAAACAAATATAAGACAACTGAGTTTTCCATTTTATTTTGAAGCAATTTAGTTTGTTGTATACTTAATAATACACACAACTTTTTACAGGAAATCATTGAACCTACCTAAGAATGTTTCTTTAATTGGTTCTTTAAAATTAAGCTAAATGAAATTGTTATTTTTAATTCTATTTAACTTATTTTTATTTAGTCAATGAAAATTGAAAATTTCTATTTGGGTCAACTTAATAAACTTAATTAAATATGTCCCATTTGATGCTGTGATTTTTAACAACTTACTTTGCAGCATCATTCTTTTGCTGTTAATACTTACTCAGTTAAAGTAGCATCAGAGTAAATCCAGTCTGTGATAGAACAGCAACACGTTATAAGAAGGATATGTTGCTTCCATCTTTGACATTTCAATCATCTCCTTGTTCTGTCCTGTACACTCATGGTGCAAGTTTTAACGCCAAACTGAACAGAATTTCTCCACAACTCTCTGAATCTGAACAGAACAAAGGCAGTAATAACTCAAATTTATTGGATAACAATCATAAAAGGTAAAATTCCTGCTGAATTTGCTTTTCCCATGAGCCTTTGTGGTCCAGATATGTTTAGTTTTGAAAATAACCCCGCCCCCTTTGTTGTTCATGCATGCTAAAGCTGAAACAACTTAATAAATTTATTTTGAGTGAAAGGATTAATTTATGTCAGATTAGAGTGTGTGTGTGTGTGTGTGTGTGTGTGTCCTCTATTTGCTACACTGTGAGCATCATTCTGCGTGTTTAACCTACAAAGTGAGGACATTTTGGCCGGTCCTCACTAAAAAAGCCAAAGAAAAATCCATTTTTAGAGGGGCAAGATTTGGTTTGAGTTTAGGTTACAATTAGGTTTAGGTTAGGACAAGGGTTAGGTTTAGGCAATTAGTTATGGGCGTTAGGTTTAGGGTAGGGGGCTAGGAAATGCATTATGTCAATGGATGTACCCCACGGGGATATAAAAACAAACGTGTGTGTGTGTAGAGAGGGGGGTGTTAAGTTGATTTGACTCAAAAAATAATTTACGTCTATTGACGTTAATTCAAGAAGCAGATGTTGACGGATAGAAGGAACGAGGGAGGGATACAAAGACAGACGTTATTTTGTGAAACAAACTTGTGGCTTATTTAGCTAGTGAATAATTATTTTACCACCAAAACTCTTTTCTCAGTGTTTTTGTTGTTTCATAAAAGTAAACAGCTGTTCACATGATGAAGGCGTCACTAAAGTCAAAATATTGGCATCACAGTCACTTTTCCACTTAAAGCGCATTGCTGCATAAAAAGCTTGTTTTCTCAGATTTTTAGTGAAAAGCAGCATTTTTTGCTGCAACTACCCCATGTTCTACTGCAGATTACTAAAGAACGGAAAAAGCTAGAAACAAATGTTTTTTTTCTGATGAAAGAACAGAGTCTAAGCTTTCCTTTGGAAGGTTCGGTGTTTACATAGGCATAATACACAATGTTCTCTGGCTCTCCAAAAATCTGTGAAAATGCTTAAAAACCTTGGCAATATGGGGCGCTCTGCTCTCAAAAACGTCTGACACTCAATGAGTTAATATCAGCTACAGCCCAGATCCTCTTTTTCGAGTGTTCCTGATATTCGTTAGCGTTGGCCCATCGGCTTAGCTTAGCTTGCAGCAGCAGACGTGCAGACTTGCTCAGCCCCTTCATGGAAGCTTCCCCCGTACCGCGAGCACAGATTTGCTCTTTCATCACGCTGAACTCTGGCGTGTTTGCTCAGCGATGTTCTGCTTTTCCTCCTGGTTGTTGTCTGGCCGTGCTCGCAGGAGAGCAGATCTGCGTCTCTGCTTGACATGCCGGATAAAAACAGGACAAAAACCCCCCCAAACAAACAAATGAAAGTAGTTCCAGGGGTGGATAATAAAAGATGTACAAGGAGGGGGGGTGTTTGCACGGGAGAGACCAGAGCAGGTGAGGATGTGTGTGTTAGTTCTCTACGCTACAGCTTCACTGTCTCAACTTCTGCAGCTCGTCGTCAGTGGTGTAATAACAATATCAGTCATCTGGCATCCCCGCCGCCCCCTCGCTCCACATTCATCACATTCATTTGATATTCAGGAATAAATGTAGCAGAAAGAGAATAATGCACCTCCTGTACGCGCCTTCATTACAGACACATTTACACGGGTTCGCCTTCACGGCTCCAGATGAAGCGCTGTTCGCTGGTGTTCCTCACATTTGTTGAGAAGGGTTCGGGGGGGACAGTTCTCCTCACATTAGTGCTATCAGTGAGCGATGATAAATGGCTCCATCTATCCATCTCTGCTGTCACATTCATAAAAGAAATTTGGCCTTCGTCAAGGGAAGCAAGCGCGGGAGCCGTAATATCCGCAACATGTATCCATCAAGCCTTACTTGAGAAGCATGGAAACGCTATGGTGAATATACCTGAGTGAATAATATTTCATCCGTGATAATGCAGCAAATACCCGCTGAAAAAAAATCTGCATTTTTTCCCCGTTTGAGCTCCAGAGGACGGTGGAGGAGGAGGGCTACTGATCATATTCAATCTGGAGGCGATCATGTAAATAGCCCTCCATCTTGGGAAGGCGATATGCAAAGCAGCCCGTCTCCCCTGTGTCAGGATCAGATTAATGGAAACCTAAAAGTGGGAATTACGGGCCTTATCCGGCACGGCGTTCCGGGGAGGGGCCGGGCTGCGAGCCCTGGGGGAATCTGCTGCTTCAAAGCCCGTTCCTCTGCTAAGGAACTCACCCACATCCCTGCACCGAGGTGAAGGCTAATTTTCTTTGATATTCAGCGGTGTATTACTGGATGTTGTGCACAAGCTGCATGTTCCTCTGGCTCGGCGTGCATGTGGGGATCATGCAAACGTATGCACACACACACACACACACACACACACAGAAAGAGGCAAAGCCAGCAGACAACAGTGAAGGAGTGGACATAACAGTCACAGTCTGAATGTAGATGTGTGAGAGTCTCCGATGCAGACGATCCTGGGTGGGAGTCCAGACGGGGAGAGAGAGGAGCGAAGGAAGAGGAGCAGGAGAGTTCAGTCATACATGTAGCAGAGACCACACACACGCATGTGGCTCAGAAACCTGCAGGAGTGCAGCTGGAAGCAGCAGCTTCGCTCCTCCTCCGGCTGATCCTGGCTGCAGGCTTCCTTCGCCCCGCGTGGACGTGACGGCGAGGCCAGGTATGTCTGATCCAGGCTGCACGGTACACGCCCCCACCCTCGCTGGAGATGGCGAATACACACCCACACTCACGGTGACGGGTGAGGGAGACGGGAAAGCTCACACACACACACATACACACACATCATGCAGGAAAGTCTGACGGCTTCGGGTGCTTCAGAAGCGACTGCAGTCCACAGGGGTGGAAATCACTGTTCTGATCACGATACAATATTATATCGATACAGTAGATGCGCGATTCAGTGTCTGCCGATATCTCACATTCAGTCACGATACAATTTCAATTCGATTTGATTCAGGATCCACCGATCGATATAAAACGATATTATGGTAACAAAGTTGTTGTTAGCTTTGCAGTGCAACCTCCCTGAGTCACATCTATGAACAACTAGAAACGTGGATGTTGGGAAAATGTCTCTGGACCTTCAAAATAAAGACATTCCATGATAATAGTGGTTTTGATATGATATTTTGATGAACGATCGACACATCGATCCATATGGATGTGTCAACATAGACTGATGTATTATTACACCCCAGTACACAAAGACAAAAACAAAACATAACTTTTTTTTTGTGTGTGTGTGTGTGTGTGTGTCCTGTGTTTGCTACCTTTTGCATGTTTAATGAGGACA
Source organism: Atherinomorus stipes (assembly GCA_023101725.1). Classification (NCBI taxonomy): domain Eukaryota; kingdom Metazoa; phylum Chordata; class Actinopteri; order Atheriniformes; family Atherinidae; genus Atherinomorus; species Atherinomorus stipes. Next base: position 142,727 of record JALJCO010010517.1, on the reverse strand, counting down.
TTCTGGCCGGTTTTCACTAAAGAAGCCTCAGAAAAAAATGTTTGGTTTTAGAGTTCAGGTTGCGGTTAGGTTTTGGTTAGGGTTAGGGTTAGGGTTAGGGATGCATTATGTCTATGAATGTCCTCACAAAGATAGAAGTACAAGGATGGGTGTGTGCCGGGGGGTACTGCTGTCCCACCACCTCCCTTATGATGGCTGCCTCTCCAGGTTCCTCCACCCTCTCCGCCTCCGTCAGCCTCCTTACTATTCATTGAGATTCAATCTTGTGTTTGGCACTCCTCCAGCTCCTCCTCTTCCTCTTCCTCTTCCTCCTCCTCCTCCTCCTCCTCCCTCTGGTTTGCTTAAATCTGAATAATCTATGACCTGGTCTGGGGGTGACATCATCACCATCACACAGACATACAGAAACAGCCCCACCACACACAGCTGCTCACAAACTATACCGTCAATTTATCAACATGGAGCCACATGCTTGCCCCCCCCTCACTGGCGTTACTGTGCATATTCCTGCTGCCCCCCCCTCCCTTGCAACGATTAAGGCTTGAACTGAGCGTGTGCACACCTGTGTGTGAACCTGGGTGTGTGTTTGCTGCGGCGGGAGCATCTGGCTCCCCTCTGGTCCCCGACATTAGTGCAGACAAGAGAATCAGCCGACTATTGAATGCAATTACAGCGAACAGGCCAGACAATAAAGATTGATAGTGCTTTCGCCTTTTATCACACAGCAAACATCGCAGAGGTTAAAGCCTGCAGGCCTTGAGCTGCCGGCATTCTAATAATGATGGAAAATATGCCACCAGAGGAGGAGGAGGCGTGCTGATGGAGGACAGAAATATGCATGAAACAAAAGCAGAAGTGCTTCTTTATCCTCCGTTATTTCAGCTTTTACCATCCAGGAAATTTTCATGTCTGAACTGTGAATCCACTCGTCCTGTAACACTTGAAAAATAATTAATTTTACTAAAATAATAAAAAGTTGAAACTTCTCTGAAATAAACTGCAGATGGTTGAAGTTAAGTGAGAATGAAGAAAACGCACTTTTACCTTAAATAAGCAGAATCGGAATGAACTCGTTCATTTTACACGTCACGGCTGCTCGTCCTGGATAATCTCACATTTTATTTTCAATTTTAAAAGTTCGGGATGCACAATATCATTGGCTCGATGCTGGCTTTAAAATTGACTATTGATATCGGCCCGATAACGGCTGATATTTTTTAGATTTTACTTGTTTATTTAATAGGGACAAAGAAAAATACACCAGATTTCACCAAAAGTCTAGTTGCCATTTATTGTCCCTAGTCAGGTCTCAAAGATAGATAGATAGATAGATAGATAGATAGATAGATAGATAGATAGATAGATAGATAGATAGATAGATAGATAGATAGATAGATAGATAGATAGATAGATAGTTGATCGTTTATGCTGCTATCTCAGAAATATCATATTGTAAATAAAATCATTGTGAAGCGATCCATGACAGGAGGAATGCTGTTTTAGTCTGTGGGGCACGGGAACTTTAGGCCACGCCCACCGTGCATCATGACGTCTCCAGCATCGACTGGATCTGCAGCAGGATTTTATAATTCTGCATAAGGAATGAGAATGAAATCATTTTCAGCTTTGATATCGGTATCAGTCATGAAAAGCAGAACATTATTGGTTATCTGTATCGGTTGAAATTTTTTATATCATGCGTCACTAAAAAAGTATTTTTTATCTTTTGTAGATTAATGCGTGGATATTCCATCTGTACCGATATATTCTCATATCAGATGCTAATATTGTCATAAGCTCTTTCTTCTGCATATTTGACTTTTACAGAATAGTTTAATGAAACTGCTGAAGTAACGCCAACGTTAGCGTGCGCTAACCTGAACGTCACATCTCCGGCTGGTGTGACCTTTCCTCACACTGCATGCGGAGATATTCCTGTAAGAGTTTATTTTCCAGCACATCAGGGAGACTTTTCACTGCTATACAGATGCACTCGCTGAATTCAAGTCACTTTAGGTTTATTTGTTCTGCACATGATTCAGTACAAGGAGGGGAACGAAGCCCAGCCGGGCTCATACAGAGTTCCACTCCCAATTACAAGCCAAACATAAAAGAAATGCAGACAAACGGGTTTTGCAGCAACATAAGAACAAAATAGTATTTTGAAGAAGCATCGTTGAAAAATGAAGGTGAGTTAAGGTAACAATAAATATAAAGGCTGAACGGTTGGTAACAAACAAAACAAAAGAAAAACAAGTAAACATATAGGATGCAGGAGTATAGTCATTTACAAAGTTATTCATAGCTCCAATTAAAGGAAAAAATAATCTGTCAGTGAAATAAGTTGAAATTGACAAAAGTGATAATAAATAAAAATTCTATGAAAATCATGACACTGGTTTTAAATTGTGATTTAATAATTTATATATTTATATTGTAATAAATATTAAAAACAAATAAAAATAAACAACCACGATGGGGCTCCGAAGCTAAAATTCTATTGAGCAACACTTTGAGCCAATCACTGCAATCAGGTGTTTTCTGTACCGTCCAATCAGACGTCTGCACCTGCTGACAGGTGTGCTCATGGGAAAGCTGCTCTCATGTGTCTGGGACAGTTTTTTATTATCATTATTTCCAACCACAATTTAAAAGCAACGTTTTATTTCGCTACATTATAATTTTGTGCATTTTTATTTAGTTAGTTTCTTTAGTTTCTTGTTATTTGAATTAATATTGTGAATTTAGTCTTTTCTGTAACTAGAGGGTATGAATAATTTTGAGGATGACTGTGTGACTGGCTCAGTATAGGGCTGTAGTATACAGCATAGTGCATGGTACATGCACCTGCAGAGGAATTAGATCTTAAGGACAGACTTGGTTCACTCCAGAGTCGAGAGCCCCTAAAGCTGAGGTCCGTTTCATGACCTGAAGTTCTTGAGAACGGACAAACAAAATGAATCTCTCTGTGCCTCGTATGATGAGAATGAACATCTGAAGTGAAAAAGTTATGTATCTGAGATAGGGCTGAACGTTTCCGATATTCATGCCAGACATCTCAATATCGATACGATACGATACGACTGCGGGTTCGTTGAAAACCAAGCACTTTGGTGGAAAGTGCAGTTTTGTTTGTGACTTCCAGAGCTTTATATGCAGGACAAGCGCAGGAGAAATCTATATCTTTTATATAGTTGCTTTGGCGATATTAATATCTTGAATGTCCATATCTCGATATAGATACGATAACGATATATCTTTCAGCCCTAATCTGAGAGGTCTTCCCTCTCATTAATGAGCTTGTGAGAACAAGACAAACATTTATTTTCTTAACTGATATGAGTCAGATTTACCAAACAGAGGTGCGTATTTAGTCGAGTGGGACATCATGCGCAGGAATTTCTGCTGGATTTGAAGGATTTTGTTTAGATAAGTAGGATAAGTCTTCCTCCAGACTATGTTGCAGTAGTTCATGAAGGGGAACAAAAAGCTATCCACCTTTTTCCTGAACTAACGAATGCACAGACGATGATGCTTCAGCTTCCTGTGAGAAACCAGTAGCCATTGGCTCACAGTGTAAACTGTTCTTTCTGCTTGTGGTTTATTCAAACATTTCAACAAGACTATTCATAACATTTCTAAACTATTTGCCCCAGTATTTACTTGTATTAGTCTATTATTTTCTTCTTGCTCTTCTTATTTTCTGTCTATGATGTTTTTATGGAAAGCACTTGGTTACCTCGTGTACTGTAAGGGGCTATATAAATAAAATTGATTGATTGATTAGCAAATAACTTTGCATCCCACCTCTTTCAACAAAACATGACCAACCTTATTACTGTGTATTACTCTGCTCCATCTCTGGAATTCCCGATCTCCGTACAGCAGACATTTCCTTCTCTTTAAATCCAGACTGTAAACTCTTCTGCAGACGTCTTATATGTCTTATTTCTCCCAAGTCCATATGCATCAATCCAATGTTGTTTTTATGTGGTACCTGTTATGTTTCGTGTTTTATCTGATCTGTACAGTGTCCATGGGTGCTCTGTTAAGCCGCTTTTTAAATAAAATGTATCATCATTATTATTATTATTATTATGTAGGTAGTGATAAGCCTCGAAGCTTTTAAGATTAGGTGCATTCAGACAGAGAGGTTCTGGGATCAGAGAGGTTCTAGGATCCGAGAGGTTCTAGGATCAGAGAGGTTCTGGGATCAGAGAGGTTCTAGGATCCGAGAGGTTCTAGGATCAGAGAGGTTCTGGGATCAGAGAGGTCTAGGATCCGAAGGTTCTAGGATCAGAGAGGTTCTGGGATCAGAGAGGTTCTAGGATCAGAGGGTTCTGGGATCAGAGGGTCTCGGATCAGAGAGGTCTAGGATCAGAGGGTTCTCGGATCAGAGAGGCTAGGATCAGAGAGGTTCTCGGATCAGAGAGGTTCTCGGATCAGAGAGGCTGGGATCAGAGAGGTTCTAGGATCAGAGAGGTTCTGGGATCAGAGAGGTTCTCGGATCAGAGAGGTTCTAGGATCAGAGAGGTTCTCGGACCAGTTCCTGTAACTCCCCGTCTGGAGTTTAGTTATCAGAACTACCCTCCTCATCAGTTTGCGTTCGCACATGAGGGAGGACCTTGATAGGAACCATGTTTGACACAATCATCTTAGACAGACACACTTATGCCCCAGATCATCTGATACAAACATCTACAGCAGTGGTTCTCAAACTTTTTCTGCAGGGCCCCCTTTCATACGCAGCACTTCATGAAGGTAACTCCGTCCTGAGCTGCACTGGAGAGGAAGAACCAGGACCAGGACTCTTCCAAACATCAGTGTTACGGTCCACGCCAACATGGCCGACACCCTCATCCGTCACCAGTAACACCAGCAAGTGTTAAATGGAGACAGGGTTTGTTTTCCCACACCACCGGCGTGACATGGCGGCGCGTCCTCAGATACGGCACACGAGCCGGGCCTCCGTACACCAGACGCTGCTCACATCCTCTCCACCGCCTGTTGTTGTTTTCCTGTCAGGCTCTGTAAACAATAAAGATGTAAACAGCGAGTCAGGCGGGAGCAGTGACCGTTCCACCGCTGCTGCGCTGCAGCCGTGACGATCCTGGTCAGCTGACAGCATCACGTCCAGCTTCCATTTACTGCAACGGCAAAACAAAACAAGAACATCACCACTGTTGTTGTTGTTGTAAACATCTTCATTCCACCGCTGCTGTTCAGCTATGGAGCGGCTGCAGGGATGAAAAAAACACATTTACAGACGATGAAAGACAATATGATGATGGGATATGTGCTACCAGGAATTTACTAGAGTATTATCACTATTAAGTATTTTATATTGAGTACTGTGATTTATAAATGGATTATTATTAATATTATTATTATTCATTACTAATCACCAAACTGTAATTATTGACAATTATGAGTTAAAGTGAGAGAACTTTGTTATATAAAAGTATTGTTATTTACGAAAAGAGAGTAAAATTATATATTTTGAGTATTGTATTTTTTAAGGACCATCTGCTGAAAGTCACATATTAAGTTTGTTCAGACAAAAATGGCAAGAAATACTGCAGTATTGACTAAATTGAAGCATTTTTTGGACCAAAAATCACTTTATATTCTTTATTGTACCCTGATTCTGCCATATTTGAGTTATTGCGTTGAGATGTGGGGAAACACTCATAAGAGTTCTTTGCAATCACTTGTCAAATCACAAAAAAGCAATAAGGACGGTCTGCAAAGTTCCATAAAGGGAGCGCACAAATTTATTATTTTACAAGATAAGAACACTAAAATTTAGTGATTTGGTGGAATTACAGACTGCAAAATTAATGTATAAAGCTAGAAATAACTTGCTACCCAGTCAAAAATGTTTTATAATGGTGAAGGTGGGTATAATTTAAGGGGAAAAGTAAATTTGAACATGTTAAGTGTGAGAGCAACTATGAAGAGCATGTTTCTTACAAGATACGGTGTAAAACTATGGAATAACCTTCATGAAGAGCTCAAACAAAGCCCAGACATTTCTCAGTTTAAAAGAGGATTTAAGGAATTAGTATTTAACAAGTATAATAGAGAACATAAACAGAAATAATAAAAACTATAAAATTACAAATAAATATGAAGGTAGAGAACATGATGCCCCCCAAGCCACCCCAAACACAATCGGTGGAGTACAGGTGCATAAAGATGAATGAATGTATATATGTAAATTGGTTATGTTTACACGCATGTTGGAGTAAAATTTCGGTATTTTCTGTATATTTATTTTCTCAAATTGTATCCAGTCTTGTAAACTGAATATTAAGCGAATGAGAGATTAAGGGTCAACTTCACGGACAGATATGATGATAAAAAGGGGCAGGACTAAAATTAGTTTTTACTTCATCCGGCTCCTTTTTGGACCTTTTGGACATTATAATAATTGTTTTTTTTTTTATCATTTAAATTGTTATTTGTTAATTTGCTGAACTATTTATTTATGTGTTATTTATGTTTTGTCCAAATAAAGAATCAATCCATTATTTTGAAAGTTTTGTTTTTGGTGTGTTGTAAGAAATGTAGTTAAATTACGGTGAATGAGTCTCTGACTGAAGGATTTTGGACCTCTAAGCTTCTTCTTTTCCAACTACAATGTTTTTTATTATCTCGTGCACCAAATGTGTGTGTTTGCTTTTAACTTCAGTTTGAAATGAATAAATAGCTGAAATGATCATCAGTGTGGTTGTTATCTCTGTTGTGATTACAATCATTCATCATTATTACTTCTTCCTTAAAATCTGTAAACATTTCTCCTTTTTATTGTTTTTTTTTTTTATGTTGGTATAAAACATTTGATCTTGATTGTTCTAAATGTAAACTTACATGAATATGTTGTATTTTGTGAGCAATATTTTGTTTTTACATTATTTTCTATCATTTCCTGCCATAATTTGATCTTGACTAACAGAAAAATGATTGAAATGTGTGTAAATGAGCTCTTCACTAGAAACTGGTAAAATGAAATGATCAAGTTTAAAAGTTAAGATGTTTAGCATGTTCCACTGAGCTGCAGTTCACCGACTCCTGCAGTCTATGTTAGATATTTTTATTTCTGACCTTCGGTCTCATGCCCTCCCAAACCAAACTGATGAGAGGACGACGCGAGCATAGACGTGTTTCATCCTGACATATCTCCATCTCCACACATACTTTTCATGCAGGTGTTCACGGGACAAAATGTGCTCCGGAGGGAAGAAGACGTTAAAATGGTCGGATGCCAGAATTCTACAATGCATCATGATGAAGGAATAAAGGGAGACGGTGACCAAGGACAGATCTGAGGGAGAGAGAGCGGGACGGAAGAGAGACACGAATAAGACAAGAGGAGAAAAAGGACAAAAGAGAATAAAACACAGGATTTGTCAGCGTGTGTGTGTGTGTGTGTGTGTTTAAACAGCAGCAGCAGCAGATGAGTGACAGAGTGATTGTTCTATTATGTGGCTGACTGGCCACAGCCCTCTAACATATGAACATGCATGTGTGGCGGCGTGCTTCCAGCTCTGCTGTTGATTATTTCTGTCCTATTAGTGACACTCTCCTTCAGTCGCTCTCCACGTCCTCTCTGGCTGTGGCCGAACAGAATGGACGCACCTTTCCACAACGGCGTTGTTTCTGGCAGCTATCTGACTTTTAGTCTTCGTCTTTCTGACGTAAAATGCTTATTAGTTTTAGTCACATTTTAGTCATTTCTGTATCTGATAGTTTTAGTCTAGTTTTAGTCTACAAAAATCAAAAAGGTTTTACTCTAGTTTTAGTCAGTTAGGCTATATTTTTAAAAAAGAAAAGAATAATTGGCCACTATGAAGGCCATGCTGCCAGTCACATTTGAGCATATCGGTTTGTACAAATATATGAAAACAGAAAGAAAGACTATGTTCCACTGCAGGTGAAGACAGGAGCTAGGTGTGAGGAGAGAGCATTGCGTTGTCTTGTATTATAACCATGTGACATCTGAAAGTTTAATTTTGTTGTTTTATTGTATTGTGTATCTTTTCTTTACCTGCCAAGGGACTGCTGATACTAATTAGCTTGCTAATGCTAATCCAACATGTTTACCTCTGTTGCTACATATGTTCATGAATATGTACTGTCCCTATCAAATAAACAAAAAGTTTGAAGATGGAATAAATGCACAGAATTTTAAGGCTTCTCAAAAAAATATTAAATGCAAAATTTAACACACAAACAATTAATTTATTGCAAAATAAGAAAAAAGGGCTGTGAAATCTAAATTAACCATTCAGGAGTCGAATAGACCGGCCTTCTTTGGAGCTGAATCAAAAGAGCCGGCTCTCTGAAAAGAGCCAAACTTCCCACCGTTTCTGGCCATGCAGTAGCTGCGTGTCTGACCGCAGGCGTGTGCAGCAGAGTCCTGCAACAGTTCGGATACCCGACAATAACCCACAAAAACGCTGTTCAGCAGATAGAAATGACAAAGATTAACATCACGGTTCAGGTGTGGGCGGATATTTCTGTAGTTTGGGCGGGTCGCGGTGAGAATAAGTTTCTTTTTCGTTGGACATGACATGTTTTAAACCTCAGACGCTGGGATCATTTCCAGCAGGCAGAGACACTGATGTGAACCAGGAACGGAGAACACAGTAACAACCAGGATGATGAGCTTTTATGCAGGAATCTCTGAATTTAGGAAATTAATGTGCGACATGCGGGTCAGGTTTGACAGGAAGAGCCACGGTTAGTGGGTCTTGGTTCGGGCGGATGCGGGTCGGTAAACCTGCAGAACTCTGATGTGCACACGGCTGCACGTTGCCAAGTGATGGTCGGCGTGCCCAAACAAGAGGATGCAGCTACTTTTTAAACTTTTGACAGATTAATGCAGAATAGGTCGACATTTCCTGCATTATGAACGTCTGACAGACCAGAGATTAACATTTTCCTCCAGTCTCGTCTTGTCAACGAAAATTAACACACGTCTCGTCATGTTTTAGTCGTCATGGAGACATGTTTAGCTCGTCATCGCCTCGTTATCGTCATGAAAAAAGGGGCAACAAATGATTTCGTCATCGTCATCGTTAACAAAAACAACACTGTTCCACAACACCCATGTTTGTGCTGCTACTGGAGAAGAACCTCCACACCTGCTGCCTGGGAAAGTCTCATTTTCATTCATCAATCAATTAAATGTATTAATATTGATTTCTTCAGTTATGGCATCTGATATTAGTCCATATTTATAGTTAATGTTAGCTGATGAACACCATGAGCACCTGCCTGACCCTCCTCATGCGGCCACAAGAACCAGGCAGGGTGGAGGGTGCGGGAGGATGGCATCCCCCCTGAAATAAAAACTATCAAAATCCTCCCCCCTGTAAAACTGCCATCCCCCCATTCCAGCCCCTCCCTTTTCACAGTAAATCCTGGAAATATAACCGATACTCATATAACGTTTCATTATCAGAAAGTAGTACGGATGTTAAGTAAGAGAAATCAAATCTGAGGGCACAGGGACACGCACACATGCAATGACGCAACATGATTGGTTAATGCCCGATGCCAGAGGGAGCCGCACAAGCTGCAGCAGAGAGGGACGTCTTTATCTGCGCTGCATGTCAGCATGACCAAACGAGCAGCTGGACAACGTGATGTCAGAGTATTTTAAAAAGACGATAATCACAGGTGAGCCATGACTCTTACTTTTGATCAATCTATATAAAAGTTGCTAAGGGGGGGTGTGTTTCTCTGGTGGGGGAGCCGCCCCCCCTAAACAGAGGCCACACTTCCCCCGCCCACTCCGCCCCGGTTCAATTCCAGGTCCCCTTGCTGCATGTCACTCCCCACTCTCTCTGCCACTTCCTTTCGGTATTCACTTTCGTGTACAGGCCACTAGTGCCCAAAAAATCCTTAAAAAAAAAAAGAAGTTGCAAGAAAATAACACAGCTGGTTTGTCCAGGTCACCATGTAGCCTCCAAGCTAGCTGAGATTCTTGCTAACTAGCTCGCTAAAATGCAGGACTTGTCATTTAGTTACGTTAGATTGGGATTTATGAGCCTGGCAAACCTAGAACAGATATTTACTGTTCACATTAGACAAGGGTTTTTCTCCAATATTTTACCAGTAAAAAAGATTTATTCTGTCCAGCAGGATCGCCTGCAAACCGGGTAAATATCTGCCTGCAGCTCCGCTGGAAAGCAAAGCTCATAACTTTACTTCTGCACTTCTGATTTAAAAAATCCCAACTTTAGACGGTAGCTGGTGTCTAAAATAAGAAGTAAAAGTAGTTTGGAAGCAGCTAGGCTCTCTCCTGCAAAGCAGCAACTTTCTTTCCCCAGTCACAATATCAAGCTGAAGAAAAGCTGAAAACTGGGATTTTGAGCACAGAAGCTGTTCAGTGAAACCTATTTTGCATGAAGTTCTGGTGGGTAACTGGTATTCCAGACAAAAACCAGTTCCATTATGCATGGCTGGTGATCATCAGGTCCGTGTTTAAAGCAACCCTTACCGATGTTGCATTGTTGCACTATCTTTTTATAGGGTAAAATGCTACGAATGAGGTAATGGAGCTCTGAAATACAAGACAGACCCACCATTAATCAAAATAAAATATCATTCCAATCTCTAAATTTTTAATGAAAACTCCAACCAATCCTTGCAGTGGGGTGCATCCCTAGGATTGGCTGAGGGACCTGCCTGTCACACTTTTGCTTCTGCATTGGGAGGTAGAGGGAATGGGGGAGGTGGGTCGTAGGAGTGAGGCGGGACTGTTCATAATATAAACAGTCCCGCCTCACTCCTACGAAAGGCAAGCAAAATCATTGATTAACAATAAACATTATTTGAATATAAACTTGTTAATCAATGATTTTGGTTCAGAGCTCTCGTGTGGCTTTTTACTCAAATCCTTCGGCTCATAGATTATCACAAACTGCTTGAGTGCTGATTTTGGCCCAAATTACAAAAGCTTGAGGGATCCAACCAGTCTCGCTCAGGAGTGGGGGTGGTCAGACCGAAACAAGGCAAGTCCCGCCTCCTGCCTTTTAATTAATCACACCTTAAGGAGGAGTGAACCCAATTTAATTGAATATTGCAAAACTTGTTGCAAGAAAAAAACCTTATAACGCCTTTAAAAGGGAATGTACGGGTTTTTTTCAACCTGGACCTGTTTTCTAGCATGAATCTGTTCATTTCCTCATCCAGACAGTTTTGGTGTAACTTGAATTCCTTCAGGAGATATTTAGATCCACTCCAGATCAGCGTATGTCCAACATAATAGAAGTGATGCGGCATGCAGCCTCTAAATAAGGCATTATCTGCCACAAACTCCTTTATTTCACCAATGCTTTGTTACCAAACATTAGTCCCTCCTGTGAGCTCAAAGCGGCTTTGAGTTGCTTGTTTGTGGTGATTCGTCCTTATTTACTTGCTATGGTGTTGCATAACAGTGACATCATCAAAGCCGCCGCAGTAAAAATGTCTGTAAATAATGACAGATCACCACAAAAAAGAACGCTTTAAGCCGTGTGCCTTATTTAGAGGCTGTGTGAGGTTGCCCATCAACCAGATCAGTGGATCTAAATATCTCCTAAAGGAATTCAAGTTACACCAAAACTGTCTGGGTGAGGAAATGAACATATGTCATGCTAGAAAACAGGTTCAGGTTGAAAAAATGAAATTCCCCTTTAATGAATCATTGGGCAGAACTTCATAGGCTGTTGGATCCATGTAATGTGAGTCAGCTGTGCTGGAACAGGGACACACTGAAAAGCTGGAGGACTGCGACTCGGTAGGACCGACGTGAGTGACCCTGACCTCACACCTGATGTGACGTCACACCACATGTGACCTCACACCAGATGTGACCTCACACCAGATGTGACCTCACACCAGATGTGACCTCATACCAGATGTGACTAGTGTGTCATTTGTCACTGAGCAGCAGCAAAGATGCATCGTAATTTCAGACTTAGTCAGCACAGTTGACTTCAAACTTTCCATCATTTTTACAAAAGCAAGTACATTCTTGGTCTACGGTGCATATTTAACCTTAAAAAGAGGAATACAGTTCTTTGCCTTTAAGGGCATTTAAATGATTATTTACCACCTTTTTCCTTTTTTTAGTATTTCCTGGTCATGGCTTGGAATTTCTGAGGAAAGGAGGATTCGATGATACAGTAGCAGTCAAGTTTGGACACACTTCCCTATCAGATTTATCAGGCAAACATAGAGAATGCTTCCACGTGCTACTCTGAATTCACAGACCACCAGGTTATGTCCTCAATACTCATCAAGAAGACATAAAAATGAGGAGGAAATTAGTACCGACCACTGAGTACTGAGGAGCTTGTGTTATTTTAATAAAAAATAATCAAGTTTAAAGTAATAGCCTCCAATATCTCATTAACACTCTTCTCTGTGCCTCACATTTAAGATTTTGGTATTTTAGTCAGTTCCTGATGAAGGTTTAATGGTAAAAGATGAGTCCAGGTGTTTGAATGGAAACTTAAAGTAATTAACTAAAAAAGACGTACGTCCTCAGCCTGAGGGTCCGTTGTTTGTTGTCATGGGGGAGGGAGTGCTGTTAAAGGTTTGGGTTGATGGCAAGTGTGATCATTTCTATCCCAACTGAGAGTTCCTGACAGATTTTCTTCCATGATACGACTGCATCGACACAAGCCCAGTGTTTGATATAATGTCGTGGTAGTTCAACAAAAATGTTATATGAATATAAGACTGTGCAGCTCTGGGTCAGATGAACTACTCCTGCTTCTCTTTGATTTCCATGAATTATGATCAAAGATGTGACTATCGGATGATTTAAAAAGATGCCATTGTTCATATTTTGGACAGTGCTAATAAACAATGTCTACTGACATTTGCTGACACCGAACCAGTTGACCAGTTAGAGCTTGATCTGTAATCCAAGGATGAGTCGTTTCTGTTTATTTGCAGCCACAAACTAACACAAACAGACCAGCAGCAGATGCATAATCCAGTCAACCTGCAGCAGAAAATTTCACCAATGGACAGTCAGAGCTGTGTTTACCCAAACTCCCTTTTATATTTGCAAATGAAGCAGCATCCTCAGATAATTCTCCAGGAAATATTAGCAGATTAGGAGCGGATAGGATTAGTGTATGGTGCTATGCCATCTTCTGATATGGTGACTGCATGCATTAATGTAAATCAGCACATGCACACTCTCCTAACCCCTGTCCCCATGAGAGATACGGGAAGCAGAGGGACGAAGGTTCACAGATTGGCCGATAACAGTCAAATCCAGACACCTTTTTAAAGGGCTGATATTTTAGTAGTAAACATGTAGGATTCCTTCATTATTTGACAACTCCCCCATCTGCCTAGTTGGGAGCTTTCTGTTAAGATGCTTATCTGAAATGTCAAAAAGAATTATGCCGATAGCAGTCGGTATGAATAGGGCCTCCGCCATTTCTGATAAGGACATGCGTGGACTCCAGCGCTCTCCTTGCCAACACTGGATTTCCAGCACATCTAAAAAGGGGCCTAATTCCACACTAATATGAATATGCCACCCGCCCCACCATCCCCCTCCACCTCCCCACGGAAAGAATTACAGTCCCCCTGAACCCATCCTCACTCTTCTTACCTCTGCCACGACAAAAATGCCACCATAATGTCAGGGGAGATGTAACGATTTAGATTCCGACGATTGTCCCGTGTCAGGCGCACATCCGTCGGCCCGGACAAGTTGATTAGAGTTGGGACATCAAAAGCAGCTCAGGATGGAGATAAGAGGCGGGGGTTTGAGGGTGGGGGTGGGGTGAGCGATATTAACGCTCACCTCAGGAATTAAGGCGCCGGAGGAGTTTCAGCCAAAGTTCTGTCTCGCCTCCTGCTATCTTGAAAGAGATGGCAGGGAATCTGGCTCCTTTGCATAGAAGCCGAGATAATCCCGGCCTGTTTGGATCAATTAATGGAGAGATAGGAGAGTCGGTGAGTGAACTGAAGAGGGAGTACTAAAGTCAGCTGAGTGCGTGCGAGGGTGTGTTGTGTGCTCTGGTTCCTTACCAAGACATAAACCACGTACACCCATGTCTGCTTTTCTGTGCTAGCTCTCTGAACTTGCAGGGTTATTGACAAAACACCCCCAAACACCCGTGTTGCCCAGCTGCTATAACCAGACCTTTCATTTATTTCTTATTAACAATCCCCCCCCCCCCAAAAAAAAAAAAAAACTACATTATATGGGTTCAACACAGCCTTATCTTACTATGCAACTGCACTATCACAAACAAAATACAGATTACAGACTGAACTGAAGTCGCAGTAAACTCAAGATTTTAGGAATCCGGTGTAATTTAGCATGATTATTAAATTAGACTTAAAGGATAACTTTCTTTTTTTTTTCAACCTGGACCTTATTTCTAGGAGTTTATACGTGCATTTACTTTACTGGTAAAAATTTCTGTATCACTTTGACTCCTTCGGAAGATATTATGTTGAGTCCCCCTCGAGTGTGCATCCATATAACGGGAGAGACGGGGCAGCCTCTCTATAAGACATTATCTGCAGCACAACTCCTTCATTTCACCAATACTGTAACCCCCAGATTCCACATCCTCCGGTCCGGTCCGCTCTGTTCCGTTCCGCATGGCGCAGCAAACACGTTGGGATGTGCAACGCCCGCTCCATGCACCCGTCTCCGTCCAGCTGCGCTCCGCCAGGTCTTGGAGCCCGGGGAGAGAATGCGCGAGGCATGTTCTGGTGGCGTGAATTAAATGGCCTTTCACAATGATCAACGTGTTCATTTTGGTGAATAGCAAACCCAACACGCATGAACCACACGAGGACACGGACAATACAGAGTTCAGCCTTTTCATGATCAGTAGAAACAGGTGCTTTACCTTGGGTATTTCATGTTTTCCATTTTTGTTCATATCAGTGTCCTGACCTGTAGCCTATAACGTAGGCTGATGTAAAACGCGTACGGAACGGCAAACTCCAATTTGGTGGTGATTTTTAATCAAACTGTGCTTTTTCATGAATTTTACATTTGGATTCGCAATGTGTTTACTTTGACAATCTGGATGTAGTCCATGTTCCTGTTTGGTGCGATCTGAGCTGCAGCCTGATTGATTCTGATTGATGCGCCGATGGAGCAGAAAGTTGGACTCGCTCTGCAATTTGGGTGCAGCGCAACGCAGAGGCCGTACATCAGCGGAGCCGCACGGAGCATGTGGACTGCAGCTCATTGAATTACATAGCAACATGTTTGCTGCGCCGTGCAAAGTGGAGCAGAGCGAACAGAACGGAGTATGTGGAATCTGGGGGTAAGTAGAATGAAAGAACGAACGAGTACTATTGTCCAGTGAGTTCAGAGTTTTGCAGATTGTAGTTTGTTGGTGTCTGGGTAGCGAGCTGCTCTCAGCTGTACTGCAGCAGGGCATCGGGAACGCGCATGGCCTGTAGAGTGCAGAGAATCCCCGAAAAATTAACGGAGAGTTAACTCTGGACTCACAGGACAATAGTACTCATCCATTAGTTCATTCTACTGAAAGTACTGGTGAAATGAAGGAGTTTTGCTGCAGATAATGTCTTATAGAGAGGCTGCCAGGTCTCTGCCACCATATGGATGTACGCCAAAGGGTGACTCAACGTAAAATCTTCCGAAGGAGTCAAAGTGATGCAGATATTTTATCTTTGGTTTCACTTGTTCCAGCATTACAAAATAATCGTGATCATCTGTTTATTAAAAGGATCTCTGTAAACCTCTGGTAAAGCTGCAGAGTTCATCAGGTGACACGCAGAAAACACATTTCATTGTGTGGCCTTCTGTTACAAGGTCACGCCCACAGATTTCTCACACATTGGGAGAAGATGACTAAGCCCTGTATGTCTATTACACGCACATTCATGGGCAATTACAATTTTACTTAATCGCATTTGAATTTTGGGATTAATTATAATAATGTAACCAAGGTTCACCTAAATGAAGTTTAACTACAAAACAACAAAAGTAGATGGAGCATCATTGCTCCCCAAAAACAATAAAACCCACAAAAATGAGAAAAAGTCTGCATACTCTACAGTAACCTACTATATGTCTGACTCAAAGACCCCAATAATAAAATAGCAAGATGATCTGTTACAATGATATCTGAAACAAATTGTGATTAATCACAGGGTCAAAATTTGTAAGAGATAATAATTGGGGTGCTTACTTTGCACGGTAACAGTACGTGGACTTTGGGAAAGTTATGCATTGGTAACAGGTGGCAACAACGTAATTTACTTTGTTCCTGTGCGTTAATAATCCATGGCCGGATTATCTTGTTTCCATGCGTTAGTGATCCTGAATCTCAAAATCTTGAAGCATATACTTCAATGGAAAAAAAAATACATTGACAAATATTTGTAAATGACTATTTCTGGTGAAACTTGGCTGTGGAATCAACACTCTGACATGTGGAAATAAATAATTCACTCTAAGATCATAAAAACAAAAATAATCCACACAAAGTGTGTAAACTACTTATTGAAACATGATTCTGAGTTATTTTTTCACTTCTGATTACATAGATATTGCTGTAAAAAAAACTAATTTTGATAATTAATCCACCGGTGAAGTTGTAAGTTGAATGCAAACATTAACTGGAACAGAAGATTTCAACATAGTTGTGCTTTTATTGATGTTTTATGTAAATTATACCGTCTTTTCATGGTGTACAAATCTGAGTACAGCCTTTGCAAGTACATCATAAGTATTGCACATTTTAAGAAGAGCATGTGAAGTGTCCTGTTAAGTAGAAGACATCTACAGGAGCTTGCAACCCTCATATCTTTACGTTGCTGCAGTGTGTGTTTTATCCACGTAAACCAAATGAAGGCATGAGCATCTGCGTACACCTCTTCAGCTCTGTTTGTGTCTTTTATTGTGCTTTTTCTCTTCAGTGTCTGCATTTACTAGTTTCTATTCCCTCCTCACCCTCAGAGTCTCAGTTTAACACTGCAACCCTCTGAGGTCAAAAAGACACCCCGGCGCCAGCTGTCCATCCTAAAGAGGATAGAAGGGTTATGTGCGAGGGATAGAAAGGCAGCAGGAAGGAGGGGCCATTAATTATACATAGACCTTATTTTGCATAACTCCCCTTGTGCCCTTGTTCACACCACTGTCAGACTGTAGCAGGCTGAGGAGGGAGAGCTGCATTTCTTTCTTGATAACATCTCCAATAACAATTAAGGTGGAAACATTATTTGCTGGAGAGAAGAAAGGCTGTCAATAGGCTCTGTTGCCTTTGCATACAAAAACAGAGGCTGGGGCTGCTGCGGTGGTGAGGACTTCCCAATGCTGACGCCAAGCCACTGATGAGGCCTTTAGCACACAGAAACCAAACATGATGGCTGGAAACTTATTTCTACATATTTACTTTCACATAAGCCGACTATGGAATAAAGACGAAGCAAAAGAAAACAATTGAAGGCAGCTCATCCAATAAGCAGCAAGACTCCTATTCAACATTACCAGCAGAAAACTGAATATCATGTAGGTTACACGGATGATCCAATAAACTCTGCTCTTTGCTCTGCAAAGCCAAAATCTGTAAACATAAACGAGTTCACCCAGAAAAACATATCTGAGAATATTATGGTCCAGTGAAGCTGACGCTGCTGACATCATCATCACCATGAACAGGCTCTGAAACCATGACGCAGAGTTTTACTAAATACACATATAAGAGCAAATTAAAGTCTTAATTTATGTTTACACGTTCCACAACACCCCCCGAGTTCTCTACACAGTAAGGGACGGACAGGGAAAATAAAAAACTTTAGAAAAAATCCAAACATTGCAGGGTTCAGCTCCACATTTAAAGGATTTTTTTTTCAACCTGGACCTTACGTACGTGCATTTACTCACCGGAAACATTCCTGCATCACTTTCAGTCCTTCGGAAGATATTACTTTGAGTCGCCATTCGGTGAACATTCAGTAATAATGGTGGAGACGGGGCAGCCGCTATAAGACATTTTCTGAAGTAAAACTCCTGGATTTCATCAATGCTTTAAGTAGAATGAACAAACGAATGAGTACTTTTGTCCTGTGAGTTCAGAGTTTCTCTAACTGTGTTTGTGTTGTTGTCTGGGCAGCAGCTGCTCTTCTCAGCTGTACTACGGAAGCGCGCATCGTGAACATGTGTCCCTGAAAAGTGTGTAGAACCCTGATAACTAATGGAAAGATAAATCTGGACTCACAATAGTACTTGTTCGTTCATTCTACTTAAAGTATTGATGAAAATCAAGGAGATTTGCTGCAGATAATGTCTTATAGGGAGGCTGCCCCGTCTCTGCCATTATTACACCGAAGGACATCTCCACGTAATATCTTCCAAAGGACTGAAAGTGATGCAGAAACTTTACTGATGAGTAAATGCACGTATATACTCCTAGAAATAAGGTCCAGGTTTAAAAAAAAGGAAAGTTATCTTTTAACACATTTAACATTTTACCAACAACCTCCACAATAAACACCAATAAGCCAAAAGTTTCCTGGACCAGAACATTAATCCGTGTGAATAACAGCTGGTTTCTGACACAGAACTACCTTAAAGATGAAAACCAGATCCATCTGCAGGTCTTTCTTTGTGAAGTGGACGACGTCAGCGTCTGAATTACAGTTTATTTTTGACTTGAAACCCATCAGAAGTCTTTTCTCTGTGTCATCAGTTCCAAAGCTCCCAGCCGATCCAGTTCTGGTCCTGCTGCGTCTTGATGCGCTTCAGAGCCGAGAGAGCGCTCAACAGAGGAGGTGGACACGGGGATTCATTTATCTTTCACTCTAATTCTGGAGTTGGTTGTCTGTTTTATATAATTTGATGCTTTTCAGCAAAAGTCGCCTTGAAAATAGTTTTTAGCAGCGAGCCACAACGTCACTCTCGTTCAGCTCATTTAGCTCTCGCGCTAGCTCTTACCGCTCTGCTCAGAGGAAGGTGACGTTCAAACTTCATGAAGGCCTAGAGCCCACACAAAAATCAAACCGTGATTGGTCAGTTTGTCCATCACTCTTCAAGCCAGCATACATATGTTTACCTGCACCAGGATTCATGAAGGCCTGACCGGGTCTGAACAGAGATGAATGGATAACATCCTGACAGTTGGCTCAATATTATAACGTAAGTGAAAGAAAATGTATTAAATGTATTGATTATTAAATGATTAAATAGATTAAATTATATATACATTTAATATAATTTAAAATAAGAGTTTTTTTTTTCTTTCAATTTTCTACGGCCTTCTCAGACGGTGTATAAGGTCCTGAGGGTTCCCCACTGGTGTGATGTTAAGTAGAGTAAGTATGAAGTATGTGTCATGTTGAAGACTGGCTGGATGATGACAGGCTGCGGAAGATAAAGGAACACACAACTCCATGGGTACAACATGATGTTCCAGCAACATCACAAAAAATACTTTTCCTTCATAAAATGTGTAATTGTTACAAACAGCAGATTTTAGACGTGTTTTGCACGTATTGTTCAACACTTTGTCCTTCCAGGCGTACGGATCAGGTACATGGTGAAGTACACACAGCAGTGCTGGTCTGTATCCTGCAACTGTGTGCCAGAAACTCAGAGGAGCCGAACTGAACGAAGGAGTGGAGCCGTTATAAAACCTAATTAACTGCAAGCATAGGTAGTCCACTTTCCAACTTTATCATTTCCTAGTTTACTGTTTCTTGAAATTTGGTCAACTTTAGATGTTGGTTTGAATTAGTTCCTCTTCTTTTCTTTCTTTTCCAACAGGAGGAGGAGAGGCAGAGTACCCGGTGTACATTTCAACCTGAATCTACAGAAGTTTCATCTGCCCACCGCTGGGAAAACACCCTGATCCTTTTAAGCATGCATTCATACTGACCCCATCCTTTCATCAAAAGTGATAAAAGCTTTGCCTTTACTTCTGATGCCAGCCCCCCCTACCCCGGCTCCTCACCTCTTTACCTACAGTCACTCCATGACTGCTACGTCTGAATCAAGAATGCAAATGGGGCTGGAGCCTCACAAAGCCTGGGGTGACCTATATTACAGCTAATGATGGGCCACAGTGTCGGAAGAAGAGCTGGAATGAAAGAGAATTTGAATGAAGCTGACCCACATACAAAGGCACGACCAGTCGGAAAGGCATGTTCCCTTCCCACTAAGTAGGCCACAATGGGCTTTAGGATTATGCACAAGTTCCCCGTTTCTCCTGATGGAGGGAAACGGGGAAAGTGATGGGAGCCCCTGGCAACAACACTTACTCCTAAGACACACTCCTAATGGGTTTGCAGGAAGGTGGGAGTCCCAGCTTGTTACATAGGAGTCAATTTTCCCTCCCCAGCGCAACTCACAGCTGACATACATGGTGCTTGGACCAAATTAGAACATAACCAGATGGAAATGTAAGAGCATGAAACAGAAGGGCTTAATCTCATACGTGAAAATAAAGGTGTCCTGTCTCTGTGAACTCTTCAACGCCAAACTGAAGCAACAATCTGGAGGAAAGAAAAGGCCTCCAGCTGGGCTCCTTGCATCACTGGCATCTTAACAAACAAAAGAGCACATGAACACATCGCAATGTCTAAGTATTACCCAGTATTTATTGTACTAACTGTACTGGAGGGAAATAAAAGTTTGAAATTGTACTACAAAATGGTCAAAGCCTAGCTGGGTGCCCTTAATTCTGCCAATAAGAGGTAATCACAGGGGTTCTCAACCTTTTTTATGCTGAGGCCCAGTTTTTCAATAGAAACTAGTCTGGGGCCCATTCCCATGTGAACACTGTCCTGGTTAAAATCATCTTACACCTGGTTTCATTTGTATTCAATAACAAAACCAAATACACTTAAACGGATTAAAGCTTGTAAAATATGACAATAAACATTAATGACATGAGATTGTCACAGACATCTGTAACACGTGGATGTGAAATTGCCAAGGATGCCCCCAAGGGGTGGCCATGCCCCCTGAACAAAAAAGCTGGCCACCCCAGTAGTATTTCATTTATATCAACTTTTATGTAAATTAACATGGTGCAGCTTTGTTCATATTTGAACATCAAAATCTTTATAGGCTAATAAAAATAAAATAAATAAAAAATCTTACACTAGACCTACCATTTTCTGCCATTGCTCTTTTGTCGTAGTCCCCTGCAGGTCCGTCACGCCTCATTAACTCGCCCTTTCTTATGTAAATTCATCCAGGAAGGCTCCACCCAGAGCTACCCCAACACGTTTCTAATGCCCCTTTCACATTAGCACCTTCTTACCCGGCCCTCATTGGAACGACACCACACTACCTCAGTTCAGTTTGTTCATGTTACAACTGAGCTCTGGTTTTCAGTGTGGTCGAGGTCATTATTGTAAAGTTTTGTGAAGTCATTTGTTTGTGACACACACACGCACACCCCCCCACACACACACACACACACATTGGGCTAAAATTGCCGATGAGTTGAGATGTATTAGCTTGATTTTTTAATAATTTTGTGGTTACATCATGGCTTTCAGATTCAGATTAACTTTACTAATCTCTTTGGTTGGTATGTCTGGGAAATTGTTTTTCTAGAAACAACAACACGGCACCGACAGACACAATCACACTAAAAAGAATCAATAAAAAGTAAAAAACAAAGAATTGAGGAAACAGACTGTTAAGTAATTGTTAAAGACTGTTAAAAACATATACAGTGGGTACAGAAAGTATTTAGACCCAGTTAAACTTTTCACTCTGAGTGAATTCCAGTTCCTGTCTTAACCCTCAATCTCAAAAAAAATGCGCACTCCCCGCAAAGTGCAAGTGCTGTCCCGATTCTCAGAACGTTAAGTTAGGGGCAAGTTTGAGGCTGAATCACTATCAATACTCCGACACCAGCCTTGTGAGTAAGGGCTATCCAGAATGCAGCGGCAAAGAAGGCGAGCTACAAATCTTAAGTATTTTCTTTGTTAATGGAGATATAAATATTACAAAAACCATTGTATTATCTTAGTTTTGGTCCATGTTATGGATCAATTTCCTCATTGTTGCATAATATTCATTTTTATTTTACGATCCTTTGTCAGTAGCTTTAGAATCAGTAGAATTGTGGCGAGAAATAGATCTGGACAAGGTTACAAAAGAATTTCTGCAGCACTAAAGGTTCCTAAGAGCACCATAATCCTTAAATGGAAGAAGTTTGGGACGACCAGAACTCTTCCTAGACCCGGTCGTCCACCAAACTGAGCAATGGTGGGAGAAGAGCCTTGGTGAGAGAGTAAAGAAGAAGCCAAAGATCACTGTGGCTGAGCTCCAGAGATGCAGTAGGGAGATGGAGAAAGTTCCACAAAGTCAGTATCACTGCAGCCTCCACCAGTCGGGGCTTTATGGCAGAGTGGCCCGATGGAAGCCTCTCCTCAGTGCAGACATATGAAAGCCCGCATAGAGTTTGCCAAAAACACATGAAGGACTCCCAGACTGAGAGAAATAAGATTCTCTGGTCTGATGAGACCAAGACTGAACTTTTTGGAGTTAATTCTAAGCGGTATGTGTGGAGAAAACCAGGCACTGCTCATCACCTGCCCAATACCATCCCAACAGTGAAGCATGGTGGTGGCAGCATCATGGTATGGGGGTGTTTTTCAGCTGCAGGGACAGGACGACTGGTTGCAGTTGAAGGAAAGATGAATGCGGCCAAGTACAGAGATCCTGGAAGAAAAGCTCTTCCAGAGTTCAGGAGCTCAGACTGGGCCGAAGGTTCACCTTCCAGTAAGACAATGACCCTCACACACAGCTGAAATAACAAAGGAGTGGATCAGAACCACTCTGGACCATTCTGGACCGGCCCAGCCAGAACCCTGACTTAAACCCAACTGAGCATCTCTGAGAGACCTGAAAATGGCTGAACACCACCGTTCACCATCCAACCTGACAGAACTGGAGAGGATCTGCAAGAAGAACCAGAAGATCCCAAATCCAGGTGTGGAACACTTGTTGCATCATTCCCAAGAAGACTCATGGCTGTACCAGCTCAGAAGTACTTCTACTCAGTACTGAGCAAAGTACTGAATACTTATGACCATGTCATATTTCAGTTTTTCTTTTTTAATAAATTTGCAAATATTTACTGTTTTTTTTTTTTGTCAAGATGGGGTGCTGAGTAACATTAATGAGAAATAAAATGAACTTTTTTGATTTTGGCAAATGGCAGCAATGAAACAAAGAGTGAAAAGTTTAAAAGGGGTCTGAATACTTTCCGTACCAACTGTAAATCAAAGGACAGGAAAGGAATCAGCCAGCTAGATGGCAGAGCCATCATTTGTCACGAGGAGCTTACAAAAGCATAAAACCAAGCACAGTTTTAGCAATGGGGGGCGAAGGGGGTCCATGGAGTTTTAGTTACATGATAGGGAACATCGGCTGGGAACCACTGATCTACAGTATGGCTAATACACCTATAAAACTACAGATGAAGTTTCATCAGAGAGGACGGGAGCTTCCCAAATGTTAGAGATTAGTTATTTTCTTTGTTTCTTTCTTCTTGGCTTATGTGGTGTACAGTAATTGGTGTGTGTGTTAATCCTGGGATAACAAGTGTTTTCCAAGGAGAGTCAATGATCATCTTACAAGGTCAGTTTAGCCCCGTATGCTGCATGCATAATGAAGAAGACAAAGGCTAACAGGAGCACAACCACCCCTACACGTGCTCTGCTCTCGTCGCTGAACCCCAGGTAAACATATTCAGGAAGAGCTTCAGTTTGAACTTTAATTGCAGTCTCCGCACGCTGGAAACTTCAACTGCAGAGAGCCATCCCGCGGTCTAAGCAATGCTTTACCAGCATCGTCGCAGGGGACCCTTCCTTCTCCTCACTATCCCATTGGATTACAGCTGGGAGACGGCGGCTGTGGCAGCGACCACGCACCGTGACCCGTCCATTTTTTTATGACTTCATTATTTTCCCTCCCTGCCACGCTCATTTTCATTTGCTGGAGCGGGGATATAATGAGTGCGCTATAAAAACGCTACTTTAACGTTTGCATACTGTTCTCATTTGGTCCGGCCCTCAACCCTTCAGCTAGCATATGGCAGGTAATCAGGTCCGCAATCAGGGCTGCACGTTACACAGGGCCCTGCTCTCTGCACAGGGGCCATTACCCATCTGTCTTACCACACACACACACACACACACACACACACGTTTTTCTGCAAGTGTAAAACACACAAAATGCACAAACAGATACTTGTACACAACTGGCTTCTCCTCACAGATGTAAATGCTTACACACACTAAATTAACACACAGCCTCATGCACATGCACGACACATGCCACCACCTCACCATCTCACTTCCAGGAAATCACCACCATCTCAGACTAATGATACTCTCAATGAAATGTGCAGCAATTATAAGTCCCCTGGCTTTTCATGCCTTGCTGTGATTTCTTTGCTTCATGGCTGCATATGGTGAAGCGTCTTATCTAGTGTGGTTTTTATTTAACAAAACCCCCTTTGCCCTCACCTCTGCATACCTGGAATGATCATTTAACACAAATCAAGGCAGATATATTATAAAAGGTTCAAACATATGGTTCCACCATTAGCATGAAGTACTGCACATGCAAAGCCGTTGCAAAACCTGCTGAGACCTCGAAAAGTGGGCATGTAACCCACATTTTTACACAGATGTATTATTTCTCCTTTTGACCAATGACATGATTTTCTGTTCAGTCGCATCGTTATGCAGAAAATTCAACAATGAATTCAAAAATTTTGTTCTGCAGAGTTTTCTTTAAAAATATCAAGAGTAACTTTTGGTGTACAATAAATAAGCTGCTTTTAAGCAGTATTTTCTCTTACACAGCAACTACAACACTTTTTTAAAATAAATTTAAACTTCAACATCAGTGTCGTATAAAATGAAATAAAACTGGTAAAGAAGGATAAAAATTTCAGGATTTAATGGTGAAAAAGTAACACGTGCAGACTTTTAAAGCTTCTTTTTCTCCTTTTATTTAGATCCCCATTAACTTTTGCCAAGAAGCAGCTATTCTTCACATGAACATACAAACGTCTGTCATGATAATTCAACACCACAATGCTCATGCATGAAAACACACACACACACACACACACACACACACACACACCCATACATACAATATTACATACTTGTAACATACTGTCCTGTTCCATTAGGTACAGTCATTCAGTAAATTCATACACAGGTGCAGGTATACATACTTCATAACTGCAAACGCTCTTCCAGTTACATCTGTTAACTTTTAGAAATACCGTCACAGCAAGGATCCTGATACACTTTAGGAATGACTTATTAATGACATTTCTGGTTAAATGATAATCTTTTAGTTTTATTTAAAATTTGTCATGTTCTGTTGAGTGACATCATTTCGGAGTGAGGTCCATCCTTTCATTGCTCTAGATCAGAAGTGGTCAACTCCGGCCCTGGAGGGCCAGCATCCTGCAGGTTGCAACACACCTGACTCTAACCAGAAGGTAATTGTGCAGAGTTTGATGCTAAACTCTGCACAAGTCACAAGGTGAGTTGTCACAGGGAAACTCCTGATACCTGCAGGGTGTCAGCCCTCCAGGACCGGAGCAGACCACCCGGGACTTATATATTTGCCTAAATGTTCTACATTTAGGCAAATTCAAACAGCCTCAGTCTTGTAACATTACTATGCATTAAAGGACAGTTTTTCATAGCAGATCGTAGGTCTCCTGGTGATGACACTTTTCATAAACACCATCAACAAATAGTGTCGTCTGTTTTTTACATACATCTATAAAAGCTTCTCTTGCATTCTGCTGACATTAGTCTGCAATCCACAAGCAAAAGCCATCCCTACTGCTTTGTTCTGGACAGTGATGCCACTGACTAATTACTTAATATTAGTAATGGATTACAGTAATCTCTAAGTAACTAAGTAATCTAACGCAATACTACTTTTATCCTGTAATCACATAATTGATATTTTTCGTGCGTGAGAATAATGTCAACTGGTGTGCATTAATTCTACGCACGGCAAGTTAGATCACTGTCCTGTCATTCTGCCACAGAATGATATCACCATAGCAACGCTCAAACCAGCTGCCAGCATAGAGTAGTTCCTATATTTAAAGGAACAGTGTGTTTTTTTTACCCATTATCACGTCCTCTGCAGAGGGCGGGACGGTGGTTTCTTTTTTGTCCCCTCTCTCGATGTTATCTTTTTTACCATGTATCTGCAAACATGGGAAGTCGTGCACACACTGGTTCCTCCAGACCTCCGGGTTCCAGCATGTTATGTTATGTTGTTCTGTCTGTTGTCTGTCTGATCTTGGACAGGTTGTACTTGAAAGCGATTTCGTAGTATTGGGACGCTGGTTACAATGACAATAAAAGCGTTCTGATTCTGAATGTGCAAAATGTAGGGGTAGGGCTAAAGAGTAGGGCTTGGGGGTGTATTGGGACGTGCACCTTAAGTGTAACCAACAGGGCAATAAATGACACAACTGGATTAAATAATATTCCATCAAGCTCATCAACTCCCGGTGGTTTGTTCTTCCAGGTCATTGACATTAATTCAGCTTTTGGAACACTGGCATTTTTCACTTCAGAATCACACTCTTTAGTCTCCATGAACTGATCACTTAATCTCGCTCCAAAGGTATTGTTCTTGTGTTGAACTGCACTTTTTAACAAATAAATCTTTTTTTTAATGAAAAAATTATTCAAATGATTAGCGATATCATCCAGTTTGGCTAAAAAAAATCTTCACCAGAATCTAGAAAACAATTTTTTTCTTCATAACACTATTCAGTTTGTTCCATACCTGTATAGAGTCATGACTTGATTTTTGCAGAACCTTTTTGTTGTACTTTTTCTTCTTAGTCAATTTACAAACACAGTTCTTTCACTTACAGCATACTTGCAAGTCTGACTTAAGATTTGAAGAGCCGGCAGTCATTTAAGCTTGATCACTTTCTCTTATATGTTCTCTAAGCTCTTCGTCCAGCTGTGGGGTATGAATGTTCCTTACTGTAAATGTCTTTACTGGAGCCTGATTATCAACAATCTCTGTTAAAGTCTCATTGAAAACATAAAAAGACTTTTCAGGATCTGTTTGTGAAATAACATTAGACATCAGCATTTATTTTTCTGATAAAACTTATTTATATGACGTTTTTCTTATTATTTTCAAGCCTTGCTTAGGCACCTTAGTTTCCTTATTGTTAATGCTTGTTGCTGCAACCAATAGGCATCGACATGGCCTTAGAAAACATCTCTGGATTATTTAAATGTATATGATCAATGCAACTTGCTACTTGTTTTTACCAAGTCTCTTTAAACATATCCTAGTGGATTTTGTTTGCAATTTGGGATAATCCACAAGATGCACCCAAATTCATTTTCATTGGGCAGCAACTGGATTTCCAGTCAACATTCATATCACCCCAAAAATGCATTTCACTTCTCATACAACAAACTTTTTTCCAGCACATCACACGTTATCCAAGAACCGCATATTTACATTTGGAGGTCTGTAGAAACATCCCAATAATATTGGCTTTAGATGTTTTAAACAAACGTGTAGCCAAAGAACCTTAATACCAGATTCCAGTAAATCTTGTCTTACAAAATTTTGTACATGCAGTGTAGGTACGTATCCGTTCAAGAAGTAAACTACTGAATAAGAAGTTCATTCGTGTTTTTCACCCAGTTTATATACAGGTATGCTACAACATGTTCCGTGTTCATATGCACGAACATTGTTCGTAATGACTCGATGCTGTCGCTCATTCTCAGCTTCTCGCTGATCAGAAGGTTGAATATGTTGACTGAAGCATCTTTCTGTTGTTCCGTTATCCTGGAAGTATTTTGTCACCCCATTAAAAGTTGTTATGAATGTTGCACAATGAATCGGTCCATTTTTAATCTGTGGTCCTTTCATCGCCATCTTAGCTGACAGGAATACAAGGAATACATTTTCATGTCCTTGTATTTAAGGACATTTTCTTTCTTAGGGGGGGGGTCCCAAGGAGGCCCCGGGGGGGGTTTAACCCCACCCCCGGGTGAAAGTTCCCCCTACCTTCCCAAAGGGACATCCCTGTGGCCAACTAGCCAGGGCACATGATCAGTCGGAGGCATAGTGACAGGACCGTCAACTGCCACATTAGCAATGTCCAAAATTGCCTCCTTGACCTGATAGTGCTGTAGTCTCACAATCATGGGCCTGGAATTCGTTGCAGGTCCCACTCGTGCGCTATTTCCACTTCAGGTGGGCAGGGAAGCTTTTTCTGTTTGAAGATCTCTTGCACGAATGATGACATGAACTGAGTCGGGTTTCCCTTGTCAATACTATTGTCTAGGCCAAAAACGCTGATGTTGACTCTTTGGCTTACTTTCTCTCCTTTTTCTCAGTTCTTTGTTTTCCTTTTGAGATGCTTGCAGATTTTCTCCATTCTTTCCACTTTATCTTGCATCCCCAACAACGCACATCCATTAACTTTCCTTTGCTTCATTAAATTCATTTTTAATCAATCAAGTTGAGGTTTTAATGTAGTTCCTCTATGCCTTTCTTTAATTCTTCTCTTATTATTATTACAGATTAAAGTAGCCAGTTCAGACTGGATCCGTCACATCACTCACAGGTGAGATCGCAGGTTGAGCTCTTCTTGCGTTGTTTCCTTTCCTCGATTTTTGGGAGACATCAATGTACAGATTCTTCGTTTTAAGCCCTGCATCTTATCGCATATGGTGCATTCATCAAGCCACTGGTAACGAGTCAAGAAATCTCACAATGAACGGAAGGGTTCACCCCGAATTCAGAAACAGACCAGGTGGATCCACAAAGATCAGCTGCCATTGTCCCATAACAACAGCACTTGGTTTCTGGGTTCATCCTTCAGGTCTGACTGATGCAGCATGAGTGCAGATCATCTTGGCCACTACGAAGACTCATTTTACTCTGAGCACTGTGGTTTGGTGGTTAGCAGTGTTGCTTCATAGCAATTTTTTTTGATGACTCCCTTCCTCCCATCATCCAAAACGATGCTTGTTATGTCAACATGTGCTATTAAACCTCCCAGGGAGTCCATGAACGGCTGAGTACCCACTTGGCCCTATGATGGACTGGCAGCTGCAGCTGTGACCCCTGGGACTCGGCATTGAAAAGCAGGTACAGAAAATATGGCCTGAATTTCTTCACCTTGTCTCCGGATTTCTGAAAACCTCCACAGTGTCGACCAAGAAGACAAAAAACTGGTCTTCTCTGCACCAGGATAAGCTAAAGGCTAAACAAGATGTACTAGCCTTCATATATTGTCCAGTCAGACCATGAGTGGGGATGTTGTATCTGTTGGGGGAGGGGGTGATCGTAGGACATCCACTGCTGCTGATATTTCCTCTTTCTGGCTGTAAATCTTCAGCATCTTACTCTCAAGACAACATATAGGTTGTTACTGCAGCCAGCTATGACTCAGTAGGAAGCAGATTTAACCTAACATTATGTCTATCTTCATCATGGTATCCGTTGCTAAATTGCATGA
The DNA here is from genome assembly GCA_023101725.1 of Atherinomorus stipes. Taxonomy (NCBI): domain Eukaryota; kingdom Metazoa; phylum Chordata; class Actinopteri; order Atheriniformes; family Atherinidae; genus Atherinomorus; species Atherinomorus stipes. Next base: position 113,190 of record JALJCO010010517.1, on the reverse strand, counting down.
GACTGATAATACAAGACATCCACAACAGTTCTTAGAAGTTAAACAGATGACGACACGATCTCATGCCCTTCTTGGTCAGCATGAAAAATAATCTGAGGATTTATTTTTGTTTCTGGCTCACCATCAGTGACTCGTACAGTATTATTCATGGCAGCGAGAGGTAAGTGAGGTGGAGGAAGAAGACCTGTGTTGTGTTGACGGACTTGATGTGACTGGCAAACTACTGTGCAGTCCAAAGGTCACTGTTACTGGGAGGAGGATGAAACCATGAAGGTCTGTTTCCTTTGGCAGGCGGGGACGGAACTTTCCGAACTCCAGCCAAAGACAAAGGAGACATTTCACGTCAGCATAAAATGCTACGAAGGCAGCTGTGAGGGCAGCCAAGACAAAAGATAAAATATGGTTGTCAGTAAATACAGCCGTGTTGACAGGATGAACCCAATCAGGCAGAAGGGATGGAAACCATTACTTCTAACCAGACTGCAGCTTTGAAGACTGAAGGAATCTTGTGGTGGGACGTCCACCCCCTTCATCCCGGCACGCCGGCAGAATCCAGCGGTTCTCTCTCATTTAAACAGATGTCCAGCCAAACAGCGTGCACATATGTGTGTGTGTGACCCATCCTTCCACAATGTGCACACACATTCTCTTTCTTGGCTCCCATGTGTCATCCTTTACACTCTCCCGTGTTGTGTTTGTCGAGCTCTCAGGCCCAAATCCGTTATTACCTCCTGAAATGACAACTCATTTCCACAAATGTAATCCTTTCCCTTGCCTGCGTGAAGCTCAAAAGTAAACACAGTCCTCTCTATAGAAAGCACATAGCAGGACCAAAGAGGCTAGATATGTGCAAATTCAAATTTGCAAAGGGAACTCAGAATGGAGAACGATAGTCCCCAGGAGCGAAGATGATAAAGACGGAGAGCGTTCGAAGGGATTTATTCCAAAGCGCTGCAGCCTGTACAGAAAGACTGTGCGTCATAAATATATGACATCGATTTTGAGGAAGTTTATCGATTCAAAGTGATTATTTTACCAGAAATCTCTGTCTTTATGATATATTTAATCTAATTTCAACTGTTCTATTTTATAAATCATTAAAAAAAACAACTACATGCTGGTAGAAATAACTGTGACAATTATTTAGCAGCAATAATGAAGGAACTCACCAGCCGCTTGATATCTAATCAGCCAATCACATGGCAACATTTAGCTATGTGGACATGATAGAAACAACTTGAAGTTTAAACTGAGCATCAGAATGAGGAAGAAAGGGAATTTAATGGTTGCTGGCCTGATACTTACTGGGATTTCCACCACATCCATCTTTAGTTTGCAGAGATGGTCTGAAGAAGAGGAAATCTCCAGTGAGCTGCAGGTGTCTGGATCAGGATCCAGCAGAAGACCAGACCAGGTGCAACTCCTGTCAGCTAAGAACAGGAAACTGAGGCTACATTTCACACAGACTCACCAGAACTGGACAATAGAAGATGGAGAAACGTTGCTGGTCTGATGAGTCTCCATTTCAGCTCCACATTCAGATGCTCGGCTCAGAATCTGCTGGAAACATCATGAAAGCATGGATCCATCCTGCCTTCGATCAAGTCTTCAGGCAGTTGCTGGTGGAATGGTGGGAGGGAGGTTTTCTTTTTTTCTCTCTCTTTACTTGTCCTTTACAGCATCATAGCAAGCAGAATGGAAATCCAATTGCTTTATTGTGTTGAACAGTTTTGCTTTACCAAGGGGAGCTTTATGAACACAAGGCCCCCCTTGATATCCTGTTTATTCATTTTATTTCTTTGATTAAACATTTGTCTATAACAGCATTCCATATCATACTGCTGGGCCTGACAAGGAGAAATGAAAGTTAACAGATGTAATGATAGAAAGTGTAACAGAGAGAAAGGAGTAAGGAAGAGGAAGAGGAAGAGAGAGAGAGAAAAAACATGAATCCACTTCCACAGTTCACTGGTACATCTGTACAGAAACCCCTAAACAACATTCCAAGGTCTCTGTTGGAAAACAAAACTAACAATCCCCTACAGGAGGACCTGCAGGTGGCTTAAATATCCTCAGATCATACAAACACACACAAACACACGCAGAACTACGCAGAGAAGAGGTACAACCTAGTCATCGCAATGGGAAGGAGAAGAGGTACAACCTAGTCAGCACAATGGGAAGCAGTGTCACAGTGTCAACATGCATAATAAAGGGTGCTCCGTGGTGATACAGTCATGCAGATGCAGCCTCGTCTCTGCAAGCAGGAGGAAGCCCGCAAGACTCACGACCCAGGCCCCCAGCAGCCACCCAGAAAGCCCAGATCCCAGCCACCTCCCCAAAAGAACGGTCATGCATCCCCCAGAGGGTGGCAAAAGGCGGCCCCAGTTGGAGCCCCCCACGGTCTTGGGGCCCAGGCCCCATTGGACCAAGACCAGCAGCTGCCGACCCCACCGGGCACCGGCCGCCCTCGGGGCAGGGACAGCCCCGGGCCCAGGGCCCAAGTGCCCAGGAGCAGCCCCCCACCCGACCCAAGCGGCCCAACCGAAACCCAGGAGGACCGAACCCCCCGGACGACCCCCCGCACAGGCCAGCCCCCACCCCGACGTCCCTGCCCCACACATCTGACACCAGGGCGCTACCACTGCTACCACCCCCCTACACCACCTTCACACTCGCACACACACACTCCCCACCCACATACCCCCAACACCCACATGCACTCCCCCCACACACATGCACCCACTCCCTCCGCTCTCCAACCTTACATACCCACACTTACTCCTCCCTCCACCCCCAACACCCTCCTCCCTCTACCCTCCACACATACCCCCCACCTCCTGATACTCCTAACACCCACATGCACACCCCCCACACACCTGCACCGACCCCTCCCTCTACCCCACACTTACGCCCCCACCTCCCTATACCCCCAATACACTCCCCCCCTATACATGTCCAGCCCCACCCTTCCCTCTGACCTGTCACACTCCTGCCTTCCTTTCTTCAGCCCCTCACGACCATCCCTACTAGACACTCACAAGCATACACCTCCTTCCTCCAGTCCCCCCTTTCCTCCAACCACTCACCAACATCTCCTCCATCTCCAGCCCAAATTCCCTCCCTCCCACATTTCCTCTTTCACGCTCTCATTCATTTGTTCTCACACATCCACCTCACTCTCTACCGTTGCCTCCGTGCCTCCCGGGTGATAGCCCAGGCCGGGGAAGGAGCTGCGAGCTTAAAGCCCCCGGCACATTCCCCCCCCCCCCCCCACCCCTTCATCCCCCACCCCCGGACCCTGAAATGCCATGACCACTAGCAAGTGAAGCAGCCACTAACCTCCCTCCCCCAGTAGTGCCCGGGAGACTGGGTTAAAATGCCCTGACCAACACACCCCCCCCCCCCCCCCCCCCCCCCCCCCCCCACAGGGTTTACAATGACACAGAGGCATTACCAAGTCATGTCGGGATTGGGGTCGCGTAGGCGGTATGTCCACCCAATCGGCCCCCCCCTCCTTCCACACCCCATATGGCCCGCCTCTCAGAAGTGGTTGTGAGCTGTCATTATTTTATGTGTAAAGGTGTCTAAGTGTGGTTAAAACGGGAGCAGGCTGTCTCTAGATGCGGCAAACAAAGGCACTTTGGTGCCCCCCCTCACCACGCCCGCTTGACACGCGCCCTCCCCAAGACCCTATGTGTCTGTGTGTGAGGTAGAGCAGAGGGGGAGAGAGGTCTTGGGAAGGAGACCAGGGGGGCATGAATTCCCCTCTGGAAGATGAGCCGTTACCGGCATTAGGTACCCCTGCCTCCCGGGATCCCTCCAGGGCAGAAGGGGGCAGGCATGGCCACCCCCACGGCCGGGCGACCGGCATTCACCGCAGAGGGGCCCGCGGTGGCCCCTGGGGGCGCCCGACCACCCCAGGCCAGGAAAGGGGGACAGGGTCAGGAGCGAACGAGGTCAGCGGAGGGGCCAGAGTCACAGGCCCACCATCCCCCGGCCCTGCAGACCCCCCCAAGAGGCACACAGAGCTGCCTCTTTTTTTTCCCTCCCCCATTCTATCCTATCACCCCCACACCCTACCCCGAACAACCCACAACTTTACCGCCGTCAACACTCTCCCATCCCATCCACATCCTCTTCCCACTCCTTCCACATAGCCAGCTAGTCCCCACACATCCGCCCCCCTGGTCCCCAATACTCACCCTCTCCTTACCCAAGCCCGCACCCCCACCCCGGCCATGACATACACAATCCTCCAACCCCGCCAGAACCCTCGCCTGTCCACCCTCTCACACACCACCCTCATTCACTCAGCTGCCCTGCATCCCATCCCCTCACAGATTCACCCCCGCTCAACACCCAAAACCCTCCCACCCGATACACACAAACCCCACCAATGCACCCCTCCACCCACACTCGAACATTCATCTCCCATGTACCCTCACCAGCCCCCTCACCCCCATACACTCCCACAGGCAACCATACACACATACCCTGCACTCACGCCCCCCCTCCAGGCATAAACCCACCCACATACACTATGGATGGGGACCACAGGGCCTGGAACATGACCGAGTTCACTGGACTCCAATGTTTTCCACAGCAACCAGATCTCAGTCCAACAGAGCAGCTTTGAGACGAGGTGGAACAGGAGATTCTCATCACCATGAGGTGGAACGGGAGATTCTCATCACGATGAGGTGGAACGGGATTCTCATCACGATGAGGTGGAACGGGAGATTCTCATCATGATGAGGTGGAACGGGAGATTCTCATCCGGGGGGAAGGGATTCCCTCTGGGGGAGGAAAAATTCTCCTCCCATAGGTGGAAGGGAGATTCTCATTGGATGTGCAGAAACTGCATGATACTGTATGATGCTATCATGCTAGTATGAAGTCAGATCTCTGAGGAATGTTTCCAACACCTTGTTGGATCCATGACACCAAGAATTAAAGTAAGTAAAGAGGTCCAACCCATTACTGGCAATACGGATGTGCCCAGTGAATATATACTACATTAATGTGCATGTGTTTAGTTTAGTGAATATTATCGGACACCCTTTTTTCTTGCTTTTAAGCCACACCATCTCCAGTTTGGAGGTGGAGTTTCACGCCTGCACTGTGAATATCAGCTGCCAGCACATGCGAAACAACCTCCACTCTCCCAGACCTGCTTTCACTGACGTAAACATCAATTTAAAAAAAGAAAAAAAACTGTCCTTCATCAGCCTGCCCACCAATCCATCCCTCACCCTCAGCCACATCATATGTGACTGGTTTAATCGCAGGCCAATCACTGCCGGGTCACAATTAATAAAAGCCACAACAGCCACAAATAAACAAGTCCAAATTGCTGCCTTAATCGAATGATGCAAACATCGGTGAGTTACAGAAGTTCACTGCCGCCACTGACAATTTCCTAATTGTATTCACTCATTCATGGCAATTTTATTAACATGGAGCGGATGTCTTCTGCCCTTCCACTGTCACAGCACCAGGGATCTAATTTCATTATTTTCCACAAGATTTGCTTGACTACTGCCGCCATGCTAGTGGCGCGCCACGGCCAGATGTTTATGCTATTTAAATGAGGAAGCAAAGCCTGTTGGGTAAACATAATTAAAGAAAGTTTCCGCTTTCTGTTTTTTTTTTTTAAAACTTCTTTCTCGTCTTGCCCTCTGTTTATCTCCCTACTTTTCCTCCTACATCTCTCTGTCTCTGTCTCTCTCTCCCTCTCCGTCTTAACTTTACTTCATTACACACATTTCAATTAACATCAGAGCCACATGAACCTCTGAGCAGGAGCACGAGGTTTGCATGGAGGGTGGTGCACAGAGACAAGTGTGTTGCAGTGGACGCTTCACACACACAAAACCATAGATACGCACAGATGCTTTGGCCTACACTTATGTAAATATGCTAATTTTGGCCACAAACGTCAGTAAACAAGCGGAGAAAGGAGCAGGAAAGGAAAGAAAAGGCAGCATTTGCTCTTTCTTCAGCCTGTGGTTGTTAAAGTGAACCCAGGGAGAAAAAGCGCACTAATGTCGCTGCTCTTGAATCATTTACAGGTCTTTTCTAACTGTGCTGCAGATGAATCCAAACGCTGTTGACCCGTGGCCTCTGCAGCGCGTGTTTATTAAAATCATCACCCAGCTCAGCCCAATCACGCACACATCACCGTCCACGCCTGCTGCATGCTAAATAAGGAGGAGAGGGAAAGAGAAAGTGGGAGAAGGCGTTAAATTAACTCACTCATGTCAAAATGCTAATAGGCCGGCCTGTGTAATTCCAAAGGCTAAAGATGCAATAAAAATTATAATAATAAGTCGGATAGAAAAAAAAATACAACAATCTATTAAGGCCAATATCACAGTGTATGTTACAAGAGGTCATTACAAGATTATGTAAACCAAAGGAGAGCATTTACATGCTGTAGCCATTACCATGCAATTACTGCACCTCTCACACACACACACACACACACACACACACACGGTGTCATGAGTGCATGCAGACAAACTCAACAGCACCTGTCTGCAGGCCGCTCGTTCAGAGCAAGGATTTATTCAGCGCTGGAGCCGGTTGCAGTGTGACGGGGGGGGCTCAATCGAACTTCCGGAAGCATTCATTTATGCCATCTGATAGAAAACACCCCCATTTCTCTGCATGCACTCACGGCCCACTGTAGCTGGCATGATGGCTGAAATATGCTGCGGTGCTCCAGCCGCACAAGCTCTTTTTAAGTATGCAGCACGCGGCACATTCGATACCCTTTAGTGCACACGAACTGAGTAGCTGTCAAAAATACAACAGGCATCTCAAGTAATTATGCAGATTTATGCAAAACATTAACAAGAAGAATTAAAGGCACAAATGAGGTGGCTACACTTGAATTGTTAAGATTATGAATAATTACCATGAATCTTTTTGCTCTTAATATAACTTGTTTTTGATAAACAAAGCCTTAATTATCGGAATACTTTGGAGGATTCCGGTGACCTTCATTAATCTTAGACAACAAGTCTCCGGTGAGACTTGAGATGAGGCCTTCGCTCGCGCACAAACACATGAGCGCAGATGTGCCCGCACACACACGGCCGATGCTAACTAGCCACTTCAGCCTGGAGCGAGCAGACAGACAGGTACGTATCCTAGTTAAGCCAAGAGAGCTGCTCGCGCTCCCCGGTGCGTCCAGATACGGCAAGCCAAGGAGGACAGATGCACACACACATGCATGCAAACAGCAGGTGACTCGCACACTCCCCTGAGAGTTGGCAGCACCGGGTCCTTCACTAATTACAATCACATCTCACTTTCCTCCAACTTTGGACATGAATATTCCAGCGGAGACATTCTGCATTGGACACGCTGCTCAATATGTCCCATAATTAAAAGCATGATGTGCGAGATGAAAATACTAAAGAAGCTCAGACTCTGCTCACAGGAGGAGAGAGTGGGAGTGTGGCTTTCTTTCCCTCCACCTACAACACAAGGCAGTGGAAGTAACATCGCCATGACGACCTCACTGCACACATGAACAAATCATGTTTTAAATCCTTCTGAATTCATTCCAACGAGGCTCAAAAACGTCACTGAAAGGGGAATTTCTCTTTTTTTTAACCTGGGCTGTGTTTTCATCCCCTTTCATATATGTGAGTGATGGAGAAAGGAATTTTCCAGACAGCTCCAGCATTTATCCGGGCAGGCAGCCTAGCAGCCCAGCTAATGATAAGTATGGGGCAACTGGCCCCATACCCCATACTGGCCCCTAAGTTCACCCTAAAAACCTGCTTTTTTTTCTACCCTGAAGGGCTCGGATAGTCTCAACGAGTGTCCGACATCATTCTAGAGAGGAGAGATGAACCAAAGTATCTACATTACCTGGAGATCGCTGTTTGTTTTGGTGTCTGTGTCCAAATCTCGGGACGCTGGAAATCAAATCTCGTTCTGAAATCACACGATAACTCACCCCCCACCGGTGTTTTTAAGCTAGTTATCTTGTGATTTTGGAACGTGATTTGGACACAAACACCAAAACAAACAGCGATCTCCAGGTAATGTAGATACTTTGGTTGATCTCTCCTCTCCAGTCTGATGTTGGACACTCGCTGAGACTGTCTGAGCCCTTCAGGGTGGAAAAAAAGCAGGTTTTTAGGGTGAACTTAGATGCGGGGGCCAGTTGCTCCATGCTTATCATTAGCTGGGCTGCTAGGCTGCCTGCCGGATAAATACTGGAGCTATTTGGAAAATTCCTTTCTCCATCACTCACATATATGAAAGGACGGATGAAAACACAGCCCAGGTTAAAAAAACAAAACAAATTCCTCTTTAGCACTTTAACTACAAATGAAGTTCCTGGCTAATAATATCACATTGCATGTGATTGTTGGTTGTGTTTACTGACGACGGTGCACCAGGCGACGCTCCAACAATGAGATCGGCTCCCGTGGGTGTCGGGCACCCAGGGGTCCTGTCAATCAATTTGCTGCTGATTGCTTTAGTCCAGCTGTCATGTTGTGTCTTTTATTCCCGTCTTCTTAATGATCCCGTGCTTCTGTTTAGTAGAGAGAGCGAGCAAAGAGTCATTTCCCTCTCTGCACACACAGAAACACACACACACACACACACACCAACACACACACACACACAGAAACACACACACACACACCCTCGTCCTCCCTCGCAAACTTCACAGAGGAGGTCACTGTTCATGCATGACCATGCATGCTGTTTGAACATCACTGAGAAGAAGAATGTAAGAGTCGATTAAAGACACACTGACTCTACATGTTTCAGCACCCACACACACACACACACACACACACACACACAAACTCGTTTAATCAGCATTCTGTGTGATAAACAAAATATTGGGGGCAACGACTTTAAAGCCATCTGCAAAGAAAAGAATGTCGTACGGATGTTTTCCCTTTCAGCAGCAGGAAAAGCAGCTTATCAGGTTTGTGACAACCGTCGGTAGTCGGACCAAAACTCCCCCTCAGTCTTCCGTCTCCACAGAGGAAAACTGGAGAAATGTGCACACTTGTGAAGAAGCTTTGAGTCAGATGTAAACAGCTGATAACCAAATTTTTAGGCCTCTAATTTTGCACACCCATAATTATTCGAGTATATCTACATCCGGAAGGTCTTCTGGAGATCTAGTGAAGGGAGATTCGTTAATGAATGAAATGAAATGAAATGAAAAATACTTTATTTATCCCAGAAGGGAAATTCGACAATGTAAAAAAACTCTTTTTCTTTTTTTTTTTTCCTTTGTTTTTTTTTTGTTTGTTTGTTTTGTTTTTTTGTTTGTTTGTTTTTTTAACAATATAACATTGATAATAATAATAATAATGTCAGTGGGTCAGTCAGTCTTGTTCTTTAGGGTGATGACTGCTGGCTCTAAAAGCTCTAGGCTCTAAAAATCTACTAAATGACGTTGTTTCAAGTAAATTCTGGACGCTACCCACTCAGGCGTTTGGATTACATTGGACGAGCAGTATGGAGGAATATTGACAAGTTTTTGTGGACTTTAATGGATCTTTTTGGCTCGGACCCCGTGCAAACTCCATTATATGACAGTTGGGGAAACGAGAAGCCTTCCTGATCGCCGGCTGCATTTGAGATATTAAAAAGTGCTGCAGAGTCTTTCTCACCATGAGGGGAAGTGGAAAATAAAGTTACATCATTCTGTGGGGGAACTGTTCCTTTAAGATGGTCAGAGAGACTTCTAATGCTAACTGGTGTACATTATTCCCTTGTTTACGCACATGTATATCTTTCCGCTATGGGCGTCACCATAGCAACAGACAAACCAGCTGGTTAGTGTCTGATGATAATCACACATTCCTGAAACATAGATGGAGGCCAGTATGAAATACATCCTGTACCTAAAGCATAACTCAGTAACTTTTTCACCTCAATAAATGCTGTTCAGAATCGCTGTCGGACTAAACAAAGTGTTTACGGAGCGATTCGATGTTTCACCTCCTACCCCCTTTGTCTCTGGCCTGCAACTCTCTCTGTGGCCGACCTGCACATGAATCTTGCGACAACACAATCTGCTGCACAGCACTCCACCGAGCTGCTTCCAGCGCTGGTTGGAACCAGAACCAGACTAAAACCGGTTCTTTAGCTTCCCACCACCTAAACACCGACTCCTGGCTCTAAAACAAACTCTTTGCTGGACCAGAGTGAAGAACCGGTTCATGTAGCTTGTGCTGCTCGGGTCGCCGGGTGAAGCAGCACCGAGCCTCACGGCCGAATAGGCTCAGTAATCACTTGTCATGCTGCTGCTACCTGTAGAAATAGCTAATGTAATACCTTCATCATAAAATATAATCCAGAAATATGGTCTGTCTCTCTTTCTTCAAACATAATATAAAAGTACTTCAGTGAAATTCACAAACCACAAAATGGATCATGATGGAGCCAAAAACAAAATGAAGGAGGTTTCTGAATGATGAACCGTAATCGCTGCAGATAAGAACGCTCGCTGTCAAACACGCCTCAGACGATTAATCTGGGAAACTGATCTTAACTTTCTAAACAACTTGTTACTGATGCCATATTATTATTATTATTATTTTTTTATCATTTTCTCTTTGAAAGAAGCTGATTTTTAGATTGTAGGTTGATAGATTCAACGATGACCCGAATCCACTACAGAGCACTTTAAACGGCACTCAAGCAGTGTGGTAGTCTTTGTAAAATCAAGAATAAACAAGAATAATCATGTGTAACAAAGACCTACTTGATGACCACCAGCCACGCAGGATCAAACCTTCATGCCTTATGCAAAATATGTTTCTAACACGCTTCTGTGTTCAGAATCCCACCTTTCAGCTTTTCTTGCTGAAATATTGCAATTGTGGGAAGAAAGCTGCTGCTTTGTAGAAGAGACCCTAAGCTGCTTCCAAACCACTTATTTTAGACAGTTGGGATTTTTTTAAATTGGGCGTGTAGAAGTCGTGAGCTTTCCAGCGGAGCTCGGCAGATCAGTTGCCGGTTAGCAGGTGATCCTGCTGAACAGAAAAATACTTCATTAATGTTGGTAAAATATTTTAGACAAACTCTCGTCTAATTTGAACAGTAAACATCTGTTCTACGTTTGCTAGGCTCAAAAACCAAATCTAACCTGACTGAATGACAAGTCCTGCGTTTTAGCGAGCTAGTTAACAAGAATCTCAGCTAGCTTGGAGGCTACACGGCGAGCTGGACAAACCAGCTGTGTTGTTATTGTGCAACTTGTGGGGAGTCTTGTGACCTCTGTAAAGATTGATCAAAAGTAATGATTGAGGTTCCTGAGTCTTGAGTTGTGGCCCAGCTGTGATTTTCGTCTTTTTAAAATAGTCTCCGACATAGCGTTGTCCTCCCGCTCGTTTGACCGCGCTGACATTGCAGTTAATCCCTAAAGGCCCATTTATGCTCAACGCAGACGGACGGACAGTTTTGTCCGTCATCTCCGTCGGTTACGTACGTAATTTGGTGCGTATTCGAGGGGCTTGTTGGTCCGTCACTCGACGCAGAAGACAGAGCAATACCACCGGAAACTGCGGGGTCAGTGTTGAGCTGAGTAGCTGATCTGCAGAAACAAACCACAGAAGAAGAACAGGAAACGGAAGAACACAACACAAGAAACCGCCGACTACAAACAGCCCAACAAAAGCACCCGAGAAAGAAGATGCCAAACAAATAGAGAGAATCTGTAGACATGGATGGAGCTTTGGTGGGGGAGGTTGTGCAAGTGTGTCCAAAAATACTCATATCTATGACATCACATCGCCAGGACACAGGGACAGACAGCACTGCTGCCTAGCGGACAAACTGGTTTATGGACCATGGGAACGCAGAAGACGCATGAAACAGACGTTGCCTTTTACGTACGTAATGGAGCATACAGGAAATGGGCCTTAAGATGCTGCAGTTGGTGTTGTGCGTAGTATTCGGTCACGTTGTGCAGTTTGTGCGTCTCCCTCTGGAATCGGGCATCAACCAATCATGTTGCGTCATTGCATGTTTGCGTGTCCCTGTGCCCTCAGATTTGATGTCTTTTACTCAACATGCGTACTACTTAATAATGATGAAACAGTTGTGAGTATTAGTCATATTTCCAGTATTTACTGTAAAAAGGGAGGGGGTGGAATGAGGGGGGTGATTTTGATCGTTTCTATTTCAGAGGGGATGCCATCCTCCCTCATCCCCCTCAACTCAAGCTCTGTCTATACAACCTTATGGCTGCTTCACATTCACATCAGGCCCGTGTGCACCATGTTTGACAAGGCATCACATTTAGACAGTACACCGGTCGCTCCAGTTTTGTTTCTTCCGCGGTCATAAACGCTCTGCGGCGCCGTTGTGACATCAGACATCTGTCAGACATCTGCTCTGCATGGTTCACGTGAACAGCTGATAGCAAACCACGGCTCTGAGCCGCTGCTTCCCTCGGAGGATTACGTCATTCTCTACGAGTCGACGCACAAAATGTGTAGACGTATTTACGTCATTCATTATGTCAACACCAAAGACTGTAAAAAAATGGACGTAGTATCCAGTCATGTCTGAATAGGGGAAAGTGAGGCCAGTAGAGTGTTTCCCACCGCCGCCATCTTGCCGTGTCCCATGTGTGTCGTCACTTAGACTTGCTGTTAACCAGATAAAAAACACCGTTGTGCAACTCTGCTACAGGCTGAAGCCTTCCTGGGAGCTAGCAGGGAGCTAACTGTTAGCCTCCATGGCTAAAACTGGCATCTGGTCTGCTGCCTGTCAGTCAAAAGGACACGGCCCTAATTATGTGTAAGTCCAAGGTTAAATAAGATCTAAACAGATGAGTTTTGAAAATATTCAACCCCCCCCCCCCCCCCCAACACCCCCAGTTGCCATGAAGGTGAACTTGACCTATTAAACCGAAATGATGTTTCAAACCAGGCTGTAAACATGGTCGTTTCTGCTGAAACATGTTTATTTCTGCTGTAAATGTGTTTATGTAGCTGTATACATGTTTATATCTGCAGTACACATGTTAATTCCTGCTATCAACATAGTAATTTATGCTGTAAATGTGCTTATTTCTGCTGTAAATGTGTTTATGTAGCCGTAAACATGTTTATGCTGTAAATGTTTTCATTTCTCCTGTAAAGATGTTTTTTTAGCTGCAAGAATGTTTATTTCTGCTGCAAGCATTTTTGTTCAGCTGTTAATGTGTTTATTTCTGCAGTAAACGTGTTTATTTCTGCGTAAACGTGTTTATTTCTGCTGTAAACATGTGTTTATGTAGCTGAATACAAGTTTATTTCTGCTGTAAACGTGTTTATTGAGCTGCAAATTTTTTTTATTTCTGCTGTGAACAACTTTATTTCTGCTATAGATGTGTTTATGTAGCCATAAACATGTTTATACAGTATCTGCTGTAAACAAGCTTATTTCTGCTGTAAACATGCTTTTATCTGTAAACATGTTCATTTCTGCTGTAAAGATGTTTATTTAGCAGTAAACATTTTTATTTCTGTTGTACACATGTTTATTTCTGCTTTAAACATGTTTATATCTGCGTAAGTCTTTATTACTGCTGTAGATGTGTTTATTTCTGTTGTAAACATGTTTTTAGCAGTATACGTGTTTATTTCTGTTGTACACGTGTTTATTTCTGTTGTAAACGTGTTTATTTCTGATGTAAACGTGTTTATTTCTGCTATAAACATGTTTATATCTGCGGGCACGTTTATTTCTGCTGTAAATGTGTTTATTTAGCTGTAGATGTGTTTACTTCTGTTGTAAACATGTTTTTAGCAGGTATCGTGTTTATTTCTGTTCTGAAGTTGGTCTTTTTAACATGGGAGTCAGTGGGGATTTGCACTATTTTTCAGTGGAGTGAGTCCCTTGGTCGACGTGCTGTCCCGGCTCTATCAGACAGTTGCTACTGATATAGAATAACTATTTCTGACTAGTAGAGGTCCTGTAAATATGGAAGCTGAAGCTTTACAACTGAAGTCAAATCAAGGACAACCCTCTGAAACGTGTGACATCAGCAAATGTCCCGGTCCATATGCAGGTCGTTCTCTTCACAACTACTGTAGTTATTAAGTGGAGGTCACCATTTCTCTGCCTTCTTGTCATTAAAATAATCCCTGCTACACCATAATAAGCATATGGAGGCATCAGGCATATTTGACATAATTCGTTTCCCCATATGTTTCCATGAAACCGAGTCCCCCCCCCCCCGGATGTCTGCAGAGATAATCGCCACAGATGCCGGACCTGTGTGACGGCTCTGCTGTCCCTAATAATGGCATCTTGAACAGTAATTCAGGTCTGCTCTATTGATCATGAGAACGCAGCATCTTTCATTTACATGAGAACAAAACAAGCCAATATAGCTTTCAGATGCTTTACAGCCCTCTATAAAATATCAATGCAGGGATATCGGCCCAGTTTACATAAAAGAGCAAAGGAAGTAGAAAGGGAGAGGAAAATGATGGCCACCGTTAAGCTGTTAGTCACGAGAGCCAGATTTACCGTTTCTATTTCTACATTTTCCCCCTGCAGATCGATGGGGGAGGAAGTTCATTTTCTCTGACATCAATACGGCGGCGCCTGGTTAAGTCCAAGCGCGTTTCATCCCGGCCACGCTGGGTGCTGCTGGAGGTAGCAGCTGCCCTCCCCAGCGCAGGATCAGCTCACCCCTCCGTGGTGCAACCTCAGCCACACGGAGGGAAGAAAATAGCTGCCCTCTCCCGGTGGAGGGGGCAACGTCGGCCGGCTTTGTTGTCAGTTTTGGGAACTTTAAAAGCCGTTTTTCTTCCTACTTCCTGCTCAGCGGCCGGATGCTAATGCTGGCCCGGCTGGTGTCTGACTGTGGAGGTGTCTGGTGGGTTGAAATGCCTTTGGAGGTGGGCAGCGCCCTCACCAGCAGCCTCCCCCTCTAACCCTGCTCAAACCTTTAAGCAGGAGAAGCTGGCCTGAACGCAGCGCCCAGGGGCAGCCCCAACCTCCACCTCACCCTGACCTCCTGGAGGAGGCTGAGATGGTTGTAGGAGGGGAGAGATTTGGCACGCAGCGCTGAGGATGCGGTGCAAGGTGCAGGCAGGAAATCCTGCCCCAGGATGGAGCGGCTGCACTCTCCTCATGACTTCTGCTTCATGCTGAACTTTTCTCTATTTTTATTCCTTTTTTTCATTTACTTTGTTTGATTTTTGCTTTTCTACGTACAGGGCACACCTGCAGCTGCAGTAGTCAATAGTCCAATAAGTTTCTGCTCGCTGAAGATCTGAACTCTTCCCTGAAATAAGAGTTTATATCAACACCTGCATGCTGCAGTAGCATCTGGTTTAATAAAATGAATTAGAGTCGAGCTTAAACACAAATGCTAAGTAAATGAATGAAGTATTCAAATAAATTATTTTCATCTCATTTTTAAAGTTATAATTTAAGTCTCTGTTTTTACAAAGTAGAAAACTTTCAGACACTAAAAAACTTAATAAAACTGATGAAGCCTTGCAATCAAAATTGTTTTAAGAGACTTTACATTATTGTTTTAATTAATTGATACATTTATTTAAGATGTGAAACACATAAGAAAATTGGATAAATCTAAATGTAATTTCTTATTTTAGAACAAAGTTACAAACCTCAATTCTTGATTGCAAGAGCATGTAATTTAGGGAAGTTTGGAGGGCAAAGCATTCATCAGTACAGTGCGCATTATGTTGGGAAACAGCTGAAGTGTATTCAGCAGCTGTCTCACTGTAAACACAGGGATCGTCATCAGTGCAGTTTTATGGATCCAAACATGCAGAAATAAAACGAGTAAAATCATTCGTAACGTAAGAAAGCAACTTTGGCACAAGCAGTGACAGCAGATTTTTTTAAATAAATATTTTATCCGTGCGTTCTGAATTGCAGGACGAGCCACTGTCATGCCCCTCCATCCCTGAAAGAGCATCAGCACGTGATGCTGTGAAAGACGGAGATGTAACAGAACACCACTGCTCAGAAGCTCAACAAGAGGCGAAGAGGTTGAGTAAATGACGGCCAGCGAGGACTGCCTGTTACATCCTCGTTAACCTGCCGCTGTTCCTCATTGGTAATCCACACGTCAGACATCTGACTCAGTTCCACATCAGTGTGTGTCCTCGTACTCCGGGCAGCGGAATCGCCTGATTGATGACAGTGTTGCAGGTTAAAGACGGTTTTCCCTGAAAACACGAGCCTGCCTGCTTGATCAGCCTTGACTTCCATCGTGCCTCCTACAGACTAATCCTACGAGCGTTTTGTGTGTCGCACCATCTTTCGGCACCGCCGTTGCCTGGGGAACGAGTCCCAATGACCTTGGTGACCTCAAGCTGAAGCGCACTTGGGTTCTGCAGCAGGACAATGATCCAGAACACACCAGCAAGTCCACCTCTGAATGGCTTACGAATAAAAACCTTCATTTTCAAACTGCATTTTGTGCTCGTATCTGCCATCATAGAAAGTATCTGGATTGACAACGTTGGGCAGTCGTCTAAAGTAATGACAACCTATAAATATGTAATCCAGAGATCTCTAAAGTATTCTGACATTTTATTCTATTTCTTTATTTTTTATTTATTATTTTCATTTTCGGAGCAGTAATTTAAACTATTCACCCCCGGAAACTGGCTCTCATGATTATGTATCAAAGTTTTAAAAACTAAACTCTTTCAAAGGTCGTTCCTTTTCTATTTTCTCCCATATTTGGCTTTTGGTATTGTTTCAGGACTGTACAGACCACGTAGCTTCACATGTCCTGCAGATGAAACTAAAGGCTGCAGGACACCGTCTTCCTGATCCGTTTGTGTTTCTGACTGAACTGGTTTTATTTTCTGGTCTCAACGTTGCCCTGATCAGAGCAAATAACCTGATATTTCACAATATCTCCCAGATTAGTCATTAACTCTCAGCAACACCACAGCTGTCTCTGTTAGCATTAGCTAGCATAATAACGTTATGCGGTGCGTCATTTTTGGGAGCATAGATACGTGAAATAAAGTGTCAGATTAATGAGTGTTCACCATAATTTACCTTGTTTTTGTTGTTGGGGATTAAATCCAGTGTTTTCTCCACTGTGGCAGCAAGTTATTCCTCCTCTGCTCTGATTGGCCGATATTCCTCCCCGGTACGAACACACTGACATCAGTGGACTGAGCAGCACCGTCCACTTTTGTCACAGACAGCAGAAATCTTCATGAAATAAATGTCCGTGATCTTCTTCTTCACTTATTACCACAATAAAGTTTTCCTCTGATGTTCCAACAACCAGGAATGTGGAGCGAATGTTGTGAATGTCACATCATTTATGGAAGACTTCATGGCGTTTGAACTAGCTGAGATGAAGACGTGTCCGCATGTGAACACTGGAGGTTGATGAGGAGAACGTGTGGACGGCAGCTCTGCTGGACTCGTCAGCCACCTCTGCATTGGTCTGTCATGGTCCAAAGATAAGAGCTGAGCCAAGAGTCTACGTTCTTCCCCTCATCCATGGTCATGAACTGTGGGGGGGTGACCAAAATGACAAGATCACAGATAAGAGAGGCTAAACTGAGTGTCCTCTGGAGGGTTCTCCCTGAGATAGAGGGTGAGAATCTTGGATAAGCCAGATGAGGTGACTCGCGCCGTTGCTCCGTTTGCTGCGTCAAGTGCCCCCCAAAACAGACCCCCATAAACCACGTAGGAGACGGACAAAAGTGTCCCTCCGTCTGGATGATTGGATGTAATTTTAACCCTCCGACAGTCGTGACTATCAATGGCTGAATGAAGCGAATTTTCAGTCCAGCTTTAGAGATGCTCCGATCCAGTTTTTTTCCATCCAATCCGATACGATACCTGGGCTGAGCATATCGGCCGATACCCGATATCGATCCCATACTCCTTTTGGATGAATGAAGCGTGTACCTTGTCATGTGATTGAGGGCATCAGGCTTGACATAAACATTTAGTCTTGATAAAAAAATGTTCTTAGTATTATTCATTAACAAATGATTAAGTGTACATAAGCAGCAGAAATAAATAAATAACACATCTCTGCTCTGCGTGATGACATAACTGGTGTTGCAGACAAAGAACTGGAGTGACCGGATGGCTGTAACTGTATCGCTGTATATAATAATAACAAAAGACATGAGTGCATCGGCCTCATTCATCCCATCCAGATAATTAGTCCCCATCCAGGCATCGGACTGGTGCATCTCTATTCAGTTTGGTCCATATTGCTCACACATATAATAAACCATGTCAGAAAAACACAGACAAACTGCGACGCTTTCACAAACATCACTTTGTTGACTTGTCAGTGAAAGGATGGGACATAGCTGTTTACATGGAAATGCTTTCTAAACTTATAAAATAACTCAACATTTGTCAAATCACACATTCAGATTTTCATTTCTCCGTCTTCATGCAGTTCAGTCAAACGTCAAATGTCCCACAGTCCTCACAACCACTGTTCACATTCTGACCTCTAATTAGGCGGAAGTGAAGTGCTGTTGCCTTCCAGCCCCGGCCTGCAGCTACCTGGACTCCAGAGGAAACTTCTGCTGTTTGGGCTCCACACTGTAAAAACTCAAATCATAGCAAGTATATTTTTCTCATTTCTAGTCAAAATATCTCATCACACTCAAAATAAGACAAAATTACTTAAAGAGAAACATTTCAGTGAGATATAAGAACTTGTTTTAAGGCGATGCATCTTATTTCAAGAAATCTTATCATGAAAATTTTGCTTGTCCCATCGGCTGATTTGTTTTTGACTTATTTTAAGACTAGCCACGATTTTTTTGTTAGCAAAATGTTCTTGATAAGATTTTTTGAAATAAGATGCATTGCCTTAAAACGAGATCTTACACAGTTGTGTGAATACGTGTTTGCCTCCTTCCTGATTCCTTTTTTTTTTTTGCATGTTTGTCACACTTATATATTTCAGATCATCAAACAAATTTAAATATTAGACAAAGATAACATGTAAACACAAAATAAAGATTTTAAATTAAGATATTTATTTGTAAGGGGGGGGGGGGGGGGGGGGGGGATCCAAACCCAAAAAGTGATTGGCCCCTCTGTTAAAACATAAATGAACAGTGGTTTATCACATCTTTGGAAAGCTGAGTTCAGTTTCTCTATCCACATCCAGGCCTGATTACTGCCACACCTGTTCAAGAAATCCCTTAAATAGGACCTGCCTGATGAAGTTTAGTAGACCAAAAGATCCTCAAAAGCTAGACATCATGCTGTGATCCAAAGAAATTCAGGAACAAATGAGAAACAAAGTCATTGAGATCTATCAGTCTGGAAAAGGTTCCAAAGACATTTCTAAAGCTTTGGGACTCCAGAGAACCACAGTGAGAACCATTATCCACAAATGGTGAAAACATGGAACAGTGGTGAACCTTCCCAGGAGGGGCCGGCCGACCAAAATGACCCCAAGAGCACAGCGACGACTCATCCAAGAGGTCACAACAGACCCCAGAACAACATCCAAGAACTGCAGGCCTCACTTGCCTCAATGAAGGTCAGTGTTCATGACTCCCCCATCAGAAAGAGACTGGGGGGCAAAAATGGCTGCATGGCAGAGTTCCAAGACCAAAACCACTGCTGAGCAAAAAGAACATAAAGGCTCGTCTCAGTTTAGCCCGAAAGCATCTTGATGATCCCCAAGACTTTTGGGAAAATACTCTGTGGACTGACGAGACAAAAGTGGAACTTTCTGGAAGGTGGAGGTCCCATTACATCTGGCGTAAAAGTAACACGGCATTTCAGAAAAGGAACATCATAGCAACAGTAAAATATGGTGGTGGTAGTGTGATGGTCTGGGGCTGTTTTGCTGCTTCAGGACCTGGAAGACTTGCTGTGGTAAATGGAACCATGAATTCTGCTTCTACCAAAAAATCCTGAAGGAGAACGTCCGTCCATCTGTTGGTGACCTCAAGCTGAAGCGCACTTGGGTTCTGCAGCAGAACAATGATCCAGAACACACCAGCAAGTCCACCTCTGAATGGCTTACGAATAAAAAAACCTTCATTTAAAAACTGCATTTCGTGTATACTTGTGTTATCTTTGTCTTATATTTAAATTTGTTTAATGATCTGAAACATGTTAGTGTATCTCACTGAAATGTTTCTCTTAAATTTTGTCTTATTTTGAGTGTGATGAGATACCCCCCCCCAAACCACACACACACACACACACAACTAGCATGTCCACAGTTAGTTACACGCACACACAAACATTTGAGGCTGCACGGATGTTCACAAAAGGAACAAAGTCCTCTGTCTGTTGTTCACACTTGTGATTATTTCTCTTCACATGTCAGAAATCTGTCCGTGGCGTTTCTACACGGAGACAAAACTGCAACAGTTACAGTCGTCACATCTGCACAGACACGAAGTTACTGGCAGACACCTGAGACACTTTTCTATTCTGAGAACAATGAGGGACTCACATTAGCATAGATCAGACAACAGAAACGGTGAAACAGGAAAAAAGATTCACACAGCAACTTCCTTTGTCAAAACTTGAAAGACTGAGGTGTTTTTGTCATTTTTATTTCATTCACACGAGTCTTCATCAGTGCTGTCAGTTCAGTGTGGAGTGAGACGGAGGTCGCATCCTGAAATAGACCCGTCTCTTCAGGTTTTACAATCAGAAATGCTTTTATCAGAAAATATGGACAAAAATACCTCAACCTGCTCCAAGTCTGCATGTCACCTCATCTCTAAATGTACATTAGGTTTGATAAATAAATCAGTTCTATGCTATGTTCTTTGTTCTATGTAAGTAAATGTATGTATTTCTACCACAGAAACACACTCATCACACATTTCCCTTTCATGTGTGATTTTACACAGATGTACATGTGGCTGTGCAGAAGAGAGAAAGGCAGCGCCTGACAAACGTATTCTCAGCACCAGCGAGCTCCAACATTCATGTAAAACACTAGTAGCTCCTCCTGCTTTCTAACAAGCTGATGGAGGATAATGATGGAGATTTCAGCTTTATGATGGAAGCACATCTCAATCTAATATTCCAGCCTTCTTTCACTCTCAGCTTTAAAAAGGTGTTTTAAAAAAGGAACATAATCAGACTGGTGTACCTGGAGCTTAAGGTACGTAAGCCAGCGAGCGATGGAAGATCAAATCTAACCATTTTACATTTCTGAGGGGTTTTCCATGGTTTCTCTGTCTGAGAGAATAACTGCTGTAAAACAACCAGATATGAATGTATTACTGCTCTAATCAGCTCAGTCTTCTCATTTAAAGGGATAGTACACCCACAGAATGATGGCACTTCATCTTCTCCTCACCCTCATGCTGAGCAAGACTCTGGAGCACTTTTTAATATCTCAAATGCAGCCGGAGATCCGGGGGGGGTTTTGTTATCCATCGACTTTCATATAGTGGAGTTCACCAGTGACTGAACCCAAAAGGTCCATAAAAGTCCACAAAAACTTGTCAGTATTCCTCCATACTGCTCGTCCAATGTAATCCAAGTGTCCTGAGTGGGTAGCGTCCAGAATTTACTGGAAACGACATCATTTAGTAGATTTTTATAGCCTAAAAAGTAGAACATTGCATGTCCAGCAAGCACGTTCAGGAAACTACGGCAGCCGCGGCAGACAAGATCACACGTTCTCTTTTTCTTTCTTTCTTTGTTTTAAATCAATATCAACCCCTCTCGGACCCTCTTGTGTTTGTCCCGGTTTGTCTGCAGCTCTCTCGCTCTTAGCACAATGTAAACAGCGAATTTCTTCTTCTATGCTTGCATTATCGGCAGAGTAGGCTCTGAATGCCGAGGCTTCTATAGTGTCGCGAACGTGGCTCGGGCCCCTGCAAACTCCATTATATGAAAGTTGGGGGGAAACGAGAAGCCTTCCTGATCTCCGTCTGCATTTTAGATATTAAAAAAGTGCTCCAGAGTCTTGCTCACCATGAGGGGAAGTCAAAAATAAAGTTACATCATTCTGTGGGTGAACTAGTCCTTTAACTACCTGGATTTCCTCACCTGGAATCCTGTCGTTTGTTGCATTACTGTGCTGTTGTGATTCAGAGTGACCAGTAAAGACAGTTAACTGTACAAACGAGTCCTGTGTGTTGTGACCGACCCCCCCATGGTGAACATCAAACCTCCTTACCAACGCCTAAACACTCTTACATCATCATCATCCTGATAGGACACGTTTTTGGAATTGTTCCATATAACTCCACAAATGTCCCGAGTATTTGGTAAAAAAAATTACAAAAACGGATCTCAGTGAGTTCTAGGTTTCCAAAGTTGATCCGGATCCAGAGAAAATTCAGGATACTATGATCCAGAACACACAAAAATAAGGGGGTATTTTTATGTCAGAGCTTCTAATTAATTGGCTACAATCAAGGTGTGAAGGAGATTTTAAGCAGTATTGTAAAAAAAAAAAAACAGGCCGTCCTGAAGGAAAACTGATAAGAGCTGAGTGGCGTAGATGCAGTTTTGGGATCTCCGGCTTTCCGACTGTAAGAGATTTACAATGATCAAACCAATTAGTATTCCCCATATTTTCTTGTAAGAATTGAACATTCTGTGTCTCTGCGGGGTTTAAATTTAAGTTCTGTTCTCATGTATGCGGTGCTTTAACATGAAAATGGTAAATGGAAACAAGGGGTCAGAAACAAGTCGAGGCGTCCGTCTGCTTTTATTTTCTTACAAGCAGTTTGAAATAACGTCGGCTGCAAGAACCTATTTGATTCATGCTGATATCTGTGGAGGATAAATACGCGAAACATTTCTCTGAGAAAGAACGGATGATGGAAAACAAAGACAGTCGGGGGGGTGGGGTGCAACAGGCTCACAGGCTATAAGAAGTTGCTGGTAATGTGCATTCAGTCACCCATTGGACGAACATCTTTCAGGTTATTAGCATGACAAAGAGCACAATCATTTCGGATATGCCTGAGTGCTGTTTTCATTAACTTTCCAATGAGTTATTAACAAAAGTGTGAGGAATGCTGCAAAAGCTGAAGACTTTGGCCAACGTCAAAAGAAAGAGGGAGAGAGAGAGAAAAACCGAACTGGAAAGCAAAAAAATGTCAACCAAAGACAGAAATGTCATGGCAGGAAGCTGATAACAAAGGAGCTGAAAGGGTGAAAGGGTGGGGAGCGAAGCCAGGTTTAAAGGTTGACAGATGTAAAACAGTGGATCCATTCTCACTGTAACGTATACGCAGTGAATTATGACAGTAATTGTTTTAATGCTGCACATTAACACTGAGGCTTCCTGCTGGGAGGATTTCTGCAGGCGGCCAGTAGGAATCCTTCAGCTGAGGAAACTGGAATGAAGACATGTTAACGGAGAAGTTCACCACATCTAAAAGCCTTTTCTGCACTTTCTCAATTTTACAGAAACAATCCGACAAATTTGATTTGTTTTGACATGTCAAATCTTACATCTTTATCTTCACTTCATCTTTTGTTTTTGGTCAAAGACTTGTTTTGTTGCAAAGGAGCTAAATGTGTTACCCGACACATTTCTAAGCTAGATTTAATTCTAGCATAGTGTTGTAGTTGTAGTAGTAGTATTGTTATTGTGATTAGTATTGCCATTTTGAATATTGCTATTTGGATTGTCCCCTTTGTTTTGTCTGTTTTTTCTTTTTCTTTTGTTTGTTGCACCACATGTTCGAAATAAAACAAATAAACTAAACTAAACTAAGTTTGAGGCTGACAGACAGGGAAGATCCTTTTAAGACAAACTGTTACTGACCCTAAGTTTCCATCTACTGATGCTGAGTTAAGACAAAAATGTCAGAACATTGAAACGTCACACGTTGGTGACGGGACAGTCGCAGGATGAAAAAATGATTTATGGCTGGGGCCTGCAACCTTTGGGCCTTCCACAATGACTCAATAGATGTGACTAATGAATAAATAAATAAATAAAATGATGTCAGTAATAACATCTGCAGGGTTCAGCAGTTTTGTTCCTGGAATAATTGTGTTGAATTTCCAACGTAATGGCACTTAAAGTACCAGTCATGTAATTTTTAAATCTCTTGTTGTTAGCTTGGAAATTAGGGATTTCCCCCCACTTAATTTCCCCCCAATATCTACATTTAATTAATTTATTTACCTTTTTTAATACAGTTAAGCCCCATTAAAGAAAATCTGATTATCAAACACATAAATAAATCCATATATATATAAATAAAACCAGACATATTATAAGCAGCTTCAAAGCAAGTCAATAGCCGTGTCTCAAACCGCACACTTGCCTGAGTGCACTGGAATTCAGTGCGTAGTACGCACTGTGTACTTCGTCTGTAGTGCACACTATTGTGACTAAATGTTGACCCAAACAGAGCACTGCACTTACAGGAAGTGACGGACTAGCATTGCCCGCTAACGTGAGCTAGCGCTACTGAGCTGGTATAACCGCGGCCTCAAACACACGACCAGATCAGGGAGTGAACAGCTTGGTAGCTACATATACATTAGTAATTATGTCTGAATCATTTCATAAACATTACTTTAATCAGTACAACACCGCCTCCGCTGCAGCAGGGGTCGCCACCGCTTCGTTCTCCGCCTTTATTCAGCTCTGAAAACAGTTCGAAAGTCTCGCCTCTTCCACTATGTCAGCAAGATGGCGTCTGTTTCGTGCGAGTATTGTGCTTCGTTTTACACTTCGTTTTTGCGCGTTACATCCTGGTACTTTCAGTGCACTGAATTTTTGCTTAAATGACACCGTGAACGCACTACACACTCAAAAATAGTGTTTGAAGTGCACAAGTGCACGGTTTGGGCCAGTCTGTAGCAGCAGCAGCTGCACTGTAGTCACATGACTCTGAAAGGAATGCTGGGAAATGAAGTTCTTCCAGAATAATAGGGACTTTTAGACATGCTGGACCAATGCTGATGGAACAAGATCTCGACCGATTTCATTACGGAACAACAAAATCTTGCAATATTTTTAGCACATTTTAAATCGGTCGATAATATCGGACATCCCTAATACATATATATATATATATATATATATATATATATATATATATATATATTAGTATATATATATTGGATTGGACGTTCCAAAAAACCCTGATTGCAGTGATTGTCTCAAAGTGTTCCTCAACAACATTTTAGCTTCGGAGCCCCATCATGCTTGTTTACTTGTTTGATTTTTTGTTTATTTTTAATATTTTGTTGAACCACAATTGAAAATCAATGTCATGATTTTCATAGAATTTTTATTTATTTATTTATTATTTCACTGACAGTGAAACAATACTGCATAGTGTGGACCACTATACAGTATTTATATATATATATATATATATATATATATATATATACATATACATATATGTATATAATAATTTTTATTATTATTATTATGATTGTTAATATTGTTATTATTACACGCATGTCAATACATTTTATACATTAAAGCCTTAGAAAATTAGAAAAAAGTTGCACTATGGGCCTTAAAAGCTGATGTACGGGCTATTAATTCTCACTATCACAGAAATATTTTAAGTAAAAGTAGGTGGTTATATTTTACACAAAGCTCTGAAACCCGTGGAAATAAATATTCCCAGAGAAAATTTAAAATAAAAAGATATCTGATATCCTGATTCCTCCTTGGCTTTAAATCTTTCCTACAGTAAAGAATGCGTGAGTTTCAGGGAGAAAGAACCATAAAGAAGTCATAGAGTTGTTATTTTTGGATGGCCTCTCCATCTTTGTATGCTTTCACAAGGATATCTTTTATTTCTGTTCCTGGCTGTGAAGATGTACGAGTTCATTCAGAAGTCCCGCCTTCCCCAGCAACACCAACAGCAACAATGCAACGCCAGCAAGCCAACAATGAGAGGACAGAAAAAGACATTTAGCTTCCCAACGCTGAACTGATGAACGACTCTCCTCTTCCCAGTCCCTCTGAAAAAACAGCCAATGAAAATAAGCTCAACAGTGCAATTTAGAGAGCCTTATAAATCAATCGCAGTGAGTACACATATTTCCGTAAGGGGAGAATTTATATGTTTAATTACTGAGCGCAGGTGCCGGGCCCTGGCTTTACTCATTACAGTAAGATATATGAACGACAGCACCAGCCCGGATAGCACAGGACAAAAGGGAGGACAAAGTAATTAGCCAGCTCTTATTTAATGGGACCCTTCCTCCAGTCGTTCATGGCTCCCGCCGCGGCTTCTTGTCCATATGCTTCAATTCAGAAGTCATTTCATAAAGAGCCACTGGTGGCAGGAAGCACAGCGGCAATTAACGGCGCTGGTGGACGGACTCGGCAGGGATGGAAGTGAAACGTTAAACACTGTAATATTTGATTGTCCAGCTCTTAACGCGCCCATCCTCCGCTCCTTCCCTCCCTTCCCCTCTCTTCCTCTGCTGGATTTTCCCGGAGAGCCAGACGCTGGGATTCCCTGCTGAGCGGTTCTCGCTGGAAGCGCCTTTGGCCACAGAGCGGCCCAGTTGGTTTTGGCCGAGCATGCGTGGACTTGGCCAAAATGTGTGTTTATCCTCTCATGGCCTCTAAGTGGACTTGGCTATACACTCGGCTTTGGCTATGCTGAGCTGCTGGGAGTGTGTGTATGTGTGTGCGTGTGCGTGTGTGTGTGTGTGTATATGTGTGTGTGTGTGTGTGCTAAGGTGAGTGGATCCACGAGCAACTGCATTGCTCGGTGCCAAACATAAGCCTGTGCCATTTTACCTCCAGGACTCTGGACTTGTACCAAGCAGAGCTCTCACAAAGGTGTGCACTGACCACCAAGACAGTTGTGTGTGTGTGTGTGTGTGTAATTAAAGATGTTTTAGAAAAATGCATGATATAGGTGTGTAAGAAAAAATGTTTGTTTAAGAATAAATCATAATGGGACTGTTCAACATGTAAAGAAAATAGACCAGTCAAGAAAACCTGTACGGTCGTCCTTAAAACGATTCAAACCCTCCAATTAAAGAAAAGGCTAAACTCACAATGTAATTCAAATAACAGGAAACTAAAGAAACTAATAATAAATAAAAATTTACAAAATTATAATTTAGTACAATTATAACATATAAAAAATAATAATTAAATTAAACAAACAAACAAAACTGTCCCAGACACATTAGAGCATCTTTCACCTGAACATGGACCAACATACCTGTCAGCAGGTGCAGACGTCTGATTGGACGTTACAGAAAACACCTGATTGCACTGATTGCTTCAAAGTGTTGCTCAACAAAATTTTGGCCCCATCATGCTTGTTTACTTGTTTTATTCTTTGTGTGTTTGTTTTTAATATTTCTGTTGAACCACCATTTTAAAATCAAAGTTATGATTTTCATAGAACTTTTATTTATTATTACTTTTATCAATTTCAGCTTATTTCACTGACAGCTGATATTTTTTCCTTCTTTAAATGGAGGACGACTGTAAACAATTATGAAACTCTCAAAAACTCAAATTTCCTCACGCCATCAAACTATAACTCCTCACTATAAGGGAGGAAGGTGCACGGAGGACATACACATATACATATACATATACGTATAGTAGGGATGCAAAATATAATCGGGCCCCTATCAGTACCGGGTCATATTGGCCTTAAAACTGAGTATTGGACATTGGACACCCCACTGATATTTAACCGATATTTAACTGATCAGGCTACTGTTTCTAAAGTCTAAAAAAACAAAAACAACTTCTTCTTCTTCAAAAAATTAGTTTTTACAGACTCTAAAACTCTTAAAGACAGTTTCTATCACTGTGTGAACAGTTTATACACGGTCATTTGTGTAAGTAACCAAATATTAGAGCGGGAAAAAAATAACGATTCTCTGAAATATCGCGATATTTTCATAATCAGATTTCATATTGATATTTGAAAATGCAATATTGATCTGTTTTACCAAAAGATTTTATCGTTTCGTTATGAAATCTCGCAAGATTTTGTAACAGAATGAAAAAATATCGCAACATTTCAGTGTATCAATATTTTTTCCCAGCCCTACCAAATATCCACTGTTTTTGTTTGTTTTTTTCTCTCAGGGAGAA
Organism: Atherinomorus stipes; assembly: GCA_023101725.1. NCBI lineage: Eukaryota > Metazoa > Chordata > Actinopteri > Atheriniformes > Atherinidae > Atherinomorus > Atherinomorus stipes. The sequence goes on along the minus strand of JALJCO010010517.1, from coordinate 85,148 downwards.
GAAAATCCAGGTGGTTCTAGGATATAACGCACATATCCTATTAGTTAACTGTCATTAAGTTTGACTTGTTATACATAAACACAAGCTGAGTTATTTTTCTAATTTTGCAAAAGGAATGAATATTACATCATTTATTTATCTTTAATATTGGTATCAATATCGGTTATCGGCCACATGATTTATATGATTCACATTTAAAATATCAGCATATCGGATGTCGACCAAAATTCCAATAACGTGCATCCCTAATACATACACACATATAAACATTCATAATTAAGTTCGGCTTATTTATATATACATACTTATATGTGTGATGCATATTCAGTCATTTCTTGTATTATACATAGATTATTACATCTCTAATTTATTATCCTTATTGTTATTGTGTGTATACTGTATTTACGTACATGTAAATTTCCACTTTCATTCTATACTATTAATACATACATATATTTATTTGTATCTTTTATGTTTTTATCTATATTTCTACACCAACCGGGACAGCCTGAGACGGTGTTGGATACCCCCACTTTCTCTCTTTCTTTTGTGTTCTTTGTCCCTTATTCCTTTGTCCCTTATTCCTTTGTTCTGTGACCAGTATCTGGAACCTCGATTTCCCTGAAAGAATGTCCTAACGGGTTAAATAAAGCTGTCTGAAGTCTGAAATAATCTTTTGCAAACAAAACCTGTTAAATGAAGTAAATGTGTGAAATATGTCAATAATGTCAAAGGAAAATAAAAAATGGTGCCAAAACCCAACACAGCACACTAACGAAGTAATGAAGCTCTTCAGATGAGACAAATGCAGGACTGATCCGTTTCCATCGGTACGACCGTCCAACCCAGCGCTGTCATGGCCGCCCCAGCGAAGCCGGGGCTCACACAGCAGTTGTGTTGAGCGGGTCCGTCCAGCCCGGAGGCTTGTTTGGCCAACGCCGGACCGGGGGATCCCTCGCTGGACGCCGCTTGGCTGCACCCCGCCGTCTGGCCACGGGCTCGCAGCATTGGCAGCGTTCTCCGTGGTCCCTGGCAGATGTCCACTCTGAGTTCACAGCTTCTGACCTGCATGCTGAGGGAAGCGTTTGGCTCACGCTGACAGATATAAACACGCCAGCGTGTCGCCCATGGCTGTTTGGCCTGAGCAGCCATGTTTAACAAGCTGACACCGGTTGAATTAAAACACCTGATGTTGGCAGTCTGTCGCTGAGCCAGTACAGCCTCTCTCCTGGCAGCATGTCAGTGCTACTGCTACATTAGGAGTTACCACTTCATGCTAAGTGGATTTATTCATTGGGATAACCACAAAAGTGGCACCTCATCATCAACTCCAGCTCAGCCTACAGGAGACTTTCTCCACAGATAAAATTTAGTTCCAGTCAATCGTCTCATCATCATCATCAGGACACTTTCACAGATACAGCCCTGTTCAAGTCTTTGGATTCCAAATATAAGCCAATAAAATCAAAACAAAACATTGTTTGATCCTGATTACTCCAGTTTACACTCTCAGAAACAGAGGTACGAGACAGGAGCATTTCTGTACCTGTAGGTATATTTTTTACAAATGTTCTCTCAAAAGTAAAATATTGTCTTTATGAGGCAAGAAGTACATATATACTATGAAAAAGGGTCCAAAGTAATATAAAGTGCAAATTTGTACAATTTCAACCCTAAGGGTACCTGCAGCATTGAAAAATGTGTGTAGCTTGTACAATAACTATAAATAGCAGTACTTCTAAACAGTAGTATAATTATAGTTATTATATTATGATTTTCATAATAATCATAGTATTAATTACATGTATAATGATAGTTTGTGATAATCTATGAGCCAAATGATTTGACTAAAAAGCCACAAGAGAACTCTGAAGCAAAATCATTGATTAACAATAAACATTGTCAAACAAAGACCTGATCACCACCCGCCATGCGGGATGGAACTGGTTTTTGTCTGGAATACCAGTTACCCACCAGAACTTCATGCTTTATGCAAAATAGGTTTCATTTAACAGCTTCTGTGTTTAAAATCCCAGTTTTCAGCTTTTCTCAGCTCGATATTGTGACTGGGGAAAGAAAGTTGCGGCTTTGCAGGAGAGAGCCTAGCTGCTTCCAAACCACTTTCCTTTCTTATTTTAGACACTAGCTACCCCAAACAGTTGGAATTTTTAAGATCAAACGTGTAAAGGTTGAAAATCCCAGTTTTCAGCTTTTCTCGCCAAGATATTGTGATTGGGGAAAGTAAGCCACTGCTTCACAAGGGAGACCACATGCTGCTTCTAAACCACTGCCCCTCCTATTTTAGACACCAGCTACACCATACAGTTGTAATTTTACAAGGGGATGATTTTGAGCGTTTTTGTTTTAGGGGGGATGCCATCCTACCTCATCTCCCCCCAAATCAAGTACTGGGTGGCCATAAGTAGATACCTCAGAGCGCATGTATATACATTATATACATCCATCTGTATGGGGCAGCTAGTGTACAAAATAAGAAGGGAAAGTGGTTTGGAGACAGTTTTGGGGCGAATTCCAGTTCCTGTCTTAACCCTCAATCTCAAAAATGTGCACTCCCGCGAAGTGCAAGTGCTGTCCCGATTCTCAGAAAGTTAAGTTGAGGGGCAAGTTTAAGGCTGAATCGCCCTCAATATTGGGTGGTGTTCTCCAACACAACCCTCATGAGTAAGGATTACCCAGAAAGCAGCAGCAAAGAAAGCTACAAATCTTCAGTATTTTCTTTGTTAATGGAGATATAAATATTCGGAAAACCATTGTTTTATCTTAGTTTAGGCCCATGTCATGGATTAGTTACCTCATTGTTTCATAATACTTTTTTTTTTTTACGATCTTTTGTCAGTAGCGGCCGGTGCGGTCAAGCCATGTTGCTATCATTTAAGTTAGTTAACGTTACAAAATGTCGTTGTTTTATCAAGATAACAGCCTGTATAACGTGCTTGTGCCGATAACGGTAAGACGACCGGGCTGATATCATTTTCAGCAGTCGCAGAGTTATGGAACGATAGTTCTGTTTTATTCCTTCTCTAAACAAAGCTCCTGGCACTCTTCACAGGTCGAGTCCTCATGACAATTTTCAATCAGGTGACATGTCGGCCAGCTGACTGGCAGTCATCCAGGAATTCACAGAACCACAGATACCTACGTAATTTTCACTGTAGCTGGTGTTTACCTTTCAATAAGCCGTGGTATGCGGTGACAGCTGAATATGTCCATGGTTAGGCAGGGTTATAGCCTCCGGCCATAAATTCACATCTCCTGCGTTTCATCTGCGCTTGAAAACCAGCTGCTGGTTTGCCTCCATTTTGAAGACAGACAAAGATGCAACAAGAAAACACGTTGAACTACAGCCTCCATTGTTTACTTTCCTGATTTCTGTTTCACAGATGACATCATCAACGCTAACCCAGCGTGATGGCGTCACCAGACACACAGTGGCGGGGACAGAGACCTGGCACGCCAGCAGGTGATCAGGCTTTTTTTTGTCAATGGGGAAGGGTTAGGGCACGTTTGAAAAACCCGTGTGAACCTGCTAATTTCAGTGGGAAAGCGGCTATAGTGACCTGGAGGTCTTCGTCCATGAAGATGGTGTGAGATTCCCCAGGAACGCTGCAGGAAGCTGCTGTCTGGTGATGAATCATGTCTGCAGGTCAGACAGAAGCTCTGCTAGCTGTTACTGTCATGAAGGCTTGGGTCATTCGGAGACTGCAGCGGTCATTAATGGAGACATTTAGGAGAAAACACTCATAATATCAGTTGTGTTGAAATATTTAAGATATTCTTGTTTGATTTGTTTGTTGCAAACAGTTGCTGATTTATTGATTTTACAAATAAACTTTATTTGCAGTGGAGGTTGAATCATTTTGATTGCAGCTGTATCTCCTGTAAACGTTTGATACCCGTTTCCTGAGCAGGACCGTTTTTACTGACAGCTTAGCATAACTGGTCAGTGTGCTAAAGCTTAGCTTAGTCTACGTTCTTGTGTTTCAACAAACCTACATTCAAAGTGCAGTAGCTATATGACAGCTCTAGAAGCTGTCCGTGCCACAAACCCAGTTTATACAGAAGCAGCCCCACGTTCTCCAGACTAATACTGGTTCTTAGATGCTCCCACTCCATCTTTTCTATTTTTCTTTAAAAAGCATCTTTCAGGTTGAATTTTCCACAATAAGCTGCGTTGCTTTACCAGTGAGGGAGCCACTTCGCTGCTGTGTGATCCAGGAGGAGAAGACGGATAAAACCAGGAATGGTGGGTGGGATCTTCCTTATGTGGCAATCTTTCGAGTCCCAAACACTCCTCGGACCACTTTGGTTTATTTAATCTGTTGTTCCGCTGGTTTAAAGATCATCTAAGGCCAGCTAACTTGCACTGCAATCCGAATGTAGGAAGTTGTGCAGATATTACAGCGCAATGATAATGTAAACATGTAACCGTAGCATGAAATGGCAAAGTTTGACAATGTAACAGTACAGTGGTCCTGATGGACAATAGTGCAAATAGTCAATGTAAATGATGTAACTGTAACATGCTCAGTAAGTTTTTAGCAATGTAACAGTACAGTGGCAATAGTGCAATAACGCTTATAGCAGAGTAAACTGTAGCAGTCTTGATGGATGCAATAGTGTAATATGTAGTAGTGCCATTTAGTCCAGTGTTCTGCAGTGTTGAACTGGTGCCATGGTGATGATGAAGTGAGGTGTGCAGTCCTGAAGTAGGTGAGATTGTGAGGGGGCAGAGTCAGTGGGGGTCGGGGGGGTGTCAGGGGTGGGCGAGTCGGGGCAGAGCAGGGAGGGAGTTGAGCGTCCTCACTGCCTGGTGGAAAAAGCTGTCTCTGAGCCTGCTGGTTCTGGTTCTGGCCCGGAGACTCTGCAGCCTCCTCCCTGATGGCAGCGGGGTGAAGACGCTGTGGGCGGGGTGGGTGGGGTCACCTGGGATCCTGGTGGCTTTGCAGGTTAACTGGTTCATTATCCACCAACTTTCATATAATGGAGGTGACCGGGGCTCGAAACAAAAAGGTCGATAAAAGTCCACAAAAACTTGTCAATATTCCTCCATACTGCTCGTCCAATGTAATCCAAGTGTCCTGAGTGGGTAGCGTCCAGAATTTACTGGAGATCACCTCAGTTTATCTTTATTGCTTAAACAGTAGAACATCTAGCTGCCAGAATTGCGCCCTTATGAGTTCACGACACTACGGAAGCCGCGGCAGACCAAACCAGACGAGATTGAGCATTCTTTCTTTCTTTCATATAAAAAAAAGTGCTCCACAGTCTTGCTCAGCATGAGGGTGAGTAGAAGATGAAGTCACATCATTCTGTGGGTGTACTATCCCTTTAAGTTGAAAAGCTTAATAAACAATTTTATTGACTCAGCAAAATGTGAAAACTTTCTTTTGAAAAATCTCATTTCCTCTTAAATTCCACAGCTGTTGCTTGTCATTTTGCTTTTAGACACAGATTTTGAAGTTTAAAAGAAGCACTTAGAAACAAAATATTCCAAAGTCTACAAAGTGTTTTAGACTTTTTCCAGCAGAAACCTAAACTTTTCAAAACACTTGCTCTGTTCCAGTAACGTAAACAGGACAAACCTCAGAGGTGTGCATCCAGATGTATGAAGAAAAACATCTTCATGACCCATAAACATCTATGCTTAAGATCAGTTAATCAATTGAAAAATGTTAAAATATTTTAAAAAATATTAAAAAGTAATTTTTCTTGAAGACAATGAGAAAAAATGAGAAGAAACCAAATGACTTAGGCGGCGTTGTGAGGGGGTTAAGCTCAAGAGGAGGGTCGAGGAATTCCCAAAACTAATCTGAGTATAATCAGGGCACTGCCCCAGTGTCCTAACCCCATCTACACACCCACACACCCACACACACACACACACACCCACACACACACACACCCACACACACACTCCCAGACAATGTGCAACACTTCTGCCTACCCATAACCCCCAGTGTGTGGGTGCTGGTGTTCCCATGACCCACTTAACACATCTGGGTCAGCTGTAATTCAACCACTGGTTCACACACACACACACACACACACACGCACGCACACACACAGGTGCATGAAGACGAATGCAGCCACGCATTCAAGTTCAGACGAGGCGGATTGTTCCTCCTCTACTGAGGTAAGATGACAGCCAGCGAGGAGCCGTGGCATCCATCCCCGTGTTTTCCTCAGCATTCCTTCATCTCCGAGGCTGAATCTGCAGCCCCACTTTGCCGCGTGAGCCGAACACCTCGGAGAGCCCAGAGGTTGCCTCGCTGGCTGCAGCGCTGGATGTAAACTAGTAAGTTCTTCTGGCGCAGTGGGGCCTCTCTGCAGAGGCAGGAAGCAGAAGAGGGCACATGAAGAGTTGTTAGGCTCTTTAAACGCCGGCTGCTACGAGCTGCATCGCTTCCAAAAATAAAAAATGAAAGAAAAGAACTTTTGAAGTGTGTTTGTGTTTGAGGCGAAGGAGCAAAGGTGTGCTTTTGCGTTTGAGGCAAAAGGCAGGAGTTTCCTTCAGTGTATGCATGTTGGTCCGTGCGTGTGTGTGTGTGTGCGTGTGTGTGCTTAAGTCCTGCCAGTTTTAAAAACCATCCGCAGCCCAGGTAAATGGCACGCTGTCCTCTGTGCATGCCCGGTGGCTCTCTCTTTCTCTTCACAAGGAAGAGTTCAGAGGGCCGGTTAGCACCATTCACAGCAGACCCCGAGGCCCCACACACACCCCGAACATCAGCACACACACTCGCTCAGATCCATGCACACATGAACACATTCACATGCTCACAGGCTCTTGTAAATTCATGCAGTGGCAGCAGTTGTACATGCACACACACACACGTACACACACAGCGCTGGCCCTCGGCTACAACGTTCAAACAGGCGTGATATTGAAATCTAGCAGCAGGGAGAACAGTGGATTCTGCTGCGGTCCAGAGCAGGTTATTGATCAAGGTTAGCTTACTGTGAAAGCTGTGCCTGTGGCCGAGGGGCATTCACACCAGAGGTGTGTGTGTGTGTGTGTGTGTATGTTTGCATGTGAGTGCGTCAAAGCAAATCTTTGTGTCTGTGTAGGTGCAAGAGTGTAAACTTTTACACTTACAGATAATCAGCAAGGGTTAAAACCTTTTATCCAAGCTCATTTCTAAGTGCAACACTTTAATTCCCTCTTACTCACAGATAAGATGTATTACTGTACTATATCTTATGTAGTACAGTACTACATAAGATGTAATACTGTACTTAAAGGTTAAATGTGGAACATTTTTATTAAAAGCTATATTTAAAAAAAAATAATAACAAAATAATATCTCCACAGGTCATTTGGGGGGATGCAGAATGAAAGTACATTTCCTTAAAAATTATATTTAGCCTGAAAATAAATATAGAATAAATTTTAACAGGTTTAAAGTGCTGATGACACGACCAAAACTTCCAGTAACTTTGCCATACAACAACATACCAAGACAAAATCAGTAGTTCTGTGCAGTTAGAAGTTAATCAGAAATGTATTTATGTAAATATCCAATGTTTAGGAGGCTCAGCAAAGCGCTAATAGCTTTTCACTAGCGAACCTAGCTTCCGTGACGTGACGTCAGCGAGATACGGAGTTGTGTTCCGCTCAATGATTTACATGTATAATCAAAGCCGTGGTAAACATAAAGATGCTCCAGAGCAGCTGGACTGGAACTGGTTTGTGTAGTGGATCATCAGCCAGTTCAGAAGAGTGATGATGATGATGCTGAGGAATTTGGGGAAATCACATTCAACAAGCTAGAACCGGAGTAGAACCGTAGTCAGCAGCCTACAGTCTGTCTCCAGCCTCAGGTCCACTGGTTCAGATAAAAGCTGCGATGCCGACACACCGAGCGACTCAGAACTGTAGGAGCTGCACCGGTTTGACAGACTCAGGCGTGACAGAGGAGAGGCACTTGTTCCCTGTGTTAGCTCACGGCTAACCGGCTAACATCGTCTAGCTTTTAATAATTTTAATTCTAACTAGTTTATTTACTAAAGATTTTACTCTCTTTTAGGTACACCCTGCGCTCCCCCGAGTAGCCTGTTCTGATTCTCTGTTGGTTGTTTTCATAGCTCTTGATCTTCTTTGTTCTTAATTTTTCCCAGTATTTAACTTTGCATTTTTATGATGTTTTACATTGTCTCTTTTTCTGTTACCCCTGCTGTAAAGCACTTTGTGTATCCAATGGGTACTGTAAAGGGCTATATAAACAAATAAACTTAAACTTAAACTTAAACTTAAACTAACAAGTTAGCTCTCGGCTAATAGTTAGCCACGAGCTAGCCGCAGCGAAGAATTAGCCTTTAAAAAACAAGAAGATAACTTCCATGGTTCCAGGGGAGTTTTAAATAGTTTCTGTTTCTAAAGATGAGGATGGAGGGAAGGATGCATCTTTGGAAGCAGCTGGAGGAGATCTGATGACCGGAGACGTCATATAACCGAGCAGCAGCTGCTGTCTGTCCATACAGCAGCTGTATGACTGATATGATGAAGCAACAATGGTTGAAAAAGAATATTCCAGAGGACATGACTGCAGTTCCATGTGTTAGAAGTCTCAACAGCTCCAGTACACAGAAGCTGCAGACAGGAGAGACATGCAGAGGCTCCTACTGGTACCTGGTAAGTCCCACCTGCTGCTTTGTCCTCTTCAAAATAAAATTCTGGATCTGTAGGAAACTTAAATAAACTAACGCTTTACTTACAAGCTTTTAAACATTAACTGGCAATACAACAGAAGGCTGAGTGGTTACTGTTTGTTTGTAAAACTGGAAAAGGAACTTAAAAACTGCTATGAAGCCGTTGACCTCAATGTTAAATGAGCTGAGAACGTTCTCTGGCAGATGTCACGTCCTGTTACGGTGAACAGCGCCACAGTCTGGTCAGATGCTGAAATGCAGCCATGTTTTCTAAAAATTCATCTATGTAGCTGCGCTTGTTTTTGTTACATAGAATAGATCATCATGAAGAACGTTTAGATCTATAAAACCTGGAGAAAAAGTAAAAAATGTGTCTTCAGCACTTAAACAATGGCTTTATGTTTACATCTACAAGCCGATACACGGCGTCATTGCAGGTTGCCAGATGCGATCTCTGTGTGGCAACAGTATTTTGGGCACAGTTAGGCTGCTACAGGGAAACAGTGGAGTCGGCAAGTCCCGCAGCTGCTTCAGAGCCGGAGATATTGTCATCCATCTCTAAGGAGGAGTGACCTGAGAAAAGCAAAAACTGGAGTAAATTTAGGTGGAGTGAATTTAGGTAAATTTAAATGGACCCACATAAACGTTTTCAACTTTTCTCCTGGATCAGTCAGCTAACTTGTTTGCTAACTTGTTTGCTAACATGGCTAACGTTAGCTGTCAGTTATAAACTCCTCTGCGTTACTTGTTGGACATGCTGCAGACTGTTGGTCACTTGCGTATCAGCAGCAAGCCTGGCATCCGAACGGCTGGAGTTGTTTTTCTGCCGTTGCAACTACAACCTAGACTAGGGCTGCACAATATATCAAAAATTTACCTTCACGGTGATATTGGCCCGTATGATGTACACATCGCAAAGACGGCCAAACCGGCGATATCTAGAAGTGTCTATGTTTACATATTTTAAGGAAGTGACGTGATATTCCAGTCACAGTTCATGCGCTCTGTGTCAACGGCCAATCAATGGGCTTTGATGCCTCATCCCTCCTCCTCCTCCTCCTCCTCTTCCTCCCCTTGTTTGGCAGGAGCACGTGGAATAAGGAGCATGGTGGCAGGAAGCTGCAGGGAAAGTGGGGGGAATGTATATGCGGAAGAACTTAAATACAGTACGTTGACCATTTGGAGCTACTTTGGTTATAGGAAAGATAACGTGTTACAAACGGAAGTCTGGTCGCGGCAGAACCTTCATGAGTTTCACTGCGTTTCCTCACTGAAGACTCCATACTGAAAACTCGCTGTTTGGAGACCGTGTACTTCCCGGACTCAGTCGCCAGTGAAAACCAGCTCTTGGATTACAACAAGTGTTAGCTATAGGGATGTAACCATATCCACATCTCACGGTACGATATTATCTCAATATGAACCCCACGGTACGATATTTATCTCGATATTGTGGTGAGGCTCACGATAACAATGATGGCATAAAATGCTTTGACGAGTCATTAGTGTTACAATATCGTCAAGTTCAAGGTTATGACATTTTGACCTGCTTGAAAAACTTTTGCTGAAGCTGAAATTCAAGTAAAAATCCAACTGATTTATTGAGAAGACAGCTCAGGTACCATATTAAATAAACTCAACCAGCATTAAAACAGCCTATTTACGAAGTAAAAAGACCAAGGCACAAAGAAACTGCCTCGTCTTTAGTAGTCAATAAATTAAAAATAAATAAGTCCGCCTGTCTGTCAGTGGTCAGTCATATGTCTGAACTTCTACAGACTCCTTGCGGACATGATTGCAGCACCGTGATGTCGACAATCAGCTGATCAGATGCTCTTCTGCATCCGCTGCTGCAGGTTAAACAGAGAGTTTTAATGAACAGCTGATCGAGGTGGTGAAAAAATACGAAAATGTGTACAGCACGCGAGGCGTTTAATACACGGACATCACCACATGCACAGCCCCCCCGGACTAAGTCCGTCATTAAATATAAACTCACCAAGTCAACACGGTGATCTCCGCGGCGTCACGGCTGAAGCTTCTCACGGAGGGATAACCGGACCAAAACAAACTTTCTTGTCCCTGCGGCCTCCAGAACAGGAACAAAGTTCTTGCGTCTCGTGGAGAATAACGGCCGTTTCCATTCTCGTGTATATCCATGCTGTATTTGTTTTTCCTGTGCGTGGGGGCTATGTGTGCTCCCATTGGCTCAAAAGAGCACACTGGCAGCAAAGGATTATGGTCTATGTAGTTTAGTACGTTACGCTACGCATAGAGCGGACTGAAAACTATTAGTTTTGTCTCAAGAGAAACGCTGTTTAATACCGTGACAAGACCACGACGAGATCGCGGCAGTTTATCTCCGGCGATATCACGATAACAACAATATCGCTACATCCCTAGTTAGCTAGCTAAGATTTGCATGAAGAGCAAGAGGTCTGCATCACCATGACAACGGAGTCAACATTGTGAAAGCCCCAACCTCAACAACTGGGTCAGACTCGTGTGTTTCAGCGGCATCTCACCATCGGTGAGTCTTTTTAGCTCCTTCTAGTGGGACTTTATCCTTTATAGCGTTTGCATTCAGAAATGTGCACCGGTCTTTTACCTCAGAGATGTAGTGGACATGTACCAGCTGGTCTCCATGTCATCAGAGCAGAAATGTTGTGGTTCATTGTTTTGGCTGAATTCTCAAGAAAATGTTCCGGACAGAGTTGAAGGGGTCACTTTCGGGAGCACAGATACGTGAAGTAATCTTCTGAAGTAAAGTAATTTTCTATTTTCTCCCATATTTGGCTTTTGGTATTGTTTCAGGACTGTACAGACCATGTAGCCTTCACATGTCCTGCAGATGAAACTAAAGGCTGCAGGACACCGTCTTCCTGATCCGTTTGTGTTTCTGACTGAACTGGTTTTATTTTCTGGTCCCAACGTTGCCCTGATCAGAGCAAATAACCTGATATTTCACAATATCTCCCAGATTAGTCATTAACTCTCAGCAACACCACAGCTGTCTCTGTTAGCATTAGCTAGCATAATAATGTTATGCGTGCGTCATTTTCGGGAGCATAGATACGTGAAATAAAGTGTCAGATTAATGAGTGTTCACCATAATTTACCGTGTTTTTGTTGTTGGGGATTAAATCCAGTGTTTTTCTCCACCGTGGCAGCAAGTTATTCCTCCTCTGCTCTGATTGGCCGATATTCCTCCCCAATACGAACACACTGACATCAGTGGACTGAGCAGCACCGTCCACTTTTGTCACAGACAGCAGAAATCTTCGTGAAATAAATGTCCGTGATCTTCTTCTTCACTTATTACCACATTAAAGTTTTCCTCTGATGTTCCAACAACCAGGAATGTGACGTCCTTCCAGATTTCCTCCATGTTGGGAAGAAAAAAGTCTGATTCTCATCTGTTCTCATTACACATGTACAGAAACGCTCCTCCAGCAATCGTGGACGGTCTAGTTGTGGCGTTTGGCCGGATTAGTCTATAAAAGGTCATGGAACAGGGAATGGGAGGACCCAAATGCAGGAGGAGGGAGGAGGAACAAAGGTCTATTGAATGACAAACTAAAGGGGACAACTTACAAGAACCGAGGGACAGGATGAGAAGACACAGGGAGGTTACGGCAAGAACAACAGCAGACGAACTGGCAAAGAACAACTGGAAACCAGGAGTATAAATACACAGAGAGACTAATGAACAATGAGCAACAGGTGGTCAGATCACAAATAGACCAGGTGAGTACGGGAACAGCGAGTAAACTGGAACCACATACTGACAGGAAGATGAAGCAGGAAACAAGGCGGAACAGACAGGACAGAACTAAGGCCACGTTACACGATAACACTCCACTTAAAAAACGCAAAGTCAGGTTTTGTTTTCTCTGACAACTCTGCGTTTACACGAGCATTTTGATGAGAAATTCTGCGTGCACACGGGCACATACATGTGCTGGAATGGGCATGTTTTTGATCCAGTGTGCATGCCAGGTCGCTAGATGGTGCCACCATCAACCCCAAACGGCATGAGTACTTCTACTCCTCCTCTTCCTGTTTGTTGATGTTTTCCTGCACTGACATCATCATTATATGACAACAAACACTTTTTTAAATTACAAAACAGACTTTTGCGTTTTCATCGATTTAGTGTTTTCAAGACTTCCACTTTTGAAGGTGGTTTCATTTTTTTGCGTTTTTGACACCCCAAAACGCTGGTACCGTCTAAACGACAGGCACGTCTGGAAAGATATTTGACGTTTTTCACCCTGGAGTGTCATCGCGTAAACGGGACCTAAATGAAACCCCTCAGATCATGACAAGAAAAAGTAAATAAAAGACATTTTTAGTCATGTTGAACGTGGTACATGTGGACTTTGATGCCATGTAGGGTTCATTTGAGGAGTCATTCCTCCAAAAAGCTCACAGCTTTTGGAGATGACACTATGCAGCAGTCAAGTGTTGACTGGTTAGCTTAAAGGTAGAGTCCAGAGTTTCCCACTGTTTCTGTTTGTAAGCTCTATTCAAACTGAGATCCCCTCCCCTCAGGCTGATGGCCTTTTTTTTTAGTTTGGTTTTTTTATCTTTATTTTTCTTAAGAATTCAAGTGAATCTGGTGTCTCCAATCGATGAGTTTATCCCCACAGAGCTCTACGCTTTTAGGTCTTATATTGGCTGGAGACAAATATGCAAATCTCCTCCCAGAAACATCCCAAATATACCAAAAAAAAAAAAGTGAAAAGATGAAATAGAGACAAGGAGAGAGGGAGCTACAAACAAAGTCACCGCCACACGAGAGGAGAGGCCCAAAGGTGCGGATTGAGACGGATTTCACTCATACAAGTCTAGCGTTTATTTTCAGGGGGAAAACCAAGTGGCAACTGTAAAGCTACTGGAAAAAGGAAATATTTGAAGTTCTCACTTCATCCGCCAGGGACTGCAGAACAGAGCAAATCCCCATAGACTCCCATGTTAAAGAAACCAACTTTATAGCAGAAATTAGCATGTTTACAGGTAAAACGAACATGTTTCAAGAGACGTAAACATGTTTACAGCAGAAATAAACATGTTTCAGCAGAAATAAACATGTTTACAGCTGAAATAAACATTTAGGCTGAAATGAACATGTTGACAGCTGAAATAAACATGTCCACAGCAGAAATTAACACATTTATTGCTGAAATAAACACGTTTGCAGCCAAAATAAACATGTTTACAGCAGATATAAACATGTTTACAACTAAAATACACATTTTTCAGCATAAATAAACCTGTTTCAGGATAAATAAACATGTTTACAGTAGAAATAAACACGTTCACAGCTGAAATAAACACGTTTGCAGCTGAAATAAACATGCTTACATCAGAAATAAACATGTTCACAGCAGAAATAAACATGTTTACAACTGGTTCAAAATATCATTTTTAAAGGTTTAAAGAGTCTGGAGTTTCCCCCTGAAAATAAACACTAGACTTGTGTGAGTGAAATCCATTTCAATCCACGCCTTTGGACCTCTACTCTTATGTAGCGGTGAGTTTGTTTGCAACTCCCTCTCCCCTGACTGTATTTCATCTCACTTGTTTCCTTTATCGTCTCTTCAGTAATTCTTCATGTAGTGAAAAATGTTTTTCTTAAGGTTTGGATCGTTTATAGGCAAACTTGGACTGGAAGAATATTTCAATCCCCAAATGAACCAAGTCCCCAGTCGTTGTGGAGTTTAGCAGACTATTAGGGTCACTGGATATCCTGTCTGCATTCACACTGCAAGTGCACCACACCAGGATTCACCTGCAACTGAAGCAAGTTTTCAAGCTGACCAGAATTTGCTTTTTTAGTCCACAGAGTGTGAATGACTTCTCTAACTCTACTACTGTATCTGCAGAAGCAGCCCAGGGTTAGGTTAAAGCAGAACCACCATTACCAGAGCGAACATCCCCTAAAAGGTAAAAGCAGGAAGATAGTTCAATACAATAGTCATCGAAATCTCCAAATAGTAACAACCACAATCAGGACATAAAAAACTATCAGGTCACCACAGAGCATGACTCGTCTCGTCCAGCCTGCAACTTCTACACAGCCTCATTACGTGTTTGACAGCTTATGTCAAACTAATTCATGTGATTAACGCAACAATTGTCATTCACCTTACAGCTGTTATAAAGGGAAGATATCAGGCTGAGAAGAAACACGGTCTTAAGTGTTGCGGGCCACATGAGAATCACCCCCCCCCCCCCCCCCCACCCCCGGAGGTTTCAATACATCTCTATGCAGTTCACTCATAGAAGATGAACGTCATGCCAGGACTGCTGAGGAGCCCTTCAGTCACAGGTTCATGAAGTTTTATCGGGTGCAAGTATGCAGTTGTCTAACAGCACTACAAGTTTTTGTAGTGCTGTTAGACAACTGCAGGGTTCAGATGTGAGCGTTCACTGGTGATGTGGGACTACTCAGCCTCTCTCATGTTCTGTAAAACTACTAAACTTGGCTGCTACTCTGATAATCGCTCTTACATACTGCACAGTAGCTCTGAAACACACACACACACACACACTTCTGTCTGGCTCTAACAATGGATGTATAAAATGTATCTGTTGCTCTGCTGACTTTGGAGGTCTGGCATCAAGCAATACACACACCTATGTGTGTGAGGGAGGAGGCAGAAGCAGGAGTCAAAAAGTCTTTTAACTAAAACACAACCTCATACATACACATGCATCGCCTTCCCAGGCAGCCTTGAATATGTTACATTCGTCTTCCAGCGTGTCAGAGGACGTCATAGAGGCAAAAAGTTCTGACCTCTTTGCTCTTTTCCACTTCACCCTCCTTCCTTCAGTCCTCTCCCACCACACTGCTTATCGGCTCACTTTACTTCTTCTAAAGTCCTCCTTTAAAGAAATTAGGATTCACAGTCTCTCTGAAGCCCTAAATGTGCTCAGATACGTGATACGAAGGGCACATTCACGAAGCATTCACATTCAGAGTCTGTTTGCTGAGAAAGTCTGCTTCGTTTGGGGGAGTTGTGAACTGACTGATCCAGAACAAACAAGCGAACTTAGCCCGCCTACAGATGCAGGTCTCGGTCCGCTTCAAGTGGACAAAATACAGTGGCTTGCAAAAGTATTCATACCCATGACCAAAACTAAATTGCTCAGAAAAGAACAAAGCAAAAGTGGGTTTCACCTTTTTATATGAAAGGAAATGGCACAAACTCAACAATCCATCACTGTTCTTGTTCGTAAGCGCTCTTTACTATGAATAGGTTGCATAAGTTTGTATGTCATTGTTGCAAAAGTATTCACACTAAGTCATTAAGTCACAATCAGTACTTGGTTGCAGCTCCTTTGGCAGCAATAACAGCTACCAATCGCTTTGGATAGCCAGCAATGAGTTTTGTGCAATGGTCCTTGGACAGTTTGGCCCACTCCTCTTTGCAATACTGCTCCAGCTGAGTCAGGATACTTGGTGACCTTCGGTGGACAGCAATCTTCAGATCCCTCCACAGGTTTTCTATTGGGTTGAGATCTGGGTTTTGACTGGGCCAGTCTAGAACCTTCACTTTCTTCTTCCTGAACCATTCTTGTGTCACTCGAGCCGTATGTTTTGGATCATTATCCTGTTGAAAAGTGAACTTCCTCCCAAGCTTCAGGCTTTTTGCAGATTTGAAGACGTTTTCCTCCAGGATGTTGATGTATTTTGCACTATTCATAATCCCTTGCACACGGACAAGCTCACCAGGACCGGAGGAAGAGAAACAGCCCCATAGCATTATATTCCCCGCCTCCATGTTTCACGGTAGGGATGGTATGAGCTGGATCATCAGCTGTGTTAGCTTTGCGCCAAACATACTTCTTGCCGTTCAGGCCAAAAAGTTACTATTTTGGTTTCATCTGACCAGATCACACGTTCCTACGTGTGCGGTGGCATACTGCAAACGAGCCTTGAGATGTTGTTTCTTCAGATATGGCTTCTTCTTTGCAACACGCCCATAGAGACCTTCCTTGTGTAAAGTGCAGGATATTGTGGACTTGTGAACGTTAGTCCCAGCACCCTGGAGAGACTTCTTCAGGGTCTTCAAGAGTGACGGAGGGGTTGCTCTGGCTTCCCTGAGTAATTTCCTTTTGCCTTTTGCCGTGATCTTGGAGGGGCGCCCTGTTCTTTGGAGGTTCACAGTGGTACTGTGGCACTTCCACTTCTGGACCAGTGATGCAACAGTACTTTTTGGCACATTGAGTGAACTTGCGATGGCTACATAGCTTTGCCCATCTCTATGCTTCTCTACAACTTTCTTTCTGAGGTCTTCTGAGAGCTCCTTGGACTTCATGACTGTTGTCTGCTGACAAGCATGGGATGACTGTGGACAGGTGACTATTGGGCACTAATTATGGGGAGCAATCAAGGATATACAAATCACCTGGGACTAAATACCGCCCTGTGACACTGTGAGGAAATAGTTTATAGTGTGTAATCATTTTCGACTCAAAATAACATCTTTGGTGCAAGGGTGTGGATACTTTTGCAACAATGAAATACAGACTTATACAACCTATTCATAGTAAAGAGTGCTTACGAACAAAAACAGTGATGGATTGTTGTGTTTGTGCCATTTCCTCTCATATAAAAAAGGTGAAACCCACTTTTGCTTTGTTCTGTTCTGAGCAATTGAGTTTTGGTCATGGGTATGAATACTTTTGCAAGCCACTGTACTACAAAATGTTGCTTCCTGCATTTGGGTTGGCATGGCATTGTGGGTAAAACGGTGGGCATTGTGGGAGGGAAGCATGGGCATTATGGGTAAAACATTGGGTATTGTAGGTAAAACGTTGGACATTGTGAGTAAAATGTTGGACATTGTGGGTAAAACGTTGGACATTGTGGGTAAAATGTTGGACATTGTGGGTAAAATGTTGGGCATTGTGGGCAAGAAGCTGGGCATTATGGGTAAATCATTGGGCATTGTGGGTAAAATGTTGGACGTTGTGGGTTAAATGTTGGAGATTGTGGGTAAACATTGGACAATGTAGGTAAAATGTTGGGCATTGTGGGTAAAACATTGGACGTTGTGGGTAAAACGTTGGATGTTGTGGGTAAACAATGGACAATGTAGGTAAAATGTTGGGCATTGTGGGAAAAATGTTGGACGTTGTGGGTAAACATTGGACAATGTAGGTAAAATGTTGGGCATTGTGGGTAAACATTGGACAATGTAGGTAAAATGTTGGGCATTGTGGGTAAACATTGGGCATTGTGGGTAAAACGTTGGATGTTGTGGGTTAAACGTTTGACGTGGGTAAAATGTTGGACATTGTGGGTAAACATTGGACAATGTAGGTAAAATGTTGGGCGTTGTGGGTAAACATTGGACAATGTAGGTAAAATGTTGGGCGTTGTGGGTAAACATTGGACAATGTAGGTAAAATGTTGGGCGTTGTGGGTAAACATTGGACAATGTAGGTAAAATGTTGGGCGTTGTGGGTAAACATTGGACAATGTAGGTAAAATGTTGGGTGTTGTGGGTAAACATTGGACAATGTAGGTAAAATGTTCGGCATTGTGGGTAAACATTGGACAATGTAGGTAAAATGTTGGACGTTGTGGGTAAACATTGGACAATGTAGGTAAAATGTTCGGCATTGTGGGTAAACATTGGACAATGTAGGTAAAACATTGGGCATTGTGGGTAAAATGATTTTTAAAAAGGAATAAACCAACAAATTAGTTTGGAAGTAAGTTTCATTCAGAATTATCCTTTTCATTGAGATTTAGGAGTTTACATAGTCTTTTTTAATCTTCTTAAAACGCGATTAACTTGTATTCGTAATTAAATTAATACTCGTGTAAACCACATATCATGGGTTTGTAATGGAATAAGATCTCAGCACTTTCAGACCACGGTTCTAAAATGTTGATGCAATCATTTTGAAGCCAATTCATTATCACAGTTGCCAATGGTAAATACATTTTCCAGATCCAAATATGAGAAAGTAACTTCATGCCAGACTCCTGGTGCCCAGTATGTGGGATTTCTGCTAAATATCATTCTGGTTTTCATGCTTTTCTTGGTGAGAAGTGTTTTTTTTTTTTTTTTTTTTTTTTTCTGCCTTTGTTGACACTGGATCCTCAGGAGGAGATTAAACCGGCACTACGTCGACACTGTGGATGTCCTAAAGCCTTTTTCACTACACCTGAACCACTTTAATGATGTCGTACAGTTTCAGGTGCAATACCCTTAGAAATCATTTCCTTGTAAGCTGGGCCCCTTTTTGAAAAAAACAAAAAAACACTCTTGATATAACACCAAAAAGATGTTGGCCGACACCTTTAAGTCAGGACAACATATTACACAAACTGGGATTCTGTTGTAAAGTTATAACAAAGAAGTTCTGTGGTTTTGCTCTTAAGTTTTTTTTTTTAACATGAAATAAAAAAACAAAACTGAGTAAATAGATGAGACAAGAAATACAAGTTTACCGTCAATAACAAAACAAATATAAAAACTCATAATTGAAATTTCCCAACAGTTCCATTAAATTATTGTTGTCTGAAAAACCGGAGCAGAAGTAAGAACTCTTCAAAGCCTTCCACCTATTTCTATTATTGTCTTTCTTTAGTAAAAAGTTGTAAATGTATTGTACATGAGTACATAAATATATAATTAAATACATAATACCTGCAATCACACAGTAACAAGCAATTTATGGTATGTGAAACACCAACATGAAAACTGAAGCAGCAAATTCAATGAAACAAGTTTGAGTTATTACCTGAAAATGTATAATTATGTTATAAAGCAATCCATTTTCATAAGCCCAAGCCGGTAGCGAGTTAGAGTGAAATAAAAAGTGGAGTATTATGGGTACAATGGGAGTAAAAAGAGACGTTTTATGAGCAGTTACCTTCTTGTACTTCTCAGCCCCGTTGAAAAGCCCTTTCACCCCAGCAGTGCTCCTTGTTGTTTCCCCAAGGCTGAAAAAGACCACAAAAAAAAGTTGATTCAGAAACTTAAAAGTTGGTTCTCAACTGAAACTGTAAAGTATAAGTACTCGTACTACCTCCCACCCCCGGGTCTTCTGCAAAAGAAGACAGTATGTTGACTGCATGGATGAAGCAGGAAGTTCAAAGACAAATCAACGAGATCCACCACTTTGCTTTTGCAAGTTCTCCCGTTACGGTTCTAGAGAAGCTGGTGTGAATGTGTTTGCCAGAGTACCAAAGTTCAGGGACTCCAGAACAGAGCCCGTCTTCTCTCGTAACATACCACAGACTGAAACTAGAAAAGCACTCGGAGAGCGCAGACCTCCGCCAAGATCATGTCCCCTCATATTGTGACTTAAACAAAAACTTCTACTCCTGCATTCATTTAATCGCCATCATTGGATTCCTTGACCATGAAAACTCACCAACAGCATCTGGAATCATGCTTGCATCACTATTACTTCAATAGTTATTTCCAAAAATCCATATTTCCATAATGGCGGTTTTCTTCTGGATCTAGCTCTGTTGCTGTTGAAGATGCGTTGACATACTCCTGATTCAGCAGTCTTGGCTACAGTTTCGTGTTAGTTGCATGTCTGTATCTTCATTTGTTACCTTTCAGCATTGAAAATTCCAACGACGCCCTTATTTTACTGTGTTCTGGATCATATTCAGAATTTTCTCTGGATCCGGATCAACTTCAGAAACATTCTAGAACTCACTGAGATCCTTCCTTGTAATTTTTTACCAAACACTCCAAAATATGCAGGATAGTAGCTCTGGAGGACTGGACTTGGTGCAACGCACCACGCACTCTTCCTCTGGAGTCCCCAGAAACACATTTTCTCCTAACGACACTCAGACTTTCATAGAATATCTCCAGTTTATCAAACAAAACAAAAACTTTAAATTGTGTCAGTCAAGGAAGCAGCTTTGGGAAAACGACTAACTGGTCCAGCTGTTCAAACAACAGGTTTAGGGTAGCGTGGGTTGATGGATGAGTCCTCAAGCCGCACATCTACAATGTTTCCATGATGTGCGCATGTGCAAAAGGCATAGGTAGCACGTCTGAGCGGGTAGAATGAAATGTTAGAAAACCAGAATGAGAATGGAGTCTGTCTGTAGGTGCTTTGGTCAAATAAACCTATAAATGTCTACTTATGTCTACAGGAAAGGGAAATAAAGAGAGTAGTGGGCACTGAAACAATTTGGTCTTAATAACAAAACAATAGACATGAAATGGAGATTTTGTTTGTAGCAGCAGCAGCAGGAATGTCTCCTGCCAGAACAGGTCTGAGGGGAACGCTGCTGGGATGTCTGCTACTTCTCAAGCCAAATAATGTGTGATATTAACTGCAGCCAATACTATCAGTCTGGAGTAGCACAGAGATTAGGTATATTTGTACACATATGGTACAAAAACGGCTGCAGCTTTGAGCCAGTGGAGGCAAGCACTGGAAACTGGACTGCACTGTGTGGCAGTTCGATGTGTGATTGCCTGCAAACATGTCACCGTTCCAAATCTGCAGCTTGGACAAAAGAGAAAAGCACAAAAAAGTTAGCATAAAGCTAGTCTGCTGTCAGAATGGAGCCAAGTGCTAAGACTCCAAATGGCTCACAGGTGGAAAGCTTTGGCATGCAGCGAAGATTCATTTCAATACAGCATCCTGGACCATGGAAAGGCTGGAAAATCACTCTGCATAGCTGTGTCAGCCTTGGATCTGTAGAAAATAGTTAACTCTGAAGCTAAAAGTCACTACAGAGCTCTGCGGCCCCTCCAGGTTGACTCTGATACCTGTTTTCTTCATCTAGTTCTAAACAAATTTGCCATCAGGTTCATTTCCTAAAACCTCAAACCACACAACTCAAAAATGGTAAACAGCCAAAATGTCCTCACTTTACAAAGACGGCCCTCCCTCTGTGTCTAAAACTGAAACTGGTTATCAAAAGATCACACACACACTCCCTCTCTCCGAGCCCCCACTGTCCAGCCAGAGTAATAGATGGAGAATCTGGTGATTCTGTTGCTTACTCATGCATACGGCTGACAAATTGTCCCTCTCCAACTGCAGCCCAGCCACTGTGTCATTTGTGAGAGACGACAGCATCAGACAGAAAAGGGCACTAAAGACACACACAAACTGGCCCAAAAGGTGCATTTGAAGAAAATTATATATCTGAGGGCTTTAAGGCCTCCGGAGTGCGGATGAGCTACTTCTGAAGCAGTGTAGTGTGTACGTCTGAGGAACATCAAAGACATATGAGACGCTGCTTTCTCTCAATGACCTTGCTGTTTGGTGGACTGTGTGAATTTTCCTCTCATATGTGGAAGGTGGTGTATATATTTACATAAAAAGGATCAGAAACAAGAATAGAGTGCACAAAAATCACAAAAGTATGAATTTTGACTGGATTTACCAGTGAGATAGGACGCATAATGTTCCCCACTCTCCATTTATAGTGTATAATGTGACCCATATACACTCCAGTGGTCCCCACTTACAGTATAATTTAACCCACATGTTGCACACCTCTCTGTGGACCTTCCATTATAATACAACCCATATTCTCTGCAGCAGACTCTGATATCTCTGTTACTGGGAGTCTAGTATTTAAACTTGCAACCACATCTTGCGCTATTAGCATTAACACGGGCAAAAATATTCCATCCATTCATTTTCTGTACCCGTTGGTTCCAGTGCAGGGTCGGGAGGGGGCTCGAGCCCATCCCAGCAGCTGCTCGGTGGGACGCAGAGAACACCTTTGATAGGTCACCAGTTCATCACCGAGGCAGATAAACTGACTATTAAAAATCAAACAGTGGCAGAAAGGATCCAATTGGGTTCTGGGGTCCACAAAGGGTTAATAAGTGAAACCTTCCTGTGACCGGTCCATGTAACAGGGTTCTTGCAGGTTTCAGCAAGTTAAATTTAAGACCTTTTCAAGATCTTTATGAATTAAATTTAAGACCAACATGATGCATTACCAGAAACATTTTCATGATCACAGAAATTCAAAACCTTTTATTTTTGATTAATTTAGTAAATAAAACTTTCTTTGCATTAAAAAAGAGACTGAAGCCCCGTTTCCACCAGCAGGTCCGGGTCGGGCCGGATCCACGTTTTATTGTGTCTCCACTAGGGCTGCACGATTAACCTTAACCGCATCGATATGGAGGTTTAAAATACTGCGATAACCAAACCTCATGTGCCTGAGGTTTTTTTTTTTTCCTCTGACATTTGAGTGACAAACCTATTCGCCAATCAAAACGGTTGCGCCCTGCGTTCCTGGCTTGTTGGCCAATCAGACATGGTGACAGCCGATAGAGCTGAAGCTCCACTCAGACATCCATCAGTCCGACTGTCCAAGATTCTGTTAGTAATTTATTCTGTTAAGTTTCTGTTTCATTCATTAGTGAGATCTGATGTTCACTTTTATCAGGAATAATTCAACAGACAGATTAAAGTTAAGCCAATGGGAATATTAAAAGTAACAGAACTATTACTTTTCCAAGTGATTATTTATTTTTACAAAGCTGAAACTTCGTTACAAACGCTGTTACTTTTGGGAGATGGAGTTAGTAACTATAATTAATCACTTTTGCAGTAATCACAAAACACTGAACAAACTCAATCACTGTGTAGTTTTTATTAGAGATTTCTCAGGTTCAACATTAGACAGAAGCCAGGAGAGGATGCTGGACACACAATATTTTTTAAAGTATATCATTGTTGTTAATGTAACAACTTCTTTTATTCATAATTTTAGATTTATGCATTTAAAACTATCAAATGTAAAAATCGCAAATCGAATCGCAATATTTGTCAGAAAAATCGCAATTAGGTTTTTTGTCAAAATCGTGCAGGCCTAGTCTAGGATGGGTACACTTATAGTTGACCTGACCCGGCCTACTTTTTTGGTACCCTTTGCGAGGGGTACTGATCTAACCAATCCAGACCAAAGAGGTGGAGCTTATCTGTTGATTCGTTAAAAAAATCTGTCACTTCCAGCGTGACCCTGCGTAAAAACCAAAGATGCATTCATGATGCTTTGGTAAAAAGGTGTTACACGGCGATGATGTCACGCTGTCACATAGCAGCGCCATCTGGTTGATACTCCGCCTCCAGTTTAAGGGGACAGTTTGCCGTGGGGACGTAAAGTGAAATCAACATATCCATACCAAAACCCACCCAACTTGGCCCAACCCGACCCGACCCAGACCCGCTGGTGGAAACAGGGCTTAAAAGTGCATTCACACCAGGATGGTGCAGGACTCGGTCTGACTGGGCAGGGATTTGAGGAAATTCCCCACCTTTGTTTGCTTCGGTTTGCATTCATGCCGCAGTAACTGAAGCAGACCAAACTGTCTGGTTAAACCACCGACGCTCCCCAATAACAACCACTGATGATGATGAAGAAGAGGAAGAAGAAGAAACCCCGACTCTGTGATTTAAGTAGAAATCTTTCTGCTTCTCATTATTAGGCTGCTCCATCTCTGTCTACACACGTTCCAGCTGTTTATCGTTGTTGTTTTTGACCTCGGCTTCTTCCAACACGCGCTGTTTGCTTTGTTTTTCCTCTGACCCAAACGGTAATCTACCCCACTTCCTCCTACTTCTTCTTCTTCTGCTGCTTTGTTATGGTCGACAAATGTCAGTTCCATTAGGTGCGCTGATAGTCCAACAGTCCGTTTGCACGTGAACCGAGACCCCGCGGCCTTCAGACGGACCAGAGTCCGCTTCTTTGGTGCACCAGAGTATGGTTGGTGTTCAGACTGCACCAAACAGCCAGAGTGTGAACGCACTCTAAACCAATTCAGTACTCGAACTATCAAAACTGTACATTTTTAACCAAAGTAACTTTCCCAACATTAGCATTTCTTCCAAAGTCGTCCTCTGAGTCACATTTGTGTTTGAGTCTCTGAAATTGACCAAAGGGGATATTTTCTATTAGCCAAGGAGGATGGAGACTGTCCACCCAAAGAATTGTATGGCCAGCTGGTTTTCTGAATATAGAGGTATGTAAGTCTCCACTCTCATCTTTAAAGATTTTAAAGTCTAAGAAATTGATTTCCGATGAGGAAAAGTCCAGGCTGAGCTTTAAGTTTTTATTTGTATGGTTCAGATACGAAGGGAACTGAAGAAATTCTGTTTCTGTTCTGGACCACGGTAGGATGATATCATCAAGGTATCTGCCCCACCATATCATTTCATCCCGGTCAGAGTTTACAAATGAGAGCCTGTTTTGCTCCCATCTGTTCCAATCTGTTTATACCGTGGCCTGAATAAGTATGTGGATAAAATGAAAAGAGCCTGAGAACTGGTTGTCTATCCTTCTTAAGTTTGACGGTCCAAACCCTGGTTTACAGTCCATGTGTCAATATCCTTCATAAATAAAGCGAACCCCAGTTGTCCCATGTCACTTGTAAGTGTAACAGACAAGATACACAACTTTGCTGAGTGTGTTTGTTAGGTCACACAGATCAAGCCAATGCTTTCATCCAAAGAGTGTATCACACTGAATGAGTTTTCTGATAGTGGGAGGGATCAGTGTTCTGCTCTGGTCTACGACAAAACTGATCTGTACATCTACATAAACTCGGGGTTAATAAATATACTCATGTATCCATTAACATGCATGAGTCCTTTAAGTGTCATTTCAGTGTCCCCAGTCGCAAATTCCAAATTTCAGTAATTCAGAAATGGCTGCCAGGCCTTATAAAACCTCTGGGTTGATCCCCTGAGTGAGTATTTCAATTTCTCAAGTTTCAAGTGTGCTATTACATCCTAAACACAGCGCTTGTGTGTAGGAGGTCTAGTTGATTTCCAGTCACATAGAATAAGGCGCGTGGCTAGTAGGGATGGCAAAGCGATGGCGTCTGACTGTTCCTCAGATGTTGCTACCTCAGCAGGGACCACACCAACCAATGCAATTTCAGGAGTGACGTCTATCTCTGCCGGAGATATAAGAGTGTTAAAAACTGAACCCCCAAAAACTGTAGCAACTCTGGGCATGCCTTAAACATATGACAGGAGGTGGCCGGAGCCTTCAGATAGTTCAGCAGCTAAAAATCTGCACAGTGGCTTTTGTTTAGGAAGTTACCGGATGTTTTACATTGAATCCCGTGTCTGACTTCCTGTCCGGTCCGATCTGAGCTACTTGAATTTGCGCAGTGTCGGTGCGTGCTCTGTCAAAAATAAAGGTGGCGCGTACATTTAGCACAGCGACGCGACGATGGACCGCTCACACGCTGTAGCATGTTTGAAATAAATAAAACTGACTACAACAGGCATAATTTGGTGCGCATGGCGCAGCGCTGCGCTCATGGACCCGGTGTAAAGCCAGGGTTACACCAGTGGAGCCGGTGCAGCACTGCCAATGGAACAAGCAAAATTTTCTTTATAAGATTTTTGGAATAAGATGCATTACCTTAAAACAAGATCTTAAAGAGAAACTGAAATGTTTCTCTTTAAGTTATTTTGTCTTTTTTATTTTGAGTGTGATGAGATATTTTCACTAGAAATTTGAAAAATATACTTGGAAAGATTTGAGTTTTTGCAGTGTATGTCCACTTGCAAGCAATCAGGAGGAAAAGTAAACTATAAGA
This sequence comes from Atherinomorus stipes, assembly GCA_023101725.1. Taxonomy (NCBI): domain Eukaryota; kingdom Metazoa; phylum Chordata; class Actinopteri; order Atheriniformes; family Atherinidae; genus Atherinomorus; species Atherinomorus stipes. The sequence continues at coordinate 58,896 of JALJCO010010517.1, read as the reverse complement.
GATAAAAAGATGCAGCAATGAGAAGACACGGAAGGGCGTGTAGTTCCCCCACAGGGTGTGTTGGTCTTTGCCACATCATATATTTGCTTATTTGAGCATTTGTTCTTTTTCCGCCTCTCTCGCTCTCAGCTCATTCCTCTGGGCCAGAGTTGGGGCTGTGATAGAGATTAGGACAGCAGCAAGGCAACCAGACCTGCACCGGCTGACAAAGCTGGCGCTGGGAGTGTTTGGAGAGGTCTGCTGGGAGGACTTCAGAGTCATAGCACACTGCAAACTTTAGTGGTCTTAATACAAGTAAAAAAACACTGAAATTGAGAATAATCAGACTATAATCAAGTGAAATTATCTGTCCATGCAGTAAGATAATTACACTTGGGAAGATTTCTTGAAATAGCCTCAGGAAAAATACATAGAGAAATATCTTTTCAAAAGTTATAAAAAACTCATTTCAAGTCCTTCATTTAGTGAAAAATCCCTCAAAACTAGTCTGGTAATGCTTATTTTGAGTGTTGCTCTTTCTCATTTTAAAGTAAAAAAAAAATCTTAAAACAAGATAATTTTTTTCTTTTAAGCAGCATCTGTGAAGGAGCAGCACATCACCCACCAACCTCCAAACCCGCATGTACCTGAATGAAGTTTGGTGAAGGTTCTTTTACCAAGGCTCAGATTGGTCTGGATGACCTGGGGCTTGATCTCCTGATATCTGAGTACGTGACAACCTGCTCCACCACCCAGCCACTGTTTCAGACTGTTAGATGTTCGTCTCTGAAATCACTTCTGGAAATCCTGCTTAGTTGTTCTTGTTTTAAGATCTTTTCTCTTAAAATGAGAAGCAGCAACACTAAAAACCAGCATCACCAGACTAGTTTAAAGTGTTTATCACTTGATAAGAAACTTGAATCGAGTTTTTCAGCAAGTTCCCACTTGTCTAACATCTAGATATTCTTCTTTTTACAAGAAACTTGTGTGTCTGAACTGATACATGAGGTCTGAAAACAAGTTTTTACAGCAAAAGGAAAGACAAAGTGATCTGAAACAGTGTCTTAGTGAGATAATTTACTTTCATATGCAAATAAAATATCCAATTTCAAGATTCACATAAGAAATAAAAGACATTTTCTCTCATAACTAGATTAATAATCTTACACATTGTAGTCTTGTCAAGTATATTACTCTCAAATTAAGAAAGTTAAGACAGTTTTTTGTTGAATATAAGAATCTAAGACTTGGTTACATAGACTGTTTTTGCAAGGAGAGAGACAAGGAGCTCGGGCAGAAACTGAAGCATTTTTGACGGGGCTGAAATAGTTGATTAGGTAAAATTGCTCCGTTCTGGTTTGAGGGTTTGAGTCAGAGGCTTTCACACGGCAGAGTTGGCTTTAAGAAGACAACATGCCTTCCTGCATGTGTAGCTGTTTAAGGCTGACTACACAGTCTGTATATCAGGGTGTGAGTGCTGTGCGGCCCACAGGGACTCTCGCAGACAAACACTCAACACTTGCAAAGTGCTGAATTCACAACATTTCAAGAGCTACCACTTTACCGGTGCAAACCGCACGCCACCGGTCGCCACTGTCACACACAATATGGAGTCCATACGCCTGTGATGGCATCCAGATGAGTTGATTTTAAAGAGGTGCATGGCAGGGAGCCGTGCTGGGTCTGATTAAACCACTGAAGGCGTAACAAGCATCAGTACAGCGTCTTCCACGTCGGTCTTGAAACAATAAGGTGCTTACAGCACATGAATAATGAGGCAGGCTTCGCTTCTGCAATTACTCCCCTGACGGCCATGTTTTCAGTCTAATCCAAGAATATATGACAGTAAAATTAAAAGAAAAACCTGGAAAATCACAGAAACTTTCCATTTTGTAAATGGTTAAAGCAAACTAAGAAGTCTGAAAACATGGCTTGATGGACTCAAGGATCCGTGAGGATTCATGGAAAGCAAATGCAGAGCAACAAGGAGGATTTCAGGTGGGAAAATGACCCACGAACTGTCGTCTGCTGCAAAAGTATGGAAGCGTACGACATTCGCCAGAAAAATGCAATTGTTTTGTTTTTCCGCATTAATGAGATAACGCTGCTGTGATTATTCTAGATGATGTTCTGTGACTGTCGGCTCTGCAGGTTTCTTTTAGATGTTTTGTTTCCAACAGAAAGGCTCCGACAGGCCCAAGTCAGGACCGCATTACTTTAGTTTTTTAAAGTCAATGAAATACACTTCCGTACAAAAGTCCCATGGTGTGAATGTCCCTGCACAAAAACTGCTATAAAATCATTAAAGAGTTGATATCTTTATTTCTGTTTAAAAAAAAAAAAAAACTGGCTTGAATATTTCAATTACTGCCTTATATAAAAGAAAAATGCAACAACTGAATTTTTTCCAGAAAATAAACAGTAGATGGATGGGTCTTTGGATATCCCAAAGATTAGCTACAAAATTGATTTGATTGCTTCTGTATCTTTATAGTGGGACCTTATAAGGCCCCCTGTGATTGTTACTCAACAACAATGGTGATAAACGACGCATGAATGACGGAGATCATTGCAATGTGGCTCCAAATTAAACTGCAGAAGCTAGGCTACAAGCAGCACAAACATTTTTAAAATGGTCAAAATACAACTAAAGTTGTATCCAAATAAAATAAAAAAATGTAAAACGTAAATACACGGCGTAACAGTAACCTATTCACAACATTTCTGTCTCGACAGCCACAACTCAAACCTGCACAAATTACATATCAAATGAAAGCAGAGACTCTGCAGAATCCAAACATGCTCCACAGTCCTCTACACCAAAGATTACAGAGACAGAAGCCGATAAGCAGCAGCAGCAGAAACCGCTCAGCCACAAACTAGTTTCAAACATTTCTCCTACCTTTGCTGGTTCTCTGTGAAAACTATTCTTTACCGTTAAATCCACACTTGATTCTTTTAAAACAATCTCTGGGGCAACACGTGAAACACTACTTTTGGTTTAGACAAAGGTCTTTAGGACCCAGCAGACAGCTTCACAATCCACCAATGCAGGTATCAGCCATTACTGAATCACTGCCTTCTGCTGGCTCTGATTGGCTGAAAGTACTGTCAGTCTTTCCCGTGGGGGTCTAGATACGTTCTGCTGGCTCTAAACAATTGATTAATGTCTCATTTACCAAAATCAACCAATCTGTTGTGGAGTTAATCAAGTAAACCCAGTTGCAGCCGCAGATCCAGAGTTGTGTCGTGGAACTGGGCGTGGTTTGTGGTGAAAATGGGCGTAGTTTGTTGTGACGTGGGCAGGTGGTCTTTAGGGTAAGGGGAGCGGTTAGGGTTAGGGTTAGATTCCACTCATTCCTACGGTGGGCGTGGCTTGTAGTGGCTCCAGCTACTCGAGTCATGGGCCTGTGCAACCACAAACAGCCAGGTAAGGACGCTGTGAAGGTGCTGTGAAAGATATTTATTACGGAAGAGTAATAATACATGATGGACAATAACATTGCCAACTGTGCCAAATTGTGCCAAAGTGGCCATTTTGGAAACCTCGCCTGAACTTTTTGTAGAATTGTAGGAATATCGGGGAAATGTAAAGTGTAAAGGACTGAGTGATAAACCGAAAATTTACCAACACCGACGTTTACAGCGATAACCAACGTCATTTTTTCCCATGTCGGTATGTTCGGTGCTGCGGCCCCTTTCAGAAAGCCGGTAGTGGAATTGCCGCACGGGATGTTTTTGTTCTCTCAAACTTGCCGTAGTTTCTTGTAACGTGACATTCCTGCACTGGAGCTTCGTGTTTTTCATCATCTTTTGCATGTTTTCTGTACAACATACGTCTGTAAACGATCAGTGACGTTTATTTGATGTCAGTGTAAAGTGATAAACGTTTGAAGAAACGTTTGTGTTAAACGTTTTGACAACATACAGATAGACCACTCCCACACTCAAACAACAGATTTCCATTCTGCTTGCTTTGATGCTGGACAGGACAAGTAGAAAAAAAAAAAACGTTTTGACAACAGTAGTGATGCTAATTGCGTTAGCCTGTCTATGGGTTTTTCAATGTTAAGTTAGCATTCATGCTAAGAGATAGTCGTGTGTGCATTTAATGGGAGACTCAGCACTGATTTTCATGGACACAAAGTAATATTTTCTCATGTAAATAAGAATCTTACTCATTTAAGTTAATCAGTTTAATAATTAATAATTCATTCATTCATTTGTATATTTGTATGTTTGTATTTCAGTTTCACAGTACTTCTATAATAAAATCAGACTCCTGCAAGAACAAATCTGAATTAGGCTATAAACACAAAATGTACAACATTTAACTACAAAAAGAGAAACAACAGAAAAAAATGATGGAAACTATTTTGGAAAAGAGATAAAATGGTGCAGTCATAGATCACAATGAAAATAAAACAGGCTAAACTTAAACAATCTGTAAAAACCTGGATTTTACTTGTTTAGACAGGCCATTAAAGCACAAAATTTCATTGAACAATTAATTTATTTATTTAAATTTTCTTAGAATTTTTTTGAAAGAACTTCCAAACATAGCAGACATTTTCTACATCAACAGCTGATTTTTTTCTTTTTTTTCTTAAATTTTTTTTCTTTCCAACCAGTGTTAGATGTTTGTTTCCAAATGAAGCCCCAGATGCTTCAGGGCTTCCATTAGCAATAGCATTAATGTTAGCATTAGCATTGGTGTTAGCATTAATGTTAGCGTTAGCTTGTGCTATCCAGTCTTCTCAGCTTTACTTTATCTCCACTCACTAATCTGTATTTAATCAATTGGAGTGGATTTTTGCCTCTTTTGGGGTGGTTTGGGACCATTTTTGTCTTCATTATTTATGATTCTTCTTTACTACGTTAGCTACAGGCTGGCAGCTAGCTGAGTGTCTTCTTCACTCGTAGCCCGGATTTATCCAGCAGCTGCTGCATCATGACAGAAACATCTGTGGTCTGATGTTAATTTCAGCCAAAACCCAACCATATCAAGATTTTGCTTTTAAACTACTTCAGTTCACTGATTTCTTTAAGGAAGAAGAACTTGAACCTTGCAATGATGGCACAAACCAGGAAAAAAATGGTTTGAGAGAAGCATCTCATCTACATTACGTAAAGTTAATCAGCTTTGTTTCCTCGTCTACTTAATCAACTTATAACATTGTGACGTTTATCATGTTCAAAAGGAGTTTCTACAAACTGAAACCTTTCTAGTTCGTTCTACTTAGTCACTCCCATCAATGAAAACTTAATTTTCCTACTACACTGAACTTAAAAGTTGATGTGAAATACACTCACGTTTTTATCAAGCATTACTTAAAATTTTTAGGACAACCAGTTTCCTCAAATTTTTAAAGTAAATTCAACTCATCCGGGTTTAAGAGTGTTCTGCTTGTTTGATGAACTCTGACAAATTAGCGCCACCAGGTGGGGGGAGGCTACATTGCAACTCATCCAGTCATAAATAACAGAGTAACCATACGGTCCTCACGGCCTCTAGGTGGCGCTGGAGGCCCGAGCTTCGGCTGCGGCCCCGTGGTTCAGAATCACTGACGTAGCCTACACCACCGTGCAGACATGACAGAAATCCCAGTTCACTCCACCAGCAGGTTTCCTGTGTGCGTGATGTTAAACCACCGTTAGAAACTCCTCACATCCAGCAGCAGTCGTAGATGACAACGTGTGACGGAGATGCAGCAGTGGAGTCATCACGTCTGAGTCTTCCTGCTCCTCTACACCCACAGCTGCAGATTAGCCCGCTTAGCGCTCACCGCAGGGTGAGCTAATCACCAGCCCCCACCCCCCATCCCTCCCTCCATCCATCCGGTCGACCCCCACCGAACCCGCCCCCGTACTGCCCGCGGGGCATCGTCACGGTAACGGTGGTGTGACAGTAATCTTCCTCTGACACTTTCATGCTTCTTTCACTCTTTCTATTTTTGAATAAGGGAAATGAGTTAGGATGGGGGTCACTGCCCCCCTCCAAAATCACCCCACCCTACTCAGGGTACCACCACACCATGATGTCCCCCCCCCAGAGGAGACAAAGCCGAGTTTAGCCAGCCTGGAGCATAGAGATGCCCCCCCCCCCCACCCTCATTTCTAAAAATACTTCCACACAATACAACAGATAATAGGTTTATTCAATAACGCAGCAGCTCACGGTCATACTGACCCCCCCCCCAACATCGCTGGATGCCACCGCAGGTGATGAAGACAACCACAAATAAAAACTAGCATCTGTCACATTTAGCAGCAGCACAAACAACAACAACAACAACAAAACAGCAGAAAACTGTTCATGGAAAGAAATCAAGACAAAATGCCAATTTAGGATTAAAAGGCTAAAACGGGAGCCGGTCTGTCACTCACCGCCATCGTCATCGTCAGTCATTTTAACCGCTAATACCCAGATCTGTTTCCATAGAGACAAACTAAACACCACAAAAAGAAAATTAAATGCAGCTGAATGTTAGATCAATTATCAAATATGGATAGATAATATATCTAACATGAAATAAAACGTGCAGTCCTCAGAATTACTCATACCCTCCAATTAATGAAGGAAATAAAATCATCTGTCAGTGAAATACGTTCAAATTGACAAAAGAATTAATAAATAAAAATTCTCTGAAAATCATGACATTGATTTTAAATTGTGGTTTAAAAGAAATATTAAAAACAAACACAGTAAAAATAAAATAAGTAAACAAGCATGATGGGGCTCCAAAGCTAAAATATTATTGAGCAACACTTTGATACAATCACTGCAATCAGGTGTTTTCTGTAACGTCCAATCAGACGTCTGCACCTGTTGACAGGTATGTTGGTCCATGTTCATGGGAAAGATTTATTATCATTTCCAACCACAATTCAAAAGCAATATTTTATTTCACTAAAGTTTGTTCATTTAGTTTATTTTTGTTTTTTATTATTATTATCATTAGTTTCTTTAGTTTCATGTTATTTGATTTACGATTGTGAATTTAGACTTTTCTTTAACTGGAGGGTGTGAATGATTTTGAGGATGACTGTATAATAGTAAATCAAATAAATGAACTAGATAGATAAAAAAAAAAAAAAAAGTAAGCTTTGTATCAAATTTGCAACTACAGGCATCAAGGGGTTAAATGTGTGAAAATGGGTCCAAACATAAAATAAATAAACAAATAAAAAGGAAGTTAACTGTTGTAATGAAGAGGTATTCATCAGTATTTATGATGCGAGGAGAACATGTGTGAATAAAAACCAGTTCCAGCACGTGTGTCGATGCTGCTGATGCAACGTGTTTCCAGTTTCTGGACAACAATCAGGTTCAACCGCTTGTTCTGTAGCATCGGTTCATTGTTGATTGTCCACACTCAGAAACAGAGGTACAAGACAGGATCATTTCTGTACCTGTAGGTACATTTTTTACAAATGTTCTCTTAAAAGTACAATATTGGTCTTTATGAGGCCAGAAGTACCTATATACTATGAAAAAGGGTCCTAAGTAATATAAAGTACAAATTTGTACCATTTCAACCCTAAGGGTACCTGCAGCATTGAAAAATGTGTGTAGCTTGTACAATAACTATAAATAGCAGTACTTCTAAACAGTAGTATAATTATAGTTATTATATTATGATTTTCATAATAATCATAGTAATAATTATATGTATAATTATATATGTGTTTGGCCAAATATTTATATAATAATTATTCATTTATTATTAGCATCTTTGATTGTTGTCATAATCTCTATTTTATTGACTTTTATTCATCATTTTTAATTGGTTTAATTGTACTTTATTACTTGTACTTGATAAGGTACAAAAATGGACCAGGACCGCAGGTACAGAAGGAACCCCCCCAGCGACAAGCTTTGGACCCTTTTCAGTACAAACTGGTTCCTCTATTTTTGAGTGTGTGGGTTTTTTATGGGTTTTTTATGGCCGTGGCGACGTGCCACTGCTGCACACGTACACGAGGAGACGGAGGTCAGGCGGAAGCTCGACCTCCGGACACACACGAGCTGAGTCACGATGACTAAACCACCTGTATTTTCTAAGTTATTCTCAGGCCTTGTCTGAACTGGCATCCGTGGAGGAATTTATCTCCTTGTTGAGCACAATGAGAAGCGATGTGTCTGTAAGCAGAAGGTAGCTCTCCACACAATAGGAAAGCAGCCAGATTTAAGAGCACTGTCGCTCGGTGTGCGCCAAGCATCTCCATAAATCCTAATACACATTCCACAGTCCCTGTGGAACAAAAGCCCAAAAAAAAGGGGAGAAACGGCAAAGAAAGGGAGGGAATGAATGCATTTTCTTCTTATCTATCTGTCTTTCACTCTCCTTCCCCAGTGAGAGAGGCAGGAGGGAATAAATGGCTCCCCTCTCCTCTCCTCTCGGCTCGGTGTGGGCTGACAGCGCAGCAGATGGCGGTTTAAGCAGAGAATTTATGAGCGCCACAATCTTAATGTTGCAGAAAGAAAAGAAAAGGACTCGCATCAAACGCCACTGACAAATGCACTCGCTAATATTAATGCACTCCTCATTCATCCAATATGCTGCCTAATTGCTTTTCTGTACACAGTAATATGGCACCTGCTGCTCAAGTCCGGCGCTCGCGTCAGGAGAGAGGAGGAGGAGGAGGAGGACGGGACGGACGTGGAAGTGGAGACACACCACAAGCAAAGTGTCTCTCACTCTCTTTTCATCTTTGTCTCTCCCTTTTCTCTCCTTCTCCGTGTGATGGATGCAAGGCTGTGGATCATGCGCCAGACCTGTCAGTGTTCCTAATTAAAATTTTATACTTAAAGGCTCAGGGAAAAAATAAAAGCGTCTGAGAGGCACTCTGTAAACAATCAGTTACGAGAGGAGCAGAAAGGAGAGGCCATCACGGACACAAAGCGACGGCGCGGCACGCACAATCCCACTTTAAACACCCACAAAATCCTCCTGCTCTCTTCCAGCTTTACAAGGCCGAGCCGCTCCCGGATAAGACCCCAATTCAGAGGCCCGAAAAGCAGCCGGCCGCCCACCTTCGCAGGGAAGAGAGGAGAAAGCCGCTCTTTCACGGGCTCGCGTCCAACTGCCAAATGTAATAAAAGCGTGGGCTCGTACGACTGTGTCACCTTCAGTCTGGAGTGTTTTCACAGGACTGAGCTGGAGACGCGAGAACAGGCCCGGTCGTGGCTTCAGGTCGGGACATCCAAACATTAAAACCAGTGCTGTATGATTCCACATGCATGATGAATTATTGAGGTTGCACAAACAAGCAGCTGCATTTCTCTCAACTTTTGCTTTTCTCATCATTTCCTTTCACCCGATCTAACTTTTTAAAGCCAGACAGATGAATATCATCATTTCAGTGTTTTGCATCATGTTTATTTGAAGGAGGGCCCATCTGGGGGCTGTGGAAGCCCCCTATAGCCCCACCATTATCTGCCCTCCAGCTGCTGTTAAATGCACTAAATTGTAAAATAATGAGTTTGTAAATTGCACGCAATTACGGATGCAAATTGAATAAATCCTCCAAACTATAGATTGTCCTTTCTCCTCACATCAACGCTTAATTGATGCACGTTTGATGGAGAGAAAAAGCAGGTATTTCTTTGAGCGCTGGGCTGAGAAACTGCAAATGCATTTTGTTGTTTGAGGCGTTTGAGTCGGCGTGGAAAGATGAATTATGATTTGATGGAACAGAGTGTGCAGTACTCGCTGGAGTGAGAGGTGCCGCATGCAAAGCCGCTCGCTCGGTGAGCGATCAGTCCTTGTGATGAGGGAGTGCGGCACATTAAGCCAACAAAGGTTTCATGTTAATGTGATGCAGCTGAAGGAAGGAGGGAAGGAAAGCAGCACGGAGCTGCTGGTCGTTATTTTCCTCACATGAAACACTGATAATTACCTAAATATTGTTCTAAGCGCGGCTCCTTGTAAAACTGTGATCGGAGGTTAAAAAGCCAAAAATGTTTGAAGCAAACAGGGAAAAGGTTTAGCGGCCGGAGCGGCGCGACTCATCGTGGCGAGGTAATAATTAATCAGTGCATCATTACTTAAATAACCCCGGTGCTCTGCGTCCAATCAGCGGCTCGGACCAGCCGGGGGAAGGAAGCACGTGCAGGTTATGGGCTTCGTGTTGTTTTTCTACAGGTAACATTCCCATATTTAAACCTACTGAAAAGTTGTCACCATATTTCCTTCGTCCACACTGCTCACAGCTGTGTGGACGCCAGCTTCTTCCACCCAGCTTCCTAAACGTTTTCTTTTCTCCGCCACGAAAAGCAGATGAATTCTTAAACTCAACATATGCAAGTTGTAATAATGAGCCAGCAGACTCCGACACATCACACACACACACACACACACACAGTCAATCAGCCAGAATTCCCTCTGAGCGTCCGACACACACACACCTGCTTCCTCCTGCAGCGTCTGCACATGTGGGCGGATGCGTTTACATGGCCGCCGTGTGTATCTGTACCATATGTGTATCAGTGTAACTCTTTTATGAGTGAAATGGAGAACACTCTGCACCTGAAGGCAGGAAAAATAAATAAATAAATAAATCAAGGAGAGACTTCAGTTTAGGACGTGAGTCATATTCAGCAGGAGAAGACGATCTGAGCTGCACACACACGAAAACAAGTCAAATAACAGCAGAGATAGGAAATAATTTTCCAGGGAGATTCCATCTGCTCGCTCCAACTACACTGATTTCCCTCCTGGGACGAATAACTGGGATTTAATTATTTCTGATTCTGATCAGCATCATCGTACGCGGAGTTTTATAGGAGGAAAATGCATTTATAGCTGCCGAACACAAACAAGATGTGGAAATGATTCTGATCAGTTTGATTGATTGATAAGCTTTATTTTGGTAAATCTAAATAATACCAGAAACAAATAGAACAATACAAACCAATAATTTACCAAAAAAGGTACAGGCTGAAGCCGAGGCTTATACTTGCCGACCCTATTCATTAACTCGGCAGTCTACAAAACAAAATATCTTCTGTCCATTTACATAGATACATACTGTATGTACACATATACACACTCATATTCAAATATTCTTACAGATTCATACTACATATTCTCATGGTTACACAATATAGGTACACGACATTTTTATAATTTTACATTTTAAAGCTCTTTTAAAGCAGATAATTTGAGTTCATCCCTCAGTTTCACACCGATAACGGGAACACATCTAGATTTTACTTTAGTTTTTTCTTCAGCATATTCAAACACCAACAAACCTCGTAAATTATATTTACTCTCTTAACTTAAATCATTTCCGAATGCCAGAAGGAAGACTTTTGTTCACAGCTTTATACATTTCTTCCAGTATTCTAATATATACAATGTCTTTAAATTTTAAAGTATTGCCCTCAATAAAAAGTTTATTAGTAGTTCACAATATCCCACTTTATTAATAAGTCTAATAGCTTTTTTTTGTAACTTAACTAAAGTGTCAATACTTATTTTATTTGCATTTCTCCAAATTTCTGACAAATAGAGCACAACTAAGGCGGAGTATGTAATATACAAACCTTTTACATTGATTAAATCTTTTACTTTAAACAATATTCTGATAATTTTTGCTATTTTATTTCTAATATATTCAATGTGAGGCTTCCAGCTAAGTTTGCTGTCTGTAATGATACCTAGAAATTTCACCATGTAAGACCTCGCGCATCATGTCTGATAAAAACTGGACACACGATTCCCGTTTGACACCAACGCTTCAGCACTGTCCACTTTATTCCAGCTCACAGTCGTCCTCAAAGTTATTCAAGCCCTCCAATTAAAGAAGAAAATAATTAAAAATTATTGAAAATCATGATATTGATTTTAAATTGTGGTTTAAAAGATAAATATTAAAAACAAACACACAAAAAATAAAACAAGTAAACAAGCATGATGGGGCTCCAGTAAAATTTTGTTGAGCAACACTTTGAGCCAATCACTGCAATCAGGTGTTTTCTGTAACGTCCAATCAGACGTCTGCACCTGCTGACAGGCGTGTTGGTCCATGTTCATGAGAAAAGTGCTCTAATGTGTCTGAGACAGTTTTGTTTGTTTGGTTTAAAAAAATATATTATGTCAACCCAAAATTTAAAATCAATATTTTATTTCACTAAATTCTAATTTTGTAAATTTTTCTTTATTATTAGTGTCTCTAGTTTCTTGTTATTTAATTATTGTTGTGAGTTTAGGCTTTTTTTTAATTGGAGGATATGAATAATTTTGAGGACGACTGTACATCTGCATCCCTGCTGTCATTTCTAAGCTTCTGCACATCATCACGCCACTCAGCGCCAAAACCACGTCTCCGGTGGACAGTCGTACTTTTCACTGGCTGCATCGGATGACAGGAACTTGTTTCTCTGCTTCTGAAGACCATCCAAAGCAATTTCTAGAGGAATTTCCTGGCACTTACCAGGCCGACATTGTGAAATAAGAACGTGTGCGTCATGTTTTGCCTGGTGAGGTAAATGTTGAATACTAAGTCCTGTATCACCACACAGTAATAACCATAGACACACTGTGTACGTAGGCATCTCACTGGCTGCTGATTGGTGCATCGATGTATCGATGATAAATTGTGGTTTCAACGGAAATATATAAAAAACAAAAACACAACAAATAAAACAAGCAAACAAGCATGATCCTGAACCAAATTGTTGTTGAGCAACACTTTGAGACAATCAGTGCAATCAGGTGTTTTCTGTAACGTCCAATCAGACGTCTGCACCTGTTGACAGGTACGTTGGTCCATGTTCATGGGAAAGATGCTCTAATGTGTCTGAGACAGTTTGGTTTATTTTGTTTTTTCTAATTATTATTTTCAAGCACAATTTGAAGCAATATTTAATTTCACTATATTATAATTTTAGTTTTTTTTCATTCATTATTCATTTTTTAGTTTAATGTTATTTGAATTACTATTGTGAATTCATACCCTTTGATTTGAGGGTATGAATCATTTTGAAGATGACTGTATATAAAACATATTTCACTGTTTTTATGAGAGCTGATGGAGCTAGACTGAGCAACACTTTTTTTTTTTCTTATCTTATTTTGTTTTATTTTTATTGCTGGATATTTTGTATGTGCAGCACTTTGGAGACATGTTCTGTCTTTAATATACGCTCTCAAAAACAGAGGTACGAGACAGGAACATTTCTGTATCTGTAGGTACATTTTTTACAAATGTTCTCTCAAAAGTACAATATTGGTCTTTATGAGGCCAGAAGTATCTATATAGTATGAAAAAGGGTTCAAAGTAATATAAAGTACAAATTTGTACCATTTCAACCCTAAGGGTACCTGCAGCATTGAAAAATGTGTGTAGCTTTTACAGTAACAGTGGTATAATTATAGTTACTATTTTATGATTTTCATAATAATCATAGTAATAATTATGTATAATTATTTATGTGTTTGGCCTAATATTTATGTAATAATTATTCATTTATTATTAGCATCTTTGATTGTTGTCATAATCTCTATTTTATTGACTTTTATTCATCATTTTTAATTGGTTTAATTGTACTTTATTAACTCTTACAGCTTGATAAGGTACAAAAATGGACCAGGACTGATGGTACAGAAATGTCTTTCAGAAAGGAACCCCCCCCCCCCCCAGCAACAAGCTTTGTACCCTTTTAGGTACAAACTGGTACCTCTGTGTTTGAGTGTGTACTTTATGAATAAAGTGGGTTGTTTTGGATAATCACACTAACTAAGAGTAAAAAAAGACATTATTGAATATGTTTGCTGTCCATTATTTCTTGTGTTAGTCATTGAAAAATGAACAAACTCCGGAGTTAAATGCAGCACTTGAGAATAAGACGAGCGCTGGAGCCACCGCAGGCTTTACTTGGTCACCACAACTCACTGTGTTTTATAGATGTGCTGACGGGGGGGGGGGGGCAGGGAAGAAAATCACTCCCTGAATTAATCACAAGCACATGCAAGTTGGAGAAAGACCATCATCATCATCATCATCTTCACTAGAGATGTACTACCCAGAATGCTTTTCCACAAGCCGACTCATTAGCCACAGAAAGGTCAAGTAAAGTCAGAGTGTGATTAGAGAGAGGAGGGGGGGGGGGGGGACCAGACAGACGAGGAGAGGAAGAAGCAGCTCGCGTACATCTAGCTTTGGACTCGTGCCAGATCATCTCTCGCTCTCTCTCTCTTTTTTTAATTTGCCACCTTTCTCTTCTTCTCTTACCCGATGCCGAACGAGAGCTTTGCTGCTTAACGTTGGTTTCAATTTTTAATGAAATGCTTATGTTGTAGCACCTGGACGCGCTGGCGTGGAGCTGGCCCATCAGGTAAGGGTTCCCAGGAGGGTCATTAAACTCAGAGAGGCAGCGAGGAGTCTGACCCACCTGGGTGGCGGCCATGACGCCTGGGCCTCCTGGTGGCGCGCGGCGTCAGCATCGTTGCCAACGGCGTGCATGTGGTAACCCTCAAACATTTTTCTCCATTTATATCAACTTTCTTCAGATTTGAATATTTCTGATAACTTTTCTTTTTAGGGGTGTGTTTTTCTCTCTCACGCCTCTTGAACACTGTTGATGCGCTTTTCACCTACAAAATGTCCACAAATAAAAACTGCTGTAAAATCATTTACATCTTTTCATGCTTATTTTTCAGTGCAGCGTGTAAGAATTACTGACATCTAGTGGTAAAAATTAGGGATGCACGATATAATTGGCGCCCTATCGGTATCGGCCTATCGCCTTAAAACTGAGTATCAGACATCGGCCCCCCCACCGATATTTAGCAGATATTTAACTGATATTTAGCGGATCAGCCCGCTGTTTCTAAAGTCTAAAAAAAACAAAACAAAAACTTCTTTTTTACTGGCTTAACTTCTAAAGACTAGCGGTGGAAAAAAATATTGATACACTAAAATATTGTGATATTTTCATGTGCTGATATCGTATTGAAATTTAAAAACGCGGTATCCATCTATTTTACTTACAAAATCCCGTGATATTTCATTGTTCTGTTACAAAATCTCACAGGAATTCATGAAATATCGTCAGATTTTGTAACAGAACAATAAAATCTCGCAAGATTTTGTAAGTAAAATAGATTAATGCTGCGTCTTTAGACATCGATTTGGTATCTGCACATGAAAATATCACCCCGAGGCCACGTAAACATTTGTGGACAGAGACTGGGTGTGGACTCGGATGGCCTCGGCGATGCCATGTTTTTAGATATTGATTTGATATCTGCATATAAAAATATCACCGATAATCACGTCCTCTGCAGAGACAGTGGCTCTTTTTTTTTGTCGCCCTCCCCTCAACTCTCCCGATGTTATCTTCCACTATGTATCTGCAAACGTGGATGCGCATGTATGTGCTGCTCCTCAAGTCCTCCCGGTTCCAGTGTGTCATGTTTGTCTGATCTTGGATGGGTTGTGCTGGAAGAAATCTCGTTGTACTGGGACCCTGGTTCAATGACAATAAAGGCATTCTGATTCTGATATCGTGATATTTCAATGTATCAATATTTTTTTCCACCCCTATTTCTTAAAATGTCGGAAACGGATAACAAAACTGCTATTTGCTATATCTGCTTTTTTTTTTTCAGCTTTAATATCAGTATCGATATCGGTTATCGGCCACAAGTTTTAAAACATCGACATATCGGATATCGGCCAAAATTCTAATATCGTCCACCCCTAGTAAAGATGGGTTATTGAAAGAAAAGATGTTTTCTTTTAAATGACTTCATATTTCAAGCACTTTTGTGAATGTACGGTGGCCGTTAGTGGCCAAAATTCTCCCAGACATAAAGATGTTTTCATGTGTGAGTGGATACGGGGTCTCAGGTGTAGCTATGACTGGACTATGAGGAACTACTTTAATGTTTTTAAGACATTACTGATCCCAAACAGTGCTTTAACTCCCATTAAACAAGGCTGGTACAGCAGTTTTAAAGTTCAGAGTTCTCACTTCACACACATTGTTTTGTCCAGAGACACCGTAGTAAAGATGTTGGCACAGACACACACATCCATGTATGTGCACTTCCAGCAATGAGATATAAATGACTCATTCTGAGAAAACAAACATAACAGCTGTTCTAGTGAAGGTATTACACATCAATAGAAACACAGTTTTGAATTATATATCACATTTTTCTGCCATTGACCTTTGATTTTCTTACATACTGTACCTTTAAAGGTGAAAGCTACAAATTTTCAGCAAAACAACAGTTTAAAAAAAAAAAAAAACTATACATCCCCAAATCATCTAGAGGGGTGCCGAATAAAAGCATTCATTTTCCTTTTTTTAAAAGTGATAAATTTATTGCCTATAAATAATTGTTTTATCAATTTTGACAGGTCCAGAATATAAATATTTACATCTGGTTACCATGCCAATGTCTTAACTGAAGGATTCCTGAGCTAATGCTAATGGAATTAGCTCAGGAGTTGCTAGCGCAATTGTTCTGTAGAAACAGCATCTTCCCACATTTCTCACATTGAAGCGGACAGAGACAAAGAGGGACGAAGGTGAAGTTAGCAAAGAGGCTCAAAACACCGCGGAGGTTGCTGCTTTCCTCCCGGAAATACGAGTTAAACATTTGCCAATGCTAATTAATGGTTAGCCGGTACTGTAACGTTGCTAATGCTTATTGAATAAGCAAGTGTTCGTGCACCACCTACTGTGGAAAAGGAATTAAACTTCAATCATCACCTTTAAACGTCAGACCTGCTAGAAGCTACAACTGAATTGTAAATGCCAATTTGAATGTTTTAATTTTTAATCTTTATTACCTTATCACAAATAAAAAATACAAAAGCTGAATTATTTTCCACATAGAAAATTAGTTAGGGGGGGGGGCTGGTTTTAAATTGTAATGACGGAGAAGTCAATGGGGCATAAGGTTCCTGGAGGGAGTATCTGACACTACTTAAAAAAAAATGCCATTAAATCAATTTTGATGCTAATCTTATACATGTATAAGACTCTAATCATGACTAAAGACTTATCCCCTACTCATGATATAGAAAACACATCCGTTTTGGGGTGTTGCTGGTTGTTTTTTACTGTGAATAAATAAGGCAGTAATTCAAATACTTAAAGTGGCATTCAAAGGGTTAAAATCCTGAATAATGTTTAATGTTTCACAGTTTTGACTTTTTTTTTTAATGGTTTCTGGAAAAAGCAGATATTTGCAGATTTTACAGCAGTTTATGCGCGTGGATGTTTGACCACGAAGGCCACCAGAGGGATCAAAGGTTAAAATCCTCATTGTCATAATTGTTGCTTGAACCTCAAAGAATGATGAGCGCACATGCATGCATTCACTCGTCTGAGCTTGTGAGTTTGTTTACGTGAGTGTGGCAGCTGAAAACATGACAGTAGATGCAGGACTATCCCCCCCGGGAGCCAGGGATGGTGGTCTTGCCGCAGGCTTCTCCCCTGGCTCAGTGTTGAGTCAAAACATCTCCTGTGAAATAAAAAAGCCAGCGGCGCAGCGGAGAGTACTTCCCTGTCAACAGCAACACCGCCATGTGTTGGATGACAGCGATACTGACACTGCAGCCACCGTGCACTCCCAACCCTCGCCGTGTGCTCGCTGAGGTACAGAGTGTGTCACGCTGCCGGCTTTTCAAAGCAACATATGCTTGCAGCACACCAGCATCTCGTACACACACACATGCAAGACAATGGCTGCACGTTTGCCCTTCTACCTGGAATAGCCTGATCCCAGAAGGGAGTGGTGTTTTAAGATATTCCAACACTCGCACACACACATAGACGCACGATAAGTGGACCAGCAGTCTAATGGAGTTTAATTACTCCCAGCACATCCATCAGGGGCTCCACTGGAGGAGTGGAGTATTTTATCACCACTTTTAAGGGGTTATTAGTACAAATACACTGTCACCCTGCATTACCACCGCAGCGCTTTAGGGTGCCATGCCCTCACCACATTCATTACAATCCCTATCAATATCTATCAGAGCTAAGCGCTCCCTCTCTCTTCCTCCACAGTCCTCCTTCCACGTTCTATCTGCACACACTTATCATTAAAAGATGAAGCACTGACTCCCCCACACACAGCTCGTCTTCCCCATCCCTCCCTTCTTTTTCTACGTCTTCCCTTCACCTCCTCTGACAGCTCTAAAAAGTTTCACTCCATTTACTGTACGGCCCTCGTCGGGCATTCAACCGGCCCTCGTCCGACCGGCCTCTGACTCTCGTCCAGCCCTCATCTGACCCTCGTCCGACCCGCCTCTGACCCTCGTCCAGCCCTCGTCCAACCGGCCTCTGACTCTCGTCCAGCCCTCATCTGACCCTCGTCCGACCCGCCTCTGACCCTCGTCCAGCCCTCGTCCAACCAGCCTCTGACTCTCGTCTGACTCTCGTCCAGCCCTCATCCAACCCTCGTCCAGCCCTCGTCCAGCCCTCATCTGACCCTTGTCCAATCCTCATCCAACCCTCGTCTGACCCTTGTCCAATCCTCATCCAACCCTCGTCTGACCCTTGTCCAGCCCTCATCCAACCCTCGTCTGACCCTCGTCCGATTCTTGTCTAGTCCTCGTCCAGCCCTCATCCAACCCTCGTCTGACCCCTCGTCCGATTCTTGTCTAGTCCTCGTCCAACCGTCATCCAACCCTCTTCTGACCTTCGTTCGACCCTCATCTGACCTTCATCAGACCCTCGTCTGACTCTCGTCCAACCCTCGTTTTGCCCTCATTTGGCCTTCATCCGGCCCCATGGCTTGGTGGAGCGGGGTTGGTTGTCAGGGGCCCTGCCAGATGGTGGTCACTCCTTTCAACATGACAGGATCAGATGACTTCTGAACACATTATTTTCTCGTACTTACAGCCCCGAAGTGAGGATTTATAAATTTGCCTTTTTTTTTCTTTCTTTTCCAGTTTCGTGAAGTGTGTGTGTGTGCATGTGTGTGTGTGTGTTTGGCGGGGTGACAGACACATTTTAGCTTATTTTGGATAATGTTGAAAATGTTGAAAACATGTGTGAGTGTGTCATAGTGTTTAGGAATTTAGATTTAGGAAATCCCCGTATAATTTTTAAATGAGGTGAGCAGAAACAATACATGAAGATCCCAGAGATCAGTGGAAGTGGCTGATATTTTTTTTTAATGCTAGAAAGGAGCGTTTGCTCAGGATTTGTCTTGATATGCAAAATGTCCAGAGAGCACGTCAGCAGAGTTAGAATGAAAGGTTTATGGACATTAGCTGAAATGATATAAGTTCTGCAATAATGTCATCTTTTTCTGAAAGTCATAGCTACGTTTTTATCAACACAATAATTTTCAAAAAGAAAAAATAAATCTACAGAACATCCTGAGAATATCAAAAATTGTTTTATCAATTTTGGTGGGTCTAAAAAGTAAATATTTACATCTGATTACCATGCCACTGTCAGGATTCTTCGCTGTTAGCATGAGCACTGGAGTTGCTAGCACGATTGCTCTGTGTAGAACTAGCATCATCTTGCCGTCATATTTTTCACATTCATTTGGACAAAAAGTCTGTTCTGTAACGTTGCTAATGTTAATTAAACTTGTGGCTTTAATCAGACAAGATGTGGAAAAGAACTGTTGAGCCGTTTAGTTTAGTCGTGCACTGTAAAATCTAACAAACAGGTTTTACTCAAGAATTTTTTTTTATCAAATCCAATATCAATCAAACTGCAGCACTTTTCATACAACCAATGCAACAAAAATTTCTTAACAAAAATAAAAATGATTAAAACATAAAAAAACCACGTCCCTTCTACCCACACATGCTGATAGCACCATTTTTAAAAAAATGCAGCCTGTATATATATAGAACATATGTATATATATATATATATATATATATATGTATACAGTGATGGAAAAAAAATGAGAGACCACCCTTGTTTTCTCATATTTTGGTCATTTTAACGCCTGGTACTACTAAAAGTACATTTGTCTGGACAAATATGATAACAACAAAAATAGCTTATAAGAGTTTAATTTAAGAACTGATATCTCGCCATTTTTCATGCTTTTTGTGATGAGTGATTTTGGTTATTAAGTTCTTACATCAATAGCTAGACATTGTACGACCAAAAACAGCTTTTAGGCATTCTAGATTTTCTTTTCTGTCTATTTTAGTCACATGATTCACACCACAGTTGGTACTCAATTGCATAAACATTATTTTTGATGACAAGGGCGGTCTCCTAATTTATACATATATATATATATATATGTGTTTATATATATATATATATATATATATATATATATATATATATATATATATATATATGTATGTATATATACATATATTCACAGTGATTTGGCGACCTTCTGAAATTATCATGCAACCCACATAGTGGTCCTGATCCCCAGTTTAAAAACCAGTCAACTGGAGTGGTTTGAATGACATAATGCCTGTCAAATCTGGTCTTCATTTTCACCTTTTTTAATTAAAATTTTTGTCTTATTTAAATAGTTGTTTCGGCTGCTTCACAGCAGGATGTGGAGGGGTCTGGGCTCAGGTCAGAACACCGACCTCTTCGTTACGGTGCAGCAGCTACTTGGACACTTATCAGCTCAGCAGTTGATAGGACTTGAAAAGTGAAAACATGAACATTACCTATCAGTAACTTGAGAACAGTCACATAAAAACCTGCAAAAATGAACTGAAAATCATTCATTTACCATCAGTCATCATTGTAACGGGTAAACTGTTTCATGTCTGCAGCATCTTGTAGATATGAAATCAACATGATGACTGAAAAATGTTTTCCCTACTGTTTGCGACCTGTAATGCATTTATTACATTTTATTTTTCATAAATAATCCAGTTTCAGTCATTAAAATATAACAATGAGAAACAATGAGGAAAAATAATGAATTCAATGTTCAGAACAATGTTTGTTCTATGATTGTAAATGGGCATGATGTAGTTTACTTCACATTCTTTCAGCTCTTTCTGAATTCCCTCCAAAATTTTCTGCAAAATGTGAATTATTAATCAAAGTGCACAGAAATATTTTTTACATTAAGCATATTGTTCAGTGACAAAAAAAAAATCATATACATCCTGTAATTTTTTCACCCCATCCCAAAAAACAGAATAAACTATTTCTCCAATGTGCTTCATTTAAAAAAAAAATTGTTTCACACATTATTGCCATGATTTAATTCAGAGCACACAAACATTTTAAAAAGGGAAACAGGCATTAAAACCCATCAGTGAGGCTTTTAATCCACCCACAAATGTTGTTTTAAAACTTTTCTCTGTCAAGAGAAAATATCTACTCAACAATTAAACCACAATAATCATCTAAAAACTTATCATTTTGGCCTTTTTTATTGTTATTGTGTTGGTGTTTTTCTAGGCAACGACTTTCATTCGTAATGTGTAAATCTGTAGAGCGATGGGAGTTAGATATAATTCAGTCAGAATATCTGAGGGTCACACACACAGTTTAAACTTTTTGTTTGGTTCAAGTCCTTTTTTATTCTAAAAAGTGTTGAACATGCTGTATTAATTTACCTCAGTCAACAAGTTTCATCTAAAAACTGCAGATTAAACATCCGTCCAGTACAAGACAAAACACACATCCAGGTCCGACTAATTGAATTTATTTTTCTAGTTTAAAAAAGACTAAAATTCCAGCCACAGATCAACAAGGTTCAGGTAGCTACTAGCATGGCTGCCTGCGAGGGATGATGAGAATCTACAGGGAAAATTTCGTAAGAACTAAGAAAATTGAGAAAGGCGAGCAGGAAAACTAGTTTCCAACGAGTGTTATTGGGCCCGGTTACCGCTGCTGCAGACAAACGTCCATGTTATTCAGATTTCTTCTCATGAACACGGAGCACCAATGAAAACACGAAGGAAGAGAATGTGGTCACAACATGCATCTGAACGTCGGGTTTTTATTTCATTTTGGGGCAAAGACATCCAACTTCTCCGGGTGTTTTACTAAGGTTTACCTGTTATGTAGACTTTGGCCCAATTCCAATCCATCTTTTCATCCCTACCCCTTCCCCTAGCCCTTGGCCCTAACACTTGAAACAGAGTTTTAAGTGCAAGGGATTGAATCATTCCCCTAAGAAATGGGACTACCCTTCGAAATCCTCATGCGTCACCAATTTTCGTCCGTGATGCAGTAAACCGACATCACGGCTGTTTCCAGAAGAGTTTGCAATGCCGTCTGCAGCATTGAATTGTCAATAAAGTTTGCAGCAGCAATAATCTCCCTTCCCAGGGCGACTGAATTTTTTCTTCGGCTTTAGGCCGAAAAACATAAAAATGAAAGGAAGACGCCTTTGACTCAAACTTGCCGTTAATGTTACTTTTTAGACATGATCAGTTGCACGTAATGTTACAAAGCTAGCGACTTTATTCATATTTCTAATAAAACTGTAGTTAATACATCACAGCAACCTTAAATAGCAATTTTCATACTTTATTTACAAAAAATACTCACATTTATGCATTTCTCTGGCTGCTGCTGACGATTTTCTCGCCCTTTTGCCCATATGTCGCATGGACTACTTGTTTTCTAGTGTGCCCTTGAAAATCTCCGTTTCCAGGTCCAGATAGCCATACCACCTCCCCCTCGCCCTCGGTCTGAACCAGAACTGGGACATCACTACCCCTTCACATGAATGCGCAAAATGAAGGGTTAGGGCTGAGGGGGGAGCTGGAATTCACCCTTTTTTACCCTAAAATAAGTGGCAAGTGGTGTTCTAGAACGCTGCTAAGTCATTATTACATCAATGATTTTTTCTAAATCTCATCGTTTTTCTGGAATTCCCTTTCAGATATTTGTCTTGTGAAGAAACGTGTTGCGTATTTGCCTGGATGAAAAGGAACTGCTGCGTTGATGTAAATGTTGAGGGGCCCCTCACTGCTGCCATGTGACCGTGGGCCCTGGCCACCACGGGGACGTGGTCAGCGTTCATGGCTTGTGCATGGTTCAAACCCCGCCCGGCCCTCCTTTGTCCCTGCCATGTGATATGCGAGGTGATGTGTTGAAGTTAAAGGGATAGTACACCCACAGAATGATGTCCCTTCATCTTCTACTCACCCTCATGCTGAGCAAGACTCTTGAGCACTTTTCTAATATCTCAAATGCAGCCAGAGATCTGGGGGGGGGTTTCATTTCCTCCCCCAATATATATATATATAATGGAGGTGACCGGAGCTCAAAACAAAAAGATCCATAAAAGTCGACAATAACTTGTCAATATTCCTCCATACTGCTCATCCAATGTAATCCACGTGTCCTGAGTGGGTAGCGTCTAGAATTTACTGGAAACCACATCATTTAGAGCATCGTACTTCCCCGCTGCGCGTCCATGCTAGTTCACAACACTACGGAAGCCACAGCAGACAAGATCACGCGTTCTCTTTACACAAGACGTCATTTTTTCATCGTTGTTTTTTTGGGCTAAATCTGATCGGTCCATCATAGCCATATTCATACAATACAATACAATACAACTTTATTTATATAGCTCTTTAAAACAGCCACAGCTAACACAAAGTGCTGCACATGGGAGAAATCAGAATCACATCAACTAGCAATAGGAACAACTAAAAATAAAGCAGGTGAAGGCCAGTGGTAAAAGTGGGTTTAAATTACATTTGAAACCATTAAAAAAACAAACTAAAACAACTACAAAAGAGCAAATTCTCATGTTGAAATAAAAGCCAAACAATAAAAGTGGGTTTTAAGATTTGCTTTAAGCCTAAAAATAGACATTAAAAATGGGGCAGAGTTTGGACTGATTTGGTCCAAATTTAGCCCAAAAATAGATGCTGAAAAGTCGTCACTTTTCAACCAAATCAAAACGTTTTCAACAGATGGAAATGATGTCTTTTCAACCAAATTTTGCTGGGTGTGTTCTTTCTTTCTTTCTTTCTCTCTTTCTTTCTTTCTTTCTCTTTCTTTCCATCTTTCTTTTTGAAACAATATCCAACCCCTCTTGTGTTTGTCTACAGCTTGTTCGCTCTTAGCACAGTGTAAACAGTGAATTTCTTCTTCTACGCTTGCAGTATCGGCAGAGGAGGCGCTGAACACCGCAGCTTCTGTAGTGTCATGAACTCGCATGGACGCGCATCGGGGAAGTACGATGTTTAGGCTATAAAAATCTACTAAATGATGTGGTTTCCAGTAAATTCTGGACGCTACCCACTCAGGACACTTGGATTACACTGGATGAGCTGTATGGAAGAATATTGACAAGTTTTTGTGGACTTTTATGGACCTTTTTGGTTCAGTCGCTGGTGAACTCCATCATATGAAAGTCGGTAGATAACCAAAACCCTCCCTGGATCTCCAGCTGCATTGAGATATTAAAAAAGTGCTCCAGAGTCTTGCTCAGCATGAGGGTGAGTAGAAGATGAAGGACCATCATGCTGTGGGTTTACTATTCCTTTAACTTTCAGATGAGTTTTATTCTAAACTGTATAAACTCAGCAAGAAGGCAGCAAAGATGATGAATTATTATGAACTAACAAGGATTTACTGTTGGCTATTTCCTTTTCCAAGAATAAGAAACTTATACGAACCGCAGCTGCTACGAGTCACCCAAACTCCGATGCCATCGCAGCATCTGTTTACTCTAGCTTTAAGGTAGTTTGTGAATAGAAACATAGTAACTCTGATCATTTCCATCCACCAGCTTTACAATTTAGGTCCTAATATTTAGAAATCAATCTTCATTTTTCTTCCTCTTCAGAGCCAAATGGGCAGATAAGTCAGGTAGAATGCAATCACGACCCCCAGTGGTGTGCGTTAGCATGTAAAACAACGTTCCGAAATACTCCTTCCACTTCCATTTAAGCTGCACAGAAGCTGGGCCTAGATTAAAAAAAAAGAAGATTAGAGAAAAACTTGTTTCAGAAACAGCCTCATAAGCCTGGAAATAATCAGCTCCTCAGAAATATAGCATCTAACTTAATGAGCTGCATCTACAGGAACACATCTGACCAGGTGTCTGCTTATTCTCTTCATTTTCTGCTTCGAGATTTTCCTCTTGCTGGGACTGTGAATAAAATCTATACTTAGATTCCCAAAGCTCTTGTTATCCGCTTCATATTTAATGGAGAAATAAAGCGTTACCGTAATGAATGTTCGAATGCGACCTGATGCTGTTGGGCCGTGCAAAGGTCAAGGAAATTAATTTTGACCTCTGTTGCAGGAGAAAGAATAAAATAATGCTGGAAAATGAGATGGAGATGAGCAGAAAGGTTATAAGTACGATAAGATATCCACCAAGTTGATGGCGTACTTCCACGTTTCAAACATCCATACGGTGTTTGATGATCGCTGTGCATGCACGGGGAGACGTGAACTTGTTTTCTTTTGGTGCATTCACTATAATCTCCATCTGAAAACGTGGTTACGGATGCGAAGCACCTCAAGCGTCTGTCATCCTTTTTGAAAACAAAAAGAACACTCAGCATTACAAGCCGGTCCGAGCCAAGTTCTGCCCCGTTATTTATGGAAAAACCAGGATTGTATGGATTAAGCAGATGATGCCAAGACGAGCAGCATCAACAACAACAAAAGAAACCCATGATTCATTTCCCCAGCCATGAAAAAAGCCAAAGGACAAACAAATCAATGACAGTTTGGATGATATCTGCCCTCGAGCATCGGCAGGCCCTTAAGTATTTGGCATGAATGTGAAAAGTGCAACATTCTTTATGTGCAGCACAGCAGGACAAAGCTACAACATACTACAATATGCTGCTTGTCCTGAATAACATTACTCAACTCCAGCATTTAAGGCAGTTGTGGTAAAGTTCAATGAGCAGAAGGAGCGGTGTGCTTAATGCCTGCATTTTCCTCCATCTTAGCTGCGGAAGAAGTGACGCTGATGATTTTAAGAGACAACACTAAGATCCATCAAATTAGAAAGCAGCCAAAACAATCAAATAATGCCCCGGATAAATGATGTCACACTGTAAAATCTACAGCTTACTGCCTGGGCAGAGAGCCAGCTCGCATAGATTCACCGTGGATCGGCGTGAGCGAGTCGTCCATACGCACCGGCAGCAGCCTGCAACCGTTTCTTCACGTAAATCTGCACATACGCGGCGACGGCGGCCTCCGTTAAAAGCTGGAGGAAGAGGAGGAGGGAGGCAAGGAGAGGGAGGAAGAGCGGAGAGGAGACGAGCCCTGGCTGGCTGCCACTCATCTGGGCACCTTCTCTAAGCAGGGCAGAAAATCAAACACGCCAGGGAAGAATTAAAGGAGAAAGAGAGAGGGAGATGGAGAGGAGAAGAAAAATGATTTTTCTTATAAATAGCAGGGCTTGCCAGAAGGCAGAGGAAATGAGAGCAAGTGAGCGCTGGAAAAGAAGGGCTTGAGCTTGACACGGGGCTTAAAATTGAGAGGGGGCGGAAAGAAGGGACCTACTGCACGAAAATGTCTCCAACCAAAGCAAGGATTAGTGTTCCAGCCTCCTCCACCACAAAGATCCGCCAGTACAACTAATCACCTTCACAGCTTCCCTCTCTCTCTCTCTCTCTCCTTTCTCACTCCTTTCATTCCCCTCTTTCCCTCCACTGTCCTCTGCTCTTTAAAGTATCATTTCTCCACTCTCCTCGTCATTATGGCTAAAATTAAAGCAGAGTATGTTCTGCCAGGCGCGATTAGACTAGCTCTGCACACCGAGGTGCATGGGTGCATGTGTGTGCGTGCATGTGCCCATTTGCACAGGTACACGTGCGCAGGTGCATGTGTATGTCCACAGGTGCATGTGCACGGGTGCATATGTGCAGGTATATGTGTGCAGGTGAATATGTGTGAGTGCATGTGTGCAGGTACATGTGTGCGGGTGAATATGTGTGGGTACATGTGTGCGGGTGCATGTCTGTGGGTGAATGTGTGCGGGTGCATGTGTGTGGGTACATAAGTGCAGGTACATATATGTGGGTACATGTGTGCGGGTACATGTCTGTGGGTGAATGTGTGTGGGTGCATGTGTGTGGGTACATATGTGCAGGTACATATATGTGGGTGCATGTGTGTGGGTACATATGTGCAGGTACATATATGTGGGTGCATGTGTGTGGGTACATATGTGCAGGTACATATATGTGGGTGCATGTGTGTGGGTACATATGTGCAGGTACATATATGTGGGTGCATGTGTGTGGGTACATATGTGCAGGTACATATATGTGGGTGCATGTGAGCGGGTACATATGTGCAGGTACATATATGTGGGTGCATGTACGCGGGTACATATGTGCAGGTACATATATGTGGGTGCATGTGAGCGGGTACATATGTGCAGGTACATATATGTGGGTGCATGTACGCGGGTACATATGTGCAGGTACATATATGTGGGTGCATGTGCGCGGGTACATGTCTGTGGGTGAATGTGTGCGGGTGCATGTCTGTGGGTGAATAATAGGGAGTGGATAGCCCAGTGGTAGCTTCGTGGGCTTGGGCGCGGAGGACCCGGGTTCGCTTCCCCGACACGACCCCTGGTGGACCACTGTGGCCCCATGAGCAAGGTCCTTAACCCCCCACCAACTGCTCCCCGAGCGCTTTAAGTAGCAGCCCACTGTACAGAGATGGTGAAATGCAGAGCCCTAATTTCCCCTCGGGGATCTTACAAGTATAACAAAAAAAAAAAAAAGAATGTTCGCGGGTACATGTGTGCGGGTGCATGTCTGTGTGTGAATGTGTGCGGGTGCTTGTGTGTGGGTCCATGTGTGCTGGTGATAGTGCACGTGTGTGGGTGCACGTGTGCACGTTACCAGGAACACTCTGCAAACTTCAAAAGGCATCTACATATATGATGACAAGGGATGTCGCAGATAAACCACCCCGCTCCCTATCCTCTCTCCTCTCTCTGTCTGTCAAATCCCCTCTGTCACTCCATCCCTCACTCTTTGATCCCCCTTCATCCTCCTCCTCTTCCTCCACCTGTCAGTCCATCCTTCCTTCCATCCCCGACCTCCCCAAACAAGGCGTCCTCAGAAAGATGGCGACGGGCTCCAAAACGTAAACAAGTCAAACTGATCAGAGAGAAGACGAGCCAGGCAATGGCTTTACGTTGGGGGTGGGGGGGTGGGGGGGGTTGTGGATACAGACAGCAGCGATTAACTTCTTTTTATTTCTCCTGAGCTGGATCTCTGGTTTCCTCCTGCAGAAAGAGCCACTTCACAGCAGATGCCTGGCATACGACTGCAGCCGGGGGAGTGTGTGAATTCATTCTCCTCCGCTATAAATACACGCCGTGTTGCTGTATAGGTGCGAGCACAAAAATGTAATTAGGCAGCCAGGCAGAAAAAGCAAGCCGCCTTCCTCAATGTTTGCATATTTTGTCCACAAATAATATAGTACAAAGGCAGAGAGGGGAGAAATCTCTGCTGAATATTCATTTACAAAATAACGGTTTGCTGATAAGGCCGAGGCATGTGATAATCAATTAGCTAAATGTTCTACAAAAACCTGGCAATATGGGGGGGGGGGGGGCAGTAATGATAGATATGCACACACACAAACGCGGGTTGTTGAGGAAGCACAGCGTGTAGCGTTGTCGATATCTGTGCAACATTAACCCAGATGTCAGAGACAGCTCAGGGGAGCAGGATGGGAGGCTGATACGGAAACTGCTTTGCTTTTATATATTTGATCATTTTATATGTTTTATATTTGCTTTTATATTTACACCAGTCTCAGATGCCGTGTGGACAGAGGAGATTAATGTTTCAGAGAGGATATTAGTGAAAGCATGTATGAACCATTTTCCAGAGAAGACACGATCGGGTCCGGTCGGGTTCTGGTCGTGTGCCAGTGGGACCAGGGGGGTCAAACTCATTTAGTTCGGGGCCGAATGGAGCGCGGTTTCATCTCCAGTGGGCTGAACCAGTAAAGTAACCTACAAATGACCAAAACTCTACATCTCTCCTTTTACTTTAGTGTGAAGAAGAGCAGAATTTTACATTTAATAAATGATTAGAAAACAAATACTGTCGTCTTGAAAATTATTCCCACCCACCCATAAAAGAAGGAAAAAATCAGCTGTCAGTGAAATGAGTTGAAATTGACAAAAGTAATAATAAATAAAAATTCTATGAAAATCATGACACTGATTTTGAATTGTGGTTCAACAGAAATATTAAAAACAAACACACAAAAAATAAAACAAGTAAACAAGCATGATGGGGCTCCTAAAATGTTGTTGAGCAACACTATGACACAATCACTGCAATCTGGTGTTTTCTGTAACGTCCAATCAGATGTCTGCACCTGCTGACAGGTATGTTGGTCCATGTTCATGGGAAAGATGCTCTAATGTGTCTGGGACAGGTTTGTTTGTTTGTTTTTTTATTATTATTATTGTCATTTTTAAATATAATTCAAAAGCAATATTTTATTTCACTAAATTATATTTTTGTAAATTTTTATCTATTATAAATTTCTTGTTATTTGTATTACTATTGTGAATTTAGCCTTTTCTTTAATGGAAGGGAATAATTTTTAGGACGACTGTATATTTCCCGTTATAATTTGAGTAACTTGTCAACAGCTGGAGGTTATTTTAAATGTACACACGTGTACATTTCCACATGTGTGTAGTAATCCTGAACTGGTTCAGCTCATCATACAAACTAAAGTGAAACCTGCAGTGTAAATTGCATTTTGGTATTGTTGTTGTCCTAATGTATTATTTTATGTCAAATAAACAAGCTTCTGGTGTCTTGTTGTTATAAATCAAAATTCTTCATCAAACACATGTTGAACTAACTCAAAATTTTAAGGCAGCCCTTTAACTCACATTTTTAAGTAAAATATTTTACAGTATATTTAAACAGATATAAGGAGTTATACCCCCCGACTTCTGGACGGATTGAATCCAACCCCATGTGGGAAAATTAGGATTTGTAGTTACTTTTATTAAAAAATAGAAATGAAAATCATCTCAGCGGCTGAATGTTGACGCCCCGGGTGAAGACAGAAGGTTGTTCCATATCACAAAATCACACGAGATCTCAAAATATCTCAGCAAGACGGCAGCAAAGACCCAGAAGGTCTGAATTGTGAGAGTAAAAACTGTGGTCTAAATCACGAGCAGTTTCTTTTTTTTCAGCGACATTTGTTCAGACATATTTGTTGCTTTTAAACATCAGTAAGCTAACACATGCTAGTGGAGGGAACATTTCATATTCAGACAATAAGTTTGAGTTCATGGTAAAAGAATTTGAACATAATTAACTGATTTTTATTTGAAATGAAGCTGTTTTATAGGAATAACTTCATTTACAAGATATGAATGAACTTTTTGAATATAATTGTATTACTGTAAAATTCATAAAATAATTTGATTTGTTAGAAACAAAATAAACCGAATTGAACCATCATATTTTCATGGCAGTAAATACCTGAGTTGATTAATGAAAGAATCCTGTAATGTTAAAATAAATAAGTCATATGGAAATATTTGCCAAAGATTTTTTCAGGTTCATTCAAAAACCTATTTTTGTTTGTTGGTTTGTTTTTTGTTTTCAGTGGACAACATTTTTCTGACTCATAAACACACCTTCACTCCGGTAAAACATGGCAGGCAGTGTGCAGATCTGTAACTTGCAGAAAGGATCCTGTGGAAACGCCTTCCACAGGCCACCTGTCTCCCAGTATAACCAGTTCACTCTGCATCTGAAAGCAGACTTCTCTGCAGCACGCGAGACCTGAACATGCTGTTAAAACACGGGAAGCTGATGAGCTTGAACAGGGGAATGAGAGAAACGAAGTCGGGGCTCACCGCCTGATGGCAGCTGAGCTGCTTGTCATGTTTGTTCCTTTTGAAGCTGAAAACTGAGATTTTCTTTCATTGTTTCAGTTAATTTTCTAAACTAGTTCATTTTCTAGTTCAATTACCTGTTAAAAGCAGCATTAGATGCAGCTGCTGGTCTTGATAAGACAACCTGAGGCCTCGTGCCCTGCAGCCCCATACTTCTACTACCCCATACCCCTGCAGCCCCGTGCCCCTGCTGCCTCTACTACCCCAAACCCCTGCAGCCCCGTGCCCCTGCTGCCTCTACTACCCCAAACCCCTGCAGCCCCGTGCCCCTGCTGCTTCTACTACCCCATATCCCTGCAGCGCCGTGCCCCAGCTGCCTCTACTACCCCATACCCCTGCAGCCCCGTGCCCCTGCTGCCTCTACTACCCCAAACCCCTGCAGCCCCGTGCCCCTGCTGCCTCTATTACCCCATACCCCTGCAGCCCCGTGCCCCTGCTGCTTCTACTACCCCATACCCCTGCAGCGCCGTGCCCCAGCTGCCTCTACTACCCCATACCCCTGCAGCCCCGTGCCCCTGCTGCCTCTACTACCCCATACCCCTGCAGCCCCGTGCCCCAGCTGCCTCTACTACCCCATACCCCTGCAGCCCCGTGCCCCTGCTGCCTCTACTACCCCATACCCCTGCAGCCCTTTGCCCCTGCTGCCTCTATTACCCCATACCCCTGAGGCCCCTGGTGCCCCATGCCCCCTGCTATCGTGCTGCCCCTGCTGTCGTGCTGCCCCTTCTGCCCCTGCAGCCCCTGGTGCCCCATGCCCCCTGCTCCCCCTGCAGCCCCTGGTGCCCCATGCCCCCTGCTGTCCCTGCTATTGTGCTGCCCCTGCTGCCCCTGGTGCCCCATGCCCCCTGCTATCGTGCTGCCCCTGCTCCCCCTGCTGCCCCTGCTGTCGTGCTGCCCCCTCTGCCCCTGGTGCCCCCTGCTGCCCCTGCTGTCGTGCTGCCCCTGCTATCGTGCTGCCCCTGCTCCCCCTGCTATCATGCTGCCCCTGCTGCCCCTGCTCCCCCTGCTGTCCCTGCTGCCCCTGCTCCCCCTGCTATCATGCTGCCCCTGCTGCCCCTGCTCCCCCTGCTGCCCCTGCTGCATGCAGTGCTTGCTGCCCTCTACTGGCCGCAGGCTGACTTGCAGCTGACCCTGCTCCTGCAGCCAACCTGGCAGGGAACAAAGAGGCAGCTCCGTGCCAAGGAGGCCGATCACTCTGTCCTCTGGAGGAGAGGAGGAAGGCTTCCAGGAGCGGGCGGGGGGGTGACCACGCTGGAGCAATGCAGCTGTGCTCTTCGGTGGACTCCCAGACAAGCAGGGGTAAACTGTTTCAGGAAGGATGGGGGTGTTGGCACCGAGGGTGTGGGCTGGTAAGACATCTGTCATCCCATCATCAATGCTGTCACATCACAGGACAAATGGGCTGGGGGGGCTTTACAGCCCCCAAAACAAGGGACTGCAAAGGTGCCGGCGTGTGGTCCACTACCACTCTGCCTGTAATGAACCTCCGTCAGCAGAGTCCGGACTACAGAGTCCTTATCAGCCCACATCAGATCTGGACTTGGCCAGGACAAACAAAGGTTTTCAGGTTGTGGAGAGAGGGCGAGAAGGGGGGGGGGAGAAGAGTGGCATGTTTAATTTCACCCTCTCCACCCCACCACCCCCCTCCTCCTCTTCTTTTAAGCGAGCCAGGCGAGGCGAGGTCTTCTATAATGACACCTTGACTGTGAAGAACTTCATCCACTCCACCGCTCTATCTGGCGCCTGCGTGACAAGCTGGGGGGGCTTTGTTGCCAGGAGAGAGGTGGTGGGGGGCAGAGCTTTGAATCGCTGAGTGACGGCGCGGGGAAAGCCGTTTCAGGCGTAAATGTAAATGTATTGTTACTTACACATTTAAGACCAGAACCCTCCTTCTTCTTTACACTATCTGTACCCGGGTCCTTCCTCCTGACTGGACGGTGGAGCTGCTGATGCCGTGCACTGGTGGGGGCACTAACCTGACACCATGTTGCCCTCTTTTGGTGAGAAGCTGCAACTGCGAGGCACAGCTCTGCCTCTCTGCAAGCGACCGTGAAAATCTAGGAAGGCTGATTATTGGTAAATCCACACATGGAAGATCATAAATAGTTGCTGAAAATAAAAGTTAAGATGCTCCAAATCTTTATCTGCTGTGATGTCAGTTCATATGTAAGCTGCATGACACACACTGCAAAACTCAAATCTTACCAAGTGTATTTTCTCATTTCTACTCAAAATATCTCATCACATTCAAAATAAAACAAAATTACCTAAAGAGAAACATTTCAGTGAGATATAGGAACTTGGTTTAAGCTAATGCATCTTATTTCATGAAATCTTATCAAGAAAACTTTGCTTGTTCCATTGGCAGAATTTTTTTCTTATTGCAAGCAAAAAATATATTTTTTATTATTGTGAGAGTGGCCAAGATTTTTTTTTTTTTGCAAAAACCAAAAAAGAATTCTGCCAAAAGAACAAGCAAAATTTTCTTGATTAGATTTTTTTTTTTTTAAAAGATGCATTGTCTTAAAACAAGATCTTATATCTCACTGAAATGTTTCTCTAAGTAATTTTGTCTTATTTCAAGTGTGACCAGATATTTTGACTAGAAATTAGAAAAGTATACTTGCTAAGATTTGAGTTTTTGCAGTGCACAAGCCAAATCATGTGATGCTGTTATTCCCACACACAGCCAGACATTAACTCGTCTGCCTCCTTTCACTCTTATCATGTTTGCTTTTCTTATACTTTTGCTTTTGTGTTGCTAAAATTGGCAAAAAGTGAGAAAAGATTGAATTTCTCTGAATGGAAATGAAGGAAATTGTCTTCATGAAGAGAGGACACGTGCACACACAAGAACAGCATCAAGCATGTTTATGAATTTTCACTTTTAAATCAGAGCCAGTAGTTTCATTCATATTCAATAAAAGTATTTTCAAGTCAACACATTGACTGCACTGAGAGTTTAAACCTTAATGCTTTCATTTACTCTGGACTGATGAAGGTAATTCGGTTTTACGTGCTGATTCTGAACTTCTGAAAGGAAACTAAAACACTTTAATTCAGGAAAAAGATCAATATGAGTGAATTAAGCAGAAGAAGGAGGCTTCTTCTGAAAAATGGTGTTAACAGGAAAACAGGCTGATAACAGAGCGGGTTTGAAGTGTAAAGTGGTGCTGAACGTGGGTCGCTGATGGGGGGCTCATGTTCTGCTGCTGATCTTATTTTCCCACTTCACGCAGGGCGGATCACGCTGGCAGCGCCTGTCGTCAGGCTCAGCTCCAAACCATTTCCCCCTAGATGCATCTCCACTCAATCAATAGGGCTCTTGCAGCATATCATTAGACATAAGTATTATAATTACTTGTGTTATTAATTTTGCCTTAATACCGGGGATAATATGATATGTAATTCAGCCCTGTTGAGGGAAGAGAGAATAAGATAATCACAAATGCATCTCTTATGAAAATCAATGCTGAAATGGATATTCCACTAATGCCAAACTACTGCTGCTTTCTCTTTTTTTCATGCATATCAACTAATCATTTTCTGCTTTCATCTGGAAAAAATATATAAATATGTGCCACATATTTCACAAGGCTACCCGGTCTGAGGCAAAACAATATGGATTTGTGTTGCCTCGCAAACAATTTTAATAAAAAGCTATCGATTGGGGATCGAGCAGATAGCCCGTGGGTGCAGAGCCCCAGACCCCAGTGGGTCCAGATCATTAATGTCCTCAACTGCTGGCTTCACTGGCGCAGATTTGTTCAATAAGGGGCCGGCATGCAAGCTGCAGGCTCCTGATTTTGATACGCACACGTCAAGCTGTTTGTGGCTCCTGCACCGTGCAACAAACTCAAGATTTATTCAGTGAAAACATGATGGAAGCGTCTTCTCGTCTTTATGTATGTGGATCACAGAACGACGCTGATGCACGGGATTTCACAGAGTACGGACATTATTAGTAATAAATTTAAACACAGCTGCTCAGTCTGAGCTCTCGTGGCAAACATCAGCTGGAGATTAAAGAGGTTCAGTCAAAGGAATACAGCACGTCAACACACACTCTCCTGACGGGGAAAACACACTCGCATTATCTGCCTCATGTCAAACCTCACAAATCCGTGCAGCTCCGGGAAAAAAAAACAAACTTTGTTGAGCAGGTATCAAAGCTTCGGTGCTGTGAGACAGTTTTAATTACCAGGTACTTTCCTTATGCTTATGATTTCATTTTTCCCCGCAAGGGCCAGTAATGATATTCCAGACGCCTGCTGGCAACTCCAACTCCTTCTGCTCCTTCTCCATTTCCTCCTCACTAACACGTGAACACCAGTTTACGAGCTTATTTGTCCTGCAGTCACTTTGTAAAAGCTCTCCTCTGCCGAACATGTCTTTTTTAACACCAGCCTCATTGGAAGAAATGGCAATAAAGGTTTTTGGGGTAGAGAAAAGGGAAGGGGCTGGGGATCAATGCTGAATGTATTAGCCTGCACTACAGAGACCGGCTTCAATAATAAAAGAATTGATCCTTTAAAGTGAAGCCTTATTCCGAGCTGGCGCGCTTGGTAACGGAGGACGGGCCATTCCAACGCTGCTCAGGCCAGATGGAGAATCACAGCAGGCTATTTCACCCTCCCCCAAAATCTTTCACATTGTGTTTCAAACCAGAATTAGATTCATTCACAGTTACTGGAGGATTGGTGTGGAAATGCACGCGTTACAAAGCAGCGCAGCATATGGAGGAACATATTCCTGCAGCACTGCTTTTAGCTTTGCCAAACACAAAAAGACAGCCAGAAGTGACAAAAAGGCTGAAGTTGAAGTTTTTTTTTATAAAGATCACTGCAAGATATCAGATCTGATTTCTTAATTCTACCTAATTTTCTCCTTTTTGTTTTCCAAACAGGAGCTGCTAATGCTTCCATTAGTCACCGGACACGGCGGACGCCAGCAGTCTGCACATGCCGTCGTCGTGGAGTGGCGTCAGTAATCAGGCGTGAGGGCTGGATATATAACAAGCACACTTCACAGTTTGCCTAACAAGCACACTTCACACACTAATCATCTCAAGTGGACTTGCGTTGCTTCCACATCTTTGCGTTCGGTTTCCTCTGCCTCAGATCATGAAACGATCTGGATGGTATCAATAGCTGATCGCCGAGCCTCCGAGAGGACGAGGAAGGGTTGCAAGTGCGAGTCCTGGAGTGTTCAGTCATTACAGTAAAGTGCTGAATGCAAAGAGGAGGTCAGAAGAAATGGAGAGGAGACACAGCTTTTCTTTCAGCCACAGCAAAGCTAAATAAATACAGATCAATGAGTCAAATCTGGACGTAATGATGCTTTTATATACGTTTAAATCTCTAAAAAAGGAAAACATCTGAAATTTAAGGACGCAACTTGCAAATTATTTGTTTTCTTAGTAATATTTCATAAATCTGGTGAGAAATTATATTATTTGGATTTATTAATTGCTATTTGATTTTATTTTTTTTTTGGTCATCATGTCAAAACTTCACTGCAAAAACTCAAATCTTACCAAGTATATTTTTCTAATTTCTAGTCATAATATCTCATCACACTCAAGATAAGACAAAATTACCTAAAGAGAAACATTTCAGTGAGATATAGGAACTCGTTTTAAGGTAATGCATCTTATTTCAAGAAATCTTATCGTGAATATTTTACTTGTTCTATTGGCAGAATTTTTTATTTATTCAAAGCAAAAGAAACACTGTCCACTCTTGAAATAATTAAAAGAAAAAAAAAAGATTTTTGCTTGTAATAAGCAAAACAAATTCTGCTGAAAGAAAAAGCCAAATTTTCTTGATAAGATTTCTTGAAATAAGATGCATTGCCTTAAAACGAGTTCCTAAATCTCACTGAAATGTTTCTCTTCAGGTAATTTTGTCTTATTTTGAGTGTGATGAGATATTATGACTAGAAATAGAAAAATATACTTGCTAAAATTTGAGTTTTTGCAGTGTGTTATTTTTTTAAGTGAGTAGGAAATAATCACATTGTTTTATTTAAGAGGCTGGAATATTTTCCATTTGCATTACGGCTGATGAAACAAATGATCATAACTGCTTGTTGAAGCTCTGCTGTCTCTCTGTGAAGCCTTGAAAGCCTGGAGGAATTTTTAACCACATTCTGATGGAGGGAATTGTGTTATTTCATATCAGTATTACATCTACAACCTATAGAGTAAAACAAAGAGAGGTTTAATACATGAAGTTGTCGAGAAAAATCCGTTTTTCACAGCCTGAATTAAATAAAGACACACACACACACCTAGCTGCACCTATGGCGTCCCTTCCACCTGCAGAGGTGGAGGATGTGTGTGGATGCAGGACAGACGCCGGCTTTAATCCCATCAGCTCATGTCAGACAGGATACAAGCCTATCTGCCAGGCCTGTAATCCACGCGCTAACACTTCACACACACACCATGCTCCCACTTATCTGGAAGACGTGCACAAATAAAAACACAAACGCTCCTAAAAGTGACGCTTACGGCTGCTTCCATCAGTTTGTGTGATGCGTTAGAGGAGAATCATCACACTGCTCCTGCATAACATACACAAGCAAATGCATCACGCTCTCTATAAGAACCAGATGAAGTAGAAATGTGAATGCTTGAAATTGAGATTTTTTTTTAAGGAGAAGGGAAAAACTTGAATATTTTGTGGATTAAATGAGCAACAGTTGAAATAAATGAAAAAAAGTATGTGAGAGTAAAAGCTGCTAACCTCCCACCATGCTTTAATTATGTAATATGCTGCTCAGATAAAGCAGAATAAGACTGGAAAGGAGCCTGAGATACAAGAAGAGGGTCTACAGCTGGGCATGCACGAATTCCTGCGTGTCGTGGAGCCATTCTGCTGTCAAGCAACTCAATCAATCAGCAGTCGGGGAACAATGTGTCCCATTATCATTCAGATGCATGCAAAACACCGGCGAGGAGGAAAGAGGGAGACGGGGAGATAAAAAGGCACGTCGGACAAGGCGCCCCGGCTTTAAAGGGAGAGGAGAGAGAGGGAGGGAGAGAGAGGGAGGCAGGGAGCAGGACCCACACGCTGTAGTTCCAGCCAATTGCGTTCCAGAGAAGTGACCATGGCCGGTGATAAACAAAGCACCATAGATCATCCCGGCAGTGGAGGCAGCGCCGGGCGCGAGGACGGCTGCTCGGACAAAGACGACAGAGAGCTCACCGCCTGCAGCAGACCTGCTCTTCCTCGCTCTTCCTCATCACTCTGCCCGCGCATCAAAAAAGAGATAAACAGTTCCCCGAGAGAACAAGAAAGGGCTTCCAGCACTTACCCACTCGCAGGCGTGAGACTGTTCATCTCAGCGTCACGGCAGAAAGCTCAGATATGCCTGCAAACAGATGAGGAGCAGTGAGGTTCCCCTCTTTTGTTTGTGAGCCTGCCTTGCTAGGCTTCTCTATTTACATCAGCCGGCTTTTTACAGCTTTGAAGCAGGTGGATGACAAAAACATCAATCTCTCCCGGCACACTGTGTGGCATGCAGGCGTTGACACACTCCCCTCACCAGCTCCATACAGTATAATCACACATTCTCTGCTCGCAGCTCCATGAATGAGGACGCTCGTATGAAGCTGAAGGACGGCTGCATTGTTCTGCAGAGTTTGGTTTCCTACCATGTTACCAGGCTCAGGAACATGCATGCTGAGGCTGAACACCAGCAGGTTACCGTGGACACTGGTGGCTTCTAACTGGAAACGGATCATCATGAGGTCCGAACGTCTCGTTGGTACGAGTGGTCATGCCAGGTCCAGGTTCAGCTGCACGGCACCGATCCACCACAAAGTCGGCTCAAGACACTTTTAAAGACAATTCAGCTAATAATCCAGCTGAGACAGATCCTCTATGATCAGAACAGTAAACATTTCTAACATTGATTGTGCTGATGAAGCACCGTGCTGATCAGAGGCGGTTTTAAATCTGCTGTAAATGAACTTTAAACTGAGTTTAAATGAACTTTGTTCACAGAAAACAATCCATGAACAACTCCCAGATAGTTACAGGCTGGTCCTCCCACACAGCAGCGGTGGGGGACTCAGGAGAGCAGAACCTGGACGACCATCTTCCTGGACCGGCTGAGAGAGGGTCTCCAAACCAGGGAGCCCTGCTGAGGAAGAGGAGAAGCACGATGAAGGGCAGCAAAAATGGAGGTGCATCATGGGACACCCCCCAGCAGCCTAAATCTGTAGCAGCACATGTCCAGAGTCTCCTTAATGTTCTACATGTATAAGAGTTAAAAGAGTTTGTGGATGTGTTCTCCAACATAGCAGACCAGTACCACTGGAAACCATGAGACCAGGACACTGCAAAAACTCAAATCTTACCCAGTACATTTGTCTAATTTCTAGTCAAAATATCTCATCACACTCAAAATAAGACAAAATTACCTAAAGAGGAACTTTTCAGTATTTCAGGGAGATATAGAAACTCGTTTTATGGCAATGCATCTTATTTCAAGAAATCTTATCAAGAAAATGTTGCTTGTTCTATTGGCAGATTTTTAGTTTGGCTTATTACACGAAAGAATCTCAGCCACTCTTAAAATAAGTAAATGGTCGTTACTTATTTTAAGTAATGGCTAGATCTAGTTGTGTGCATCTTTTTGAAAGGCCAAGGGCTCCTACCTGATTGTTGCTGGTTCTTGTTGGGGTGTTGTATCCTGTGGTAGCGTTGTAACTCCCTGTGCCACAGACTTGTAGTAGTTCCTTTCTGTCCGGACGTTGTATTCCTGTAGGAAGTCTTATGATACAGTCAGAGCAGGGGTCCCGACATTTCACAATGTGCATGCTTCCTCAGGGGATGTATGCCTGCATACAAAATATGCAGGCAAAGAAAGAAAGAAAGAAAGAAAGAAAGAAAGAAAGAAAGAAAGAAAGAAAGAAAGAAAGAAAGAAAGTTTTTGCCTCAGAAAATCCATTTTGTTTGATATCATTCATGGATTAACAAGGGGTTCATGGGGTGTCCACGTTCAGGTAACAACAGATAAATGAAAAGGAATAAAATGCCCGGTTCCATATTTTTTCTCTTTTTTTTTCTCACAACGTAGCTGAAGGACTAAGGCAATGACACTGGAGCACTGTGGGTAATTCTCATCTGCTAGGATGTCCCATTTCAGCAGCTACCATTACAGAAATGCTGCTTTAGAGTGCTTTGCAGTCTGCAGACTTCAACATGAGACACTCCTCAGGAGAAGAAGAAGACATGTCAATGGCCCTGTCCCAATACCCACCCTAAACCCCACACCACTGTATGAAGTGTTCCAATACCCACCCTAAACCCCACACCCCTGAATGAAGTGTCCCAATTCCCACCCTAAACCCCACACCCCTGAATGAAGTGTCCCAATTCCCACCCTAAACCCCACACCACTGTATGAAGTGTCCCAATACCCACCCTAAACCCCACACCCCTGAATGAAGTGTCCCAATACCCACCCTAAACCCCACACCCCTGTATGAAGTGTCCCAATTCCCACCCTAAACCCCACACCCCTGTATGAAGTGTCCCAATACCCACCCTAAACCCCACACCCCTGTATGAAGTGTCCCAATACCCACCCTAAACCCCACACCCCTGTATGAAGTGTCCCAATTCCCACCCTAAACCCCACACCCCCCCCGATGAAGTGTCCCAATACCCACCCTAAACCCCACACCCCCGAATGAAGTGTCCCAATACCCACCCTAAACCCCACACCCCCCCGAATGAAGTGTCTCAATACCCACCCTAAACCCCACACCCCTGTATGAAGTGTCCCAATACCCACCCTAAACCCTACACCCCTGTATGAAGTGTCCCAATACCCACCCTAAACCCTACACCCCTGTATGAAGTGTCCCAATACCCACCCTAAACCCCACACCCCTGTATGAAGTGTCCCAATACCCACCCTAAACCCTACACCCCTGTATGAAGTGTCCCAATACCCACCCTAAACCCGACACCCCTGAATGAAGTGTCCCAATACCCACCCTAAACCCTACACCCCTGTATGAAGTGTCCCAATACCCACCCTAAACCCTACACCCTCTGTATGAAGTGTCCCAATACCCACCCTAAACCCTACACCCCTGTATGAAGTGTCCCAATACCCACCCTAAACCCCACACCCCTGTATGAAGTGTCCCAATTCCCACCCTAAACCCTACACCCCTGTATGAAGTGTCCCAATACCCACCCTAAACCCTACACCCCTGTATGAAGTGTCCCAATACCCACCCTAAACCCCACACCCCTGTATGAAGTGTCCCAATTCCCACCCTAAACCCTACACCCCTGTATGAAGTGTCCCAATTCCCACCCTAAACCCTACACCCCTGTATGAAGTGTCCCAATACCCACCCTAAACCCTACACCCCTGTATGAAGTGTCCCAATACCCACCCTAAACCCTACACCCCTGTATGAAGTGTCCCAATACCCACCCCTAAACCCCACACCCCTGTATGAAGTGTCCCAATTCCCACCCTAAACCCCACACCCCTGTATGAAGTGTCCCAATACCCACCCTAAACCCCGACCCCCGAATGAAGTGTCCCAATACCCACCCTAAACCCCACACCCCCGAATGAAGTGTCCCAATACCCACCCTAAACCCCGACCCCCGAATGAAGTGTCTCCAATACCCACCCTAAACCCCACACCCCTGTATGAAGTGTCCCAATACCCACCCTAAACCCTACACCCCTGTATGAAGTGTCCCAATACCCACCCTAAACCCTACACCCCTGTATGAAGTGTCCCAATACCCACCCTAAACCCCACACCCCTGTATGAAGTGTCCCAATTCCCACCCTAAACCCTACACCCCTGTATGAAGTGTCCCAATACCCACCCTAAACCCTACACCCCTGAATGAAGTGTCCCAATACCCACCCTAAACCCTACACCCATCTGTATGAAGTGTCCCAATACCCACCCTAAACCCTACACCCCTGTATGAAGTGTCCCAATACCCACCCTAAACCCTACACCCCTGTATGAAGTGTCCCAATACCCACCCTAAACCCTACACCCCTGTATGAAGTGTCCCAATACCCACCCTAAACCCCACACCCCTGTATGAAGTGTCCCAATACCCACCCTAAACCCTACACCCCCGAATGAAGTGTCCCAATACCCACCCTAAACCCTATACCCCCGTATGAAGTGTCCCAATACCCACCCTAAACCCCACACCCCTGTATGAAGTGTCCCAATACCCACCCTAAACCCTACACCCCTGTATGAAGTGTCCCAATACCCACCCTAAACCCTACACCCCTGTATGAAGTGTCCCAATACCCACCCTAAACCCCACACCCCTGTATGAAGTGTCCCAATTCCCACCCTAAACCCCACACCCCTGTATGAAGTGTCCCAATACCCACCCTAAACCCCACCCCCGAATGAAGTGTCTCGATACCCACCCTAAACCCTACACCCCTGTATGAAGTGTCCCAATACCCACCCTAAACCCTACACACCTGTATGAAGTGTCCCAATACCCACCTTAAACCCTACACCCCTGTATGAAGTGTCCCAATACCCACCCTAAACCCCACACCCCTGTATGAAGTGTCCCAATACCCACCCTAAACCCTACACCCATCTGTATGAAGTGCGCATTAAGGGTTGGAGTGTGCAGGTCACTGCGGGAATAACTCAGCCTCATCCCTGTTCCTGATGAAGAGATGTCGTTTTCACAACTAAACTGGATAAAGTTAATCTGTCGTTGTAAAATATATGTTCCATACAAGTCCACACGAGTTTAATTCATAAATAAATGAATTACTGAACTAATTTAAGTAAAGTGGCTGTAGAATTTCACCAGTACAGGTTAAATAACCGTTACATTCTAAACTAAATGTATAATAACGATTACATTTTCTGCTCTGTGACTGTTAGCATAGAATGTCCATAAATGTCCACATGTCCATAAAAACATGTATGTCAGGTAAACAAGTCTCACTTGTTAAAGACGCTGTGTCTCAATGGGACTTACCTATGTAAATAAAGTTTAAATAAAAATTAAATATAGCCACTTTTATCAGTTAACTGATCACTTTCATTATTCAAATGCTCTGAATTTTAATATTCAAAGTATATTTCAAAGTAACAGGGCAAACTTCAGTAATTATTTCACCAACAGCATCGTAAAAGATTAAATATTTCAGTATTTACATCTGAAATTACATTTTTTTCATCACTTGCAAAATGCACTTGACACACTTTCAGCTGTGACAGCTGTCTTGTCAGCTCCTTGATTTCTTCCTCCAGTTGCTACATGCGTTTATGCTAGCTGAACATCATGGCCTGAGCCAGCTGATGCTCTTTTATAAGCGTCTCCTTTCTTGGCAGTCCCGCGTTGTTCCACTGGAAACAGGAGGGTACAGACCCGATTTTCAGATGCTTGTGTGTTTTCAGCCGCACAAAGTTAAGCCCCGTTTCCACCCGCGGGTCTGGGTCAGGTCGGGCCGGGCCAGGCCGGATCGGGTGGGTTTGGGTACGGATGTGTTGATTTCACGTTGTGTCCCCACAGCAACCTGTACCCTTATTCTGGAGGCTGAGAATTAGCTGGACAGCGCTGCTACGTGATTGTGTGACATCATCGCCGTGTAACGCCGTTTAACCAAAAACACCGGCGCCACACGTGACAGAAACAGAAAGGAGTCACCCCGGCTTTGTTTTCACGCTGGGTCACGCGGGAAGTGGCGGATTTTTCAATGAATCAGCTGATTGCTGTGTATTAGCTCCACCTCTTTGGTCCGGATCGGTTAGATCAGTACCCCTACCGAAGGGTACCAAAAAAGTAGTCCGGGTCGGGTCGGATATAAGGGTACCCGTCCCAGTTTTTATCTGTGGAGACGCAAAAAAACGTGGACCGATCCGGCCCGACCCGACCCAGACCCGCTGGTGGAAACGGGGCTTTAGGCACGTCAGCAAACGCTAGCCTGCCAATGCCAGCTGTGTAGTCTGCATCACTGAAACAAACGTGATACGTTGTTTTATTATAAAGTTTGGCCCTTCACCCCGGCGAATCGCTTTGATCCACTTCTTCCTTAGCATCACTTCAGTCGGGAATCCATGAAAACTTAAGTAGGGTTGGCGTTGTTTATTCGATTTACAAAGTGGAACAGAGCAGGGACATTGGATTCAGCTATTGTTGAACTGGCTCGGAAGAGGAAACGCTTAAATTCGACAAGCTCTGGAAACCAGAACACGAAGCGTGATGGGCCCCGTCCCAATACCCGCACTTCCACCCTCGTGCCCCTAGAATGCTCCCGTTGAGGGGTTGAAGTGCATAATGTGTCCCAATTCTCCAGGGCTGCTCAAGGGCGGAAGTCCGTCACGCCCCTTTTGCGCCCTCAATCCACACTTCAGTGAAGTCCGCATTAGGGATGCACCGATGCATCGGCTGGACATCGGTATCGGCCGATGTTTGCCTTGTTAACTGCCATTGGCCGATAAAAA
Organism: Atherinomorus stipes; assembly: GCA_023101725.1. Taxonomy (NCBI): domain Eukaryota; kingdom Metazoa; phylum Chordata; class Actinopteri; order Atheriniformes; family Atherinidae; genus Atherinomorus; species Atherinomorus stipes. The sequence continues at coordinate 14,583 of JALJCO010010517.1, read as the reverse complement.
TGACATTCGCCGATGGCAGTGGCCGATTATTATATAGCATATATATATATATATATATATATATATATATATATATATATATATATATATATATATAATATATATGTATATATATACATATATATGTATATATATATAATGATTTACATGTGTTATCAACACTGTTCTTAAGAAAAACTCTTTTCCCCCTCTTTTTTGGGCGGGTGGGGGGAGATACTGGTAGAAGGCATCCGCGCACTTTCCTCAGTAGAGAAACAAAGATGGCGGCGGTCGTGTGGCAATATTTTACCGTTTCAGAAAAAGATCAGCGTTACGCAGTTTGCAGTACATGCTTCACAAATATTTTTTATTGGGCCATGAAAATAATCTTCTCATTGAGTATGTTTTTGTTTATTAGGCTAAAACCACTCAATTTTGTTGGGCAATATACTGAAGCATTCTTTTTAGTGATTATCAGTCCCAGGTTTTTGAAAAGTTTTCAGAAAAGAGCTTGTTATAACTAATGTCAGCCACAAAGTGACATTAAAGGTTGTGACTGTTTCATAAATTGGTCTGATTGAATTTGTGCTCATTCAAGGACAGACTGATGAGGAGCTGAAAGACTTGTAAATTTCTGTGGCACAAAGGAAGTAAAAATAAAAATAGAAAACATCGGCCAAGTTGTTATGTTAAACATCGGTATCGGCCCAGACTTTCACAATCGGTGCATCCCTAGTCCGCATCCATGCAGACTTCACCGAAGCATATTGCCCATAATTCTTTGCTGCACGTGACGTTTTGAACCATAAAGGCGGAACATTTCCATGTTTGGTGATGAGATCCTGCCTGTGGTGAAAAAAAAAAGCCATTTCAGATGTAAACATTGAAATATTTAATCTTTTATGCTGTAGGTGAAATAATTACTGAAGTTTGCCATGTTACTTCGAAATATACTTTGAATATTAAAATTCAAAGCATCTGAATAATGAAAGTTATCAGTTTACTGATAAAAGTAGCTAAATAAATTTTTATTTAAAAACTTTATTTACATAGGTAAGTCCAGTCAAGACGGACAGAGATAGTATTTCACACTACACACTTCAACGCCTCAACGGCAACGTGCATTCTAGTGGCTCAAGGGTGGAAGTGCGGGGGGGATTATGGCCCCGTCCCAACACCCACCCTAAACCCTACACCCCTGTATGAAGTGCGCACTTGGCAGAAGTGCACATTAAGGGTTGGAGTGTGCAGGTTGCAAGTGCAAGTGCGGGAAAAAGGCAGAATTGGGACATTGATGGTTCCTCCATTTTGCACCACAACGTCATTTCATGTCATTGCAGCCAAACTCAGCTTCATCTCTGTTCAGGTTTTTTTTTCTACACTAGCAAAATTTCTAATATGAAATACCAAAGCTGTATTTTTGTAATTTTGTAGTCTAATCTAAATCTACCCCCCCCCCCCGCCAATGACCCCTGCCCCACCTCAGTCTCAATCTCACTCCAAGCAATCTTGAAAACTTGAGAGCCCTGTTAGCAGATATGAGATTAAAATGTGATTAATTAGATTAATTAATTACAAATTTTGCAATTAATTAGATAATTTTTTTCTAAAGGTTGAATATGAAATATGGACAGAACAGCGTCATCACGTGTGTCTAGGTTGTAGTTGCAACGGCAGAAAAAAACAACTCCAGCCGCTGGGATGCCAGGCTCACTGCTGACGGACAAGTGACCAACAGTCTGCAACATGTCCAACAAGTAACGCAGAGTTTATAACTGGCAGCTAACGTTAGCCACAATAGCAAACAAGTTAGCTTACCGATCCAGGAGGAAAGTCACCATTTCTGCGTTTTGATGCGGTGGAAAACGTTTATGTGGGTCTATCTACGGCAGCTTTGCCTAAATTTACTCCAGTTCTTGCTCTTCTCAGGTCACTCCTCTTCACAGACGGATAACAGTATCTCCGAGCTCTCTGCTGGAGTTGCCGACTCCACTGTTTCCCTGTAGCAGCCTAACTATACCCAACAAACTGTTGCCACACAGAGATCGTATTTGGTAACCCGTCCCGTAATGGCGGCATAACTTGTAGATTTATACATAACGCCATTGTCAAACCCGTAAAATTTTATTTTATATTTATTTTCAGGCTTAATATATTTTTTAAGGAAATGTACTTTCATTCTTCCTCCTCCAAACGCCTCGTGGGGTATTATGTTAAAAATATATACATAGCTTTTAATAAAAATGTTCCATATTCAATCGCCTGACAGCCCTACTCACAACCCCTCCATCAGGTCCACCTTAGGGTTGGGTTGGATCCGCTTTATCTTCCAGAACTGATTTAATTCCTGGTGTCATAGATTTTTGTATAAAACTGCATGTTAATCGGCCCTTTAACTCCAGTCAACACGCAGTCAGTATTCATTTATGACGTCAAAATGTCAGCTGTAAAAGTTAAAAACTTATAAAAGGCGTACTTCCACGTTCTTATCAAAATCCGATGTTTATAGCGGTCCCTGAAGGCATCTCTGTGACGTCGACAGTTTTGCTTCTGGTGGCGGGACGGGAACCTTCTCCTGTCGCTTCTTGCATTTAAGTTTTCACATTTTAGTTTAGTATCTCAGCTTCGGTCACTGTTCCGGGTCACCTCGCGACCATACCTCGCGACTTCCCCGCCAGCTGCCACGGGGCTCGAGGACGTGAGCTCGGAAACAACCAGCCGGTTGTGACTGCTGAAAAGTTTATCACTCTAGATGGACAGCTCATTAATCAAAGACAACCCGCTGTTTTTACCTCTAAACCAGGATAAAACCGCGTTTGACGGCTTTATCACTGTCCAGGTAACGTTGTTACAGTAATGCCGGATGCTTTTCCTCTAAACAAGCGCGATGGTCCGAACTCCATTTAATTATGGATGAATTTACAGAGTTTTATTTATAAAATTGCGTAGTTAAGCGGCAGATTGTTGTTCAGCTACTTACCTAATGTTGCCATACACCTGGTGAATTCGGCATATTTGAATCAAACTTTATCAAGTTTTGTAGTTGATTTTGGCTCGTATTTTCTTTTTAAAAGGTTTTTTCAGAGGTCACTGAATGCACCAGTTCCTTAAAAAAAAAAAAAACTTTATTGAACAAATGCATTAAGGGACAGTACATCAGAAGTGATGAGATGTAACGTATAAAGTTTGTTGTAAGATAATTACACAATAAAAATTACACAATCATTGAATTGAACAAAAATTACAAATAATTAGGAGGAAAATTAAATTAGAGTAATAACAAAAAGGACAAAAAAAGATGGATAGTAAAACAAAATTAATGACAGAATATTAAATGAAAGAATATGTAATTAAATATTAAGAGGTTTTGGGAAAGTATTTTTCATAATTACCAAGACATATGTTGCTCTTTTTATTTTGAATCAGTTTGAGGGATGCAATCAGAGTTCAGCTCTAAGAGAAAATTAGTAATATTAGGAGATGAGTTTGCCAATTTTTGTTTGTGAATGAAAAACTTTGCATATATGATTGCGAAACTAAGCATATGCTCAAAGTTACAATGTTACCATAATAGCGGGTAACATCCTTGAGAGTTAATGTGCATACAATTTTAGTTGAATGAAAAAAAGTAAGATTCAAGGTCACTCCAAAATTTTGGGGATACATCACAACTAAAAAACTAAATATAATGTTTATGAGTCGTTTTTGTTTACTAAACATACAGGAGTCACTAATATCCATACATTTAGCAATAATACAAAATTTTAAAATGTATTGGCTTTGTTAGAAATACAGTATTTATGAGGTAAGAGGCAGGCTCTTCTCCAGTTTATATTATCAATAATGGGTCCGCCAGTAAAATTGATCTCTAAAGCTGTGATAAAGTTTTTCCTTTGAAAGCACTGGCGTATGTCCATCGTTACATCTTCTGTTTGTCAGATTAACTCCTTCCAATGTGAGCGTGGGCCGAGCTTTCGTAAATTTGTTGTAACTCAAGTGACTTTTTACAAGTTGAATTAACTCTTTGGGGATGGTGTTGCTGATCTTAAATCATAGACAAGCATAAGCACATTGCCAGTACTGTCAGAAAGATTAAGGATGTGGCTGATGTCTCTTTCAAACCACTTTATGAAGAATATGGACTTGTTTCTAATCAAAACATCACAGTTTTTTCCAAATGATAGCCTTGTGGGGTGAAAAGTCGTGGACAACAGCCAGTTTCCAAGCTAGAAGGGCTTGCTGGTGAAATTTGGACAAATTGATGGGTAATTTGTTCGGTGAACAGACAGGCTTCCTATCTTATTAAAAATATGGTTAGGGATGAAGAACCAGAAGGATTCGGGGTTAAATGCACCATTTACGGAGGCAACTGCATCACCTCTGATGACGTGAGCATAAATATTCTGTTTTTTTTTCCCCCAGGGAAGAGACTTCAGGATGAGAATATCACTACCACCAGATAAACAACTGAAGCAGGCCAAGTACAAATCCTCACTTTCCATTAACGCATCATTTAAAACGATGATGATGATGAGGCTGTGTATAAGCCATCATTTAACCAGACTACCATATATATATATATATATTTTATCCACTCGTTCTATCTCTTCTTTTGTCCTCGAAGGCTTTACTGCTGCTGGCAGTTAAAACACCTGTTGCGGGGGTATGAGCACATAATCAAGCAGGTAAAAGCAGAATTAACACTGGGCTGCCATCTTTGATCAAAATCATGTCATTTGCTCTTTCTTGATATACATCATGTCATGTGTTATGCATTGCTGTATTGTGCCTGGCATCCTTCCTGCTCCCTCTGTCACCTATCAGACCTATATCTATACATTTACATATATATATATATATATATATGGACTGCAGTATATATTAGTTTCACTGTTTAATTAACATTGCCTGGAAAATGTCCCTATTTGTTATGTGGCCCCTCAGGGTTATTTGGATGAGATTGATATTTCACCCTGGGCTGCAAAGTTCATTATTTTCACAGCCTTGAAGCTATCATTAATTATTAAAGCTGGTGGCAGCCTCCATTAATCACAAACACGGTTTGATTTGAGTGGCTGGCCGAAGGAAAAAAATAGACACTGTCACTTCATTATGCCTCCATTTAGAGATGTCTTTTCTCTGCTGTTTGACTTCTCAGAGGCTGCAGCAGTCGGCCAGTCTTGCCAGTTTCATTCTGGAGCTGAAGACTATCTTGGTAAGGAGGAGATGACATGCTGGTGACGTGGTCATTAAGCTGTTTTATGAAGAGGGAGTAAATACGAACTTCTGGGTTGTATTGTCAGCCCTGAGTGTGAAGAACACATTTACATTCTGAACATTATTATTATTGTAATTTTTATTGTTAGTTTGGAATTGCTTCAAAATCTCATCAGCATATTTTATTCCCAGTAGAAAAAAAAACAGATCAGCTGCTAAAACTGAGAAATTTGACCAAACGTGAGCTGATTGTAAATCTGATGCAGTAACACGTCTGTATAAAGTAGTTCCAGGGTGATGTTTACCATCGTGTAGTAACACGTCTGTAAAAAGTAGTTCCAGGATGATGTTTACCATCGTGTAGTAACACGTCTGTAAAAAGTAGTTCCAGGATGATGTTTACCATCGTGTAGTAACACGTCTGTAAAAAGTAGTTCCAGGATGATGTTTACCATCGTGTAGGAACACGTCTGTAAAAAGTAGTTCCAGGGTGATGTTTACCATCGTGTAGTAACACGTCTGTAAAAAGTAGTTCCAGGATGATGTTTACCATCGTGTAGTAACACGTCTGTAAAAAGTAGTTCCAGGATGATGTTTACCATCGTGTAGTAACACGTCTGTAAAAAGTAGTTCCAGGATGATGTTTACCATCGTGTAGTAACACGTCTGTAAAAAGTAGTTCCAGGGTGATGTTTACCATCGTGTAGTAACACGTCTGTAAAAAGTAGTTCCAGGGTGATGTTTACCATCGTGTAGCATCACCTCTTCTTTTATAAGCTGTCTGTAAACGTCTTTTAGGTGAGGGGACCAGTTTCTGGAGTTTTCAGAGAGGAATGTTGTCCCGTTCTTGTCTGATGCAGGTTTCTAGCCGATCAACAGTCCTGGATGTTGGTTGATAGATTTCTGCTTTCATGATGCTCCAAATGTTTTCTCTTGGTGAAAGATCTGGACTGTAGGCAGACCAGTTCAGCATCTGTATTCTGGACTGCAGGCAGACCAGTTCAGCAGCTGTATTCTGGACTGCAGGCAGACCAGTTCAGCAGCTGTATTCTGGACTGCAGGCAGACCAGTTCAGCATCTGTATTCTGGACTGCAGGCAGACCAGTTCAGCAGCTGTATTCTGGACTGCAGGCAGACCAGTTCAGCAGCTGCATTCTGGACTGCAGGCGGACCAGTTCAGCATCTGTATTCTGGACTGCAGGCGGACCAGTTCAGCAGCTGTATTCTGGACTGCAGGCGGACCAGTTCAGCAGCTGCATTCTGGACTGCAGGCAGACCAGTTCAGCATCTGTATTCTGGACTGCAGGCGGACCAGTTCAGCATCTGTATTCTGGACTGCAGGCAGACCAGTTCAGCAGCTGTATTCTGGACTGCAGGCGGACCAGTTCAGCAGCTGTATTCTGGACTGCAGGCAGACCAGTTCAGCAGCTGTATTTTGGACTGCAGGCAGACCAGTTCAGCAGCTGTATTCTGGACTGCAGGCGGACCAGTTCAGCAGCTGCATTCTGGACTGCAGGCAGACCAGTTCAGCAGCTGTATTTTGGACTGCAGGCAGACCAGTTCAGCAGCTGTATTCTGGACTGCAGGCAGACCAGTTCAGCAGCTGTAATTTGGACTGCAGGCAGACCAGTTCAGCAGCTGCATTCTGGACTGCAGGCAGACCAGTTCAGCAGCTGCATTCTGGACTGCAGGCGGACCAGTTCAGCAGCTGTATTCTGGACTGCAGGCAGACCAGTTCAGCAGCTGTATTCTGGACTGCAGGCGGACCAGTTCAGCATCTGTATTCTGGACTGCAGGCGGACCAGTTCAGCAGCTGTATTCTGGACTGCAGGCAGACCAGTTCAGCAGCTGTATTCTAGACTCCAGGCAGACCAGTTCAGCAGCTGCATTCTGGACTGCAGGCAGACCAGTTCAGCATCTGTATTCTGGACTCCAGGCGGACCAGTTCAGCAGCTGCATTCTGGACTGCAGGCAGACCAGTTCAGCAGCTGCATTCTGGACTGCAGGCAGACCAGTTCAGCAGCTGCATTCTGGACTGCAGGCGGACCAGTTCAGCAACTGTATTCTGGACTGCAGGCGGACCAGTTCAGCAGCTGTATTCTGGACTGCAGGCGGACCAGTTCAGCATCTGTATTCTGGACTGCAGGCGGACCAGTTCAGCATCTGTATTCTGGACTGCAGGCAGACCAGTTCAGCAGCTGTATTCTGGACTGCAGGCAGACCAGTTCAGCAGCTGTATTCTGGACTGCAGGCAGACCAGTTCAGCAGCTGTATTCTAGACTCCAGGCAGACCAGTTCAGCAGCTGCATTCTGGACTGCAGGCAGACCAGTTCAGCAGCTGTATTCTGGACTGCAGGCGGACCAGTTCAGCAGCTGCATTCTGGACTGCAGGCAGACCAGTTCAGCAGCTGTATTTTGGACTGCAGGCAGACCAGTTCAGCAGCTGTATTCTGGACTGCAGGCAGACCAGTTCAGCAGCTGTATTTTGGACTGCAGGCAGACCAGTTCAGCAGCTGCATTCTGGACTGCAGGCAGACCAGTTCAGCAGCTGCATTCTGGACTGCAGGCGGACCAGTTCAGCAGCTGTATTCTGGACTGCAGGCAGACCAGTTCAGCAGCTGTATTCTGGACTGCAGGCGGACCAGTTCAGCATCTGTATTCTGGACTGCAGGCGGACCAGTTCAGCATCTGTATTCTGGACTGCAGGCAGACCAGTTCAGCATCTGTATTCTGGACTGCAGGCAGACCAGTTCAGCAGCTGTATTCTAGACTCCAGGCAGACCAGTTCAGCAGCTGCATTCTGGACTGCAGGCAGACCAGTTCAGCAGCTGTATTCTGGACTCCAGGCGGACCAGTTCAGCAGCTGCATTCTGGACTGCAGGCAGACCAGTTCAGCAGCTGCATTCTGGACTGCAGGCAGACCAGTTCAGCAGCTGCATTCTGGACTGCAGGCGGACCAGTTCAGCAACTGTATTCTGGACTGCAGGCGGACCAGTTCAGCAGCTGTATTCTGGACTGCAGGCGGACCAGTTCAGCATCTGTATTCTGGACTGCAGGCGGACCAGTTCAGCATCTGTATTCTGGACTGCAGGCGGACCAGTTCAGCATCTGTATTCTGGACTGCAGGCAGACCAGTTCAGCAGCTGTATTCTGGACTGCAGGCAGACCAGTTCAGCAGCTGTATTCTGGACTGCAGGCAGACCAGTTCAGCAGCTGTATTCTAGACTCCAGGCAGACCAGTTCAGCAGCTGCATTCTGGACTGCAGGCAGACCAGTTCAGCAGCTGCATGTGACCTCGTGTTGCTGCCATCAGATTCACATTGAGCTCGTATTTTCATTGAAATGATAAAATGACATTTAACCCTTATGTAGCTGAGCTTGTGATGGTCATTTGAGGTTAAAATTAGAAGCTCTGTGTGTGATGTTACAGGAGGTGGGACTGAAGAGCAGTCCGGAGTGCCGCTCCATCCTGCGTCCTCAGTATTACACCCAGCTCATCGCAGAGATGGAGACCCTCGGCTGGGACAAGTAAGTGGAGCTTTAGAGAATGAAGACAGAAAGAGCCCTGTTTAAATGTTCAGAGAGGAAGATCAGAAGGCGTTTATCTGAGATGGCAGGCCATCAGCAGGAGAAATATTGGTGAGTTCGTCGTCATGGAGCTGTCAATCAAACCAGGAGCGTGGTGACAGCTGATCAGCGCAGCAGTTAAAATCAGCTGATTTGGGAGACAGAACTCAGAGTGGAGATCAGTGAATAAAATCCTGGTTTTTACCACAGTTTGCCTCTGAGGTGTCTCGATGAAGGTGATCCCTGGTAGGCTACACATCCGTCCTCCCTGTCCTCCTCAGGACAATTATGTCCACATGAAAAAGCACACGGGGACACAGAGCCTTTTTTGTCCGATGAAACTGAACTGTTGGGTCATCGATACCTTTGGAGGGAACGGTTTGTAAACCTGAGAAGACCGTCCCACCTCTGAAGCATGATGGTGGCAGCATTGTGCACAGGGCTGCTGCTGCAGGAGGAGCTGGTGCACGTCATGACAAAGATGGGATCAAGCATCATCTCCAACTGTCAGCCGGGAAGTGGAAGCCCTGGGTTTCCTCTAGATGCAATTGACCTATGGCTAAGCCACGCCCCCCCGCTCCCTCAGACAATCAACATTTGTTGACAGGCACTATGTGACGTCTCGGGAGATGACAGCTGTCAACATGGACATCAGACAGAGAGATCATGAAAAGATAAATGAAGAAACCTTTTAAAAAAAAACTTTCACGGGTATGAAAGTTCGACAGTAGAAATCCAGCCTGTGAATCTCTGGAATGTGACTCGTGTCGCTCCCTCAGTGTCTTTCACAAACTACTGCACGGCTGCCGGTGTTGTGGCAAAAAGTGATCGTCTGCCAAAAACTGTTTAAACAGCCACGGGAGCGGAGTAGAGTCTAGTACTACACTACGCCTGTACTACACCACACCTATACTACACCACACCTGTACTATACTTCAGCTGTACTATACCACACCTGTACTAAACCTCGTCTGTACTACACCTCGTCTGTACCACACCTCACCTATACTACACCACACCTGTACTATACTTCAGCTGTACTATACCACAGCTATGCTACACAACACCTGTACTACACCTCGCCTGTACCACACCTCGCCTGTACTACACCTCGCCTGTACTACACCTCGCCTGTACTACACCTCGCCTGTACTTTACCACTCCTGTACCACACCTCACCTGTACTATACCACACCTGTACTATACCACACCTGTACTATACCACACCTGTACTATACCACACCTGTACTACACCACACCTGTACTATACCACACCTGTACTATACCACACCTGTACTATACCACACCTGTACTATACCACACCTGTACTACACCACAGCTGTACTAAACCACAGCTGTACTACGACACAGCTGTGCTATACCACACCTGTACTATACCACACCTGTACTATACCACACCTGTACTACACTAGGGTTGCACGGTATACCGGTACCAGTATAGTACCGCAATACTAACGCGTTTAAAACGGTACTATACCAGCATTTAAAAAGAAACGGTACTTTAAAAAGAAAAAAAACGCAGCTAAATTGGTAAATGGAGCCTGTCTCTTTAAGAGCAGCGAGGCCAGCAGTGAGTGTGACGTAGTTAATGATGCGGCTCTCTGTGAAACACCTTCACTGAGGAGGAGGAGGAGACGTCAGGTAGCAGACAGGCTGGTTCATGGCGAGTGGACGCTGCCGCGGATACCTGAAGTTTGAAGTGTTGCCTCCGTTAGCAAGACAGACTTTGTAGCATCGCTTTCACTGCGGTGCTTCAGTGTTCAACGGCTCGCCTTCATCATTAGCTTTGAATCCGTAATACTTCCAAACTGTACTTTGAGCCCCTACTTTATCAACACGGGCTTTTCCAAAGCCGTCATCTTTTCTTTTTTCCTCTAAAGGAAAACTACGCGGACTTAGTGACTTTAGTCAGGAACAACTGGTGCTGATGTTGTTCAGTTATGTCAAAGTAAAAGCACAAAACCTTCCAGCCCAGTAGAAACCTACAGAAGCCTACATACGACACATAAACGGTTAATAAATACATTTTTAATTTTCTTCAAAGTTATTACATTCTTAAAATGTTTAAATAAGTTTAAACATGGTGACAGAGATGAACTGACTGATATGTTCAATTATTATATATATGATTATAATTATTAATACAACTTGACTGATGTTGAAGTCAGTCACACAAACATGATTTTATAGACATTACCTAATAATGTTTCATATCATAAACTATTGAGACACAACTTTAAATAAATTAACATTTTGAAACACATTCAAAAAAATATTTCAAAAGCCTTACAATATGTAATTTATTTAGATAGTTTTACAATTTATTTTTCTAATTATGTCCATATAATGTTTCATGTATAGATTGATTTTTATTTTAATTTGGCATTGCTTTATACTACTGGATCTCTGTGTTTTAAATTGAAGATTTTACCTCTTTATTTGATTATTTTAAAATAAAGACTTCAAGAGCGATAACACAAATAAAAGAAATAAATATTGAGTTTGGTTTACCTTTTTAAAAAAGTATTGAAAAGTACCGAAAAGTATCGAAATACAAAATGGTATCGGTATCGAAACAGAAATTTGGTATCGTGACAACCCTATACTACACCACAGCTGTACTAAACCACAGCTGTACTACGACACAGCTGTGCTACACCACAGCTGTGCTACACCTCACCTGTACTACACCTCACCTGTACTATACCACACCTGTACTATACCACAGCTGTGCTACACCTCGTCTGTACTATACCACACCTGTACTACACCACAGCTGTACTAAACCACAGCTGTACTACGACACAGCTGTGCTACACCACAGCTGTACTACACCTCACCTGTACTACACCTCGCCTGTACTTTACCACTCCTGTACTACACCTCGCCTGTACTAAACGACACCTGTACTACACCTCACCTGTACCACACCTCACCTGTACTATACCACACCTGTACTATACCACACCTGTACTACACCACACCTGTACTACACCTCACCTGTACCACACCTCACCTGTACTATACCACACCTGTACTACACCACACCTGTACTACACCTCACCTGTACTACACCTCACCTGTACTACACCTCACCTGTACTATACCACACCTGTACTATACCACAGCTGTGCTACACCTCGTCTGTACTATACCACACCTGTACTACACCACAGCTGTACTACGACACAGCTGTGCTACACCACAGCTGTACTACACCTCGCCTGTACTACACCTCACCTGTACTACACCTCGCCTGTACTTTACCACTCCTGTACTACACCTCGCCTGTACTACACGACACCTGTACCACACCTCACCTGTACTATACCACACCTGTACTACACCACACCTGTACTACACCTCACCTGTACCACACCTCACCTGTACTATACCACACCTGTACTATACCACACCTGTACTACACCACAGCTGTACTATACCACAGCTGTACTATACCACAGCTGTACTACACCACAGCTGTACTACACCACAGCTGTACTACGACACAGCTGTACTACACCACAGCTGTGCTATACCACACCTGTACTACACCACAGCTGTACTACACCACAGCTGTACTACGACACAGCTGTACTACACCACAGCTGTGCTATACCACACCTGTACTACACCACACCTGTACTATACCACACCTGTACTACACCACAGCTGTACTAAACCACAGCTGTACTACGACACAGCTGTACTACACCACAGCTGTGCTACACCTCGCCTGTACTACACCTCGCCTGTACTACACCTCGCCTGTACTACACCTCACCTGTACTACACCTCGCCTGTACTTTACCACTCCTGTACTACACCTCGCCTGTACTTTACCACTCCTGTACTACACCTCGCCTGTACTAAACGACACCTGTACTACACCTCACCTGTACTACACGACACCTGTACTACATCTCACCTGTACTATACCACACCTGTACTATACCACACCTGTACTACACCACACCTGTACTACACCTCACCTGTACCACACCTCACCTGTACTATACCACAGCTGTACTAAACCACAGCTGTACTACGACACAGCTGTGCTACACCACAGCTGTGCTACACCTCACCTGTACTACACCTCACCTGTACTATACCACACCTGTACTATACCACAGCTGTGCTACACCTCGTCTGTACTATACCACACCTGTACTACACCACAGCTGTACTACGACACAGCTGTGCTACACCACAGCTGTACTACACCTCGCTCTGTACTACACCTCGCCTGTACTACACCTCGCCTGTACTTTACCACTCCTGTACTACACACCTCGCCTGTACTACACGACACCTGTACCACACCTCACCTGTACTATACCACACCTGTACTATACCACACCTGTACTATACCACACCTGTACTCACACCTCACCTGTACTATACCACACCTGTACTACACCACACCTGTACTACACCTCACCTGTACCACACCTCACCTGTACTATACCACACCTGTACTATACCACACCTGTACTACACCACACCTGTACTATACCACACCTGTACTACACCACAGCTGTACTAAACCACAGCTGTACTACGACACAGCTGTACTACGACACAGCTGTGCTATACCACACCTGTACTACACCACACCTGTACTATACCACACCTGTACTATACCACACCTGTACTACACCACAGCTGTACTAAACCACAGCTGTACTACGACACAGCTGTGCTACACCTCACCTGTACTTACACTTCACCTGTACTATACCACAATGTACTATACCACACCTGTGCTACACCTTTCACTGTACTATACCACAGCTGTAGTATACCACAGCTATACTATACCACAGCTTACTATACCACACCTGTACTACACCACAGCTGTACTAAACCACACCTGCACTACGACACAGCTGTGCTGCACCACACCTGTGCTACACCTCACCTGTACTATACCACACCTGTACAATTTCACCTAACCTGTACTATACCACAGCTGTACTATACCACAGCTGTGCTACACTATGCCTGTACTATACCACACCTGTACTACACCTCAACTGTACTATACAACAACTGTACTATACCACAGCTTGTGCCACACCTCGCCTGTACTATACCACACCAGTACTAAACCTCATCTGTACCTATACCACACCATGTACTATACCACACCTGTACTACACCTCACCTGTACTTATACCACAGCTGTACTATACCACAGCTGTGCTACACCTACACCAGTACTATACCACACCTGTGCTACACCTCAGCTGTACTATACCACAGCTGTAGTATACCACACCTATGCTATACCACAGCTGTACTATACCACAGCTTTGTGCTACACCTCGCCTGTACATACCACACCTGTACTAATCCTCACCTGTACTAAACCTCACCTGTACTTATACCACAGCTGTTATACCACACCCTGCGTTATACCACAGCTGTATAGTACAGCTGAGGTATAGTACCACAGCTGTGCTCCACCACAGCTGTACTTGACACCCTCACCTGTACTATACCACAGCTTACTACACCAAACCGGTACTATGCCACAGCTGTACTACACCTCACCTGTATTACCTCACAGCTGTGCTACGCCACAGCTGTACTACACCGCACCTGTACAACACCTTACCTATCCTACACCTCACCTTGTACTATACCACAGCTGTACTACACCTCACCTGTACTATACCACAGCTGTGCTCTGCCACAGCCACAGCTGTATTACACCGCACCTGTACTACACTTTACCTATCCTACACCACACCTGTTCTATACCACACTTTTACTACACCACAGCTGTGCTAC